>OZ000484.1:16071705-17283410 GCA_963922655.1 Cardamine chenopodiifolia
ATTACCCTAATTGGAAGATGTATGAACCATCAAACCACTAAATTCGAACAGAAATTAAGAAAAAGTTCCAAATTAAAACCCTAGATTCCCAAAATCAACAAACACAACGAATCAAGTAAATTCCAAATCTATATGAAAATCAAACATTCATGGATTTGTTAGCAGGAGTATCGCACCATTAGACAAGTCTTAATTCTCGTAGCCTTCGTCATCGATCCAAAATCAAAACCCTTGGATCCCGATTTAAACTGGCTCAATGAAACCAGACACAATCGTTGAACATGTAAGTTCAAACGATCTGAGATAAGAATCAGAAGAAGAAAACAAAGGAAGAAACTCGCTTCTCTATGCGATTCTGCAAATCCTAACTTGTTTTTTAAACGAGGATTTTCAAATTTCAATTTGGCTAACGATCTGTGGGGGAGAAATGTTTATATTTTGAAATGGGCGAGTCGTTAAAGTAGTAGTGATTATATACATATTTTCAAATGTATTCAAAAATTTAGCATATAAATTTACGATTATGACCCTCTTGAATCTTGAGTAATATAAGAGATTTTCTTTATTTTCAACATATTTTTATTCCACTATGAAATTTTTTGGTTAGAAACTTATATGCCAGAATAAATTTCTTGAATATATTTTTGTGAACAACAGGGAAAAAAGTATTAATTCTTCAATTATAAACTCAGTTAGGTAAAAAAATTTAAAAAAACATAAAAGATAATGTAGTTATTCATCATAGTTTTTTAATCAATAACCCAAAAGTGGTTTTATCCATTTGTGTTTAATTTTTCCTGTTTTTCTTATTTTACTAGCTACATCGCTAGTCTAGTGGTGAATATAGCACCAAGATTTCTTGAATTCTTCACGAATGTCCTGGTAAAATAAGAAAATGATAAAAAATTTCAACCAAAAAAAGAAGTAAGAGAAACAAATTAACTATTTATATTCTGATATATGACTGATTTACCAATTGCTAGCTTGCTACCTCTGAACTTTCGGTATTTGAACGGTTTATTTATTTGTGTGGTGTGGTGTGAATGACGCCCTAAGATAATTTTGGCTGATTCATCATTTTGTTTTACGATCAAATTGAAGATTTATCGAGTTTTAGTCGTTTATTAGTCCTTCATTAGCTGAGAACTCATGAAAATTTAAAACCAATATTCACGTTATCATAATCTCTGCGCCTTATCCAAAACCCTTCTCATCGTCCACTCGAATTCATATCGAAGAAAATGCGATCTCCGTTTCTAGTTTCGAATCCTCCTTTTCTACCATCTCTGATCCCGCGTTACAGTTCACGAAACTCCTACAGACGCGGCGGAAGAGAACGCTTCTCCTTCGCTGATTCTCTTCGTATTTCTCTTCATGGCACTGGAAGAAACATCGAGGTTGCTTGGTGATTCCTGCTTCCCATGGTAAACTTTTATATTCAAATTTTATTTGATTTCGTGGTTTTTGTTGTTTAGGTTGCTAATGGAGTCCAATTCGATGGTCCAATTATGGATAGAGATGCTTTGGAAGTGAATTTAGATGATGATTTAATGGTTCAAGTGTGTGTGACTCGTACATTGCCTCCAGCTTTGACTCTTGAGCTTGGTCTTGAGAGTCTAAAGGAGGCTGTGAACGAACTAAAGACTAATCCTCCCAAGTCATCTAGTGGTGTCTTGCGATTTCAAGTATGGATTTTTCATTTCATGTTACTTTATACATGTTTAATGCAGAGATGTTAATTATGTGTTTTAATGAATTTTTGTAGGTGGCTGTGCCTCCAAGGGCAAAAGCTTTGTTCTGGTTTTGCTCTCAACCTATGTCTTCGAGTGTATATCCTGTATTTTTCCTCTCTAAGGAAACTGTGAAGCCTTCTTATAAATCACTCTATGTAAAGGAACCCCATGGGGTTTTTGGAATCGGGAATGCACTCTCTTTCGTTCACTCGTCTTCACTTGACTCCACGGGACTTCGCAGGAGAAAAACGTATGCTTTTTGCTTTTCTACTTGGATTGTATAGTTTCAGTTTGGGATACAACACCGAATCAAGATGAATATATGCTTCTTTCTTTACACCAACTTTGGAAACCCCATTAAGATATGATGAACGCGCTTCAGTCTAATGTATGCATGTTCTAAAGTCAAGCAGTTAAGCTAACTAACTTCTGCAGATTCCTCTCAGATGAATCAGCTACGGTGACGGCCTATGGTTTTCCAGATATTGATTTCAACGAATACTCTACTGTAAATAGCAAGGATGGCTCTGCTTACTTTTTCGTTCCTCAGGTGAAGTGGCATCGACTTTATCATCCAGCTGTTGAATTACATGTCGTAACTTGTTTTTGGTATCTCCGGTTGATCTATGAAATGCTTGTAACAAGCCTTCTTACATTTTACATGGTTTTAATACCGAAATGTCAACAGGTTGAGTTAGATGAGCACGAAGAGGTCTCTATATTAGCAGTTACACTGGCATGGGATGATTCTCTCTCTTACAGATTTGAGCAAACAATTAGTTCATATGAGAAATCAATTTTTCAGGTATGCCGATGTTCCAACATTTTCCTTTTTTAGTATTTGCTATTTAAACTAAGAATCTAAAAGAAAATTCCTAGCATTTAGTTGTTCATGTTCGAAGCACCATGTTATATCCTTGAGGACATTAAACAATTTATGCAAAACTGTGCCTAAGTTGATTATTAATTTACTGGAATCAGGGAACTAAATCTTCATATTATTCATCATTGTGAAAAACTGTTTCTTTATCAATTGAGTTCAAAAGAACAAGAGATGATGACATTAAGTTATACCAGACTAGGCTAGGGGAGAGATTGCGGTAACTCCCTGCTCTCCAGAAAGTTAGAATGACGTAAGAATGTATATGTGCTATGGTGCTCTTTATATACACATGACTTAGGTGACAGCTGATCACCTGAAAGTAAAATTTACTTGTAACTTATCTGTGTTTGTGGTTTGGAAGCAACACGAAACAGTTTAAAAACATTATTTCAACACAAAAAAAAGCCTGTTAAAAACAATTTTTAGTAATTGTTGTTAATACTAATTTAAGATTTCTTGAATATCTCTGTTTCTTCTTTGTCCTGTTTTTTCACTTTAATCTCACTTTTGGTTCATTTTCTTGCAGGTTTCTTGTCATTTCTGCCCAAACTTAGAGGATCAGTGGTTCAAACATCTAAAAAGTTCTCTTGCAAAGTTTAGTATAGACGAGATGCATCCAGTTGAGATGGTAAAAGCTTTACTTAGGTTCTTTCCCCCAGTATTTTAAGTGGTTGTAGGTTCTTTGTCCTCTAGGTTTTAAGTAGCTGAACAAGATGCGAGGATAGATCGTATTGTTTGTCAATTTATCAAACTGTTTCCTGCACAAATTTTACCTTCCTCATCTTTGGAGAGTCACTTAAACATTAGCTGATATTAAAAAAATCTAGCAATCCGTGGTCCATTTGGATCTGATTTAGCTGACTCTCATGCAAAATTGACGAAGTTTCTTATAATATTGTTTACCGCGATTAGCCCACATGGATACTTACAATTTTTTTGTCTGGGCTAAGCATGTAAACTTAGTTTCCTTTCCATGCCACTCATTATTATGTTTATGTTTGCAGGAGCATATGGGGTTTTTCACATTTTCTAGGAGAGATCAGGCTGACGCCAAGGAACTGGTATCTTTTTTACCCTGGTAATTTTCATCCCTGTATTTCAGAATTTAATTATCGTCCTTGAAGCTCGCCCGTTGGAATTTTGTTACTTCAGACTCTTTGGATTGTACATAGTTTGATTTGCTAGCTTTTGTTGCAGAAAAATATTCAATCATCATCTCAGTTCCATTGCAAGCTTTCACCTGACGTTGTTTTCTCCAACAACATGGTACGTAGAGATAGAAATATATAGAAGTTATTTCTTTTCTCTTTAATGGTTTGGCCTACTTTTTGTATTACTTGTGAGATTTGAAATACTGTTCATCATACACTCATGGTAATGTTAAGCCCAAAAATAGAAAATCGTGTCATGCATGTTGTGAGAGAAACTGAGTTTTATCCTGTTTCGGAGGTGGAAAAATCGCCATGTTGCTCAAATTTTATAGCATTCTGATTATTGAACTATGAATGTTAAAAGATGCTGGGATAGTGGTTTGGAAGGATAAAGGCGTGTGACTTTTGAACCTTGTGGCTTTTCTAATCATCAACTTTTAAGAAATGAAAATGATTAGTATGCATTGGATTTTCCAGAAAAGTGCAATATTGGATGGTATGAATTCTCAAGTTATTTTCCTTTATTCTTCTTTGTGTTTTTTTTTGCTATCAGCTGAATCAGGAGGCTGAAGTGAGCAGCTTCTTGAAATATAAGGCTAACATTAATGCTGTATGGGCATCAGCGATAATTGAAGAATGCACTCGTCTTGGTTTGACGGTGAGCTGACCTTTTCAATCATCTGATAAAATCCAAATTTGGATGTCTTTTTTCATAATATACTGCCACAGTACTTTTGTGTAGCTCCTGGATCAAGGTCTTCCCATCTTGCAATTGCTGCTGCCAACCATCCCCTTACAACGTGTCTTGCATGCTTTGACGAACGAGCTCTTGCGTTTCACGCTATTGGGTATGCTAAAGGATCCCTCAAACCAGCAGTCATTATAACATCATCAGGAACTGCCGTTTCAAATCTTCTTCCAGCGGTTAGAGTTGTACTCATTTATGCTTCACTAAGTTATTTTATTAGCTTGTTGCATGCCACATACTTCGCCAAAATACATTTGTGTACCCTTACAGGGTATTTGTTTTATGATTTTTTGACAAGTACAGGTGGTTGAAGCCAGTGAGAATTTTATACCACTGCTACTACTTACTGCAGATCGTCCTCCTGAACTTCAGGGCGTTGGCGCAAATCAAGCAATAAATCAAGTAAGATCAAGATAAGACTTTTCTTTCAAACTATACAAACTTTTTGTATCCCTGTTGAATTTGTTGGCGTGCTTCTTTTCTATATCGTACAATTTATTTTGTTTCTTTTTCCGGTGTAACAGATAAACCACTTTGGATCGTTTGTCAGATTCTTCTTTAATCTCCCTCCTCCGACTGATCTTATTCCAGTCCGGATGGTCCTTACTACTGTAGACTCTGCTCTACATTGGGCAACAGGTTCTGCTTGTGGACCAGTACATCTCAATTGTCCTTTTAGAGACCCACTTGACGGTAGTCTAACAAATTGGTCATTCAACTGCTTAAATGGATTAGACATGTGGATGTCTAATGCTAAACCATTCACAAAATATTTTCAAGTACAAAGCCTTAAAAGCAATGGTGTAACAGCTGACCAAATTACTGAGGTCTTACAAGTAATCAAAGAGGCTAAGAAGGGTCTTCTTCTTATTGGTTCTATCCATACCGAGGATGAAATTTGGGCTTCGGTTCTCTTGGCTAAAGAGCTGATGTGGCCTGTAGTTGCAGATGTCTTGTCTGGTGTACGGCTGCGCAAGCTTTTTAAACCTTTTCTTGAGAAGTGGACCCCTGTTTTTGTTGATCATCTTGATCATGCCTTGCTTTCAGAGTCTGTAAGAAATTTGATAGAGTTTGATGTTGTTATCCAGGTAAATTTATCATCCTTTCATTTTCGTCATGCATCTAAGACTAAGTATAGAGGATGATAGATACTGGGACACATGTACGGTTGGATATCTTGTGGTATTTCTCAATTCAAAAATTTCTTTGGGTTTTGGAATGTCTTGAAGAAGTTTCAATAATGATGAGGAATTGGAACTATGTGAAGCATTACTAGATTGTTCATCTGCATGTCATATTAGGGTTCTCTTTAACAAATAATGACTTTAAACCGAGAATTCAGTGAGTGGATATTAATCATATTGATGTGTTCTGATTGAGTTTGTAAAATGAAATCATGAATAGGTTGGAAGTCGGATAACAAGTAAAAGAGTTTCTCAGGTGCTAGAGAAATGCTTTCCATTTGCATACATTTTGGTTGATAAGCATCCATGCCGACATGACCCATCACACCTGGTCACTCACAGGGTCCAAAGCAACATTGTTCAGTTTGTTGATTGTGTGCTTAAATCTCGATTTCCATGGAGGAGAAGCAAGTTGCATGGTCATCTACAGGCATTGGATGGCGTTGTATGTCCTCCAGACTAACCTTTTTTCTTAAAATGCCTTAAAAGATCATACATGACCGTTTTCAATAAATTGAAACATATTCTTCCCTGAAGATTGCATAAAAGATTAATTTAAACTCGTATTGCTTTTAATATTTCATGTTTTTTTATGTAGATTGCTCGGGAAATGTCATTTCAAATATCTTCTGAATGCTCCCTTACCGAACCATATGTTGCACATATGCTTTCCAAAGCACTAACTTCTAAATCTGCTCTTTTCATTGGGAATAGTATGCCAATAAGGGATGTGGATATGTATGGATGTAGTTCGGGAAATTATTCTCAGGTGGTAGATATGATGTTAAATGCAGACCTACCATGTCAATGGATACAAGTAACTGGAAATAGAGGAGCTAGTGGCATTGATGGCTTGCTCAGCTCGGCCACTGGATTTGCTGTAGGATGCAAGAAGAGAGTAAGATTCTAACTGATTTTTTTCCCTTTTAAGCGTGAAATGAAAGAAGTAACAGAACTATTTACTCATGTGTTTTGTTTACCATGCCATAAATTAAATTTCCTGATCAGTCAAACAAATGCGTATCAGGTGGTCTGTGTGGTGGGGGATATCTCCTTCCTTCATGATACAAATGGATTGGCAATTTTGAAGCAGAGGTATTCCTTTTCCTCTGTTTTTTCCTCTGATTTCATTATTCGTGGATTTTATATGCTGAAGATATGCCATGGCTTGTAAGTCAACTTTGACAATTTAATATGTGAAGTTTAATCTGACTTGTTAGGATTGCAAGGAAACCAATGACAATTCTTGTGATAAATAACCGTGGAGGTGGCATCTTCCGACTTCTTCCTATAGCAAAGAAAACAGAGCCTAGCGTGTTAAATCAATATTTCTATACATCACATGACGTTTCCATTGAAAACTTGTGTTTGGCACATGGGTAAAAAACATACCAACATTTTTACTTCGGTTTCCTTTCCCGCTTTGGTATTATTTCAATATGCTCTGGTCGGAGGTTTTGGAGAAATGAAAAAATAGATGGGATCTTTCTGGGCTTCTGAGGTTTACATGAATTTTGTTTTATATACGCTTGACAAAAGGCACATATATATAAAACAGTAATCCAGTATTAGTAATGTAATGGGTCATTTTAATTTGTTCACTGTATCTATTTGTTAGTCTATAGTCGAGTTGATTCTCCATGATTTATGATGTCCATAAGTGTGTAGGGTTTTTCTTCATAGTTTATAATAAGAAAAAATAACTCAGCCAAATTGCTAAACATGCAGTGTGAGGTATGTACACGTTGGGACGAAAAGTGAATTTGAGGAAGCTCTATTTGTACCCAGCATGGAAGAGATGGATTGCATTGTGGAGGTTGAAAGCTCTATAGACGCTAATGCAATCGTACATAGGTTGTTTTGGGCTTTTGTTTTATTTTGGTGTTCTACATATCCCCACTTTCTCGTGCACTTTGTTGACATTGAATATTCGTTCACAGCACTCTGGAGAGGTTTGCACGTCAAGCTGCAGATAATTCCTTGGGCATTATCTCAGCCAGTTTTCTTCTTCATCCGATGATCGGAAATGCATTTCTTTGCCAAATCTCTGGAACACAATATTCACAGTACAGGTAACAATTCGTCAGAAAGTATATCTGAATATTACCGTTTTCTTTTTCTTTTTTTAAAGAAAAACTCTATTTGCAGAGTCAAACTGTGTGACAGACCTACCATATGTTCTGATGAATTCTCTCAATTCCATCGCGAAGGGTTCATACTCTCCCTGACTTTGGAGGATGGAAGCATTGGCTATGGAGAGGTTGGCTAATTTATTCTTTTTTATTTCCATTGTTAGGTATTACATTTGTGCTACTTCTCCCAGGTCCCACTGCCTGATGATAGCTTGTTTTAAGCTTACATGTGCCACTGAGAATCATGTTCTCCTATTGTGTTTCATGAGCAGGTTGCACCTTTGGACAGTAATATAGAGAACTTAATGGATGTGGAGGGGCAGCTTCAGTTAGTTCTTCACCTTATGAAAGGAGCTAAATTTAGTTACATGCTTCCTTTGTTAAATGGCTCGATTTCTTCCTGGATTTGGACTGAACTTGGAATTACTGTAAGCTTCCCTAGCTTTAGTTCTGGTAGAAGAAAATTAGCTTAATCCATAAGCTGCTCCCAAACAGGAGAAATTGCAAAGTAAATGAAAAGATTATGTCGAGCAAGATAGAATGCTAGTTCTTCATTGTTTTTCAGTCGTGCTAGGTGGCAAAAGATTCTCGATCTTCGTAGTCTTCTTGTTCAAGAAATAGACAACTATCTACAGAAAATAGTTGCCTTGGAATGATAATTGAAGGCTTGTCAATTTCCTTCTTTTTCTCAGGCATCATCGATTTTCCCGAGTGTCAGATGTGGTCTGGAAATGGCTCTTCTGAGTGCAATGGCAGTAAGACATGATTCTAGTTTGCTGGGGATACTTCATTATCAGAAAGAAGAAAATGGTTCTGCTCAGCCACATTCTGTTCAAATATGTGCCCTTCTTGATTCTGAAGGTACTCCATTGGAGGTCGCATATGTTGCTAGAAAACTTGTTGAAGAAGGGTTCAGTACTATTAAACTTAAAGTAAGCCAACATTGTTTAATCAAATAAACAAGATTACACTCAATCATCTAGAGTAAGATAGCTGGATTTATATTTTATCCTATGCTGGTTATGCATGAATTGAGGTGGTTGCTTTCTCACTTTGCGAATTTTCAAGCTATTGATTACTGACTGAGGGATAAACCTGCCTAAACTGACAGGTTGGTCGTCGTGTAAACTCTGTTCAAGATGCTTTAGTTATGCAAGAAGTAAGGAGAGCCGTTGGCGATCAAATTGAACTCCGTGCAGATGCAAATTGTCGCTGGACTTTTGAAGAGGCTATAAAATTTGGTTTATTGGTGAAAAGCTGCAATCTAAAATATATTGAGGTCTGTTACAGTATGAATTATTGCGTTCTGATTGTGTTCTCAAGTATTACTTCAAGATAACTTATTTCTCTTGCCAATTTAACTTCAGTGAAGAGACTTTTGTAAATCTCAGGAACCTGTCCAGAATAAAGATGACCTTATAAGGTTTCATGAAGAGACTGGATTACCAGTTGCGCTTGATGAGACTCTTGATGATTTTGAGGAATGTCCTCTGCATATGCTTACCAAATATGCCCATCCTGGAATAGTTGCTGTTGTAAGCCCCTGGTCCTTCTTTTACATCAATTTACATGAGCATGAGACTGTCGAAACATATGTTCTTTGATCATTTCTTCTTGGCTCTCTTTTTTTATTGATTTGGAGATGGTTTTTGAGTTTTTAGTTGATAGGCTCAATAATATTAGCTCTATCATGTTAAATTATCGGCTCTATCTTATTTCATTTTTGCTTTCATATCAAATAGTCTTGACTTTGTTTTATCATACTTGGGATTCGTAGGTTATTAAACCAAGTGTTGTGGGAGGGTTTGAGAATGCAGCACTGATTGCTCGCTGGGCACAGCAGCATGGAAAGATGGCTGTTATAAGTGCCGCATACGAAAGTGGCCTAGGTTTATCAGCGTATATTTTGCTTGCATCATATTTGGAGAAGGAAAACGTCAGGGTATCTACAGAGCCGAAGCAAGGAACGCCCCCTTTTGTAGCCCATGGTCTTGGAACTTACCGATGGCTTAGTGAAGACGTAATGATGAATACTTTAGGGATATTTCGTAGCCCTTACAGTGGATTTGTCGAAGGATTTGTTGCTGATGCTAATAAAAATTTAAAGGATGTTAAGATAAACCACGATGTTATTGTTAGAACCAGTAAAGGAGTTCCTGTCCAGAGGTATGAACTGAGGGTGGATGTAGATGGTTTCTCTCATCTCATAAGAATCCACGATGTTGGGCAGAATGCAGAAGTAAGCTTGTCCTTGTTTGTGATTTTGTATGTTCGAAGCTAAAAAGACGTAAACCTGTTCTTGGAATTCCTCCCTTGTTTAACACTGCTGTAATGTATTATAGGGAAATGTAGTTTTGTTTCTTCATGGATTTCTTGGAACTGGTGAAGAATGGATCCCCATCATGAAGGGTATCTCGGGATCTGCAAGATGCATTTCAGTTGATATTCCTGGTCACGGAAGCTCAAGGGTACAAAGTCATGCTAGTGAGACCCAAAAGACCCCAACTTTCTCAATGGAGATGATAACGGAGGCACTGTATAAGTTGATTGAGCAAATTACTCCTGGGAAAATTACCATAGTTGGATATTCCATGGGTGCAAGAATTGCACTGTACATGGCTTTGAGGTTTAGCAACAAGGTTGGTTCCTTTTGTCTGAAAATTTAACATTGTTTTAATAATGTGTATAATGGAATTTGGACGCTGTTGTATAGATCGAAGGAGCTGTAGTGGTATCGGGGAGCCCTGGAATCAAGGATCCAGTGGCAAGGAAAGTTCGAAGTGCAACAGATGATGCTAAAGCACGAATGATGGTTGACAATGGACTAGAAATCTTTCTAGAGAATTGGTACAATGGAGGCTTGTGGAAAAGGTGATTTCTTAATACACTGCGACTTTTTGTAATTTGATGATTTGTTTCATGCGTGAGTTTTGCAATGTGTAGTTTGAGAAGGCATCCCCATTTTAGAAAAATAGTTGCAAGCCGCTTGCTACATGATGATGTCCTTAGTGTTGCAAAGCTCCTCTCGGATCTAAGCAGTGGGAGACAACCGTAAGTTCATCTTCGCAAAAAAAAATTTCCATGGATTTGATTCAAAGGCGATGATGATCTTTGATGACGGTGATGATGATGAATTGATGATGTTATGTCCTTTGAAAAATAGGTCACTGTGGGAAGAGTTGGAGGAGTGTGATACAAATATCTCGCTTGTCTACGGAGAGAAAGATATCAAATTCAAGCAAATTGCTACTAGAATGTACCGTGAGATGAGTCAAAGCAAGAAGGGTGAAACCAATATCATTGAGATGGTTGAAATCCCTGAGGCTGGTCACGCTGTCCATCTCGAGAGACCTCTTCTTGTGATTCTCGCTCTTAGAAAATTCTTAACAAGAGTGCACAAAAGTTCTACAGAGGCAGAGCTTTCTCAGAAACTCTTGTTGGCACTAAAAGAAATGTAAAACAGATTTGGAACATGAAGAACATGGTTTCATTATATGATTGGACCTGTTTCAGGCCTTTAGTACTCAGCTGTCTCAAATTCCTATTGTATTGAATACTAGCTACAGAGATATGTTATCAAGAAGAATGATAAATCGATTTAAACATTATTTTATAGGTACATGAATGTCTCTTGTGCCTCTGTCTTGTAAGTAAAATTATGGTGGTTTGGAATCTCTTAAAATTATGCCCAAGGATTTTCCCGGTGAACTGATTTTTGAAGGCTGGCGTTTACGTCCAAACACGTTTTGACAGAGTCTCGTAGCTCAGACATTTCTAGTTGGACCTGTAAAATCAGTGATCTCAAATTGCTTATCATCTCCATCTCCTGAAACATTTTTTAAATATATAAATGCCAATCTCACCAAAACTGGTTGTGGCGTTCAACGAGAAACGGTGTTTCTTGAATTTTGTAGAAAGCGATACGCATGAAACTCAAGAAACAATCAGTTTTAGTGAGATTGGCATTTATATATTTAAAAAATGTTTCAGGAGATGGAGATGATAAGCAATTTGAGATCACAGATTTTACAGGTCCAACTAGAAATGTCTGAGCTACGAGACTCTGTCAAAACGTGTTTGGACGTAAACGCCAGCCTTCAAAAATCAGTTCACCGGGAAAATCCTTCAAGAAGAATAAATGCAAGATGCATTTCACTTGAGATACATCGCTTGTAATAAATACAAGATAAATGAGTATTTACAATACAATGTACAAATGATGAATGCTATTGCCAAGAGAATTTCAAATCGAAGATATGTTTCCTTTAATAAAAGCCAAACCAAATAATGAAAGAAACAGCACAAAAAAAAAATACAGCCAAAACTGGTATGCGTTTCAAGTTGCTTGCTCTTCTGATCTCCGAGTTCATGCTACTGTTTTCAGACATAGAATGGTTCTCTGATTCTTCCCTTGTTGTCTTATCCTCCTGTTCAAAGAGAGCAAAGATCATATAAGATTAGTACAAGAGAGGTTCTGGTTTTCACATCCTACAATTTTCTATATAATTTTCTTTATCCAACATTCTTCAACTTTGCAGGGATTACTAGGAATATCATGTTTTTCTTATGAAAAATTAATGAATACCTGCCTGCAGACTTTCTGCAAATGCCTCTATTCCGTGACCATCTGCGTGAACTGGAAGCTCTTTGTCGCCAGCATAAGATCCGTTTCTTTGGTATTTATCCCCCACTGTGCATTGATTCACTCTCAGTACTTTGTTTTCCTTTGTCAAAGAATATAGCTGACAAAAAAAACATTTACGTGTCAGTAATTCTTGGCTGTTGTGTCCCTTTGCTTGCATAAAGAAAATGATTAGGCACATAGCTCAAAGTACCTGTTCTTGTATACGTTCCCTTTCACTGGATAATTGCTTCAGCATATCCATCAAAACATTGTTCCTTGTAGTTATCTCTCGTGCATATCTCTCTTTTTCATTGTTAGCTAGATCCAACATTGCTTCTAAAAATTTGGCTCTGTCCTTCAATAGGATCACTTCTTTGTTAAGTTCAGAGTTTGTGGTAGAAATCACAATGCATTGCTCCTCCACTGTCTCCGTTCTACTCTCAGCTTTTGAGGCTTTAGACTTGAGATCCTCGATTAACGTCTCCATGTCCCATATTGCTGAATACAACATGTTCTGCTGTTCTTGACTTGCTTCTGATGATACCTTGGAGTTTTGTAATTGAACTTCTAATTCTCTGACTTGCTTCTCGAGAGAGTTCACCTTCTTAGTCTTCTTATCATCGGCGTCTTTGAGAAAATTTAGTTCCTCGGTAAGTTCAAGATTTGCAGCAGTTAGCTCTTTAATCTTAGTTTCTCCACTCTCAGCTCTGCTTTCAGCCTCGAAAAGGCTTTCTTTGATCAACTCATGTGCATTTTCCATTTCCGCAAGCTGTACCAGAAGTTCTTGTTTAGAGGCATTGACACTTTTCAGCTCAAGCTCGGTCTCCTTCAGCTTTTGTTCAGATGACTTCACATGTTCCCTCAAAGTGAGTACTTCTGAAACTATCTCTCTATTTTCATCTATTCTTCCCTCAAGCTTTTGCACCAGAAGCTCTTTCCCTTCGAGTTGTACAATGCAATCTTCAAGCTTAGACTTAAGTTCGGATTCTCGTTGGGCTGAACCATTAAGACTAAACTGGAGAATCTGAAGATTACCAACAAGTTCCTTTGAGATACCCATAAGCACCTCCGAAGAATTATCCGCCTCTAGAAACCGTCCCCATATAAACTCGGACGCTTCTTCCATCCGAGAAGATACCTCCTCTGTGTAGTGTAGCTTCAGTTTCAACTGTTCTTCATTTTGCTGGAACTCCATTAACTTCTTCTCAAGCTCTAGCTCTCTTGACAATGACTTCTCCAACATCCTCAGAGCATTTTTATGCCTTAAATCCGGTGGTCTCAACGCATATTTCTGCCTTAAATCTTGACTGCTTCCTGAAAACTCAACTGAATCCTCATTTTCACCTACCAAAATATTTGTCAATAAAAACCAAAAGCTAAAAGATCCAAAGCACAAAAAAACTTTAAAATAACCATATATATGAGAAGTGGTTACTTGTTCCATTTCTTATGTAATGAAGTGTTCTTCTGAGCTGAGCTAATTGCAAAGTGATCTCTGACACTTGTCCCCTAGACTGCTTCAAGGATTCCGCAGATTCACCCAACTTGCCTTCAATAACGATATAATTCGCGTGTTTGCAACTAGATATCTTATAAGAAGTGTCAACAATTTGAGCTTCCAACACGTCCAAAACCTCGTCCACCTCCTTTAACTCAGACTCCAATATACCGCATAACAGATCAAATGTCAAAGCTTTTTCAAAAGATGCTGCAGAAGAATCAAATGTCCCCATCCCCTCAAGATCATTATCCCTAGCCAAAAGGTGCATAAGAAGAACATGTAGGTTCAGCAGCTTTTCACCAGTATAAGCTGAGTCCATCTCTAGTTTTGTCAACATCTTCAACATCTCTTGCTCCTCCTCACTCTTACTATACAAGGCGAAATGATCCTCCTGAATGTTTTCCTCCATTCTTGGCCTAGGAATCAAAATTTCAAAGCGTAGCTAAGAACAAGAAAAATTCTAATCCAACAAAAGGAAAATCAAAACGATTTCTTTGTGAGTTTGTGACTATGAAAATGGATACTCAAGTAAAATCACTATCTTCTATATGAAACCAATGATTCATCAACTAAAACCAGAACATCTAACCAAATAAGGAAACTCAAATCACAAAGTTGAAAATGTTGTCTCCAGAAACACAGTATAGTAAGTGCAACCAAATCAAATTTTCCCACTTTGGATAAAACCTATGCAAAGAGAACTCAGCTTGAGAAGTAAGTATCTTTTAATTACATTCACTTTTCAAGAAAGACCAATAAGCCAAGTCAGTCAGTGTTACTGGTAAGACTCCGCATTCAAAAGAGATCCAACAACAACTATTACTAGTTTAGTACTTTACTACCAAAAAAGATTCAAACTTTACCATGAAAACAGAACAAAAATATCAAAATTCAACTAGCCAAACAAACATGGTCGAGCCCGTTTACTTAGAAAAGACAAAACAGAGAGTTCAAAGTCAAACAAGATCTGGAAAGAAAATAACTTTACCGATAAAAATCTGTAATTCAGGTAGATGAATAAACCGATCAGCCACAGGTAAAACAGAGTTTTTCTCCGTCAACGAACTTCAGTTTTCCAATTTCTTTGTTTCCAGCTGGTACGGCGTTTTCTGGCGTCAGGAAATGATGCTAAAATGCGCGGGTTGTTTACAAGTCAGCCAACGTTAAAGAAAGCGCGCGTATGATAGTCGTGCGTACATTAGCAGAAAGGCTTTATTGTGGTAGACGTTGAATTATTGGTAGAAAGGAAGAAGTAACGACACGTTAAGCTCTACTCTGATTGGTTTACTTACAGCCAAAAAGGCCTTAAAATGACAAATCTGTTTCTTCTCGTGATAACTGTAACACACTTTGAGATAATACAGTTAAGACAATTAATGTACATTTTTCAAAACTTTTTAAATTTTTGATTTAGCATATTTTTTGTCTTTAACGTGTTAGATAACACATGATAACACTCACATTTAAGGTTTTGATTTCATTTATAAATAATGATATTTTGTATTACAATAAAAAATTTTAAATAGCTTTTGTTTTTGGTTAAATACAAGTTTATTCTTAAAGTTGATTGTTAATATGATGCGATAACCATATGTTACGATGGTTTTATTGTGTATGGTGATATTGGTGACATATGACTTGGGTCCAACTGCGTAACATCTTATGCGCTTGTTGCATTTTTTAACTCTGTTTTGCAAGTTTTGTCAAATTTGAGTGTCAAAGAGTTTTTGGGAATTAATTCCTCTTCTTCCGGTGTATTTATATGAACTAGTATATAATATGTACATAAAACTAAAAAGCATAGCTAACTAGGATACAGATGATCTAAATTAGTTTCAGGTTTAGCTCTGGTTTGGTATTTTTTTGTGTACCATAATTTGAGTTGTCTACCTCTATTGGTACTCATTTATAGCATAAATAAAATATACTTGTATTTATAACAAAAATAAAAATTTGCTATACAGCTTTTATATTCCCAGCGTTCTACAATTTCATAAACTACTCTTAATATTTTGATAATAAAGGTTGTAATAGTGTTTGAATTTGATAATCGTTAAATATAAGATATTTTGCTAGTGTTACTTAAAAACTGATTACAATTTTCAGTTTTCTTGTCGTCAAACATAAATTAATAAATTTTAATATATACTGTATATTGCATATGTATTTTCAACTATTAATATATGCCTAAAAACTCCAAAATTGTACTATTTAACTAAGTTGAAATCGAAAGGGTATTACACATGTGGTGATGATGAGTTTAGTCAGTAAAATCAACTCTTTCAAGAGTCAAGTATCAACTCAACTAACTTCGAGCTCTTATATGACTCTTAAATATTGGTAAGAAAAAATAAAAATAAAAATACTAGGTACATAGTAGCAATAAACAAAACGAATAATGTTGACAGTTAATAATGCAGCATAGGCTTAAACTCTTTTTTTATGACATGCAGCATCATAGGCTTAAACTCTTTTTCTATGACATGAAGCATCTTAGGCTTCAACTATGACTGGAAAAAGTAAAAAAGAAATTGATGTTGTTAAACAAAAGGATTAAACTATGGTTAATAATTAGGGAATTTAAAATAAGAAAAAGAGGAAGATAAAGTGAAGGTGTGGGCCCAAAAGTGGATCTCATTGTTTCAAAAGATTAGTCGTAAATCATCTCCGAGGAAGAATCGACTGATATGGCTAGTTCAAGTATAGTCCTTCAAGATGAGGAATCAATGGTGAAAAGATATCAATGCTACATTACCTATGGACGGATTCGGTGAAGTTTTTTTATCTCCTCCGATCCTCTAAATGAAGACATTATCATGGAATTATCAAGAGATGAAAGCCAAAATCACATATTGTCGATTAGAAGAATTGTGCGGTATCATGAAAAACGAGGTGGTAAAAAACGATCAGAGACTACCTTTCTACCTTTTCAGGGTATGATCGAAGCGTGTGGACTCATAGATTTTCCATTCATAGGAAATCAATTCTCTTTGATCGGGCAAATGACAAATGGAAAGATAAGATGCCGACTTGATAGAGCCATGGGGAACGTGGAGTGGCATAATATATTTTCCACACTAATGTGGAGTATCTAAAGATGTGGGGGTCGAATCATAGACCCATGATCGCATCCATATTATTGAAACCACGTAGATGCTTTATGTTCGATAAGTGGTGGATCAGTAAACCTGGATCCAAAAAAGTAATGGAAGGGGGTTAGGGGTCCTCCCTTCTACATGAAAATGGAACCTTCATGAAGAAAATCCAGGGCTACCGAAGAGCTATTTTATCTTGGAAAAAGCCTAAAAAAAAAACTCAGAAAAACTAATCATTAAACTCCAAGAAAAGATTAACGATACTCATGAGGATGATCAAACACCTCAAGAAAGATATGGCGAATCTTAACGGGAGGTTGCGGGAAACCTACAAAGAAGAAGAAGTCTATTGGAAGTTAAAAAGCATAGAACAGTGGCTGGCGGAGGGGGATATAAATACAAATAAAATTCACGCATCCACAAAGCAAATGAGAGCTAGGAATATGATCCTCGGGCTACTCGACCACTCAGGTGAATGGATAGATAATGAAAAAGGTGTAGAGCAAATAGTCGTGGACTATTTTAAAAATCTATTTAATTCCTCAAATTTGAGAGACTCAACTCCGGTAATACAAGACATCTCGAGAACAGTGACCCCAGAGATAAATGCATCATTGACTCAAGAAATCACCAGGGAAGAGGTAAAACAAGCTCTCTTCTCTCTGAACCCAGGAAAAGCTCCATGTCCGGATGGAATGACGGTTATCTTCTTCCAACAATTTGGACTACTGCTGGCCCGGATCTCATCAATATGGTGAAATCTTTCTTCAGTACATGCTTCTTTGATGGAAAAATTAACGAGACCAATATCTGCCTAATCCCAAAAAGAGCTAGACCAAGAGAAATATCAGTATTTAGACCCATTAATCTATGCAACATGAGTTATAAGGTGATATCGAAGATTTTAAGTCTAAGAGTTAAGAAGTTCCTCCCCAGACTAATTTTTGAGACACAATCTGCTTTTGTGTCAGGTAGGCTAATTACAGACAATATTTTGATAGCTCAAGAGAACTTTCATTCTCTCAGATCCAATACGGCTAATCGAAAAAAGTTTACGCCCATGAAAACGGATATGAGTAAAGTGTATGATAGAGTGGAATAGAATTTCCTCCGAGTAGTGATGGATAAGGTGGGTTTCGAGCCGATATGGTTAGATTGGATTATGTATTGCATAACATCGGTCTCATACCAAGTTCTCATTAATAGTTCCCCCAAAAGTCGCATTAGACCTTCATGTGGAATCCGACAGAAATACCCAATCTCTTAATACTTATTTATCATATGTACATAAGCACTTATAGCACAATTGCGCAAAGCGAAAGTAAAAGGAAAAATCCAGGGGATTCGAGTATCAAGTGAAATTCCACGGGTCTCTCACCTCCTATTTGTGGATGACAGCTTATTCTTCTGTAAAGTGAATGCTCAACAAATTAAGGAAGTTATATAAATCATCCACTCTTATGGCGAGGCATCATGTCAACATATAAACCTTTCTAAATCATATCTGATATTTGGATCAGAGGTCCAGATACAAATGAGATAGGAGATAAAAAGCATTGTTGGGATAACCCAAGAAGGAGGGATGAGAACATATATGAGTCTGCCAGAAAAAATACACGGGTCTAGAACCCAAGTCTTTGCATTTGTGAGAGAGTGACTGCAAAGCATGGTAAATTCGTGGACTTCCAAATTTTTATCAAAGGGGGGGGGAGTGTTAATCAAATCCCAGGATCAAACTCTTCCGACATATTTTTTGTTACCAAAAGCTATCTGCTCAAAGCTAAGTAGTGCGATAGCAAATTTTTGGTGGAGCCAGAAAACAGATAGTATGGATATTCATTGAATGGCCTGGAAGCAGTTATTTAAGTCGCTAGAGGATGAAAGATTAAGCTTTAGATCACTAGAAGACTTTAACTTAGCCCTTATAGCCAAGCAGTTATAGAGGCTACTCTGGTTCCCTAACTCTTTACTCTCTCGAGTCTTGACAAGGAGATACTATAGAAATTGTAGTCCTATGAAAATAATAAGGTCTAATCGTCCATCTTATGGTTGGCATAGTATATGGCCGCAAAGCCTCTTTTGAGCTTAGGACTTAGAAAGATGATTGGCTTGGGGTTTGGCACAAGTATTTGGTCAGAACTTTGGATTCCTAATAAGCAACCACACCCTCCAAGGTGCATGAATGAAGATCGAGACCATTTTATCTTTGTTAATACTCTTATAGACTTCGAAACCAAGTCTTGGAAGATGGACTATCTCTGAGAACTATTCCCCCCGGAAGATATCACCCTGGTATTGGGGATCAGACCAAGCAGACAAGCATCATGTGATAGTTATAGTTGGTCTTTGACTAAATCTGGCAATTACACTTCCATGTCAGGATATTGGGCCGCGAGAGAACTCTCTCATCCTACATGCGACCTCCCTCTTCAGGGACCGAGTATTATGACATTGAAGGCGCAAGCTTGGAATCTAAAAACTACACGAAATCTCAAGCATTTCGTGTGGCAATGTATCTCAGGATGTTTGGCCTCATACCAACGCATTTTTACCTACATATTGGACAAGACAAGGTATGCCCACGATGTGTTACGGAGGAAAAAACGATTAATCATATGATTTTTGTTTGTGCCCTATCTAGTATTCCCTCGGATCCAGTTGTTTTCCGTCCCAATCTTTGTTTTGCATTATGAATTACTTGTATTGGAAAGAGAAGGATTACATAGAGGATGAGGAGAGTCTACGAATCTTCCCATGGGTAATGGGTAATGTGATACATTTGGAAAGCGAGAAACCAAAAGATTTTCGAGGAAATTAATGAGCAATTGAGCGACACACTCGCTATCGCCATCTAAGAAGAAAAAGCATAGAGAAGAGCAAACACTAAAGAGGATGCGAGTGAAGTTTTGATTGAGGAGGAGACAGAGATGAGGCTGCCACTAGACTCCCTTCTATGCTATATGGACGGCTCGTGGCATAGATCAGATAGCAGAAGTAGACAAGGATGAATAGTCAGTAAGGGCGATGAGGTACTACACATTGGCCTGAAAGGTTCACGACGGTATCTTTCTCCCCTGCATATATAGTTAGAAGCTCTTACATGGACAATAAAGTGTTTGGCAGATATTCTTTTGATCGACATTCTTTTTATTACAAATTATTCGAATCTTATTGACGTGACGATGAATCCGGAAGATTGACCATTATTTGTATTAAAGTTGAATGATTTGTTATTAGTTAGAAATTTATTTGTATCTTTTAATATAGATATATTTTGCGTTATACAAATATATATACATATCAATTTAAAAATGTACAAAAACACAAAGGTTTTATTTTTCTGTATAAACATATCAATGCCTAATTAACTTCTTGTAAACGAAAAGTATCAAAACCTATAACTTAGTATATATGATTTGTTGAAAAAAAAAGTGAAGGTGTGGGCTGGAGATTCCATTATTACAAGGTTTTGCTCTTTGGAAAATGCAAGTCCCAAGGCCAACTAATAACGACCTCGATCCTTGGGGTAACCGGACCGTCATCTACTCTTCCTTTATTTTTTCTCCTAATATTTTATTTAATAATTTCCCAGTAGTTAATACGTTTACACTTGTTCGTGACTCATGTAAATAAACTACGAAAAAAAAATTGCGCTAATAATCATTTACCTAGTTAATAAAATACACCAAGTTGTTATTTTATAAAACTAATAAGTTGATGTAACGTTTGGTCATCGATCAGGAATTTTGGATGGAGTTTCGGAATTAAAACGCAGGACGCCATTAATCAGTAGGGCTAAATTTATTCTTCGGGATTCAGGATCTATCCGAGATTTGAATATCCCAAATTCCTACATATCCGGATCTGTTTCAGCTGCCTTACTAATCACTGATAACTGATAAGTAGTTGTGAAACTTAGAAAAAGTAGACGTATTAAATTCATTTATATTTTTAACTATCTTTAGATTTCTTCAAATAAAAATCATCTTTTGTTATTTGTTTTTCGGTAAACAGTTAGTTGAAATGAATATTTGAATAATTATTCTGGCTGGTGTCTTTAACAATATTTTTAGAAGATTTAGGCTATGACTATGAGCCTATGAGTGATAACTTAACAAACTCCATTACGATGTGATTACCGTTTGATCTTCTTTGATTCTAGTTTTAAATACAATGAAGAATGCACAATATATAAGACTATATCATATGAAGTTCATTTTAATTTATAAATCAACTCAGTATTTCTATTTGACTAAATTTAAAAACATGCGGTATAGTTTAGTGAATAATCCATCAAATTATAACATAGAAATAATGGTTATTGACCATACTTTTCCTTTATTTGATAATAATTTCTGTAGAATTGCAATTTTCAAATCACTCGATTTCACCATTTCAAAATTTTTATGCCAAAGAAGCATAAAAATATGTTATCCAGAGTAAAAATATGTTTAACATTGTAAATAAAAACATTTGAATAAGTATTATATATACGTGATCGTGTAAGTTTATTTTGTATTTCAATATATGTTCTCTTATCCCACACTAATAATACCAATCAGAGCCACATTATACTTGTTAAAGACAACAATATTTTTTTGCTTTTGGGACAGATCTTGCTTGTGCTTTGATCTTTGACCTCATCGCAAGCTAATTAAGAGATTAGCAGTAGTATAAAATGCACTGAATGAAATCGTTCAGTCATTGCGTATCACACTCAAGGAGCGTTGGAATAAGCAAAATATAATTGGTAGGCTCAAATTATAAGGCCCTTGCCTTTATTATATTTGTATGACGGTCGAAGAATTTTTTCTTACAGCCTACTAGCGTAGTGGTTGCAAACGTTATTCTAAAAAATGACGACAAACACGTTAGTACTATTACATGTTATAGTTGGATTGACAGCCACAAAATTACTTCCAACAATATCATATATATATATTATAGTGGATATCTCAAATTATATCATTGCACATGTGAATGTGAAAATGTAACATATTCCAACATTGAAATATCCAACACATATGTGAATGTTGTTCAAATTATATTATTAAGAGGTGAATGTTTTCGAGATTTTGTTCCGAAGAATTTAGATAATATTTTTATCGTTTTGCATTCTTTCTCTCTCGATAGAACTCATCTTTGGTCGCTATAACAACTCCTCTCAGGTATTATCAAACTTTGTTAAGTTTGTGTATCTATTCTTCTAATGCTTTGTAGTTTTAATCGCTCTAGCTTTTTGCATTGCATATTGGATATGTCCAATATTGCTTATCCCACGTGTAATTGGCTAATTATGAATAGAAGTTTTCGTTTGACAAAAAAATAAGTATTTATTCAAGACTTGAACTCTTTAATTATTGTATGCATTTCTTTTCTTTTCTCTCTTTTCAGTTTTGTTTATTGTTTTTGCGATTTCAAATACGTGACATTGATTTGTATGAGATTAAGATTTAGAGACAACTTGAGAGTTACATATAATTTCAATCAAGATTTTAAAGGTGATTTTGAAAACAAGATATACCCAACAAGAAACCTAATGTTAAAACTATAAAACCAAAATTAAAAAGCCATAGTATACTATAACGTTTTTCTTGCTTTTTCTCGAACATAATTTCAAAAAAAAAAATTGAAGAAGGAACAACATACTTATTTTAAATTTGCCTATATCCTTATAGGTTTGTCTCATAAAAAAAATCATTTGCTTAAGACCCGTTAATATTAAAAATATAAAATTCCAAGTTTACAAAAAAAATATTTGGCTTATTACCGATTTTTTCTTTTCTTTTTAGTAGTACTATTCTTCAGTTCGAACTCAATAAGAATGCATAGCCTAACTTTGGCAGTTACTTACAAAAATTGATACAGTGAAATAAATCGCAAGTAAGTGAAAGTTGATTTTACACATCATTTTTACAAACGTCATGGTTTTTAGTGTGTTTAAACAAATATAATGTTTAAAATATATTGTTTTAAATGATAGCATGTTATTTGATTAAAAACGTTTTTTATAAAAAAAAAAATTTTTTTGACTTTACCACTAAGTTATTTTTGCAAATAAGTATCAAAACTATAGATTATTTATCCCAAAAAATCCTCAATGTAAAAAAAGGAATGTGGGAAAAAAATAAACCCCACTACGTGGCCATTGTCATATAGGAAAAAATATTGAGATGCCTAAAAGGAAGAATAATTGTAATATTTTTGTTGACAACAAAATAAAATTAATTTAAGACCGCTATCAACCACGAAGATCTCGTAGATTATTTGACTAACCAAGACGTACGAATAGTTTTTATTTGAATAAAGGGTCTCAACTCTCAAGTTGCCTAGGCTGACCGAATGTAACAACTTGAATACCTTAATTAAACTATTCCAAACGACAGTAAACAAATCATAATTATATATGTCCAATATTGAAATATTGCTTTCTTATTGATATAATATTATTTTTGCTATGAATCTTTTAGTAAGTCTTATCAGTACGGTTTACAACTAGACCTGAGCTGCGAAAAATATTCTCGAGCGAAAGCAAGCGGTCAAAAGACACAAAAATAACTTTTTTATATTAAATAAATTTCCAACAAACCGTGCATGAAAATAAAATCATTTGTTTAAGTATTACCTATGATTCGGTACAAAATCCAAAACATTGAACATGAAACCAATAATTGTTATGATTATTCGCAAGCATTATACCGTATAGTATTATATAAACACTGGACAATAGAAAGATTAGCCATTTTTTCTATAAAAAATCAGTTGAATATGGAAACTTGAACTTAAAATAACATTGAAACTAGCTGATAAAACTATGCACATGACTGACTAAAAATTAAGTATGCATATGTAGCAACATAAAGCTCATACAAATAATTGTGAGAAAGTCTAGAATTTATTATATTTTCATCAATAACTGTGTAATGGAATTGAATGAATGATTACTAATGTCGGTAATATTATTTCAACAATGTTAGTTGTTTAAAGTAGGCTAAAACAAGAATGGAGTTTAGGAAAAATTTTACCAGACAAACCTAATTCATTAATTACAAAAACAAGAAAAATAAATCATGAAAGCCTGTTTTCGAGGATTTTAATAACAACAGATTATTAAAAAAAAGATAGAATAAGATAACCCCAGATTGAAGGTTGTCACTGTCAGCTGATTACTGGAATTAGAATAATTATGTGTTAAATTAAACCATAGAGATTTTAAATTGATTCAATTCGATTTTAACCAATCTTTTAAAACCAAAACCTTTCTCCCCAAAAAAAAGGAAAAAACGTTTCCTTGGAAAATTATAATGCTTGAACACTTTGGCTATGGCGGTGTTTATGTTTAATGATTCAAAAGCTCTGTTTTTTATGCAAGCGTGGGTATAAATCCAGAAACTTTTCCCATTTTTTTTCTCCTTTCTTCTTCTTCAGTTCCTTTTTTTCCCCTTCATTACTAAAAAAGCTACTAGTTTTACCATCTTTCTCTCTCTCTCTTTGCAGAGAAAAGGGTTTATTATCTCTGACCCAAAGGACCCATTTCAATTAACCTTTTTGCTGAGAAATTGAGTAAAAGATTCAAAGTTTTTGTTCAGAAAGTGGCACAGATTCTGAAAATGGGTATCTTTCTTCTGACTCTTTTAGCTTAAAATCTGTTTTAGGGTTTTTGAGTTTTGTACGGATTAATCATGATCCGTTGACTGATTCTTCCCCTTTTGTTCTGAAGCTTTATTAAGTTTATCCGTGTCTTCAATTTCTCTTCTTTTAAGGAATATGTGTTTGATTTGGGTTTCTCTTTGTTTGGTGGATTGTGTCTTCAGTGTATCTCTAAAGAAGAAGGTGATTGTGTTTCTGTGGCAAGTCTCTTTGGTTTGTAGTGGTTTTTGAGTGCAGCTGTTTATTAAGTTTAGAAGAGATGGATATAAGTGAAGAAAAGAGGAGTCTTGATACTACTGTGAACTATGATTCAGTTAATAATCCGCCTGGAGACTGGCGAGTCTCTGGTTCTAATCCAGTTTCTGCTCCGATTGATTCATATCCTCCTTCAGAGAATCTGATTTCACCTTGTCCTTCGTCTTGTTCACCAACTCAGATGATGGATTCATTTGGGCAAACTCTTTGGTATGATCCTACTAATGTTCAAGCTGTGGGTTATGGAGGTTTTAGTGGTGGTAATGCTTCGTCTTCTTCGTTTAGGGGTAGTATTGATAGATCTTTTGAAATGGGTTGGAATCTGCCTAATTTGTTGCCTCCTAAAGGCAATAATGGTCTTTTCTTGCCGAATGCAAGTAGCTTTCTTTCTCCAAGTATGGCTCAGTTGCCGGCTGATTCAGGGTTTATAGAGCGTGCTGCGAGGTTTTCGCTCTTTAGCAGTGGGAATTTTAGTGATATGGTGAATCAACCACTTGGGAATCCTGACTCGATTGGTTTGTTTCTTCAAGGTGGTGGAACAATGCAAGGGGAATGTCCAAGTAATGAACTTAATGTTGGTGAACCTCATAATGATGCATCTACAGCATTGAAAGACCCAAATGTTAAATCTAGTGAACAAGCCAAACCGAATGTTCCTGGATCGGGAAATGTATCCGAGGATACTCAGTCTAGTGGTGGTAATGGTCAGAAAGGCGGTGAAACCTCTTCTAAAGGCTTTGACACAAAGAAGAGGAAAAGAAATGGGCAGGTGAAGATTTTATTTTTGCTCTCTCGGCGTTATCATATTTCATTTTAACATTCGTAATATTTCTGTTTGTAGATTTCTGAAGCAGCTCAATCACATAGATCTCAGCAATCTGAGGAAGAACCAGAAAATGGTGATAAAAAGCGGAATGATGAGCAAAGTCCAAATTCACCTGGAAACAAGACAAACAGTGGGAAACAACAGCGCAAACAAACTTCTGATTCTCCAAAAGATGGATATATTCATGTGAGGGCACGAAGAGGCCAAGCAACAAATAGCCATAGTCTTGCAGAAAGAGTACTGTTTCTAAAACTATCTTAGAATTCGAATAGAAGCAATCTCTTCTGGCATTTTCATCTGATTAACAACTATGTGTTATAGGTTAGGAGAGAAAAAATCAGTGAAAGGATGAAGTTTCTACAAGATCTTGTACCGGGTTGCAACAAGGTAGAGTTTTTTAGGTACTTGTAGATATTAATACGTAAAAAGGGAAACAAAGCTAACGCAGAAAATGGATTTGCGTGGTTATGCAGGTAACTGGGAAGGCAGTTATGCTTGACGAAATCATTAACTACGTACAATCGCTACAACGCCAAGTTGAGGTATGACATTTCTTTATACTCAACTATGTGTGCTCTTACTGTTTGCTTCTTGTAATCAATTTTGATTTTTCCTGTTTTCGTCTCTTTTTGTTTGAACAGTTTTTATCGATGAAACTTGCTACTGTGAACCCACAAATGGACTTTAACCTTGAAAGTCTTCTAGCAAAAGATGTAAGATATTTTTGCAAGTCTCTTAACTAACTCTCTGTATCACTTGAGTCATCATAAGATTCTTATGAACCGAAATTTATCCGCAGGCACTTCAACTACGAGCTGGTTCTTCATCTTCAACACCATTTCCACAAAATATGTCAATGGTTTATCCTCCTCTACCACATGGATTCATGCAACAAACCCTTTCCAACATCGGAAGAACCATTAGCAGCGCTCCATTGTCTCCCATGAATGGCGGATTCAAGCGACATGTATGTATATATAAACAGGTCTAGAAAATATACAAATCCGAGCTCATAATCTGATTTTGTTGGTGATTATTATTTGTAAAATAGGAAACAAATGGATGGGAGGGTGATTTGCAAAATGTGATCCACATTAACTATGGAGCTGGTGCTGTCCCACCTGACCCCCAAGCAGCAGGCACAGGTGAAAAAAACTGAAACCACTGTTACTTTATTTATTTTACCGTAATAATAATTTGTTTTGGTAAAACTTTTTATTTATTTTTTTGGTTGCAGCATCTGTTCCAGCTGCGAATATGAAGGTTGAGCCCTGATATTTCTCTGTTAGATAGAATATTAAATTATTGTAATTTTTTTTTTTTTTAAGTTACTATGTACTATATTATAATGATGTTACTATTAACGAATACGATACTCAGACTACTACTCTACTAAGCATTTGAGAACAAAAACAATGCAAAATAGTTTTATATAAGTCATGACTTGCATCTCAGATGACTAGCGTAGTGCCCGGAGTAGCGGAGTAAGAGAACTACAAAAGTATATGAGATGAAGAAGACCTTTCAAACAAAACATGAAGTTTAAAACTCATTAATATTTTATTTTTGTAAGGTTCTTCTATTTATATTATATTAACTAATTTTGTTTTTCTCACACATATTTTGTGACAAAATCAAATATTTTGACCATGTTTTAGTTTTATTTTTTAAATACCTTGTTATACTTTTATAATAAAAAAACTATATGTTATCAATCAGTTACTTACAAATAAGATCATGTAAAGAAGTTTAATGTATATATACTCATATTAAAAATTAAAATGATAAAAACCACATAAAATAATGTAATTTTAAAACGTAAGAACTAATTTTTTAAATACGTATACAGTAACATATTAACATATTTTTCGTTTTTTATTTCATATTATTAAAGATCTTTATTTTGAAAAATATTAAAATCATTAATAAAGATATGCACATAAGATTTACTAACCATAAATATATGCAATAGATTCTCAATCTGTAATTTACTTTATGAACTTTATCTAATTTTGAAAAATATCATAGGATTTTCAAAGATTTTCTAATAGCATGAGATGTAATTATTAGGGTTTTATGCAAAAAACCATCAATCTTTTCATTTTTTTG
Organism: Cardamine chenopodiifolia; assembly: GCA_963922655.1. Lineage (NCBI taxonomy): Eukaryota > Viridiplantae > Streptophyta > Magnoliopsida > Brassicales > Brassicaceae > Cardamine > Cardamine chenopodiifolia. The sequence continues at coordinate 16,099,597 of OZ000484.1, forward strand.
AAAGAAAAATTATCATTCAAAATTTGTGTAGGTTAATTATACCATTTTTAAAATCACCCACAATATAAGCATTCTGCATATCATCGACGTGGTCATTTAACTTGCTGTTAGAAAAGTAACCGAATCCATAAAACGACGTCGTTTTGTATCATTAAAACAACACGATGTTTGATTTGGAGATCGTGTCGTTTTACTAAAACAAAAATGACATGTCTTTCTTCTCCATTCTCTGATTACCGTTTAGGTTGGGGAAAAATATAATTGGAACTAAAAATTAGGCTTCTTCATATATCTCTAACGTAACTTGCGATTCATATAAGTGAAACTTCAAGATTAGGGATTCAGTAACTATCTGTTGCATTCTCTGTCTCTATTTCATAACACTTTCATTCTCTATCTAAATTTCTTAATATTTATTAATAGTAATCTCTTGACTCCATCGCTTCACTCCAATTTTTCTCCAGAAATTGACATCTCCAACTTACAAATGGTTTCTTCCGCTAGTTCTAGTGAGTTAATAACGTTGTTGGGATTCAATTTCATAGCTAATTTTGCTAATCAAAAATTATGAATATTTAACTGGTGAAGGTGTAAGCGAGCATAGTGTCGAACATCTACTCGTGGACCATGTACTTGTGGAGGTTATGACACAACTCTGCCTCGTGTCTTATCTCTATCGAAACTCGCAGACGTGGTGGGAAATCGTCAAAATCTGTCTCAACCTTGAAGTTGGTCATATGTACCTTTTAATATGTCTTTGTACTTTGAACTTATGTTTTGTATCTTGAACTTGTGTTCTGTGGAGGCTATGACTTGCTTTGTATGAATTGTTTTGTATGAATTGCTTTGTATGGTTTAAAAACTCAGTCATGGAGGTTATGACTTGATTAGAATTAAAATATGGACTTGTGTTGTTTTGAATTGATTAGAATGGTTTGTGACCAATTTACCAAAATTTCTAAATTTTCTCTAAATGAAAATTTCATTGCAAATAGAGTTTCATACAAACTTTTAAGACAGAAAAGTACACAATCAAGACTACATTTGACATAAGACACATAACCAAACTCTCATTCCAAGACACAAAAACAAACTCTCATCTAAAAGCAGACAAATTCTCACCTAAAAATGAACCAATATCCCACAATCATGACTAAAGTACACAAAGTCACATTTTTTGACCACTGTAAATCTTCAACCTCTTCTCCCAACAACTAAGCATGAATTTAAGATCTTCAATCTCTTTCTCACAAACTTCCACAAGTTCTTTGACGGATTCAATCTTGGTTGTATAGCTATTTGTTACAACTTCACAAGTGAGTGTTTCACATCCTAAAATATCCATCTGAGCTTCCAAATCATGTAGACATTTCTCTAGACTTCTCACATCTACTTGAACTTTCTCAACAACCATTTCCACCTCTTCCATCTTTTCAACCATGGATATATCGGTCCATTTAAACAAATGTGTGTTATTCTGTAACAAATAACGATATAACTCAGCAAATTTACTTTCTATATCTTTTTCATGTCACTGATTATCTACATTACCTCCTTTGAGCCAAACTGACAACAATAGAAAAGTCGACTCAGGTTCTTGATCATAGGCGTTGCACCACATCGGCATTTCCTTGGTATTCCTCTAACTCTCTCAGTCCCACGATGTCCGAAGCTATCGCTTACACCTTCACCAATTACAAAATTCATAATTATCGATTAGCAAAATTAGCTATGAAATTGAATCCCAACAACGTTATTAACTCACATGAACTAGTGCGAAGAAACCATTTGTAAGTTGGAGATGTCAATTTCTGGAGCAAGAATTGGAGTGAAGCGATGAAGTCAAGAGATTGCTATTAACAAAGATTAAGAAATTTAGACATTGAATGAAAGTGCTATGAAATAGAGACATATAATGCAAAAGATAGTTACCGAATCCTTAATCTTGAAGTTTTACCTATATGAATCGCAAGTTACGTTAGAGATAGATGAAGAACCTTAATTTTTAACTCTAATTATATTTTCCCCCAACTTAAATTGTAATTAGAGAATGAAGAAGAAAAACATGTCGTTTTTGCTTCAGTAAAACGACATGATCTCCAGGTCAAACGACATGTTGTTTTAATGATACAAACGACATCGTTTTACGGATTCTGTTACTTTTCTAACTGCAAGTTAAATGGCCACGTCGGCGATATGCGGAATACCTATATTGTGAGTGACTTTGGAGGTGCTATGATTGACTTGCACAAGTTTCGAATGAAAGTATTTATTGCAGTAAATGAAAAGATTGAGGGGTCTTTTGCAAAAAACCCTAATTATTATCAAAGTAAAGGTTTTTTTCAAAAAATGTCAATGTTGGTTCTATTTTACCTGGTTCCTTAAAATCCACCGGTTTAACAAACCGGGACTACTTGACTGTTTTTCAGGGGATTTTGATGGATTTTGTGGATGAAGTAATCAGGAAATTCTCTACAAGATGTCGAGAGCGTGTTGATCCACTTCTTATCAACCCTTTTCTTAAGTAATGTGCTCAAGCGTGGTATCTTAACATCCAACGAATTTTATTAAAGGTTTAAGAAATGTTATGTTAATACGTCGGGTAAATGGTCGATTTTGACCCGAACTTTTTTAAAAGTGCCTTTAAATATCTTGACTATTGATTAGTGCGTTTGCATACCTAAACAGATATAAAATTCAAACTTACAACCTGAACTTATAACTTCGTGCCAAAATCAGATTCGTCGTTAACAGTTGTTAACGAACCATTAGTGTTGCTGACTAATCTGCCACGTCAGGTGATGAGTTGGCCAAAACGATGTCGTTTTGGCCATTCTAGGCAAAAAAATTTTAAAATTTGTAAGCACCAACCCTCGAACCCATGTTCTTGAACTTGTGAACGCATACTTTTATCGGTTGATCCACAACCATTATCGAAGATTACACCAACATAGTTGTTTATAAACCTATAATATTATCGATTTTATCTCTGTTTATTCTATGTTATGGTAGAGCAAAAACATATTTTCTTATTAAAATCGATAAAACTCCCAAATCGATTTTAGCCAAAATTAAAATTAAAATCTCTAAAATCAATCTCAAGCCAATTCATATTCGAGATTACAGCTTAAACAAAATCTCTTATGAACAACTACTCCTCACCGAATCATTCCACCAAAATCAAACAAAATACGTAACCGGAGCAGCAGAGATTCACCAGATCTGGCCGGATCTGATGTGGGATGTGGTGGAGATATCATTGGTATGTCCAATGCTCGAGGATGGCGTGAGCTACTCGATCATCAACTTCCGACCGTTTCATTTTGCTTCGTCGTATTCTCCTCTCGATGATGGTGGTGAGTTCATCGATGTGACTAAGGAAGATGCAGGGGTCGACGACATCTTCTGCGGCAGTGCAGTGGCATGGTAAAGTCGGGCATCAAGGCGGAGTGGAGGTTTGTTGTAGGTGTAGAGGAAGAACTGAAGCAGGCCGAGATTCTTCCATGCTTTTTCCTTCTCCCTCTACTCAGTTCTCTTCCTCATCTACTTCGACCTGATTTGCCTATTCCTCGATTCCTTCTTCCTCTTCGGTGCCGCCAGGTTAGCTGCAGGTTTCACCGACGCTGTCACCGCTCTCTCCACCGGTTCTCCCTGTAGCTGGAACCTGGGCTCTGATGCCTGATTCCGAGCTTTGTCACTCTGCTGCAAAACCTAAACTGAAGAAAGAAAACGGCGCTGAATCAGTTACGCCAGATGGAGAAGGAGCAAGGTGATGCACGCACTGCGCGTCGTAGAAAATGGAAGCGGAGGAATCGTTAAGATTCCGACGAAAAGTGACGAAGGAGGAGATAAAACGAGCTAGAAGAGGAACAAATCGATGATTAATTGATTATGACAATTAGAAAAATTAATATGTGGATGATTAATTGATTATGACAATTATAATTTTTTTTTAAATGTGGTAGAATGAAATGGTGTTACCACAGTAAAAAAAATCTCTAGGTATATTTATAATTAAATTTGTGGGCATAACATTAATGATGATTGTAGATCAATCGATAAAGTAGTTGGTGCTTACAAATTTTAAATTTTTTTTTGCCCAGAATGGCCAAAACGATGTCGTTTTGGCCAACTCATACCTGACGTGGCAGATTAGTCAACAACACTAACGGTTCGTTAACATCTGTTAACTACAAATTTGATTTTGGCACAAATTTATAAGTTCAAGTTTTAAATTTGAATTTTATTTCTGTTTAAGCATGTAAACGCACTAATCAATATATAAAAACATTTTTGAAAAAGATATATATAAACGAATGTATGCTCTATTGTTTTCTTCAAATGTGTTTAATCCAATGACTGGAATTGATTGATGACTGACTGGTTGTTGTTGTTTTTCCTAGTGTTCAAAAATCTATTTCATTTCAATATCCCAACTTCTCATGGACACTGTTACTGTTGGAGAACTGTGCAAATTCTGTTAAATAATTCTCCAAATCTGAAGACTCTTGTCATCCAGGTATGACCGAAATCCTCAAAGTGTATCCAACAAACGCAATTTCCAAAAACCGTTTACGACACTCTTTAAAAACCTCTCTCTGGTTTTAGGGTCCGTTGTATTACCTAAGCTCAGAACTAGAAAATAAAAAAACAGATTATAGTATAAGATATCAAAACAGCCAAGTACAATTTGAAACATTTACAAAAGTTTTGATTAAATCTTTGTCATGTGGATTGAAGTTCACATGATCAGTTGAGACATAAACTGAGAATCCATCGAAGCAAATCAAAAACATACCTAGAAAGTCGATAGAATCAGACTGAAAATAACTAGGAGAATCCATCACAGAGAGTAACTAGAGATAAAAGTGACCAAGAATGTGCACAAACCGATTCATGTTCCAACACACTTAAGCAACTAGGAGGACCAAAGTTTGTTCTTCATGCTTGAGCTAGTAGTTTTCAAATAAAACTAAGCTCGATCATGCACTTGGATGAAGCTCTCGGAAACATTTGAAGATCCGTGTAGATTCTTAACTTTTCAGCATCGCTTAATCTTTCCCAAGAATGAACTTTCAGCAACTCCAGACGGGATAGTTTTCCTAAGAAGTGTTTTATTTGCTCCAATTCACCAACTCTTCCCTTGTCGCCTAAGGTTAACTCCAAGACCTCTAGAGGACATGACAATAGACAAGAATATCCCGACAGATAGCCACAAACATAGTCTGGTTCTTCAAGATAGTGCACTTCACCCTACAGCAAGAGGAAGGATTAGAGATTGAAGATTTAGGAGTATATACCAGGTTTTGGAAACTATGGTTTGTCCAAAATACATTTTCATACCTCAATAACAAGGGTCTTCAGATTTGGAGTCTTGTTAAGCAAAAAGGGAAGAAATCTCCAACAGAATCCCGCATCATCATGTATCATAGTTAAATGATGTAGCTTTTCAAATACCGGAATTGCATCATGGAAGATGTAAAGCGTCTGAAATCAAATAAAATCAACGATAGTCATCAACAAAGTGCAATTTTTTGGAACAAAACCGGAAACACTGTTCATGTATGTGGTATCAAACATCCTATAGAACTTAAGATGCACGCTTGGTTCACCTATTCATGTTCTATTATTGTCTCAAGCTGTAATTACCAACTACAAATAAAAGAATAGAAGAAGAAAAAGAAACAATAGCACACTTACCTGAAAAGTATAAGGACATGATAATTCCAGGATCTCGACATTTCTTATCCCTTGAATCAGATTTGTTGCATTGCTAGATAAGATATCACCGTCATTTGCAAATACGTCATTCCATTGGTGATTTACCATCACAAGAAGATTGAGCTTAGCTTCCACAAGGGAGTCAAAAGTAACAATTGTATACCCATCGGGGACAAAATCAGTGTAGTCTAAGTAGGTAAGTCTTGGAGTATCAAATGTAATGTTCTGATGATCAGGCCCAAAAAAACCTTGGGACAATTCACGACCAATAGTAAGTCTTTGGAGACTTTGACTAGACACGTTGCCAGACCATTCCCAAGTTTTCCAGTAAATACCATCGATGGTTAGTTCCTTTAGCACAGGGCAGGCCAAAAGAAACGCTTGGAACGCACAATCAGCAAGATTACAGAACCGAACTGATTCAAAAATGAGTCTCAAGCGCTGGAAGCAAAGCATTGTGAGGCAGCACACTGATAACAATTTCCCTCCCTAGTTTCAGCTTCTTGAGAGTCTTGCAAGTGAAGATCTCCAAAGGCAATGTATATCCATTATCACCATATATGCCCATTTCAAGATCCATGACACCACGACGCTTCAACACATCACGTAGCCAGTGGTTGATACGAGCTTGATCAAGACCCCTTAGAGATTTTAAAGAGAATCTCCTTATGCACGTTGTAGTTTCCAACCGAGCCAATGCTCTAGTCACAAGATCCGTGAACGTCTCCTGAAACTTAACTGTGTCATCGAACTCAACATCTGATATGATGGTATACAAATTCCTAAACCTCTTTGAGAGAACCGACACAGAGGCAGCATCCTTTGCACAAAGAAAACGCACGATTAGCCTGATAAGATCATCTGGTACACCGCTGATCCTATCCATCTTCTTCCACTAAACCCTAGCGCACCTATCGGGATCTTCAAACTACCATTTCAACCAAGATTATGAGCACGATTTTGGAACCAGTGATTAACAACTTTCTCAAACTAATCAAAGTAATCTAGACGAACCCAGAGACGGAGAGTGAGGAGAAGAAAGCGTTCCATTTCAATTTCATTTCTTGGAACTTTTTAGATCTGTCTAGAAACCAACCCTGCGTTTTTGCCTTTTGAGGAGTTTGGTTAAAACGCACCGCTTGGACTAGTGGGCTTTCTTTTTTCAAGCCCAATGATAATTATGTTAAATCAATACCATGTCAATTTTTCCAAACCCCTAAAGCTTCTCATTTTCATTTTCTTTCTTTTTTTTTTGGTTTTAGAAATCATAAAATTTTTCATTTCTCTTTCTCTTCTGCATTTATGGTAATTGAGAATGTCCGTTTAAATGTAGTATTCGGATTAGTGCTTTTTACATATTTAAACTCTATTATATTTTACTAGGTAATTTTAATTTTAGATACCATAAAAATCTAACAGAACATTATGTAATAAATATATATATATATATATATTTATATACTATCATTTGACTATAAAAGAGTAGATTATTGTTATTTATATCATAACTACAAATACATGTCTAGAAATTATAAATACCATCGATAAAATTCTGTTATTTGTTTAAAATTAAAAAATATATATAAATATTATATTTTAATATACACATCGATTCACTTTCTTCCTTTTTTATATTTTTTTATTTTAGTAAAAACTTTTTTATGGTGAAATAATCGAAATATTTTTAAAATTTTATTTTAGAAAAATTTAGTTACATTTATAAATTAATCACTACTATTTCAATAACACGTGATATTTTAATATTTATAGATTTAAAACTTTGCATTTACACTATTCAATCTTTTCATCCTAAATTAAAATTTAAAATTTCTCATCATTGTTAAAAATCATCACTGATCAGTTTTTCTTAAAAGATTTATATTTTATTATGAATTTTATTGGTAATTTTTAAAACATTAATTTTAATTTTCCAATAGGTATTAGTTTTGAAATCATTAAAAACAGATTGGGTTATAGAGTTACTTACCTGATTTGATTTATTAGGTTCGTGATTTGATCTTCCATGCCAAGGACGGTATCTTGATTGGTGCAAGGATCTGGCGAACTTGGAATTGTATTGGTGATCATTTCCTGGCCCTTGTGTTTTTTTATCTGACATGCATCAACATTTTTTTACAAGAGCAAGTGCAGAAACAAAACATAAAGTTTAATGACGATACCAGAAATTTTTACTAAGATAGTTTCAGAAAATTATTGTTTGATTTTTTTATGGTCAAAGAAAATTATTTTGATTAAATTTGGTGATTTGTATATAACTGGTGTGACATTCATTTAAATTTGAAAGATTTCTTATTGATAAAAACATGAATTTTTTTTAAAGATTTTAATTTCCAAAAATAATATAAAGGTATTATTTTTTATATCATTTTCTATGTTATAATAAAAATACAGTTTTCTTAAAACATGAATATAATTAGTAGTAAATATATTTTTATATTCTTAATCTAGTGAAAGGTAAATGCGCCGAAATAGTCTCTGTGAGTTGGTTTATCTGTTGTAGAGTTAAAACACTGAGGAAGACAATGTCGTCGAACCTCTACTCTGCGCAGATAAAGCAATGCATTGGGTTGGGAGCTAGAAATCAAAGCCGCCATGTGAAGATGATCCACGGGCATATTATCAGAACTCTTCCTTATCCTGAGACAATTTTGTATAACAACATCGTCCACGCATATGCCTTAATCAGGAGTTCCATTTATGCCCGCCGGGTGTTTGATGGAATTCCCCAACCAAATCTCTATTCTTGGAACAATCTTCTTTTAGCTTATTCAAAATCTGGGAATCTCTCAGAGATGGAACGTACCTTTGAGAAGCTTCCTGATCGTGATGGTGTCTCTTGGAACATGCTTATTGAAGGCTATTCGTTGAGTGGATTGGTTGGTGCAGCTGTCAAGGCTTATAATACAATGTTTAAAGATTTTTCTGTTAATTTGACTAGGGTTACGTTGATGACAATGTTGAAACTTTCTTCCAGCAGTGGACATGTTAGTTTAGGTAAGCAGATTCACGGGAAGGTTATCAAACTTGGGTTTGAGTCTAAGCTTTTAGTTGGGAGCCCACTGTTGGATATGTATGCAAAATTTGGTTTAATCTTTGATGCAAAGAAGGTTTTTTACGGGCTAGATGATAGAAATACGGTTATGTACAATTCGCTGATGGGGGGACTTCTAGCATGTGGAATGATCGAAGATGCAAAGAAGTTATTTCAAACAATGGAGAAAGATTCAATTTCTTGGTCAGCGATGATTAAAGGACTTGCTCAAAATGGACTTGAAAAGGAGGCTCTTGAATGTTTCAGAGAGATGAAAATAGAAGGCTTGGAGATGGATCAATATCCTTTTGGAAGTGTACTACCTGCTTGTGGGGGATTAGGAGCAATAAATGAAGGGAAACAAATACATGCTTGTATAATCAGGAGCAATCTTCAGGATCACATATATGTTGGCAGTGCTCTCATTGACATGTATTGCAAGTGTAAGTGTATACATTATGCGAAGACTGTTTTTGATAAAATGAAGCAGAAGAATGTCGTGTCTTGGACAGCAATGGTTGTGGGCTATGGCCAGACAGGGCGTGCTGAGGAGGCTGTTAAAATTTTTCTTGATATGCAAAGAAGTGGAATTAACCCTGATCATTATACTCTGGGACAAGCAATCAGTGCGTGTGCCAACATAGCTAGCTTAGAAGAGGGCTCCCAGTTTCATGGAAAAGCTATAGTTTCTGGCCTAATACATTATGTCACTGTTTCAAATTCATTGGTGACTCTGTATGGAAAATGTGGAGATATTGATGATTCTACTAGGCTGTTCAATGAGATGAATGTCAGGGATGAAGTCTCTTGGACTGCAATGGTTTCCGCGTATGCCCAATTTGGAAGGGCCATCGAGGCTATTCAGTTGTTTGACAAAATGGTACAACATGGACTAAAACCTGATGGAGTGACTTTGACCGGTGTTATTTCAGCTTGCAGTAAGGCAGGATTAGTGGAGAAAGGACAAAGGTACTTTGAGTTAATGATTAATGAATATGGAATAGTGCCGAGTAATGGCCATTATTCTTGCATGATCGATCTCTTCAGTAGATCTGGAAGGTTAGAGGAAACCATGAGTTTCATAAATGGGATGCCTTTTCCTCCAGATGCAATTGGTTGGACAACTTTACTCAGCGCATGTAGAAATAAAGGTAACTTAGAAATAGGTAAATGGGCGGCTGAATCACTCATAGAACTAGATCCTCATCATCCTGCTGGCTATACCCTATTATCAAGCATATATGCTTCAAAAAGGAAATGGGATTGTGTGGCCCAGCTAAGGCGGGGAATGAGAGAGAAGAATGTGAGAAAAGAACCCGGACAGAGTTGGATCAAATGGAAAGGAAAATTGCACAGTTTTTCACCTGATGACGAGTCTAGTCCATATTCAGATCAGATATATGCTAAGCTCGAGGAATTGAACCAAAAAATCATAGATAATGGTTATAAACCAGATACTAGTTTTGTCCACCATGATGTCGAGGAAGCAGTTAAAATAAAGATGCTTAACTATCACAGTGAAAGGCTTGCGATTGCTTTTGGGTTGATATTTGTACCCTCAGGCCTACCTATTAGAGTGGGAAAGAATCTTAGAGTGTGTATGGATTGCCACAATGCCACTAAACATATCTCCAGCATCACTGGTAGGGAGATACTTGTCAGAGATGCTGTTAGGTTTCACCGCTTTAAAGATGGAACTTGCTCATGTGGAGACTTCTGGTAGATTTCATCTTGGAGATTCAGTTGTACTCTCGTCAGTTTACTTGGATAAGGAGCCGCTTCATCACCTATCCTGGCGGCTTTAATACAAAGAAGAGGAACATGTAAGACTTATCTCTCTTTGCTTCCAATATTTTCTCGGTTTCTGATCCTAGCCTTCTGATTTTATTTATGCTGCCAATCTTGGTCAGTAGAATACTAAGCCTGGAGGAATGCATGTTCTGGTTTGACAATGAGACTGACTTTAGCCCTCACTTTTTTTGGAGACTCAGGCTCGAGGGCTATGAGGATTTATATGCAGGCAAGGGTCGAGGCAAAAACATGAAACTCAAAAAGCAGGGGTCGAGGCAAAAACATGAAACTCAAAAAGCAAGGGTCTAGGGTCCACAGAGAAAAACAAAACAGAGGTGAGACCCTTTTGTAATGGAAGACAGAGTCTATATACATATTATATATATAAACAATCTGGCTGTCAGGAGGATGTTAAGTTAAAACGATCTATTTGAACTAATGTTTCGTTTGTGATCACAGTGTAAAATCACATTTCAAATTGAAAATTTTTATACACAGTCAGTACAGAGCGAGCAATAATTCATAATAGTTACGGCCTTACAGGTTTTCACATGTCCGTTTCTTATGTGATATAGGTAGAGAAACTTGGCATCTTGTCCAAACGCCTCAAAATATTTTCTGCCATCTGCCTTGTGTTACCATCTCCACGATGGAAGGCACTCACCAACATACCTGACAGCATCCTGTCTTGCGATATATCGCGGGCATACTTATCTCCACCTCCAATTATGAACTTGTCAATCATCCAAAATGCTTTCTGCATTAGAGACTCTTTCTTGTGTTCTTTGACTGCATTTAGAATTAGTTGTACTGCATTCATTCCACTCAGCATGCTTAAACTCTTCTCCACATCAACCTTGTCATCCAATAGCGTGCATATAGCAGCTAATGCTGACTCCACCACCTCCACTTTATCACTCTGCAAACATGCTAGAAGCTTTGTGACAGCATTTGCTTCAATCAAGCAAAATGTGGTTTTTGAAGAGCATACCCCCCTGTGGATTTCGCAGATCTCTATTTGCTTCTTTTTGGACGAACGGAGGGAGAAAGACCTAGGCAGCATACTCAATGATCCCATGAATTTCGTGCTCCTAGTTTGGGGTGGCCTCGATAAAGTCATAGTTGTAGATGATAGATTTTCTAGTCCAGTCGCTGATAACCTTTGAACTTCGTCGCTTGTTGTTTTCATCAATAAATCAGTAAACACTGATGTCAAATCATGATTTTTGGCTAGGTACATCATTTGGGACTCGTACAGTGTAGTTGTGAATCTCACTAAGATGCCAACGAGACCTTCCAGAAAATCAGTTGCAAACCTGCTTGTTCGTGTTCCACTTCTTTGGATCAGATGGATTGCATGCAAAATTTGAGACACTACACTCTCGCTGACCAGTGCTAGGTTAAGAGTCAGATTTTGATGAGGCAGTTTAGCAAGCAACTTGGCTGAAACAGCATGCTTTTCTGTTATCTGATTTGCTTCTGCTGGGCACTGGATAAGGTTCTCTGGCTGGCCTCTAGTTTTACATAGTCTTTCTGATAGCGTGTGACCGATGTAGGGTGTAAGTGCTATGAGAAGTTTTAATGCTCCAACCCCCAATTCGTCATGAGGATTGTTGATGAGTTCTATCATTGCAAAGCTTGCGTCAGTTTCTTTGATCACTGAAACGATAGTTGCCATTGCTCTAGGTGATTTGGACAAGGATAGGAGAATCCTAATCAAATCAATGTTTAGAACATCTGGGCTTGAGTTCTTGAGCATTTGTATGATGTTGTATACAAAGTAATCTGAGCCTAATGTGTGGCCGTGGGTATTCACCTCAAAGGTCTCATGTTCCAGCCCAGATTCCAGTATGTTTGCAAGTATTGTAGCAGCTGCATTCCTGGAGTTCAACAAATCACTGAACATTCGCTTGGTGAACATCTCTTCGACCATGATCTTGATGATGCCACTTTCTACCAGTATCTGGTTGTTGGAGTGATACAATGAAATCTGAGCAAGAGCTTTGAAGGCGGCGGTTCTAGCCTCAATATTTTCACTTTGCACCAGCCTGATGAGCACAGGGCAAGCCTTCTCAGCTACGTAAGTTTTTTTCTCATGTCCAATATCAATTTCTGCAAGGTATGCAGCCATTACCACCTGCGTCTCTTCACTCCCTGCCAAATTAAAAAAAAAGAAATTATTAATACTAAAGTTCAGAAATGCTTTATTTTAGATGAACTTCAAATATATATTTCGGAAGTAAGATGATATCATTTCATTTCACTGCAGGTTATGCTTGTACACAGCAACTATGCTTCCTAAACTTTGGAGATAAAGGAGTAAAGAATTACCTTCTGCTAGATGGCTGAGAAGAGGTTCCAGCAGCCCACTCTCTGCCATTTGCTTGATGTTATAAGGGAACTTCTCTAGATTTATTAAGATTTGGTCTGATGTTTCAGACGCAAAGGAATCCAACTCTCTGTTATACTTGGAGGTAACTAACATCAATATTGCCCCTGTAGCAGTCCCAATCTTCTCACATGCATGTTGATATTTTGAAAGCTCAAGCAGTAAGGCTAATGCTGCATGTCTTACAGACTGGTGACTGCTTCCCAAAAGTTTGATCACGCATGACATAGTTATCGTCTTCACAATCAATTCCTGTAAGATAACTTTGAAATATAAAAGTCTATTGAAACAAGAGCTAGTGAAGCACTGTCTCTAGGCTGCAAGTTTAAGTAATTGGTTTGATGGACAAAGAAATAGACCAGAGCATATCATGTAAAATAGTGCTCTTGGATATAAGGTAAATGAAAGAGATCTAACCTTTCCGTCATTACATTTTTCTTCTGCCAGTGTCCTTAGCAACTGCAGCAGTTCACACCTCACATCTTTACTTCTGTACGTCAGGTATCGGTCAAGCAGCTGAATGATTCCAGCTTCACGGACTTGTACCTTGTTGTACTCTTTCCCTTCACAAGTCATTTGTAGGTCTCTTAATGCGTCGATAACCATACTTTCTGAACCGCCTAAGGATAAAGCTGCATGAGCCACTTTGATTCTTGCGGCCTCGTTTCGTACTTTCCATTCCTGAATGATGGTTTTCAAGACAACATTGTCACTTAATTCAGTGGTTAACTTTTGCCCGGTAACTGGACAGCTAATCTCATCAGAGTTTCCAAAACTGTCAAACCACTCTGCTACTGCTTTTCTTTCGCAGGTTACTCCTGTTTCTGTGGTGACTGGATCTTCCATTATATCTTTGGTCAATGGGCAGATGAAAGCTTGGTATGGAGGCTCCATGAACTGTGTCACCTGTGGTAACATTGACAGGGATTCACTAAGACTTCCATACTTTCTCTGGCTGCTAACATTTGTGCTCTGGCTTGGGATATCTGGTACTTCGGACATTTCTGGTTGTGATTCACTCAGCAGGTAATTTTCATAGGAAAATTCAGGATCAGTGGGATAGAGATCTGTCTCTATTTGCTCTGACACCATTTCCGGTGTATGTATTTCAGAAATCTCCTGCTGCCCGTTCTGTATCATCTCACTTTTACTACCATCTCCAATTTTAGCATTTTGCATCTCATTTGAAAGAGACTGGACAACCACTCCTACATATCCTTCCTCATGGAATGTTGGTTCAGGTATGGATTGCAAAGTTTCACCCATCTGCTTCACAACGCCTTCAAAACCTGCCTCAATGCCTCTCAGATCAGTAGTTGATTCAGGTCCGTTGCTTTCTTGAGTTTTCTCAACCAGATTCTTCGCCGCATCTATACTCTCGGATAGTGATTCAAAAACATCAATTGAACATACAACAGTGCTCTCTGCTGTCTGTATCTCCATTAACACCACTGAAACTCTATAAAAGTAGCAAGCACAATCGAGCAAGCTCTCTTTTTGTGTTTGTAAAGACTCCAAAGATCTGATTACCTCTGAAATGGACCCCAACAACGATCCGATCAGTGTATCACTTGGACCTCTCTCTTCTTGAGTCTGAGATCACAAAAAATAAGGAAAATGGTATGAAAATTGAGATGATTCGAAAGAAACGATCGAGGACTTTTTTTTTGAGGTGCAAAAAGAAAACAAGAGAAGATAGAAGAAAGTCTTACCGACGACATCCCATTTGTTCAATAGCTGGTATTGTCTCACTCTGCTTACCAAGTCTCGAAACTACTGCATCTAGGAAAAGAGTGAAGGACAACACTTAGTCCTCTGTTTCGGAGAAGTTGGAACCCACTAAAGGAGACGACTTTTTAGGAGGAAGTGGGGACACAGTCAGATTCCATGGGATTCTCTGTAAAGAAGTTGAAGGAGTCAATCATAGGTCCTTTTTAAGCATTACCTTTTTCATCCATAGAAAGCACCAAACAGGTTCTTTGCCAAAACATGTGTTTCGATTTTTGTTGACTTTGTTTGTTTCTTCTTGCACTATCTTTCTTCTGTGATTTGGTCGGACCGCAATCGAAAGGGTGAGTGATGATGATGGTTGGAAAAAATTGATCGGAAAAACTTTTTTGTAGTTTGATTTTTGACATTTTTCATAATATTTTAATGCTTAACTTTGTTTAAACAAAAGATGTAATTGGTAGGTACTGTGCAATGTCATTGTCTTTCTTTCTTTTTATGTCTTTTGTTTAGTGATAGAAGAAGTGGTCTTCTTGAATTGGTAAGATATGACATTGATTCACATGGAATTTTATAAATATATTCATGTCTGTTCTAGTCTTGGGGAATTATAGATGATCAAGTTGTTGGGTTTTGCTTGGCACTTGGGATAAAATATTGCGACACTAGTATATATATATATATATATATATATATCTAAAGATATAGAGTTTTCTATTTAAAGCTAATTAATTTGAATTGGAAATTCATAGTTTTTTACATATCCTAACATTGTTTGAATGTTAAATTACCAAAAGTCAAACCTATTAAATGTATATATCTATTACTAAAGCAGCTGAAACAAGTAAAAGATAATCTAACATTCTCAAACAACAGAACATATCCTTAAACACAAGAGTCACAAAACTAGGATGGGCCCTAAACTTAGTCTTGGTTTTGAGTTTAGACCTGAAAACCCGAAAAGATTCTTCTAAAGAATATGAAAAACTCATTTCATCGATGAGGAAGAGGGTAAAGTAAATGACAAGTTGAAATTACCAGAGATTACTTGGATCTTGCACTTTGCTGAAGCTACTCTAGGAATGTTCTGAAGTTGCTTGGATACTTTAACAAGATTATCGTCAATTGATGTACCATAGTATATAATGAGCTTCTCAAGATGCGGCATTGATTCCAAGAAATGCTTGATTTGCTCTAATTCAATCTTGTCATCAATTTCTCCAAACTTCAATATCTTTAGAACCTTCACTGGACTTGAAGATAGACAACTAGGAGTATTCTCGGGAGGTTTGCACGGGCACACGTCTCCACATCTATCCGTAGCTGTGCGGATGAGTCCCTGAAGCAATAAAGGAAACGTTAGGTTTTTATATGTTTATGACATGATGGCTTAAAGAGTTTGATGTGTACTTGGAAGATAAGGGTTTTTAGATTTGGACAATTCTTGAGCAGATTTGGCAATGATTCCCATCCAACTTTTGTGTTACTCTCAATCCTTAAACGAGTCAGGTTGTTGAATATTGGTATTGCTTTGCAGCAGAACGCAAGTACCTAAAATAAAAACCAAAATCAATCAGATCATAATCACTCATTTGCGACCATTAACTCAAATCCTTAAGCAGTGTTACACTAATATACAAGAGAGTGCAAGTAGCGATGGGATTAATATACAAACCTCAATAGTGCTCGCAGATAAGTAAAGAATCTGAACATTTTGTCTTCCCTTAAGTAGATCAGTTGCATCACCAACCATAACATAATCCATCTCATTTTCGATCTCCTCATATCCCACTCGAAGACCGAGCTTAGCTTCAACAAGCGAATCGAAATTCAAGTTTTCATCCTTCAACGCAACAGTATCAGAATATTCAAAGTAGACAAGAGCCGGAGTATCAAATGAGACACTCGTTGGGCTGTTCCATTCGTCCTCAATACGGAACGTTAGTCTCTTGATGGTTGAGATAGACAAAGAGCAAGACTCCCAAAAACTCCACCACAGATAAATCATAATTAAATCCTCAAGAACATGACAATCAGAGAGAAGCTTAGCTAAACAACTTTTTTTGGTAGTCTAACACAACCGAATCAAGATAAAGAGTCTTAAGCTTTGGAAGGAAACATCTTAAACTTCAATGGCTAGACCACTTCCAAAAGCCTAACCAATGACTTTCTCACAAAGATTTTTGAAGGAAACATATCATCCCAAAGTCCAGTAACGCGTAGATCAAGATCCAACACATGAAATATCCAACGTGTGACAGCAACAGAATCAACACTAATACCACACTTTAGAGAGAACTTGTTTAAATGAAAATTCCTCTGCAAAGTCAATACTCTATCCACGAAATCTATAAAAGTTGTATGAATCTCATTTGTTTCTTGTAGGTTAAGCAAATCAGGTTGCATATAAACGGGATCATCAAAATCAAGACTTGGTACGAAAGCAAAGAGATAACGCCATTTTCTTGAGAGAAGAGATGTTAAAGCAGCTTCTTTGGTGGAAAGGAATGATAAGATGTGGTAAATAAGAGCTTCTGGTAGACTGCTGATTATTTCT
Organism: Cardamine chenopodiifolia; assembly: GCA_963922655.1. NCBI lineage: Eukaryota > Viridiplantae > Streptophyta > Magnoliopsida > Brassicales > Brassicaceae > Cardamine > Cardamine chenopodiifolia. The sequence goes on from OZ000484.1 coordinate 16,116,835, forward strand.
TTGGAACCAGTATTCAACTTTTTCGGAGACATAGTGACAGATCTCAACAGCTACAATCTAATAAAATGACATGATCTTAAATAAGTGATTTGATACAAGGATTTGTGAAGTTTAAAACTTTAAAAAAATATGAGGAAACTCACTTGGATATAAGAGCAGAATCCTTCAGATTCTGGGACAACCAAGCTTGACTGCGAATGGGGTTTCCTTTGCCGAAAGGGTAGGATACAGATTACAGAACATAGACCAAGCTAGATAATTTTGTGCTAAGAACTAGAACAAGAGTTAAATAAAACATTTGTGGGGGTTTTTTTTTTAATTCTTTTATATAAATTAGTGGGTTTCCTTTGTAACTTTATTTAATAGGTTTTGTTTTGTTTGTAGTTTATTTAGATTTTAGTTTTGTCTTTTCTGAAATCAGAATACTTATGTTACGGATATCTCCCAAATTGATTACTTACCAAAGAAATGAAATTTTATGAATGTTCTGGACATTTAAGTGTATACAATACACTAGAAAATGCGGAATGCATATTAAGAATCTAAAAGAGCATGGCGCAGATTACAGAACGGAGGCGAAACTAACATTTTGCTCTGTTTTTTTTTTATCAGTTTCACTTCCTGGTGAATACAGAGATCATCCTTATAGAGGTAAAATCACATATTCATTTTCTACATGTACACAAAGCTTGCTCTGTTCTGTTATGTTTCTGATGCAATTAAATCAGCTCTGTGTAATTTTGATACTGTTACGTACATGTTGCACGTGATCGTGACAAAGTCTTAATCGTTAACTCGAATCATATCATATGTATCAGAGGTCCAAGTGAAAAGAGTTAGAAACATTAACAACAGACTATTATTTTTGAAATACTTTGGTATTTGACATTTTCTTCATCTTAAAATCATATCAATGTTAGGTAACAATAAAGTACTATTTTCATAAAGTTAATCAAGACTCAGAGATTCTAGTTCAATTTTATCACTTTCATATTTACGAATCCAAGAATCAGAAGACCTGTTTTACAATTTGATAGCTCTGCTTATTCGTTTCTTCAAATTTCCAAAACAAAGCTCATACAGAAGAATTCAAAAAGCTAAAACAAGTTAACCTTGTTGGTCTAACCGACAAAAACATATATTAAACACAAGTCATTAGATACAATTACAAACTTAAAAGCCGAGACACACTCATGCCTTTGAGATGGTAAACAGAAGCATGAGTGAATCCAAAAGAACTTGAGAAACAGTAAGGTCTTTTTTCAAAATACAAGAAATCTATTTCACCGATGAAAAGGAAACATGCTTGAATGAGAGATTTATAGCAAAACTTGAAAATTAGGGTTTTGGCTGTTGTCGTAGCCCTAATAATTTGGCGGGATGGGTGAGTTCCAATGCAGGATTTTCTTTTGGAGTGTTGTCAAGTCTTGAGATTTTGGAGATCTTGTGGTAAAGGAGGATTATATTTTATAGTACTCTGACCAATCAACAAGTTATCTCAGTACTCTGACCACTCTAATCATTTTTTTTTTTGAAATTTGACATTTTAATATAGTTTGAGACACAATTGCCCCTACGCAGCGCTAACTCGACGAGGATTGATTAAGATCAAGACCAACGCACATAATTATGGAATATTAACTATTTAATTTTAAATAGAAAATAAATGAAAAATGGTAAAGTTCTTTGGTACGTATTAATGAAAAAAGCTAGTTGATACGTATTATTTTTTCTTTTTCTTTTTCAATGAAACCATTTTCTCTTTTCTCCTTTATTCAATGCACCATCTCTACTTTTTATATATTTTTATGTTATTTAATAATATTTTAATCAAACTCTTGGTCGAAAATGCTATGACATCTTCGTTTTTTCCCATAGTTAATTGAGATTTGAGAAGGTTATGTTTAATGGTTATTGTAACAAATAAAATTTGAGCCTTGTCAAGACAATTTCATCATAAATCTTAAACCCTAGATTATATCAGCATATCACCACGAAACAATGATGGAATCCTAAAACGGACCCCTAATATCGTTTACGAAATATGTGAAGCTTCAGTTTGGTACTTACGTTTTTATTTATTTAATGGTCAACAAGGGCTTTAGTTTTTGGCTTTTGCATACGCATATTTATTAGAAGTTCGAAAGTTAAGAAAATGAAATTGTCGACGTATTATTTACTATGTAGCAGTTTTATGGATGATGTTTATCTTTAATTCAACAATTTAGCAATCGCTAATATATGTATTCATAAATCTTGACCCGATCGCTAGGTTTGGTTTAATAGATGGATGCATGCAACTTTGTTCTTACAACTCTTTCTCTAGAGTGTGTTTATTAGGGACATCTATAATGTGTGTAGTATCTTCAAGTGAAAGGGCTCTATGCTTCTTTTCCTTTAAATTAATCCTTTAAATAATCATCGAAAATAGAAATGAGTGCTCTATGGATTCTATGGCATATAGCTAGGTGTTGACCTCTTTTTATTGTAATCTTCATATGGCTAATTTTAGTGTTTTAATTTGTTTTTCAAAACAACACATTATGGCATTAAGCAAAATAACTATATTTTCGATCTTAAAAACAGTGAATAACCGTAAGCAAAATGCAAATAATTATTTAGATCCGATCACAACACATAATATTAGTTTCGTTTGAAACGTCATCCGATTACTTGATCTCTAAGGTTTGGTCTAAAATCTTCTAACAATCCAGAAAATAAATAAAAATAAAATAAAATAATAGAGTCACAAAATAAAAATAATACAAAGAATTCAAGTGAGAACTCGTCAAATGACAAGTTCCCTTATGTTTATCATCGGTTCTTGTTATTTAATCAAACCCTAACATACATCGAAGATTCATTTTTTGTTTTTTTTAATTCACGTAACCATTGCCAACTTATCTGCAAGTTGCTAGTAATGTGTACTGCTTGGGTATTAAGTAGGTTCGGCTCTTAGGATGGACCGCCTGTCCAGCTCCCTTTTTCTGGTCAACATGCAGTTACACATAATGTTCTTATACATTTAAGAGATAAGAAAAATATTTAACTGCCCAACGAAATGCAGCGACAGATGAGTTGTTCATAAGAGATAGAAATGATTTTATTTCTTAGTAAATGTTAGTTGCGATTTTCTTAACTTCTAGGTTGGAAAATAAAACTTTATATAGGTTTTTATATAATGAAACCTTATATAAAAACTATATAAAGCCTCGAATGATAAAAAAATATTTTGGATACAATCGTTCTCTTTCCCAAAAAAAAAAGTTCATCCTAACAGCCATCTCCCATTTTCATCACGTCTTGTTTCTCCTGTGTCTTCTGGTTATTCTGGCATCGTAAGAAAGCTTTTTTCTCCTCTTTCCCTCTTTTTGTTTTGCTTTGCAGGTTATTGGTTTGCTCCGGTGAGTTCGACAAATCATTTTTTCGACGACTTCTTGACTTTTGCAATCCATCACGACGAAATCAGAGCATATGCGGTTGGATTTGGATATTTTTATGATAAGTTTGTGGAATTCTAAGTTATCACTCATTTTCTAATAGATTGATGTATAGAATTTTTCACACATTTTAAGAAATAATAAGTGTCTAATTATTTTATTAGTTTACTTTTTTAGTTGGATTATTTTATTTTCTTTATGGCTCCATGTGATTGTTTCTCTTTCCTATTTGTTACCTTTTTCATTTTTCCATTTTTTTGTTACTTTTTTTCCGTTTTCCCAACAAAATATAATCATTAATTAATTTTAAGAATATATAATAAATATAGTCTACAAAATCAATCTATTAGAAACAAGAAAAATATTCAAAACATCAATCTATTAGGAACATAATGAGTATCTAATTTCACACTATATTTATTTCCAAATGCTATTTTAGAGTAAAATTTCTTCAATCCTACTCTATTTGTAATTTCGAAATGGAGATTTTCATTTTTTGTTATATATTTGAAGTCTTATATTTCCAATATACACTAAAAATGGAAATATTTATTATTAATTCTATAATAGAATAATATTGGAAAAAACTCAACTCCAAATGGAGAAATGGGTTGGAAATATTTTTAGCATAAATAAAAATAACCATCTATAGATTATTCTAAGTTTTGTCAAAATTGATTATCAAAAAAGGGATTTTTTTTAATTTCTGCTATTCACTATTTTTAAGATCGATACTATAGTTTTTTTTTTAATAATAATTGCGATAATGTGTTATTTTGAAAAGCAAAATATTAAAACTAAATTATCTATTTGCCATATAATAACTGTGATAATGAGTACTCTAACTATAATTAAATTATCGTTAGAGCACTCATTATATTTTCCATGATTATTATTTTTTTTATCTATTTGCTTGATTAATAAATTAAGACAATAACTAAAATGAAGATCCTAATATATTTTAGATTAATTTAAAAAAATATACAAAACACTTTCACTAGAAGTCACTACATGCAATATATATCTACCTCTAATATATACTCCATAGTCTAGAGAGAGTTATATGAATATAAAAGTGACAAACAAAATTGGTACAAATTTTACTTGTTTAAGAGTGGTACGAGTGTTTGGCTATCATTTTCCATTATAGAAATGGTAGTCTCCTAAATTATTGTTCTGTCTATTTAAGAAACAATTTGCACAACGTTTAAAATAAATAAAACATAAAGTTAAGTTTGAAATTTAAATTGTATGTAAAAAGCATTGAATTGGCTAAAAAAGGGAAAACATTGAGCAATGTGACACCTCCCACAAGAGGGAAGGAAAAATAATGTGAGAGTGAATTGAACACGCGACCTTTAGATCTTTAGTGTAATACTTTCAATTGAGTTATCTCCGGTTTATGATAATTATTTTAATTTATTTAATAAATTACAACATATATATTAAATCACTAGCTAAATTTATATATATATATATATATATTTATTTGGTTTCTAAATATGTGATTTGATCATTCTTTTGCCAACCCCGGATGGGAAGACTCGGCAAAAGAGGTGTGAATATTTAGATATTCATCGTTAAGATTTCGAAAAAGAATTTAATGAACTATCTAACTGGTCTTTTAAAAAGGAAGATGATGAGGAATACTTGAAACACAATTGTGAGAAGAAGAAAAATGATATTTTTATTGTTTCTAAATATTTCTATATTTGAACTTGATAAATCATAAAATATGGAGATGTTTGACATTCTGAATGAAAATAAAAATATATATATATTGCGGTGAGCTATCCCAATTGAACCATCCCCGCTTCATGCCAATGATTTACGTTCGTTTTATAAATAACTATTTTGTGTATTAAATCACTAGCTAATTCTTTATGCAAACACACATAGCAATTTGATATGCCCGTCCCAACGAGTAACGAATTCCACCACTTCAGTTTTAGTCAGATATCCAATCCAAAAGTTTAGATTTTTTCGAGATTTAAATTTAGATTTAGGATTATTACATACGGCGTGGCCCCTCTTCTTTTACTTAGTCTTGCAAGGACCTGATTCTCCTCTGTGTGACTTTACTGTATCAAACTTAGATTCAAAATAGCTTAAATTACATTAGCTTTGCTAAATCATCAAGGACCAATCGGAGTATGGTTAAAACTGTTCAAAGATCATATATTTCCCGTGAAACAGGCAAGTGTTGAGCATGATATCTAAATAAACTAAACCCTCAATCTCTCTCGGAGTATCTTAAGACAACCAATTTTACTTGCACGATTCAGAGTATCTTATTAAGACAATCAAGTTTTGACCTTTGCACTAACAGAGTGACGAAGACGATCCCTTGTTCCTCTAATGTTGAGAAAGACTCTAACTTCAGTCTTAATATGAAGACTAGGACCGGACAAAAAACCCGTACCCGTATACCCGAACCGAACCCGAACCGATAAGACGTATCCGAACTCGTTCCGTATCCGACCAAATTATTCTATTGGGTACGAGATCTCTAAACCCGAAAATCCGAACCCGAAAACCTGAAACCCGAAAACGTACCCGAAATACATAATTACCCATAAAAAAATACATAACTACCCATAAGAAAATAACCTAACTCGAGGACTCGATCCTATAAATATGGAATTTTTTATGTATAATATACACAAATCGAGCCGAATGCAAAACGAAAAATCTAAAAAACCCAAAAACCCGAAGAAACCCAGAAAAACCCCAGAATCAGACCCAAAAATCAAAAAAACCCAAAAAACATGAAAACCCGACCCGTACCCGAACCGTACTAGACCCAAAAACCCGAAAAAACCCGAAAACCCAAAAAAACCCGAAACCCCAAAAAACCCGATCCGAATCCGATCCGAAAACACGAAAAAACCCGAAAAACCCAAAAAATTCGAACCCGAACCCGAACCGACAATACCCGAATTTTTTGGGTTTTTTCTGGGTACCCAAACCCGATCCGAACCCGAAACTTTTTATCCGAACCCAAAAAATTATTCCATTGGGTATGAACTTCTTATACCCGAATACCCAAACCCGATAGAATTTTACTCGAACCCAAATCCGATACCCGATTGCCCACCCCTAATGAAGACCTTTCTCTTTCAATTTCCCCAAAACCACCAACGAAAACCCTAACACCACACCAAAAGTCCTCCTTTGAATCTATTCTCCACCATTCCTTAATCGTTCACGACACTGATCAAGCATGGAAGGTCTTCAGATCCTTCGCTGCTGCTTCTTCTCTCCCCTAGAAGCGTTTCCTCAACTCTTTGATCATTCACTTGTCCTCCTTTCACCAAGCAGATCAAATTCAAACCAATTCCCTCAGGCACAGACTCAAGCGTGCATTTGTTTCCACTACTTACGTTATCGAGAAAGATCCGATTTTGCTCGAGTTTGAAACCGTCCGTGCTTATTGAGTCAATGAAACTGGCGAAAGCAGCTGCCCCTGCGTTGGCTTTAGTGGAGTGTATGTATAAAAACAGGTACTTTGTTCCTTTTGATCTCTGGGGGCATTTGATTATCGATATCTGCCGTGAAAATGGTAGCTTGGTTGCGTTTCTTAAGGTGTTTAAGGAAAGTTGTAGAATTGCAGAGGAGGAGAAGATTGATTTTATGAAACCGGATTTGGTAGCGAGTAATGCGGCTCTTGAAGCGTGTTGTAGGCAGCTGGTATCTTTAGCTGATACTGAAAATGTGATTGAATCTATGGCTGTTTTGGCTGTGAAGCCTGGTGAATCGAGCTTTGGGTTTCTTGCTTATTTGTATGCAAGAAAAGGGCTTCAAGAGAAGATAAGTGAGATTGAGAATTCAATGGATGGTCTTGGGTTTGTTAGTAGAAGAATCCTTTATTCCAATATGATCAGTGGATATATTAAGAATGGTGATTTAGATAGTGTTTCTGACGTTATACTCCGTAGTCTTAAAAGAGGTGGAGGAGACTCGAGTTACGGTGAGGAAACCTACTGTGAATTGGTTAAAGGGTTTATAGAGAGTAAAAGTGTTAAGAGTTTAGCAAAACTGATAATTGAAGCTCAGAAGTTGGAATCTATGTCTATTGATGTTGATGGGTCAGTTGGGTTTGGAATTGTAGATGCTTGTGGCAAGGTTGGATTTTCAGGTAAAAGTATTCTCGATGAGATTACTGCTCAGGGAGGATCTGGAGGGATTGGAGTGTATGTGCCTATCTTGAAGGCCTATTGCAAAGAGAGTAGAACATCTGAAGCTACTCAGCTTGTTACAGAGATCAGCGGCTCTGGGCTTCAATTAGACGTCAAGACCTATAACACTATGATCGAAGCTTCCATGACGAAACAAGATTTCTTATCTGCGCTTACATTGTTTAGGGAAATGAGAGAAACAAAAGTATCTTATTTGAAAGGGAGCTACTTAACAATAATGACAGGTCTCCTTGAGAATCAGAGACCTGAATTAATGGCAGCGTTTGTGGAGGAAGTTGTGGAAGATCGTGTAGAAGTGAAGTCCCATGATTGGAATTTGATTATTCATGCCTTTTGTAAATCCGGGCGCCTAGAAGACGCAAAGAGGATCTTCAGAAGGATGGCTTTTCTTCAGTATGAGCCGCATAATCAGACATACTTGTCATTGATCAATGGATATGTGAGCTGAGAGAAGTACTTCGAGGTGGTGGTATTGTGGAAAGAGTTCAAAGACTCTAAGAAAGCAGAACTGGAGCATGCCCTTGCGGATGCGTTCTTGAATGCGTTGGTCAAAGGAGGGTTCTTTGGCACGGCATTGCAAGTGATAGAGAAATGTCAGGAGATGAAGATATTTATGGATAAGTGGAGGTACAATGCAGCATTCATGGAGACTCAGAAGAAACTCAGATTGCCAAAGTCGAGGAAGAAGAAGATGAAGAAAATAGAATTTCGTGATGCCTTTAAGAACTGGGCTGGTCTTACCACATGAACGACCTCTCAATGATTTTGATCCAACACTTGTCTTTGTACATCATCGCACAGTTAGAAGAGAATTCTTCTTTTAGTAAAAATGTGACCATTATAGTATTTTAAAATAAATCTCTCTATTCATATCCCCCAATGTACTTCATAACTATTACACTCACTTCAGCTTATTCTACAATTTAAATCTGAAATGCAAAATGAGTAAATATAATGTGTTCTATTATGTAAAAAAACTTACACGTCAACCCAAAAGGTCACCTAAATGATTCTCATTTAGCACGAGTTTTTTGGTTTTTACAACACTGACTCCATAAAATACTCAGGCTGAAACTGTTATCTTTTGGTAACTTTCTGTGGTTGGTCTTATCAGAATCTATAGTGCCACGCCACTGGTTCGATACTTCGACCCAACGCCTTCCCTCCTCTGCCAAGGTTTGAAACATTCTTTTGCTTTGCATATTTACAAGTAAACCCCAAGCCACCTCTGAGTTGAGGTTAATCATCAACATTCCTCATTGCTGATTGCCAAGAATCCTTCCCCTTTGATCAATGTGGCTATTATATTGGCATGACGAACCAAACTTACTCTGCCTTGAATGTTGTTAGATGGAGTATTGGAGCTTCCAATATGCAAGTAACCTGAATCTACTACAGCTCAGTTGAAGAAGTATGTTGACCGTAGGACCTCCCTCAGATCAAAGTCGCTTCGTTCTGGTATTGGCGGAAAACTTAGGTCTGGGAAGGACTTCTGGAAACTCTCCAACAACTATTAATACACAGATAAATCATCCATCATGAGTTTAGTTGCAAGAAAATGAAGAAAGAAAAATGTTACATTGGTAACTGTATTCCCGTGAACGATGTATTAAGTAGATTCTTTTACGTTTTCTAAGACTGGCTTTTCGTAGAGCTCGACAAACTTCTCTCTGAGTATTGTGTTCATTATGTCAACATCACACGCATGAGTCCAGTATGAATCATGAACCCCTACAAATTAGAAATTGGTATGAAGAATAAGTATCTAGAATGAAAAATCTACATAAGCTGGATGCATATGGTTAGGCTAGAGCTGACCTGCAAAACTCAAGCCCGCCCTGTTGCAGGCAACTGCTGTCATCATCATGTGAGACCCATCAAGAGAATGTATAAAATTTGGTGCGAAAGCTGTCATCTGCTTCTTCGCCTGGACCTGAACCAAGAGTACAACATATGGTGTAGAAAGATGAGACTATTCTGCTTGAAACTCATCAAATCTTTAAACCTATCCAAATGTTACATGATAATAAGATGTACGCTAAACCCCAACTCTTTATCTACATAAGAATGCCAAGTCTTAATTCCAATAAATGGAAAATATGGAGAAGCTATAGAAAATGAAATTTAGTTGGGTTACCTTATCAGTCTCGCGGCTCAGAGTCAACACCTGAAGGGTAGTCTTAACCTGCAAATTTGATCACTCTCAATTTCAGTGACATTCAAGAGAGTGACTAATCCATTTCTTCCGCTGATCATTTGAGCTCCTTCATGTATCAAAGAAGATAAGAATTACCAAGTGTCTTCCAGGCTTCCGGTAGGGTTGTACAACTGGAAGTCCAAGAGGAGTTGTCCAACTAACTGCTTTGTTTTGTGAAGCTATTATCTGTTCACCACAGAAAACAGCTTTCATTGTTGTAACCAACTATCAAGAGAAAATTCCTTCGTAACCTGTGATTTTTTAGGCAGTGGCTTCAACAAGAACGTCACAGATATAAGAACTGACCTTTGCACATTCACCAAACCAAGTCTTGATGGCTCTAGCAGCTTCAAACATCTCTTCCAATGCATTTAAAGTTGTCTAGAAACAAAACCGATAGAGGAGTGTATATTTTGATGCCAAAGTCCAAAAATCATTTGCAGGTTTGATTAACATTTTCGTAAATTAATCCAAAAAACCATACAAAGTATATCGTTGCCCAAACCAAGCAGGTAAAATTATCATTTCCTTACTCTTGCTGCATAACAAGCTGTATGAAAAGTCTGTGAATCGTCCGCAAAGGTACCACGTTCTTTTAACCTCTTCTTCATTTGGTCACGTGCGCCAGAATAAGTAACACCATACACAGATGTCATGACAGTCTGTTTCACCATCTTCCTGTCAACCTAAGGAATTTCAATAGTAGAGTACTGTTGTCAGATAGTATGTTCACAAACAAGTATCAAAGTGAAATAGTAGTATATATGATCTATATGGTGGTAGGATAAAAATTGGTTGTCAGGTAACATGTTTGGCAGAAGGTGACCCAATTTAACAAGCAAGAGATGTCAAAAACCTCGTTAAGCATGAGTTTGGCATATGTGGCATTTGGAAATGTTTCAGGATCTTTCTCTGCATCCTGCCGCATCATCTTGAGAACCCTGATTAAAATTTAGACCAAATTAATAATTCTGTCTGATTATAAGTGTCACTGTAGCCAGAGAGATAAGGGGATAGAAAAAGTACATAGCAGAAATATCTGCATAAACATCTGCCGGCTTTTCACCAGTAACAAGGTTGACAGCAACTGCTCCCAACTATGAACAAAACCAATTGAAACAAATGAGTCAGAGAACCTTGAGGAGAAATATAGTTGCCTCTGTACGAATGGATATATACAAATAAAAAACTACAGTTACTGTAAAACTAACGGCATACCTTATCCCTCCCAAGAGCAGCATAGTGTTGTAAACCATTACATGAACCATCCTTGCAATAAAGAGTAATACAGGAAATAAGATTATCTATTTAAAGAGCATATATGATGATAAATTCAAAGCAACATAGCCGTCAATATAATTACAATTTCACAGGAATGTCACATAGTTGTCCATGTTCAAGCATGGTTATGCTAACCTAATTGTGCAGGTAACAAATACGTTAGACAAGGAAACATTGTGATATGTAACCTTTGTCTAACTCACAATACCAACAATATTTTTGTGTACGCAGTGTTTTTGAAAAGTCAGTTACTACCAACAGCTTTTACTTCTGATGATGATAAAATTTAACGAGTACCTGGTGGATGGGGATATGAGATATAGCAGCTTCAGGAAAGGGGCTTCTCAAGGCTTCTGAAAGGTTAATGCAAGCAGCCAAACATTGAAAAGGATCCTCTGCATTAAGCCACCATCTTTTTCCTTCAAGAGGTCTATCAGAAGAATCAAATATATCTTCTAAGTGACTCTCAGTAAATGCAACCCGGTCCTCATAAGCCAACTTGTCAACACCACCAGCATATAAGTTTGCTATATGTATCTTCAGCCATCGCAATCCCGATTTCCCAAGAGGCTTCCCCTCACAAAACTCAAGGATGCCTCGGCAGAGATCAGACCCGAGATGATTAAGATATGGATGCATGGGATATGCTCGGCCACGAAAATCAACGTTGTGAGGGTAGTAGAAACCTTCCTCGTCCTTCATTTTACGTGCTACCTGCCCAATCAAATGAAAGTACAATGATGTTTTCATCAATTAGAGCAGCAAAAAGAAGTGCAACAAGGAGTCCTCTCTTACCTCAAGTTTTAGCTCTATATCACACCTTTGTGAATGTCTCTCAGCGTTTTGCTTATTTGTTTTCTTACATTCCCATTTCCAGTTCTGTATTTCTTTGTGGTCTTCACAGTCGGGCTCCTCTGGAGCGGGTACCTTACAGATTTTATAAAGAGGTGAGGAAAAATCAAACTGAGACTCAAACTTTATAAGTTATAGGTTACTTCTCTTGCCAAGGGTAAACAAGATCCAGAAGTATATCCAAAAACGGAAGGGGGAGAGAGAGAGATTTTACATCTTCACGATCAACCAGACCACCAAGGCGACCTCCATTAGCCCAGATTCTGTCCACCAAACTCAAAACCTTTTTGTTTATTCTCCATTTCGTGTTTCCTAGTGTATCTAAAGCCTGATCAAACAAAGGGAATCACATGAGCTCGCCGGTTAATACAACACAATATTCATAATTTCCCAACTTTTAATTCTGTTTAAGCATCCAACAAATGGCTAAGCTCGCAATACAGGTAAAGGAACTCAGACCTCAAATACTGGCTGCAGTTGCTTCTCTGGAGTTCGTTTTATTACAATACGTTGTTGTTTAGCTCCATGTGTTCTCATGATGTATGAAGGCAAGAAAAAGTGTGCCCCTTTATCATACCTGTAAAATACTGTCAAGTTACATAGCAATTCTAGGAACCTACTTAAAGCAAACAGTAGATATCCCTGGTATAAGATCAACTTTGAGGATACACAATGACAGCTACACATGAAAGAATTTCCAGTCAAAGGAGAGAACTAGATAAAGGGGATCTAGACGCAGTAAACAAGGAAACCATATAAGTCCTAAATATTGGCAAAACAACTCATACCCTGTCCAGTTCTGGGGAGGTATTAGCATTGGCAAGTAGGGAATGACCATATGTCTAGCCTGTTTAAACAAAGGAAAATATTAAGACAAGAGTAGAGAGATTTTCTCAGATTCTATCCAAAATACCTTGATGTATAGTGGTAAAAGATTATTCACAACCCAAAAGTCACAAAGGTACATGACTAAATCAGATAGAAAAACAGCAAAAATATAGTTCACAATTCTGCTTACTGAGTTGTCAAGACCCTTTTGGATCAAAGGATCGCATTCGATGCAACCATATCTCCTGCTACATTTTCTGAGAAAGAATACAATAGAATGCAAATAAGCAGAAGGGACAAGGAGAAGGAGAGAGGGAGAGAGATTCATGTAAATGAGCAAAAGTAGAATCGCAGGATTCTTACGTATTTTCTAACGTGACATTTCTGGAAGTCTGCTTAAAAGCAGGTCGGATTACAGGAGGGCCATCGTCAAACTGTTCAGCTGGAGGTTGTATATATGCATTTTCTATCAATAGCTGAATCAAACGTGAGCCAACCTAGTAGTGCAAGAACCAAAATTTAGATCACACAGAGGATAAAAAGAATAAGGAAGATAAGAATTATCATAAAGGGTTCTGCATTAACAAGCGTGGAAGTATAAACAAACCTTCACTTGTGCCTCTTGACCCCATGGCTTGAACGAGTCATTTTTCTTCACTATTGCTCTTAATTGCCTCACCTTATGATTTTTCATCAGTACAGAAACTTGTTTCCTCACCCTTTCCGTATCTTTGGTCACAGTCTCACACACAGCTTCTGATTCATCGTTGACCATCTTGTGAGTTGCATTCTTTTTCTTCTTAGTTTTCTGCAAAAAACTGTTGATCCTGACCTGATCCAAGTAACAAGATACACATATCATCAAACCAATATACACTTCATAACCCATCGGACCAAGGCAATATGTAACACTACACAGTACTATATTCACACTCAACCCACCTCCTGCTCAACAGCTTCCCCAATCTGAGTACTAGCATTCACTAGCTTAACAGTGCCAACGCTTTCAGCATTAGTCATCATGAGTCCCAACATCTTATGCATAGTGATAACAGCCATCATATCAGCCGGTAACTGCTCCATATAAGGGGCATAAGGAATTTTCCCTTTCTTGATTTTGAAAGCATCAAGGTCAGCTTGAATAGCATTACGCAAAGGCTCGAACCAACCGAGAAATAGAGACTTAACATAAGGTAAATTCGGAGCAAGCTTCTGCTCACACATATCTTCTAGAATCTCTCTACACTCCCTCGCCGCTTTTTCCCATTCTTCTGTCTCCATTTTCACTTGTCTCTGTTTCAACATATAATACTTCTGTGCTCCCATTCCCGCTACAACTCTCTTTGGCTGTTGAGCTGCAAGTCTTGCCTTTTTACGGATTCTCTCAGTTTCTTTCTCCATTTCTGTTATCAATTCATTAACTTCTTCAGACCCGGATGAATCATCTTCAGGATCAGTCGAATCAATAGCTTGCGCAGCTGTAGCATATCCTCTAAACGAAAATTGTTGACATTGAACAAACGAGCTCAATCTTTCCAATTCGTTAATTGGGTTTATCAGTAACTCATTTCTAACGATACTCAGATTAACAGAAGAAAGAATCCTACAAATTCTATTCACCGGAAAATGAGTACCGGAGCTAGAATCAGAGAAAAACTTAATCTTTCTCAATGAAGCTCTTCCCAAAATGTTCCTCCACATTTTGGACCGTCTCTGTGATCGCTACGAAATGGTCAAAGTGGCTCAGATAGATTACTTTACCCACGACCACAATCAGCTATTTGAATACTTTCTTTTCCAGAGAAATCAATACAAGCATAGAAATTAGAGAGAGGATGATTTGATAAAGAGAATCAAAAACCTGATTCTAAAAACCCAGACTTGGGTGAAGAGAAGAGAGATCTGGTGAAAACAGAAGGCGCCGTTATGTACAGCCGCCGAATAAACCCTTCATAAAACCTTCGGTCTCTGCTTCACATTTCGTGGATCGTTGTAAACCCGACCCACTTATCAGATCCGTTGTCGCACCTATTTGGGCTCAAGGCCCTTTCTGACACGAGTTCTAAAATAGTATAACAATTTTATCTACTGTTACCCTAACAAGAAATCAGAGTGGCGCAGCGGAAACGTAATTTTATGTGCAAGACTTCAAATGATCGGACACTGCTTGAAGTCTTAAAGACGATCCTTAATAGAAATTTATTTTTTCAATTAGGTTCAGAAATTGATATTTGATTTAAAACTTTGATAGTTATTACAAATCAATAAAAAAAAGTAAAACAAAAAACATAGGCATATGTTACCACGATTCAATTAAAAACAAACATAGGACGTGAAAAATAAGAGACCACGTGCATCACGTGATAGCCTTTATCCTAATAGGTGAAATTCCCGTCTTATCACGTGAATCCCACGTGTCATCACAAGCTACGGTTCATTTAACTGGGCTAACTGGATATCACATCGATTCATACACGTGTCCTAATCACAAAACCAACGGACAAAAACTCGAGTGGGCTCACGAAGTCTCTCCCACAGGTAGTCACAGCTCAGCCGAGTCACGAGTCTCCAAAAAAAAAAAAAAAAAACTTAATAGGCAACAAACAATAGAGCTCGTCGACGTGAAAGTAAAGAACATAAACTTGAATAAAAAAAATCTCCGGCGAAGATGAGAACCGGAAAACGAAATCAAGAGGAAGAAGAGTACAAAGAAGAAGACTTTAGCTCCAAACGTGAAGGTCCTTCTTCCAATACTACAATTCATAGTAATAACAACAACAGTAAGATCCATTTCAGTGTATTTGAATTTTCTTAGTTGTAATTCTTCGATTTGAATCTAATTGGATTCATATCCATTCTAATCGCGGTGGATTTGTATTGATTGAGTTTGCGATGAATTTAATGTGGTATGTGTATCTCTGTCTCTGATTCGGTCTTTGAATTTTGAAGCAGATGCAAAGGAAAATGATAAAGCTAGTGCGTTACGTTCTAAACATTCAGTTACTGAGCAACGTAGAAGAAGCAAAATCAATGAAAGGTATCTCCATAATTCAATTATTTTGCTGCCAAAAATCGTGGAATCTTTAGGTCTTATCACTTGTTTTTGGAAATTTTGCTCTGCTTTGATTGTGGAGTTGATAGAAGTAATTACATTGGACTTATTTAGTTACATTATCATCTTAGTTTTTTCTTTTCTGATGAGTCTTGAATCTGTAAATCTCTTTCTCAGATTTCAGATATTGAGAGAACTAATTCCAAACAGTGAACAGAAAAGAGATACAGCTTCTTTCCTTTTAGAGGTATTTTAATGGATGTTTTTAATGTGATTAATCCTGCGCTTAGATCTTGTTAGCCTAATACTGCTATTATGACATTCTAGATGATAGATTATGTTCAGTATTTACAAGATAAAGTGCAAAAGTATGAAGGATCGTATCCAGGATGGAGTCAAGAACCAACAAAGTTGACACCATGGGTAATATTTTCAGCTTATGATTGTAAACATTTTAGATTCAGCAAGAGTTTCTGCAGCCAGTTTTGTGTAACGTTATAGCTGAAGTTTTATGTTTTTATTGATTGGAATAGAAGAACAATCACTGGCGAGTTCAGAATTTGGCGAACCACCCAGTAGCAGCTATAAATAATGGATCTAGTCCAGGGATACCTTTTCCTGCAAAATTTAAAGAAAACACTGTGTCTTCGTCACCTGCGATTGTTGCAGAAACGCAGATCCCGATTGAATCTGACAAAGGAAGAGTGGTAACCTGCAAACCGATTGAGAGTCAACCTGAGTTATACGATAAGGGATTACCACCTGTACAACCAATTCTTCCGTTAGTACAAGGTGAGCAAGCTAATGAATGTCCTGCAACTAGTGATGGACTAGGTCAAAGTAATGACCTTGTTATTGAAGGTGGAACCATTAGTATCTCTAGTGCCTACTCTCATGAGTGAGTTAAACCTTGATCTTCTAACTCTTCCTCATTTCCGTTACTTTATTTTTATCAATATGATGTGTTGGCTTCTTATTAATGTGTATTATGAAATGACCAGGTTATTGAGCTCATTAACACAAGCACTTCAGAACGCAGGCATTAATCTGTCGCATGCAAAACTTTCTGTGCAGATCGATCTTGGGAAGCGAGCGAACCAAGGACTAACTCGTGACGGGCCATCGAGTAAGGTAAATTAGTCAGTTCGAATTACACCATATTTAGTTGTGTAAGAGTAACCATATTATCATGATCTTGATACATTTTTCTACGTGCAGAATCCATTATCGTCTGATACACAAGCAAGGGATCCAAGCGTTGAGGAAGAGTCTGAACATTCTCATAAGCGCATCAAAACAACACTGTGACATCTCTCTCTCTTAGGCTCCACCGCTTTGGAATATATAAAATGTTTGACAGATTTCTTCTATCGTGTACATCTCTCTCTTAGGCGATTACTATAATCGTAAAGATAAAATTATGGTTAGTAGATTCTACGTTTTTTGTTGTTTTGAGTTTGTATCATCTTCTGCATCATTCATCATTCATGTAACCTATCAAATATAATCTCTTGTGAAGTATCAGATTTCGTTTCAAGTTATTGCATCATTCTTCGATATCTTCATTTTTGTTGTTGTTTGTACCAGTGGGAGAGAATGAGATCAAAAGTAATCATTAGAACTGATTTATAACTTCAAGTGAAAGACTATAATAAACTCAGGTCAAGCTACACCAAAGATGATATGATTTTTTTCATCCATTGTTGTGATGACCCATAACTTTGATAAGAAAAGCATAATCAAAGGCAGTCTCTTCGCATTGAGCATAGCGACCACCTTCACCAAAATGGCCTCCGTTCATATTTGTTCTCAGAATCACAGCTCGTGAGCAGTCGTGGCATGTACTCTCCCGTATCTTGGCCACCCATTTTGCGCTTTCCCATACCCCAACCCTGAGCCAACAACAACACAAAAATTGTGATCCAAATATTCCTAATTAAGAAAAAACATGGGTTTAAGGGTTCTTCTGTGAAGCTTGCCTTGAGTCATGAAACGAAGTTTCGACAAGCATGGACGGATAGCAAACATCTCTGCGTATGTTATCATATGGAGAATAGCTAAGGATGGATCGAAAGTCGGTTTCGATATCAGGGTTCCCAAATTCTTCATGGTCCAAGAGCGTGAGAGGTAAACTTGGATCAGACAATGTATTTAACACGTCTACAAAAGGAACCTGCCCAAATGGTACACCTTGTTGATATAAGCTTTTGCTTATTATAGACACAACTTAAAGCATTTTCTACGCAATAATATTCTTACCTTCAAAATCGCAGCTCGAAATAGACTCGGGTGCATATTCATGGCTGCAGCTGGAAGAATAGCTCCTGCACTGTACCCAATAGCAGCTAGATGATGTCTATGCACATAACCCTTTTCGATTAAATAATTTGCATTGTATATGAAATCTTGGATTGAGTTTTGTTTCAATGATCTAGTCCCGGATTTGTGCCACGAAAAATCTCCACCATCTCCTCCTCCCCTGAGGCCAAAATCAAACTCTTATAGCACAACATTCAAATCAACCACTATCATGCCAAATAATAACAAACCGAACCACTTGATAACCGAATGATTCTGTTATGTTTAATAACTGACCTCACATCAGCAAAAGCGATTACCCAACCACGATCAAGCATACTCAATCGATTTGTGCACCAGCTTTTGTCCAAAGCTTCTCCATATGCACCATAACCTATCAATATTCCAGGGGATTCACTCTTCTTCCATGCTTCTCGTGAATACAGAATTGTAAGAGGCACTTCAACTCCATCGTGCGAAGAAACTTCTTGTCTTTCACAAATATATGCATCAGATACGTCATCCCATTTAGGCATTCGAGATTCTAACTGACTATCTTGTCCCTCACTGGTTCTATCCTTAAGTTTACCGCTGTTCTCTATAAAGTGATCTGCAGAGTACCATTTCGTACTACTACTAGAATTATATATAAACCCTCCCTCCTGCAGCACAATTGAGAACAATCTTCTTGACACATCATAGTCGACAATAGTGTCAGGAATCTGCAATTACAGTAAGGTATTCAGAGCAACTATTAGAGAAGAAAGAATAATTTAAGAGTAGATAAACTATGTTATGGCATCAAAGCCACAACATATAGAGGAGCCCGTTTCTAAAAGTAAGTAACTAAAGTATATATACCACAGGAGATGAAAGAACCACTCGGTATATAGAGCTCTGGAAATTGTGGTTTGATCCCGGCGCAACACTGCACGAATCAGCCGGAAGAGGAAAGTACCAGGGATTAAGATCCCCCATATGCTGCATAAATAGAGCCGAAGGGAACATACTTAGTAAGAATGTATGAACACAGAAAAAAATACAATGCGAGATTAATTAGAAACCTTAAAGAACCTTCGTATTTGCTTTTATGGGCATATCGATGGAACATAGCATAGGTGAGCCCTTCTTATTAAGGAAAAGCACCAGGTAGTCACTGAACATATCCATATCTTGTATTACCACATCATCATCTGGGCAGAAAACAGTCTGACAAGAATAATCAGTAGTGTTTGCTATCTGCAATAAGTTACGGAAAATGTTATTTAAGAAATAACCAGAACCTGCCAGTCGGATTCTTCAACTTCCTCCACTAAGCATCTAGTCAAATAATAGCCTTCACCAGACCACTGACTAGTCACATTTGTGGGAGCATTTGTAAGAATGTAAAAGAATCCATTGTGATGTTCAAGAAAACACTGCATGCCAGGGACTCGCTCACGAATTCTTCGCAAACCAGCCATTGGCTTATCAGCATTTACAATATAAACCTGAAAACAAGATAACTCAGCCTGAGCATAAAGTATATGGGTGGTAAAAACATAAATACAATTGAAAGTTCAAAACAGGTTAATTCCTTGGATGAAGTCCTTGAGTTTGAATTGATAGTAACAAACTTGCCATCTTTTGTGGTTGTTATGTCTACACAGAAACTAGAGTCTCTTTCCGTAAACACTACAGTATCAGCTCCCCCGTCTGATTCAACATTTGTAACAACAACCCTGCAAAAACAAGTCACAATTGAACAAAACACCCCCAAGTTTCGTTAAAAAAGAAAGCTATCTTATTTTATGAGTCACTATATTTGCCTGTGAGGTCTCTGGTTTTCATCTATAACAGTGTATAACAAGGTGACTCCATCTAAAGCCCAAGCCAAGCTTACAACTCCATCAACTTCCAACCTTGGAACTAAACGACCGCTTCTCAGATCCTTAATCTGGAGAATAAAACATTCACTTCCCTCGGGATCAACCGTGTACGCAAGATAGCTATGATCAGGTGAAACCCGACAAACACCAACATGAACATAACCTGAAGTAGTAATACACGTAACAACATTTGCTTAGTGATTATAACTCTAAACTAAACACTGCATTACTTAAAAGGAATAAACTTACCGTATTGCTCTGCAATCTGATTCCAATCAAGCACAACTTCTTCCTCTCCTCCTCCACCAAAAAGACCAAGTTTCTTCAATCTCCTACATAGAAGAGGATACTCTTTTCCTTTGGGTATGTATTGCCTATACAACCTGCTCAGTTGACAATTTAAACCCAGTTCAATCAAAGGCACAATCTTTTAACTCGAATCAGAGAGAGTTTCAAGATTAAAGAGATGAACCATGGTCCCCAGCGCTCGTGGGGAGTGACAATTTCTTCGGGGATGCGGCTTTTCATCTCGGAGAACAAATCACGCCTTAAGGTTTCTGTGTCAGCCATGAAAGCTTGAGCGTAAGAGTTCTCACGTTTGAGGAAGTCAATGAAATCAGTGTCGTCCGTGCTTCGCATCCAACGGTAAGGATCTTGCCTTGTGATTCCATGGGCTGAGATTGCAAATGGGATCTTCTTTGGAACCGGAGGAGCTTGTGTCGGAACAGAGAGTGATGACGTTCGACCAACAAAACATTGCGTCGAGAAAGACGAAATCGCCAGAGACAAAACAGATGATATTGTCGGCGGCTTTGAACGCCGGAGAAGAGAAGTTACTGGCATAACAACGACAGACAAAGCAAAAATAAAACCCTCCAGCAACTGAATACTTGTGGCGATAAAAGTCCTTTTTTAAAATATAATTTCGTATTTAACTCAAAGTTGGGAGCTTTTTTTACTACAAAACAGTCTGGTTTTAATAATCTGCGAAATCGAATGAATCAAATATGTCTTCTTATGCATTTTCGCTAACGCAAAAGCTATACACTGATGATGACTTCATTTACTTCCCTCAATTGGGTGTGTAACAAAAAAACTAATATATTTCTAGTTTGCTGCATTTTTCTCTTTCTCTCCTTCTTCAACATCCTGCAAAAACATCAAGGCAGATTTAGGTTAAACCAAGATGTTCACTTGTGGTATCTTTTAAGGACCAGAGAGAATCAAATGTTAACTTACAGAGTTGCCAATCTTGTCAAAGTCATCATCATCCAAGCTTCCTCCATCACCATCATCATCTGTAAGGTTTTACAATACACAAGACAAAATCAATATTTAAGACACAGCTAAAACTTGGGAAGCAACAAGTCAAAGTTTCTCACCAGGAGCTTCGTCACTGTCTTCTAGATCTCCTAACAGGAATGTGTCAAGATCTTGCTCAGATGATGCAGTAGATGTTCTACTCTTTGTCACATTCTTTTCACCTGTTTCTATCCCTCCAATCCCTGGAGTCTTCTTAGCGTCTTCATCTTTACTCTCTGCTTTGCTCCTAAGTTCCTCCATGTACTTCCTCTCATATCTGAGCCAACACAAATCCTTTCAGCTTAATCTCATACCCATGAAAGATAAGAGTGCTCAATTCACTAATCACTTATCAGACATACACACACGATTAAGGTGCCAAGATCTTCTATATACTTTCAGTTAAATGTTCCTATTGGCTTTGCTATTCTCATTTGTGAGTTACATATAGCTACTGGACAAAGCTAGAGAAGATTGGCAGCATAGACGATTTGCAGCAACTAGAGAATTCACTAAGGCCGTCTCTAGCTCAAATCCGTGCTCATAAGGTATAATCCATCTCCCAAATGATGAGTTAAGGTCTCAAATTACAAAACTTATGCATCTAATCACATGTCAAGCTGCAATGATTAAGCTATGAGAGACTTCATAGTCTTCAGAATATAAAGGTATTAAGCTATTTCCTTAACCACCTCCTATGCACTCAACGTGATTCTCAATCTAAGTCCTTACTCTACTTAAAAAGTGAATGTTCAAAAACATTTTAGACTTTAAAAAGAGATAGTAGAGCCTTACGGTGCAACATGAGTGCTCACTAAGGTAAAGTATATCCTCCAGAATCTCCTTTCTTTCATGACTCGCGGGCATAATTCATATCTCAACTTCGAAATTTGCTGCAACATACACAAACGCAAACATCAAACAAAGTAGCACAAAAGAGATGAAACTAATTCCAAAATCTAGATGACAGATGAGTAAGTATACCTTGACGGAACCAAGAACAAGAGTGGCATGTCTCTCTTGCCACTCCGAGAGATCCTTCCGAACATTCGACACAGTTGTTTCCAGATCAGGAACTTCCGACGATTCATCTATCATAACACATTGCAGATTCTCAATTCCAAACGAAGAATTACCAAAAAAAATGATAACGCAACAACAACCATACCCTGTTCAGGGAAAGCTTGAAATGTAGCAGAGGTGAGTCCTTTAACAAACTCTCTCAAATCATCCGTAATACCAAAGCTAAGAAGCTCAGATTCAGAGATCACAGATCCTGATCCTGATCCAAAGGGAGGGATAATGTCGGCAATCGATTTGATATTCTGGATCTGATCAGCTTGTTTCAACGCAACGACTTTGAGCTGATCCGCTTTCGTTGAAACCTCGGCGGCGAATTTTTTAGACTTTTTCGCCGTTTCGGCGACGAATTCGGAGACATTGAGCTGATCGGTTTTCTTAGAGGCTTCAAGAGCGAACTCTTTCGATTTCTTTGCGGTTTCGGAGACGAGATTGACGAAGGTTGTAGAAGATGATTGTAGAGTTATGGTTTGAGATTTCTTGGCTGCTTCTTCCGCAAACGATTTCGCCCTCTTCCACAGATCCTCCATTTTTACCGATCTGTTGTTAGTCAGCGTTATTGACGAAATTAAAGTGACAGTTCCGTTAAACGCGGAGTAAACCTCTGGATCACCTAGAGGTTTCCATTTTAATTAGCCATTGAATAATGTTATTAGAGAAAAATGTGAAGAATTTGGTGAAAATATTCTTATATGTGATTGATATTTTAAAACTACACCAATCTCGTCTAAAGCATGGAAATGAATTTTGCCTTAAGAAACAGTCATCATCATCTATGCTGCTAAATATTGATTGATTATTAGCTGATGAACCAGAGAATAGAGGAAACATTACGCGAGTTTTGCGATTTTGGAGTTCAAAATAGTTATTAAGGCACCACAGTTAGAATCACATAGATCTCAATATATCCAGAAGACATTAAAGATTTGGATTTAGATAGTGAGATGAAACGTTATGAATAAATATTTTTATTCCAGCTCTTTAGATTCTTATGGACTGTCAACCAAGAGAGACTGTTAAACGCAATGACTGCAAAAATTACGAGTCAAGCCATATCTTGTGAGAAAAGATCAGATGGTTTGGTGGTAAACCTTAACCTACCCATGTCGTTATGATCTTAATGCAATGGAATTGTCAGCATTTGAAGAACAAATATAGTAGAGCCTACAAACAATAAAATCTAAATGTTTCAACTTTCAAGTTTAAGAAAAGAAGGCGTCAGTCACATAAGAGTGTTTAAGTGTGAAATATTTGACACCAAAACTAATAAAATATCCACTCCCCACCATTAGTTTGCTCTTTCTTTGACATATCCTCCACTTGGCAGCTATTTCTTGATTCATTCAAAAAAAAATACAGTATGATACAATTCTCACTATATAATTTATTTTTAACATTATAAATTTTTAATGGAGTAAGTAAAATTTGTTTATATTGCAAGTGTATTATGTAGATGACAAGTGACAACACAACACCAAAATACTGAAAGTTGGTATGAGGCGATATCATGACAGTTAACAAATGTTTTAGTGATGTGCTAAGGACTGGTCTCAAACTGTCCATCCTGACCTGAGAGTACTACACATTAAACATAGTATAAGAACTAATAATTCAACTCATCAATAACACGCACAGACGTGTCTATCCTTCTAAAACTAAGACACTTGATTAAACCCCCTCATTTTAGAACAAAAAATAGGGTCCTTATTAGTAAAAAAGTTAGTGATTATGTTGATTCATATCTCAATATTTTATAGTTTTATGGCTGAAAATTACTTTTTCATTTATGAATTCGGTTTTTATTTTAAATCCACATCGTATCATTGGTATCAGTTTGCTTTTACATTAGATAAATACATGATATATTACATATATTAAATATATAGCTACATAATATAAATATAAATAATAAAATTCTCAAAATTAAAGAATAATTTATTTTTAAATTTGCTTATCTTATAAATTAAAATCTTTCAAAACAGTTATCTATATTTTATTTTAAATTATATAATTTGCAAAAAAAAAGAATTTAGAATGCGTCTATTTTATTAAATTAAAATCTTTAATATCGTTATTGTATTTTGAATTGTATAATTTTGCAAAATATATATATATATATATATATATATATATATTTTAGAAATGAGTCTTGCGCCTCTTAGAAGTTAGTAGAAAGCATTAAAAATTGTTCACTTGATATGATATCATAAGTGGATGTGGAACAGACTAATGTGCTGCCTACATCACACGCAGACGCAAGTATAACACGATGACTCGGTATTTAAGTAGAAACCAACCATGCAAATCATTGCTTATTACTCAAAACCTTACATTTTGATTAACCTATATACAAAATTTTGATTGTTTGAACAACTAGTCCAAATTTCTTTCAGTTTGGTTTTAGACTTTTCAAAATTGTAGAATAAATATTCAGTTTTCGACTTCTACTAGTCATATTCGGTAGTTGATTTTGGTACTAGTAACAGCCAAAAAAAAAAACTATAAACTTATATCCCACAACAAGATCTCAGCTTATCGACCCACTGTCACAATTTCACAACATATATCCTAAAGTACAAAGAAGAAAAGGCACAAATGTTTTTGCCAATAACTATAGTACTACATACACTGTTTTAACAAGAGAGTAACAACAACCAAAACAGATATATACATACAAGTATTAGGTTGTAGTTAAACAAGAACAACAAAAAATAGTTATGGTTTTCAGTAAAAAGACCATAAAAAGAGAATAGAGTTGATGAGAAAAGAAGAAAAGATCGATGGGGAGAGTGAAAGGTACGACAGAATATATGGTCGAATCTTTGCATGCAGCCAGTGACCACTCTCTGCCTGCCAACGGATCGGGACCACTCCTTGGCCAAACTATGATTCTTAAATTATTAATTTTTGTATTGATAATTTCGTGTTAATTTGTATAGTTGTAATAATTAGCCTACACACAAAATACTATTAAAGAAACTTGAATCGAGTTTAAAGATGTATATATTCAGTTGCTAGTGGGCGATAGCACTCATAGGTGGACCATTTTGATAGATTTTGGTGAAGAGAGCCAAGTTGCCCCATCCCTTTGGAGATTTATCCAAATCTTTCCTGATTGCTACATTTTTGTTATATATACTTCAATTTTAGCAGTCATTACGTTGTCGTTCCAATCTACTTTTCCATACTTTTTTTTGTGCATTTCTGTATGTATTAAATTATTATATACGTTTTAGATATATTAAGATGACTTGTATTTATTTCAGAAATATTTTTAAATTTTTCGTTCGTGGTTTTTACAATATTTTATAGTATTCATTTTGCAATAATTCTGGTCATAAATTTAAGAATAATTTCATAACAATTGTAAGATATCTCATCGATTTAAAGAAAGTTGATGAATAACTTATCGTTCTGATTTTTTTTACCATTTTAGAAGTTCGTATTTGCTACAGAATTGCATTTAAATCTTAATTGTTTTGGGTAAACATGTGATTCTTTATTCGATTTGTAGTGGCGGAACAGTAACATCATGTGGCAGAACAGTAACATTAATATCATGTGGTTCATATGTATTAACATCATGTGATTCATATGTGTTAACATCATGTGATACATATGTGTTAGCAATTAGCAGCATGATGCATTAATAACCAAACTAAAAATTAGTGAAGTGTTAATTTGCTGAGCATCGGCTCATGATCGGATTTTACTAATAAAACAATAAACGACTGCACCTACAAGAACTGATTGAGCCATTCTACAAATATAAAAAAAAGAATATGAAAAGGCTTTCTTCAACAAAACGGCCTTCGTCAGTGGCAGTTGGCATCGTCTGATTCAAACTTCGCTGGCAGAAAGCGACGAACAATATACAACGGTTAAAGATATATCTGTTGGCTAAGGGCAAGTGCAACCGGACGCTATAATACCAAAAATGGTGTAAGATGCACTCCAACTGGACGCCAAATTTTGCACTTTTTGTGTATTTTATGGTGTGATACTATTCATAAAACACTAAAAAATAAATTATTTAATTCATGTTTTTTATTTAAGAATATAATTAAAATAGTCTTTATCAACTAAAAATAAATATATCATCAATATTTTAGTATCTTTTATTTTGAATAATATGAAATTATAACTGTAACTAATATGAAATAATTTGTATAAAATATCTAAATTAATACGAAAATTGATTAAATTAAAAATATATATTAAAGTTCAATTAAAACACTGAAAACATAAAATTAAAAAATTAAAACCAAACAAACATTTTAAAAAGATCGATTGTAAATTTTTTTTTGTTGTTGCCATTTGTGATTTTATATTTAATTTATAATTTCTCAGCTACTATAAGACTAATTAGTATTTATCAAATTATTAAAAATTAAGAGAATTTTAAATTCATAATATAATAATAAAGAATATTATGTTTAGTGTGAAATTTGGTGTTGTGGTTGGAGATAAAACAAAAATTGGAACACCAAAACACCAAATTTGGTATGATTTTCAACACTAAATTTGGTGTTATGGTTGGAGTTGCTCTAAACATTGAAGTGATGAGTGTAAGCAATAGCTCTAAGAACAAAATTAGATATATATGAACATGAAAACTAGAACTGGCTTGTTGGATAACGTAATGTAACTTCTCTTTCCCTTTTTCTTCCTACAGAATTAATCAGCATCTGTTTTGAAATTACCTTACAATTGTTTTATCTTTTTTATTTTTGTCAACATAAAATTGTTTTATCTATATCAAAAATTTATACTAAAATGAAAGAAATCTGCTCCCCTTGAATCACAATAAAAAAAAAGAGTAATATTTATGCCAACTAGAAAATATTGTTACATTTCAACCAAAAGTTTAAAAACCAGTCATGCCATGAAAACGTCTCATAAAAATATGTCATTCTCATGTCTTACTATTTGGTGTGGACTAGTTGATTACACATTGAGAAAAAGATCACGTTAAGAAACGACTCTTTTATACACTAAAGCTACGTATCAAAGGTTATGAGAAAAGGAACATTACACAGTTTCAACGTATTAAATCGTAATGCAACACTTCAATGAAAACAATTGGTTTTTAATACAAACAATATTTTTAACGTATTTACAAAAAAAATACATATATTTAACGAGACAAAAAAAAGTTTACGTGGGAAGTAAATGTGCACGTTAGCAAAAGCCAGAATCTTAAAAACCTTGCTCGCATCTTGCTTTTACAGCTCCGTCTGACGTGGACCCCTAGTCTCGTACCGACGTCTCTTCGTTTCTCCAAGAGACTAACCTCTCTCTCTCTTTTTAGGATTATTATTTTAACGAATATTACATTTTTCGATAATCAATTTTAAAAAAAAATTCAGCGGTCGTGTATAATGCAATGACGAAACTTTTTTTATACGTACAACGACGAGTTTTTAAATAGTATTCACTATTCACTTAGGTGGGAGAAAAGACAGTTAAAAAAGTCGTAAGATTTTTAAAATTAAATGAAAGACACGTGACACGTGCGTGACTGCCACTCTGTCTCCACATGAAAATCTGACTCACGGGTCTGCCTCACGTCGCGTGCAACCTCGCTTTTAATATTCCGCTGATTCCGACTTTTTAAAAGTAAACTTAACTAATTTTTGAAAATAAATAGTTTTTTTTTGCGCTGGAAAATAATCAAGTCTATGCCACAAATACTTTTTGTTGGAAGCATATTATTAAATTTCGTCAAGTTTCTTGCGTTTAACAAAATACATTATACATATATGCACTCTTCAAAATTTTATATGTTTATCCTTAATCAAAAAGAAAAAAATTATGTGTTGTGTACTTGGTTGATGAAATGTTTGCGTTTGTATTATTTTATTATAATAACATGTTTTTAATATAAAATCACAAATTAATTTAGTGGTTTAATAACAAAATTTGTTTATGAATTGTAAACACAAACACTTCCTAGGAGTTTTTTTTTACAAAAAACTAAAACTATTGAGAGTTGATAAGTTAATCCTTTATTTACTGCAAATTGAGAATGCTTAATTTTCGAATAGTTTATTAGTTATATATGTTAGTTAGTAATCTAGGTATATAGTAGGTAGAAAAGGGGGCGGTGGTGTGTCTCAGTGTGGTTGACCGTTGACTAAAGTTATTTTATAGTTTGATTGTTATTATATAGATTTTGATGAAATATGTAATAAACTATACGACTTAAGTAGATTATTGCGTAACGGAAGACAGTTATTTAGTAGTTAATCACAGCCACAGGTTAACATTTAATTCTTAATTAGTGTATTAACTTAAAACTAACTGATACTGAACCAAGAATCCGGTGGATTCCGTAGGCCTAAAAGGCTATGATCTGATAAGACCTACTTGTAGGGTTGGGGACCATACTATATACCTCATATATGCCAATTTTGGTTTTGATTAATCAATGTATGTTATAACGAAATTTTTAAAAACATCATGAAAACCGTTGTCGACATTTTTTGAATGACCATGCATTCACGACTAATAGAAGAAGGTCGAAACATATAAATTTGAATTTTCCAAATGGTTAGCAATAGAGACGTCAAAGAAAGAAAGAAAAAAAGTATAATTCCTTTGAATAGTTTGCATTTTTCAAGCCTCTTAACCAAAAAAAATATATAGTTTGCATTTTTCTTGCCTCATTTTAATTATAAGCAAAATTAAACTAAAATCAAGACAAGAAAAGTGAAAGTACGTTATTTCAAATATTAACTACCTTTTTCTTTTACTTATATCATCATCATCGTTATTACTGATGTATAATATATCATAATTAGTTTTATGTCATCCGTATTCTCTTTAGAGTATTAGTTAACTTTTAAAAATAAAAAAAATCTTGAAATTTTTAAAAATAGATTAATCTAAATGTCAAAAAGAAAATATAGATTGATAAATAATTTTTAGAAGTAGCAAACTAATGAAGCGCGCGGATTTTCTTCGTCGCAAAACATTTCCCCTTTACCAATTTGTTTTGATCTAAAGTTTTTTTTTTATCTAAAGTATCAATTTAAAGACAAAAACGTGACTCAAATTACTTAGACATCCTTAACTATCAAAACTAGAAAAAAAGTTGTCAGCTGGTCACAATGTTTTCCACCACCGACGAACTTAAGGAACATGTTTCTACGTATCACTCCAAGATCAAACTCGAGTTGGACCGAAACCACCACCTCAATGCCGAGACTTCAAGTCCCAACAAGCAACTGTGCAAGACAAGACAGAGGACCCTTAATCTAACTCAGTTACTCAAGCAATAACAACCAGCTCTCTAGCTATGATACGAAGAACATCCAAGAAGAACCTAGCAAACTGCAGAGGGAGAGAACCTAATCAACCGGAGACGAGGGAATGCAATCCGGAGAGGGACTAGTGTCACACCACAACTAGTAGAGCAAGAGGTGGAAGGAGGAGCTTTCCAAGAAGTGAGCCACTGCGAACCATAAGCCCCAAACTACTGCAAACTCAATTGATTGATAGGAGGCATCTTCGACGACATTTAACTGACAATGCATTGCACTATTGTCGAGCTCGAAGGAGAGAAGCCTACAAAACGGGAAGGCAGGAGAGAAGAAGAGAATGCCCACGTCGAGTTAGAAACAACCATCAGCCGATTCAACAGTCACATCATTGAAGCCACATGAAGATACGAAGAAGAAGAGAAAGAAGTATCTTGACGGAACCTCGCTGATACAACCCACAGAGCGAAGCATACTACACCTGACTAGAAACTAGAGTCTAACTAGACAAACTCCGAGAGCTTAAACAGAGGAAAACAATAACGAGCCTAGAGAGGAAGTAACGAAGAACCGGACCTACAGCCAGAGATCATCTTGGACCTTGTGCGCTACTTAGAGAAACAGAGGTAAGGGGTAATGCGGAGATTAGAGGTAGACACGCACCTGAAGCCGTCCTCTGGCTTAGGATAGACGAGACCTGACCCCATAACCAGCGAAATCCCATATGAATTCCAAGTCCCAAGCAGGAACTCACTAAAGGGGAAGAGATGAGGTGAGACGCCGAGAGCTTCAGAAGCAAAGCAAGCCTCGATTCGAACCCAAACTGAGACTCCGTCCTCGAGAATCCAGGAGAGGGAGAAGCGAGTGACGAACCACACCTCCGAAGGCACCAAGCTAAACGAATCCCACCGCTTCCAAGTCACCACGAGCCAAGCTAAAACCAAGATCTTGAGCTACCGCCTTGAAATCTCCAGGAGCTAGTAGCCGCTCAAAGGCTATTAGGTTAAGTATCAAGCTAGTATATGTTACTTATAATATTTGCATTATTGGCTACTGCCAGGTCTGAATGAAGAACTTTCATGATTTTGCTTGGAAATTATGTTGCATAGGTCGGCCACAACATTTTGTTCCTTAATTCCATGGTCCAAATCCCTTTTTGTTAGGCGGAAAGAACTATTATACAACAATATAACGGATAATAATAACTATAAATTATAACAATTAACAACAAATTCAAGCATGTGTAGATGAAAATAACAATGGTAATGATATGTAGTGTAATAGTTTTGTGGTAATGTCTCGTGTAACTATTTGAGTTCAAATTTGATAGAATGCATCTGTTGATTAAAAAATAAAAATAATAGCAATGACAATACTAAAAATTTGAAATACAATCACATAGTTTACGGAAGATTTTAACTAGAGCAAATTTTTGTTTTACCACGGAAAAAGTCATATTGATTTGCAAAATAGTTTGCTACTATTAAATAGAAAATAATTCTTGCATATTGATTTGCTACCTTTAACAAAAAAATATTGATTTGCTACCGTTTATTATTGATTATTGATGAAGGACTCAAAAGAAATTTTATAAAGTAAATATGGATTGTCAGTAACATTTTTTCTTATTTATTTATTAAAAATGCATCTTTGTGAAATACTGAAATATAATCCTAAGTTACAAAAGTATAGTTCATTTATCTAATTGGAATGAAAATTCAAAAGATGTATTATATTGACTAATATTTGGAAAAAAAAATTGCGCTAATCAAACCAATATCTGGGAAAAAAGATTACACGACTTTTTATATATATTCAAATACAATTTATTTTTCATGTTCTTTGTTATTCATACGGTTAGATTACCAGTATACCACAAGTTAAAATTCTTTTAAAAACTGTTGATTTTTGTCATGCTATTTTTATTTTAAATTTTTTTAACAATATTACATTTGCCGGAAAAAACTGATAGCATTTTTGTTACCGTTAGAATACTCTCCACTATATGCCTCCACCATTAAGATTCATTTCATTACCATGCAAAAATACATTCTATATGGCGAATGGGTC
This sequence comes from Cardamine chenopodiifolia, assembly GCA_963922655.1. Taxonomy (NCBI): domain Eukaryota; kingdom Viridiplantae; phylum Streptophyta; class Magnoliopsida; order Brassicales; family Brassicaceae; genus Cardamine; species Cardamine chenopodiifolia. Next base: position 16,148,564 of record OZ000484.1, read on the forward strand.
AGTGCATGAACAATAATTTTATTTTTATTATGTTAAAAATGCATGAACAATAATTTAATAGAAGAAAATCTCAAATTTGACCAAATTAATTGAAAGACAAAGAGAAAATCCAAGTTGGTGACTAAGTAGTGACTAGTCCATATACGTGAGTAGATATAGAGCCCCGCGCTTGAGTCTCGACAAGACAAAACCATGAATTTATAAGGAACATGGTCACCTTCACATCACTTCGATTCGGACAAATGTAATGTTATATATATATATATTTTTAAATCTCCTCTTTATAGCTAAACCCTTGTCTGCGATCTCCGAAAGCAACCTTTTGGACCAACGACCTCGAACACACACAAACATGGTTTTATAAATAGTATATTTTAGCAACTATTACACGATTTCATCTTTCCGTTAAACCATGAATATATATTTTTTTCCTTAGCAATAAAAGCCAATCAGAGTTGATATTATTAACCATTTGTAGTATTAAACTGCGACAATGTGGGCAAGTATACCTGTCATTTACACAGTAAAAGTAATAAAGGATTCTATATCTGTCATTTACACCAATAATTTAGTCTCTTGATTAGCTCGATGTGTATATCAGAATTGGACATTTTAAAACAATATATACTAAATAGAAACCAATGTAGAAAAGATGTTAATCAATAATCAGGTTATTATATCTTGAGATAAATGGCAAATATAGATTAGATATTAGCTTGGAGATGAACAAGTGGGAGAGTAGACAAAACGTGGATACATCATAGATGAATGAGGGAACACGGTAAGGGGAAGGTAGGTTCGGCCGCAGGAGATCCCTAGACCCCTAGAAAAAAACCCGCCTCATGCAGCACGACGCTTTATTTTATGCCTAACCATGTGACTGCAGGCTCCATTTAATTCTGTTGGCCGCTACTTGTTTCTTTGTGTTTTTTAACCCTTTCCTCTAGTCACTTTCTAACTCTGGTTACTCACGAACTTGTTACTGCGTCCTACTTGTTTTTGTTTTCTTTTGGCCAATCTATCAAATTTATGTCAACCCGTCTCTCAAAAAAATAAAAAATAAAAAAAATAATGGCCGTCTAATTCTTCTTAATATGTTGATTGGTTTTGTCTCATGATTTTAACTCTTGTCGGTAAATTTTGTATTCAAGTTTTTGGTAACAAAGTTTCGGTTTTAATTAATCTCTCATGTTTTATATTGTTGAAAATAAAGAAATCTTATAATTATTTGCATGTACATCTTTACTAATAATACTAGTTCAACCCATCATACAAAACAGCGAAATGGATTCGAATTGGATTTTTTGCAGGTATATAAAATAACTAATGTATATATTGCAAATCTTGAAAAATTAAAGTTCATTGAATCTATAAATTCGACATCACATGTATGAAAAGCGAGTCCTCGAATATTCGAAATTATTGTATTTTTAATTGATATTTATAAGCTCTTACATGCATTTGCAAACGAAAAATCGATTTTGTATGTTATATGTTTAGCCGTACTATGTCGTATTTCCATTTGCGATAAAATTTAGATAATTCATCATGGGTACTAAGATATCGTTGTCCTTACCTCCATTTGTAAAATATCGAGATTTTTTATAAATAATTTTATATACAATTTTTTCAATTTTGAAAATAAATGATCATACATATAGTTTTAAAAAATACCACTGTTTAACACATGTAAAACGCTATGCTGTAGAAAATTGTATTAATTTGAATACTCTACAACATTGTGAAAAAATTTCCCAATAAATAAATAAATATTCATTCAATCATGGTTGATCAGTGTGTACGTATACCAAAACACTTGTTCTCCATTTCCCAAAAAAACAATCCAATATTTATAATCGTTTCCATACATATTTACGTTCGTATGGTCAAATATTTCTTCTACATATTCACATCTAATAGTATGTATTTGTTAAATGGAACACAAATATCGTGTGTAAAACTTACACATAATTAAAATATAAAGTCTCGGTTGTTGAAAAACACGGAAAATGTCGGGGACGATTTCGAATGTCATGTATTTTTTTTTTGATGACAACGACTCTTGTATCATTTATCTATAACTTGGTACTCGATCTAGTATATGTATAATTGTATATTAATATTTAATAAGAACAATAATAATAATAAAAAAAAACTTTAATGGAATATTGGGAAAGAGAGATGAGAGTACGGTCAAAAGACACAATGGTACGTAAGGAAGTGTACATAACCTCTCTGTAACTGTAAGCGTTATGTGTTTCACGCTATTGATTTGCTTTTCCTTTCCCATCGACCTCTCTCTCTACATTTATGTGTACCATTGCTTAATTCTCGAATCTTAATTAATTCCGACAGAATCTTTAAACGAAACTATTGATCGTAATTCGTAACATCATTTACGTTTTTATTTTTTCACCAGCAACACATATCATACGGAATCCGTACCGTTACACTTACGTTTTTAATTCCTCAAGTTAATTGAATCACTAAAAGTCTAAAAATAATCATCAACTTTTCAGAAAACACAAATGTTATCTATTTTTTTAACTACTGTTTATGCATGTCAGGCTCTCTTTTGTTAAATTTGCGACTTTAGGGGGGTTGTTTTAATAGAATTTCCATATTTTTGGCTTTTTTTTCGGGTTCTCTTGTAAATTCTAATATAAGGAAAAGAAACGTTGGACAATAATTTGATACGGTACCATATTCCATATGGTCGCTCTTAAAAGAAACCATTTGCAGTTATTTTTTCCTGAATTTGAAATGGAAATAAGCCTATATATATTCCTTTTGGTATAAAAGTTAAAGAAAAAAAAAGAAGAAGAAAAAAAATAGAAAACCAAAAAAAAGTTAAAGAAAATATATCTATTCTTCAGAGATTTTATGGCACATTGTATATATTAATATTCACAGAATCAATACGGGACATGAATCTTTCACGATGGAATATAAATTATTTATTTATTTCCTAAAAAGATTTAAAATGGAATCATATTATTTTGGTCACAGTGATAAGGAAACATATCATATCCATTAGAATCTCTAAATTACCATCCAACTTTAAGAATCAGAATCGGCTTAAAACTCGAAAACAGTAAAAATTTAATTTTTCACTTCAGCTCCGAGAACTTTGGGTGACAGATTAGAGAAGGGCGTGTCACTATTACCTATCCAGTATTTATTTACCCTCACGTTGTTAAACATTAAAAAAAATTAAAATGCTGACTTATCCGCGCATTTTAGCAATTGCCCACTTTAAAATGCGCTGCTAATTGCTAACATATACCGTTACAGTTCACCAATCTTTTCTTTCCTTCTTCTTCACCGAAGAACAGTAAGCAAATCAGTTTTTATTTTTTTTTCTTTTTCGCCGATCAAAGCCGCGGGAAAGTGAAGTAAAAAATAAAATAAAATAATAAAAAGAAAATATTTCCCTGTGAGTTGCTCGTTTATGGGAGAATCGTGTCAGATTAATTTCTATTTTTCTTTTTGGTATAAAATTTGCTAGATTAATTTAATAATTTAGAAATATTATAAATTTTTCCAAGAGTGAAAAAAGATCTTGTGGGTCGTCATTATATATACAGGTCTTTCTCCAACTTGGGCTCTTCAAAATTACTGAAACTACTTTATTGTTTTTTTTTTCCTTTTTCTTCTCTGAAGTGTTAAGAATCGAAGAGTGGCTAAACCCCAAAAGAAACAATAATGGGTACGTCTGTTTTTTTTTCCTTTCTGTTTTCTTATCATTGCTGATTCTTTTTCATATGATTTTTGACAAGAAATTTCCATTATTGGTTTCTGGTATTTCAGTATTTGGTTGTTACAGGTTAAAGCTTTTTTTTTTTTTATGAGTGTAAAATTAGGATTAAGGGTTTTTGTTTTTTTTTCTTCATTCTTCTTCCTTCTTCTGGGTTTTTCTCTGTTAGCTGTTTCAGAAGTTACCTAGGATTTGATGTCGGTGAAATCATTATTCTGAAGAAAACAGAGAGAAGATAATTTGTTTTTCATGGGTTTTTATCAGATGGAAACTTCCTTTGGTTCTGGCTTTGAAAGTTTCAGTCTTGAAATTACCTATAAATAATAATCTAATGTTTTTTTCGGGATTTTGATGATTTTAACAGATGTCAGTATGAGTTTCTCACAAGATATGGATGATGAGTATGAGAAGCTCATTAGAAGAATGAATCCTCCAAGGTATTACTTTGTACGTATTTATAATCACTTTCATACTTGATATTACTTTATATGATTTCGGATAAAAAACCTCTGTTTTTTTTGTTCTCTCAGGGTTGTGATTGATAATGACTCTTGCAAGAAGGCAACTGTGATAAGGGTATATAACTTTAATTTTGTTACATGTACAAATCTGGTTTTATCATTTTATATAATCTTGTTCTGAATTTTGTTTTTTTTTTCTTGATGGTTTTAGGTGGATAGTGCAAATGAATATGGGATTCTTCTTGAAGTTGTACAAATCCTTACTGATCTTAACCTGACAATCTCTAAAGCTTATATATCCTCTGATGGTGGTTGGTTTATGGATGGTATGTTCCAAGTTCTTAAATGGTTTTTTTGGATTCTCTTACCTTTTGAATAACGGTTTGATTCTCTTCTTCTCTCTGCATTTGGCAGTTTTTAATGTTACTGACCAGGAAGGGAACAAAGTCACAGATGAAGCTGTTCTAGACTATATTCAAAAAGTGAGTATTTTAACAAGATTCTTTTCTTCTTATGTGATTTATGTCTGAATGAGTCTAATGAGTGTGTGGTGTGGTTAATTCTCAGTCTCTTGGACCTGAAGCTTGTCTCTCCACTTCAATGAGATCTGTTGGTGTCATACCATCAACAGACAGTACGGTTATTGAGTTAACCGGATGTGACAGACCAGGCCTACTGTCTGAACTGTCAGCTGTTCTGACCCACCTCAAATGCAGTGTCTTAAACGCTGAAATTTGGACACACAATACCAGAGCAGCTGCTGTGATGCAGGTGACAGATGACTTAACAGGGTGTGGCATTTCTGATCCAGAGAGGTTGTCTCGAATCAAGAACCTTCTAAGAAATGTTCTTAAAGGAAGCAACACACCAAAAGAAGCCAAAACCGTAGTGTCTCATGGGGAGGTCCACACGGATAGGAGACTTCATCAGATGATGTTTGAAGATAGAGACTACGAAGAACACCGTGTTGTGGACGATGATTCCTCAATCCAAGATGAAAGGCAAAGACCAGATGTTTCTGTTGATAATTGGCTCGATAAGGATTACTCTGTGGTCACAGTTAGATGTAAAGACAGACCAAAGCTTCTCTTTGATACAGTCTGCACTTTGACTGATATGCAGTATGTTGTTTTCCATGGAAGTGTTGATACTGAGGGCACAGAGGCATATCAGGTAAAGATCCCATTACACAGTAGAGCAAAGATTTTCCCTGAATTCATTATCTAATCGGTTTAATCTTCTGTTTGCAGGAGTATTATGTGAGACATATAGATGGATCCCCTGTAAAATCAGAGGCAGAGAAGCAAAGAGTCATACAATGTCTTGAAGCAGCTATCAAAAGAAGAGTATCTGAGGTAATGATCATCCACCATTTATAGTTTCTGGTATATACTCTTTTTGGTAACTGTAACTGAAGATCATTGTCTTTGATGTTATAGGGATTGAAGTTGGAACTGTGTACCACAGATAGAGTAGGCTTATTGTCAAACGTGACTCGCATATTCCGTGAAAACAGCTTAACGGTAACAAGAGCTGAAGTGAAAACCAAAGGAGGCAAAGCTCTAAACACATTCTATGTCAGTGATGCATCTGGATACTCAATCGATGCCAAGACCATAGATTCCATAAGACAAACCATAGGCCAAACTATCCTTAAAGTCAAGAACAATCCTGAAGAACAACAACAAAGACAGAAACCGCCTGCACACGAATCACCAACCAGGTTTCTCTTTGGGGGTCTCTTCAAGTCGAAATCTTTTGTCAACTTTGGTTTGGTCCGGTCCTACTCTTGAAGAACAACTTCACTTAGCTGTGAGGTTCAATCTCACCTAGGTTTTTTAACTGTTTCTTTAAACTTGAGAAGAATCTGTAAATCTATAACCTTAATTCTTGGTCTAGGATCCAACTTTGGTTTGAGCTGATGTCATGACTAAATGTCAAGTGTTAACCTGCCCTTCTTGTATATACATCAAATCCTCATTATCTTCTTCTTCGGATCTATGTCAAATTAAAATTTCCATGACCTGAAACAATTACCATAACACATAATTATGGAGGGTGATATACAATATACTATTATAAATTGATACTAAATGGATAATTCAATGGACTTTTGCTATTTTTAGCAAGAGATAACGGTTTTGGGATCAATCATCGTTTATCCCAACAAGCCTCGCAAACTTTTGTCTATTTATTGGCCTTCGATAATGATTTTAGTTGTGTGATATGTTTTTTTAGAAGTCATATCTTAGATTATCATATCTAACATATAATTAAATCATTTGAAATAAATTGAATTGAAACCATTTCACCAATATATAAAATCCTAGTCATTTTGAGCAAATGAAATACATTCGAAATCATTTTTAGTGAGATATGTGTTGCGTTTGATTTTAATGGATTTTATGGGTATATTATATAAACAAAAATATAAATAAATGATTCATTGATAAAAAATCCAGCTCGAACTCCTCTGCTTCTACATAAATAGAAGGGTTTATCCTTAAAATTTAAGAGATCAAATTTGAGTTTTCTCACCACCATTGCAATCATACTTGACCATTATAATTGTTTAAAATGATAAAAGCATTCGATTTTTTCAAACACCATGACTAGTTTGGAGTTCGGTTTGGAATCCAGATTAACATATAAGAGAAAAATCTAAACCAAATGGACGCATACATGAATCTAAGAAGCTATATTTAATAGAAGGAACATGTGAGGATGTGTAGATATTGTCACCGAAAAAACTTTATGGGGCGTGTTTGCTGAAACAATGTCGTCGATGTGTTTATAGATTCTCGAGTCACATGGAAAGACCAACAAAGTGAAACCTCTCCACCACCACCACTACACCGCCCATTTAAATTTTCACATTCACTGTTAATTTTACATGTTACATTTTTCAACTTTCTCATAATTACGAACATATTGACATGTGACTCGTCTCATTTCCTTGTTATCAATACATGGCTTTCAGTGTGGGTTTAGGATATTTCATGGCAGAGGAAATCTTTTTAAGTTTCAGGGTTTGGCTGCAGATTTATAAATTATGAGTTTGTCTTGCTGGACCACATGCATGTTTAATAACATGTTTAAACGTTGTTTTAGTTTTCCTCAAATTATAAAAAATGGATCTCCATTTGTAGTAGTTTTTTTTTTTTTGCTACTTTAGACGTATTAAATGATAATATTCTGGTTATCATACAATTATTTTTCAGTTTTCGGTTAGTTTATTTTAAAATTATATATATATATATATTATAAAAAATTATCTATATTATAATGTTGACTGAACTTAGATCTCTTTACATTGATACAATTTTTAAAAAATGTTTATACTAATGAATCATGTTTTGATATCTATGTGTCATGCATTACACTTATCATGCATTTATCTGCGTAAGATTTTTACCCCAACAACAACAAGATTTCTTGTTTTATTTTTCATGGGTTAACATTAATGGTTTATTTAGAGTGTGATTTGATTTAAAACATCTAAATTGTGTGATATATATAATAAAAAGTTGATAAATGTTGATCTAGAAGAATTACAGCTAAAAATAAATACACAGCCGTATGCAGCCACATGTTTCCAACAATGACGCATTCCTCATGCCAAAATTAAGCCTCATCTATAAGACTAAACATAAAATTTATTAAAAAATGGAAAAAAATATCATATCTATCCAATCTATTGACCGTTGACCAGTTTTAATTGTTTTCGCCATATTGAGTCGAGACACGCACCACAACCACCACACTTTCACCCAATTTCTATTTTTAAAACGTTTTAAAAAGGATTTTCTTCCTTATTATTATCCATACAGATTAATTACTCTTTTAAAATCCTCACGCTAAGCAACCCCTAATTTCAACATCAAGAATGGAGGATTCAGGGCGTGGAGGAGATCCATTTCCAGGTTTCATGATGAGTTTTCACAACGACGATTGCGTTTTCCAGCGATCTCTTAGCTGCCGGCTTAGGAGACAAGCTCCTTGTCCTCTCCTCTTACCACCAAGACCTCCTCCTTCCACGGAGGCTCCTTCTGCGACCGGCGTTTCTGCGTCTGCGTTTTGTCAAAACGGCACTGACCCGATCCCTCTCTTGTCACCTCTCGTTCTTCCTTCAATGCTTCAACCTAATCAAACCACCACCTCTCACTAACTCTTATTCTCGTTCCATTTTTAGGTTTTTTTTCTTTATGTAATGACTATTTTGGTTTTTTATCTTTGAAAATTTTCAGCAGCTACGTAGATTCAAATCTGTTATTGTTTCTACAAATTTCACAAACGAGATGATGATAATACTCTCTCGATCTTGATAAAACTTAATGATTTAAATTTATATTTTGTTTAATGTCTACAATATTTACTTACTGAGTATTATAAATGTCTTGTCCAATGCCACAATATTCCTCAAACTTTTGTTTTTGATTCATTGCCTTTACAAGAAATTGTGAAATGAAGGAGTGTGTGGCCTCAAGCCACTCACATCAGACCTCTGGAATTTGGTCTAATGGAATTGGAATTGGTCCAAAAATTAGAGAAGTCAAGACTGTTTTTTTCTATGCTTCCGCAACTACCAACAAAACCAAGAGAAATAAACTTGCAACAATGTCATACTTAATCGATGCAAATGTTTTTTTCTAATCACAATAAACCTTGATTTCTTAGAACAAAAGGTTTTTCTTCTTATATTAATCCTGAATTGTTTTTTTTTTCTAACGTAAAGTAGTTTTCGTCATCACCTTGTTAATCCATTGATGTTAGAACCTTTTTCCAATAATAATTTTTTTGTCAAGAGTATAAAAATCGATCAACAAACTTTTATTTTTTTGTAAGATAAAAATAATGATTTCGCTGATATATAGATAAAAATTTATATTTACTTGCTCGTTTGTGTGTCACACATGTTTAATAATACATGGATAAAGACTTATTTACAAGAGTTGTCTGTGTGTCACCACAACATGTTTACTAACGCTGTTTAAATTTAAACGTTATAGTTTAAGAAATTTTGAAGAACAAAAGCGCAGCAATGACTAGGACTGATAATTTTTGTATCAACTAATATCTCACAAATGGATTGATAAAGGGTTTAGTTGAGACATAAGGAACAAAAACTCTGAGGAGAAACATAATGATAAATATAGATGATATTTTTGTTTATGGTAGGAACGTAGTAATAATTCTTAAATTCGAAATTTTAAGCTATGTCTTAGATAAATATATCGAATATGTTTCCACAGTTTCAAATGAATTCCTCTCAACATTTTCATAATAAGTTTAATTCCACGATAAAAAAGCTTATATTATATTTTATTATTCAAAATCTTATGCACAAAGAATGCATAGTTTTTTGTTATAACATTATTAATTCTTTGAAGCTGGAATCTTTTTTATGTAACATAAGATGTTAAGAATATAAAAACTGATGAACAATTTATATGTTTTTGTAAGATTTCTATAAAAAATGGAAAAGGGGTTTGCGATAGATTTTAATCAAAGATGAAAACCAGATTTTTATATAATTTTATTAAAGAACTAGATGCTGACCATGTTGTACGTGAAAACAAACGATTATAAAGTATATTGGTGAAAACATTATTGAAATATTTTTTTGCTAATTATGAAACAAAATGATAAAATGTGATTAAGTCGCGCGTTAAATTTTGATATAACCAACTTTCTAATAATATTATGTCCAACAAAATTGATTTAATAATATTTAGGAGTTTTATTGCATGATAAAATTGGTATGTCCAAATTGGTTAGTATTATTGCATGATAATATTTAGGATTCTAATGGATTTTAAAAATGAAAAATCTAACAATTCCACCAAAGTATCCAAAAAACTCATTTAAATCTCTCAAAATCCAAAATCTCACAAAATTTTCCAAAATCTGTAATCCAATACATCTTCTAATAAAATTTTGACTAACGAAAAAACTCCGTCAAAATTTAAAATATTTCATATCTCACATCAGTTGTTGAAGCAAAAATGTACTGCAAACTTAGACATATAAATAATGCATGCCAATTGTTTATTCCGTATATCTCATAAAAGTTTGATAAAACTAAAGTCCATACAATTTATGAGGCTCAAGCTTTTTAAACTTGCTCTTTTAAAATAATAAATCAACATAAAATTTGATTTTGAATGTCTAATGTACATAGGTGGTCGTAAGATCAGTTCGAATTATATTTAGTCCGAATTGATCATAAAGTGGTTGAGTCCTGAAGAACGCCTAATCAACTGCCTAGACGGTTAGGCGACCGCGTCTCCAAACAAAGGATTCATGAAATCCAAGTAAGACAAACTTTCTACTTCTTTATAAGTTAACACAAAATATAATAGTGAGATACCATATATCACTTCCTCACAGGAATGTGGAAAAATTATCTCATATATAATAAAGATATATTTTACTAAACTCCAAAGTCAGAAAGAGATATGTTTACAGTGACACGAGTTTCACTTTTAATCCAACGACCGACCAATCAAAGAACTGTCAAGTTATTGATAGTTTAGGCCACGTCTCCTGAGTTGGCAGGGCACGAGTCTTTCCATATCATCTTCTTCTTCCGACGATTTTGTTTTTTTTTGTCAAACCCAAAAATTAGGGTTCAGTTCTAAGCAACAAGACCCGTCTTCTTCTTCCGTCGTCGTAGTCGAGAGGTTAGTCTGATGATTGTATTCAAGTTTCTACTCACTTGGATCCTTGTATTACTGGATATTTTTTCAAAATTTGATTTGATTTTGCTAATCTGCTCGAAAGATAAACCATAAAAACCTCGCAATTACGATTAGGTTTTTGTAAATTACCATTAAGATGAATATGTGATTCTAGTTGTAATGATGTGTGATTGCATTGATTTTGCTTATAGGTGGTTTAGATATATGGATATTTGCAACTGCAACTTTGACGACTACTCAAAGCGGGTGGTGCGTTGAACCGTTGATGCAAGTTCCTGTATTCTCCTTATATGCAGGGTAAAGAAACAATGGGAGACCAACGTCATATTAGATCACGTTCTTGGAATAGAATGCCAACCAAAAGATGCAGTGCAAATGGCATAATGGAAGAGTTTATTGTTGTAGATGATGATGAGGTTATCATTCTTGATTTTCCCGAGTCATCAAAAGGCAAAGCCTCGAGCACATCAAGAAACGGGAATGAGTCTGTTTTACAGAAGGTGATTAGCATTGACGATGATGATGAGGGTGATGAAGATGTTGATGATGAGACAGAAAATGCTCCCAAATATGGGAGTAGTTCAGGTGGTAATCCTGTTGCCGCTAACTTGCAAACAGCTGCGGAAGTGGATTATGACGATTGCCAATTTGTTCAAGAAAAGCGTCCTGTTTTTAGATTTTCAAAATGCAATTTCTCTACATCGGCCAATCCTGGGTTTCGATTTGGTTTAGATTCTGATACTGAAAGTGAATTTTCAGAGGGCGACTGCTCTGATTGCGAGATTTTAGAAGGGTCACAGAGAGAGGTCCGTGAGCAGTGGGAAAAAGCTAAGTTGAAAAAAATGAAGAAGGCAGGTAAAGCTGGTCTGAGTGAAAAGGCTGGTCCTTCAAATCTCCACTGTGATACTAATTCGAGGCCTGATTATGAAAGTGGAACTGAACAACATGATCAAACATCTTCCTTCTTTGCTGCAAAACAAGCTGGTAAAGCTGGTCTGAGCGAGGAGGCTGGTCCTTCTAATCTCCACTGTGACACTAACAGGCCTGATTCTGAAAACGGAACTGAACAACATGATCAAACATCTTCCTTCTTTGCTGCAAGAAAAGCTGGTCTGACTGAGGAGACTGGTCCTTGGAACTTCCGTTGTGACACTAATTTCAGGCCTGCTTTTGAAAGTAGAACTGAACAGCATGATCAAACACCTTCCTTTTTTGCTGCAAGAAAAGATCGTCTGAGTGAGGAGGCGGGTCCTTCAAATCTTCACTGTGACACATATGTCGGGCCTGGTTTTGAAAGTGGAACTGAACAACATGATCAAACATCTTTCTTCTTTGCTGCAAGAAATCCAAATGGTGGAAAAGAAACCTCTTCTACTTTCTTTGGAACTGATGATCCTGAGATAGTGGAAGCTTACGATGCTTGGTTAATGAAGGATAAAGAAAACCGAGCTAAAAACTGTGCCACTTCCAGTTTTTGCAAGAAAGAGGATTTTCCGGGGCCTTCCCCACTGTCACCCGAAATACAAGTTGAACATGAAAGGTTTGATACACCATCAACTCATTTTACTAGGTCAAAAGAACCGATACATCAAACTAGTTTCAAAAAAGTTGTAGAACAGCCAAACAGCAAAGAGAATCAAAAGAAAAATGCAGCATATCAGTCTTATAGCAAGGAAGCTGAGGAAGAAGAAGATGCCTCAAAATCTTCTCTGCCACAGACCTCTGATGGAGAGAGGGATACAACACCTGTGCTTGACACCCCTAGTAATGGAGCCAGGTGTGAGCCTGAGATCTCGAGTAAAGATATACCAAGGGAACCGATCATTGAACCTATTCCATCTACAAGTGGACAAGTGCAAGGTATTAATAGTACAGATCCTGCAGTCGATGTCATGCTTAACAGAGAAAAGTTGAAGGAGACTGATGAATACAAGAAAGCTCAGGAAGAAGAATGGGAGTCCAGGCAACGGCAGTTACAGATCCAGGTTTGCCCTCTCGCAAACTTCTGAAAGCTCCCGTTTAAATATTCGAACCTGTTAATAGTGAATTTGTCGACTTAACAGCTTCTTTCACATTCAAAGAACCTTTTCGACCTAGTTCTGTTGCTGAATTATTTATTGCGTCTATTGCAGGCAGAAGAAGTTCAGAGACAACGTAAGAGAAGAAAGTTAGAAAACACTCGACAGTTGGAGGTGGAAAGAAGGCAAAAGGAGAGGGTAGAGGAAGTGAGAGAGACACAGAAGAAGGTTTTCTATCTACGCTACTTCCAGTGGTTGCTTCGCTGAATAATGTGTTGATTCGCTGCTAACACACATTTTGCTTTTCTATCTCTAAATCACAGGATGAAGAAAGCATGAACATGAAGGAGAAAGCCCGTGTAGAAATAACCAAATCGCTTAAACGGCTTGAACTCACCTGCGTTAACATGGCATCGCTGCTTCGAGGCTTAGGGATTCATGTTGCTGGTGGAACATCTCCACTGCCAAATGAGGTTAGCCTATCCAATCTCTCTATAGCTAGTTTACGTTCCTTAATTGCTTTTGTATTCACATATCATAATTTACATTCCTTAATTGCTTTTTGTATTCACATATCATACTCAAATGCAATTATCATATTAGGTACACGCAGCCTACAAGCGAGCTGTGCTGAAATTTCATCCGGACAGAGCATCAGGAGGTGACATCAAACAACAAGTTGAAGCAGAAGAAAAATTTAAGCTTATTGCTCGCATGAAGGACAAATTCTCATCTGATTCTTTCCGATAACATTGACAAAAGACTCATTATAAAACTTTTTTTTTTTTTTGAATTTCTTAGAAGGAATAATTCTCTGTAAATCAGTTTTCTGATTATCCAACAAAAACAAAATTGTGCTCGTAGGTAATTCAAGAAAGGAAAATATAACAATGTGGTTGGTGGTATCAACGTCTTCTCTTCTTGCCTTTTCCTTTACCAAGTTGTCCAGATTTGAAAGCATGTTCTTGTTCTTGAAGGAAAGCCCAAGCTTTGCCATGTTTCTCTCTCCTCTCTCTTACTCCGCCACAGCCTTCCGTTTTGCTTTAACATCGTTCATGAAGTAGCTGTCTTTGCGCAGCTCTTCAACTTTTTCATCTCGGAACGGTATTTGTCAGGATCGTAATCCCTTTCTTTGACAAAGCTGTACAACAAAGATATACACACCGTTATAGAGATCATCCCTGTGTGGTCTCCGTAAGTATAACTGAGTGAGAGTGAAAGAATTTATAAGAGAGAGACTTACTTCTCTTCAAATTTTGGATTGACCATTCTGAGGGCTACTGGCTTATGCTTACGCCATAGAGAGTGGTCTTCGTTCCTTGTGATTCTCGTCAGCTTTCTCTTCAATTAGCTTTGCGACATCTTCTAATTTCTCCTTGAGAGTTTGTGGGACCTTTTCCTGATTCCCAACTTGGTGTAACAAAGTCGAAATGGGCAAGAAGATCACTGGAAAGGAAGTTAATCCTCCGTCTATCTCCACAAACCCTCTAAGAGTCTCGACTACCTTGAAAGGATGCTTGCTCTGTTGAACCAAAGCCAAAAGTATTACTACACATAGTTTTGCTTGTTGATGTCTTAAAGAGTATATTCATTTCAGAAGAGAGAGCAGACCTGAAATAATCAGAGCTGAAATATGGAGAATCTGCTGGCTGATCCATTATCTTTAGGAAGTTTAAAGGCATGACCTCCTTTACGTGGTCTTGTACGCACAACAATGGTGTCAGTGATTTTAATTCCATGAAATGATAAAACTGTGACAACATACACAACAGCTCATCAGCTCGGGTATTAACAGCTGCCTATGTGCATCTTGAGTTCTTAAATGCAGTAGTGGGCTTTTATCAATCTAAAATCATGAGCACAGTACAAAATGAGGTCTTGTTAAATGAACCTCAGATTCCTGAGATGATGGTGACTTTTTGTCTGTAACAGCCATCAGGAGAGTCCGGATAAATAATAAGGCTTCAGGAAAGAAATTTTTAGATTCTTTAGCAACCTACCGTACATTTTCATTTGCATGAGAAAAATGTAAATGGAAATCGCCAAAGGAAACAGGTGGGATCAACTACGCCTTACCAAGAGAACAATGGAGCATAAATAGGAACCTATGGCAATATCACGACCAGAAGAAATGGACAGCGCGTGAGATATTCAGACATCAACAATATTGATGGGGTCATCACAGGATGGCGTAAGTCAGAGCACGGAAAAATCATGGACCAAAGACGCAAGAGAAACAATGTTTTCAAGGAAGGCCATCATCCATCCTCTGAAAAAATGTTACTGAACTGGTTAAGGCAAAAAGATAGAAAAGGCATGTATCTTAAAGGATACTAAAACTCAAGGTTACTGAGCATCACATACCTGGATTCTTGATAGCCTCGCAAAATTGCGCACGGGTTCTTAGAAGCCGCTGGCGAGCACATATTGCAGTAAAGTAGGGGATCTCGATGCTCATCTCAATCAAAGGTTTGACAAGCATAATTAGTAAATCAAAGTTCAAGGGCTTCTTGCTTGTAAGAACGGCAAAATACTGCAAGAGAATACCATAGAAGACCTGGGTGGCAGAAAACAACAAACAGTCAGAAAGCAAGTGAGGCATGAATTCAAGGGCCTCGAAAACTGCAAACAGGTAGATCTTTGAGACCAAAATTAAATCTTACCTGCATTTTCTTTCGGTTTTCAGCTTTAATCTTAATTAAGTTTCCTATCCGGATTCGGTTAACAATTAAAATAACATCTTCATTTGAACGATCTTCCACCAGAGCAAGCAATTCCTCAAAATTCTTTGGAGGATCAATCACGAAAGGAATATCACGCTGCGTTGAACTCACTTCTTCATAGTAGTTTTTTGTTTCACTGTTCCAGATAACCCTTCTCCTTCTTATGGAGCTGCATAGTCGTTCTTTGACTTTTTATGTACTCTTGGTTCCACTTCTTCTTCATCATCATCATCATCGCTATCATCTTCCAGCTATACCCCTAGCTCATCATCACTTTCCGAGTCTTCTAAAGGATGACCTTTTCTCTGCTTCTCATCATTCCCATTTTACTCACCATCATCATCATCTTCTTCTTCTTCACTTTCTGAATCCTCAGAAGAACCATCATCCTCACCACTTTCTGAATTATCAACATCATCCTTTCTATCAAGAACATCATCAATCCATCCCCTTTGCGGTTGCTCTTCTTCAACTGAAAAGGAATCACCAAGATCATCTCCAGAAATGACCCTTGCCTTCTTTGTTGATTCCTCACCGCCAATTTCCTCATCTCCGTCGCTCAACTCCTCAGTTTCTTGCATCTTTTTCTTACGTTTTCCTAAGAGTTTTGAAAAATTGTATAACGATTAAATGATTGTCAACCATAAGACTTGACACACAATCAGATAAGAGCCTTTCGTTATAATGGTTTGTCCTATACATTCCGTAACAGTCAGCATGTAAAACTGCAATAGCTTTTGACAGAAACATACCTCAAGAGCCTTTAATTTTTCTCGCTCTTCCTGAGCAATTTCGTCAGGTGTTTTTGTCCTCTCCGAAGGACGAGAACGTCTATCCATTGCCAAATTCTCCAGAAGCATTTTATAAGCATCACGTCTTTTATTCTGCAGACAAAAGGATTTAGTCAAGCAAAAGAAAACTCATGAACCAAGAAACCTGATAACACCCATATGGATCCATATGCTCAGTGTTTAAAAAACTGCAAATTTTTATCATCGTTCACCTGTTGGACTTCAAAAGGCTTAGTTAAACTCTCCATCGCCTGAGAACCCACTAAGGACATGAAGTCTTTCTCCAGCTCATCATTTAGCTTTTCCTTTTCCTCCTTTTGCTTAGCTTTCTCCATCTGGAAAACCACAAAACAATACCAATTACCATCTGTAAATTGACAAGCAATGCAAAAAGAAGATACAAGGAAAACAGCAGAATAGTCACCCTGCCAAGTTTGCTCTTCATGATGATCTCTTCCATGACTTCCTTCTTGCTCTTATGCCTCTGCAGAGAGAATCCAAGAAGATATTCAACGCCTAATTTGTCAACCATCAAGGTAAATTACACCCAGACATCTAGGAGACCTGTTCTTACCTCTTCCTCTCCAGATTCGTCAAGCATTCTGTTTTTATTTAGATGCTTCAGTCCTATACCAGAAAATGGTTAAACAATATTAACTTTATCAGGTTAACAAAACAGAGTTAAGAGTCGAAGAAAAGTCTGACTACAATAAGGTTGTTAAAAATTTCAACGCAACCATAAACATTTGACAACAATTCAACCTTCTCCACTAGCATATCTAAATCCAGCAGACAAGGGCACTAAGTGTAATCAAGAAAAAACATATTCTTTGATCCAGAAGCTGCTTCAAGAATGATCATCATCATCTTGAAGATCTTCATCTGACAATAGTCCAGAATCAAAATTATCCCTTAAAGAAGAACCACCAAGACACCATCTTCATAATTATCTTCTTCCCCATCAGACAAATTATACATGCTCTTATTGTTCAGCTTCAACTACATTACCATAAAGAGAAACAAAAATGAGATAACAAAGTTAATTTCATTCAACTGAATCCAAACAAAAAAAAAACTCTTGCTTGAGGTCAGTGACGCATATGATTCTCAAGTTTGTTTTTTTAACTGACCTGACGCTCTCTTTGTGATCTAATTATACCCTTATCGAATTCACCAAGCTCATCGTTTTGTACCCTTTCCAATTCGCTTATCCAGAAAAATTGAAGATTTTAAGCTCTGTTCGTACTCTTTCAGCAATGTGTTCTTCCTCTTATCAACTGCACGAAACCGAGAAATACTGATGCGGCATTCCTCACCTTTTCGTTTCTTTCCGAGGACATCGAACTTTCGGCGAGACCAGGTTGATTCAAAGGGATTATCAGCCTTCTGGGATTTAGCTTTCATGGCGACTGCATCTCGTCCAGTCCTTTTGATGCTTATTTTTTCAGGCTTCTTCTTCGATTTGTTATCCTTCCCCATGATTTCTACTCAGGCGGCGGCAATGACGGTGGTTAGGGTTTACGAAATATCGAGCAGGGGTTTGAGGGTTTCGTTTTGATTCATATCGAATAGCCGAGTCGGACACTAATAGAAAGAAGAAGAAGAAATTGGCGGGTCGGGTCTGGTCGGGTCCGGTCGGGTTGGGTCAATTTTGACCTATAAACCCATGTTTCATTTAAGGCCCATTTTTTCTTTCGTTTGGGAAAATGGCCCAAGAAATTACAAACTGTGATGGACTTTAAAAAAATACGCGTATTTATAGCTTTTTGGAGAATTAATGGTTTGTATATGTTTGTGATTTTGGAGAATTTGATGAATTTGTAAAGTGTATACACAATTTGGTTTTTATTGTACCGTACCGAGAAGGCTCTCCTTGCGCCGCCCTCCTTGTAGTGAAATCCGTGGCATAACATGCTCAATCGAGTAGAGGACCTCTTAATAGTATATTTTAATTTTAAATCAACTAGATAAACAAAGTATAGTCAATATTTCATGATAGTACTTACTGTTTTAGAACGATATCAACCTTTTAACTAAAGTGTTTTACATAATGAAAGAAACAAACAATGGAAGAAGTAAACTCATATAATAATTGCACCCACCACAAGTCCACAGCCCTGATTTAACGTAAAAGTTACAGCTTACAAAAAAAAAAAAAAGGTTCCATTAGTTAAGATGTGAATAAATAATAATATTCAGGCCAGAAGCCAGAAATCTTTGTGTCGCTTAGTTGTAAGAGTGTATCCACCAAGCTTCTTGCCTCTCTTACGAACCGCAATGGCCATACAAGGAGAGTTGTTGATGCAATACTCCACGACATCGTTTTTGGTCATGGGTCGGCCCATATTATCAGTAGCCGCCACGTGGTATGCTGTTTCCTCTGGCCTAGAACCAGTAATGACGCTTCTCGTTCTCTTGCCTCTTTCACTATGGTCGAACCTTTCTCCTCACCACCACTTCTGTCTTTACCTAATTCAACAAAATATTTATTGAATTACTTTTAAAAACTAGAGTGGAAAAAAGGAGTTATTTGTTTCAAAATTATGCTTAAAATTCCTAAATTTATACATGAATATTACAAAAATGCTTCATAGGTTAAAAATGGTTATAAACCTCAGGCCTTTTAAGCTCACAAATGTTTTTCAAGGCTGGAACTTTTTGGTAAGCTTTTGAAGTTGTGGGTTTGTCACAAGATTTTTTTTCTTCTTCTTTGGTTGCTAGAGCACCTAGAAAAACAAAGCATATATATATGTAAAAGCAATAATAATCATTTTTGTGGGAAATAAATAAGAATAAGAAAGAGAGAATTCACCTGATTGAGAGAGTCATGAGGCTGAGCACAATGCGAGAGAGTCCAAAGCAAAGCGGTCTTGGCCTCTGAGCAAGAATCAACCAGAACCATTATTCTTCTTCCTTTTATCTCTGTGGATGAGCTTGATGGCTCGTGGCTGCAGCCACGGTGGGTCGTAGTCGTCGGTGGTTGGACTCTTACGTGAGCTCTTAATCTGTTCAGAAAGAATCCTTCTCCTCTCTTTCCCATTCTCTGTTTCTATCTCTCAGTGGAAGGATGGAGAAAGTAAATGAGATTAAGAACTAGAATAATGAGTAATTATGATCCTGCTTTTGGTAGCTCCCCAAATGCGTTGCACCTAAATCGTTTATTGTGTACATTCTGTCTATAGCACCGACATCCACATCCATATCCACACTCCCATGGGATATAGAATCGTTTTGGATTTTGCATATGTGCACCAAAACATAATTAACATATGTATTTCTCGTTTTATTATTCCATATTTATTGAATTCTAAGATCATAGGCTTGAATTTGGGTGGTGACACAGTTATAATTACAGCACAAAACATTAGATTACATGATCTGGTCGGCCGGATATTCATTTATGTGAGTTCTTTTTCTGCTTGGATATCCAACCCATTGTTAATTAAATTTATAAAATAAGATTGACAAAGAAAAGTAGTATATTCTAACAAAGAAAATAAAACCATTTATTAAGATTTTTGTTCGTTTTAGATTATTTATCACATTGTTTTAAACATTTTCATTCAATTCAATAAGATTGTCTCCATCTCACAATTTAAACAGAATTTGGTTTAATTTAAAGATGAAAACTACACATTTGTATAGAAAAATTATTTTTAAAATAGATTGCTAATGAAAATATATCATTCAAACATGTGTCAAAATTCATAAATAATTTGATACATTTAAGAACTTCATAAAATTTAAAATCGCAAAATCATAATTTTAGTTAAAATGCGTCTGAATTCATAAAATCAATAAGATCTAAGATTTTCTCTGTAATTTAGTTATTCAGCATTTGTATAGAAGAATACCTGGTAAATAAAATGAACAATAATTAAATACCTTAATAGTGAGAAAGAGATGTACATATTTCTCGTCAACTTTTTATATAATTTTACTTTTGTATTGCTTTGTGTTTGAATAATGATGTCTGAGCTCTTTTGCTCATCATCAATCCGTAGGTCCCGACACTAATTCCTGCCAACCGATTATTGCTACCGGCTATGTCATGATATACAGTAAAACTAAAAGATGATGTCTTCATGAAAAATATGTAAAACCCTTCGATTGTTTTCTAACCATATAATTTAATATAGCAATGATAAGATTTTATATATATATATATATATATATATATATTGATAAAAGGCTTTCAAATGATAAAATTACATCATAACAACAGTTATATGATTTACAATTTTACACGACCAATACATATAGTTTAGTGGTTGTGGTTTTTTTTTATTCCTATGGTCGTTGTGTTACACTTACACCCGTTTAAATCCGTGTGATACCTGTAGTTGACAGAAAATGAGTTTACACTTTACATGTCTTTGTTATATTATTTTATTATCTACATTTAAATACTGTAAATATTAAATTTTTGTAATATCTAACTCTCGACACAAAAATGATTTTATTAAATATAAAAATTAATATTATCTTAGGCATAGGTAATCCTCTAATTATTATTTAATAAAAGTGGGTTTATGTTTAAAAAGGTTCTCCAATTTAATTTTGTAATTATATGGATTTGGCATGATATCAGTTAAGTGTAATCACCACAATGATCTTTCCTTCTTTCTTTCTAAACCAATTACTATAATTTCTTCTGTGTGCTAAGGAAGCATCCAAACTTATGATTAATAATTTAAAAAAGCTTATAGTAACTAAAAATTTCAACTCTTTGATTAAAATCTTTTGGTATGCCACGTCATAAAATATCCCAACAAAATCTCCACGTTTCCTTGTGCTGCTCTCCAAAGAATCCTACTTGCTGCGATTACGGACTAAAGTCACTAAACCAAAGCTTCAAATCATCTTTCTCAAAACTAAAGTTTGTTGCTTTTTCTCTTTTGCTTAATTGATTCTTTCTTCATTCTTCTCTCTGTCGCTATATTTCTGGGTTTCAACAGATCGATCCAAGGTATCAAGAACAGAACAAACACCTATCAATGTTCTTATGTCCCTCTGTTTTCTTCCACGTCATTTTTTTCTTCAGAAATCGTGATTAATTACCAAAATCACCTACTTGTTTCACCCAAATCTTTGTTTTTTAAAGTTATTATAGGTGATCTCCTATCTAATAAGTCACCATTACTTTATTAATTCAGATCAATGGGTATTCTACTTTGCTGTTTTCGAATTCCGGAGCAAAATGATGAACCTCAAAACTTACCAAGAATAAGAGCCATCGGTTACTCAATAAGAAATAACTTTTCCCCCAAGGTATCTCCTCATTATAAACCCTAATTCCCCCTTTTTTCTTTTTTTAATCCCAAGAACTAATTAAGAGCTAACCCTAATTTCCCCTTTTTTTCTTTGTTGATCCAGTACGAGCAACTATTTCAAAACTTTGAAAGAGGAGAAATTTCTTCCGTCGCCGACGAAGAAGACGTTTGTCCAACATGTTTCTATGGTAAAACAAAGCATATAAAAACTCTGAAATTAGATTTCAAAAACTTTTGATTATTTGTGTTAATTCAATTCCTATTGGGATTGGAGACAGAGTACATTGAGGATAACCCGAAGATAGTTTTGCAATGTGGACATAGTTTTCACCTTGCCTGCATCTATGAATGGATGGAGAGAAGTGAAGCTTGTCCCTTTTGTTCCAAGGTTTTTTTTATTTACTTAACATTTATTTTTGGTTATGTCTATATTTATATTTATGATTTTTGTTTCGAGAAATTTAAATTCGATTTGATTTATGTTTGCGAATTCCACAGACAATGCTTTTCTTAGAGGGTGAAGAAATTACAGAGCAGGTGGAGTAAACGATTAAGAGACATCCTTGGCTTCTTCGACGGCTGCAAATTTTTGTTCTTTGACAATTATTTTCCAGTATTTGGAAGACTTCCATAAAATTATTTTTGGCTTCTTACCCTAAAAACTGATTAATTAATGTATGTGATATATAATTCAATTGGGATAAGTATTAGGAGATGGGTAGGTGTATTTGACCATCAAATCCTATGTATAATACTATTATTTTTTGTTTGTTCAATATACTCAACAAAGTTTCTCTTCTACTTTTCTGTAGTGTTAAACTACTTGTATGTTCGTGTAAAGCAGGAGCTAATTTTGACAATTCTTGTATGATTCCAAATTTGGTAACGTATTTAGC
Organism: Cardamine chenopodiifolia; assembly: GCA_963922655.1. Classification (NCBI taxonomy): domain Eukaryota; kingdom Viridiplantae; phylum Streptophyta; class Magnoliopsida; order Brassicales; family Brassicaceae; genus Cardamine; species Cardamine chenopodiifolia. Next base: position 16,171,184 of record OZ000484.1, read on the forward strand.
AAATCCTGTATCCGATTTGGGACATGTATATGCGCGAAAGTAATTCGCAAAGAATATACTGAAGCAAATTAAAGTGGTTTGAAAAAGTCCGATCAATTATCATATATGCCATATGGTTTGCAAAAACCAGATTGAATGGCTGCGAGAAGCCTAAGAAATTATTGGTAAGGAACACATATTGCAACTTAAGTGGCCAAAAAAGTCAGTTTTCTCGTTCATTCTCTCTGACCTCCAAATATATTACAGTTTAGCTCACTAAGAAAAATTACAAAGAAAATGGAGCTTGCTATATAATATACGAACATGGGACCTGCAAAAGTATATTGGAGTACCAATCAATGGAGCATGGAGACTGAAAGAAACGATTGGAAAATGTGGTTGGAAAAAGCAGTTTAAAAAAAAAAAATTGCGGTCGCCAACAATTTAAAACAAGATGGTTTGTTAGCAAATAACGCAATTAGACTTTTTTATTATTTTTAATAATTTTAAATACCATATAATATTCATTTATAGTATTCTTTAAATAAATTCTTAAAAATAAAAATAATGTTTAAATGTTATTTATATTAAATTTGTTTTATGATATTTTTAATATCATAGTGTACTACTCAACTGCTTGTTATCAATAATCTATTGATAACTTAACTATTTATTTAAGCTTAATCGTATTCTTTCATTGGCTATTTCTAACTGCCTTATCCTGCTTACGTAACAAATTTGTGGGTTTATCAATAGAGATGTTGGATTTTAGGAGCATACATTTTGTCTGAAAATAATTAATAATATAACTGGGTTGGATACAAATTTCTGAATCTATTAATTAATCGCACTCTAATAATTTTTTAGTTATTTATATAGGTAAACTACTAAACGAATAAAAATCATTACAAATAAATCTTATATATAAAAGAGAACTATTTCTTGTTTGGTTCCTCACTACTGGAGAGCATATAAAAAATTGACATGTATATATACAAATTTTCATTAACTTAACCTTTATTAATATAATAGTCATTTAAACATATATATTAAATTAATAAAATTCATATTTAACTGTAAACACAAACCATACATGCTATAAAACTAAGAAAAACACATAAAATTGGAATTATGTCAACCAATTTGATCAACATCATTTTGTGTTTACGTAAATATTTTTTAATATGAAAAAATAAATTGAAATAAGAAAAAATATAGTAAAATTTAATCAAAACATAAGTAAAAGTTTAAATACGGTTCAATTTGTTTTACATATGTTTTTAATAATCTAATAATTAACTAGTTATTATTAATTTTTAAAATACTAATGCGATCGATTTTAATAATTTTAAACAAACAAAACTATAGATATAAAATTCTGCACGAATATTGACTTGTATAAAAATAAAAATAAGCTCATTTTTAAGTATTGTCTAGTTTGTTTTTACTGAAAATAAGTCTTTGACACAATGACAAATGATACAATGTTAAAATGATTACAAAATATGCATTAACACATAATACATTTAGAAAGTGTATTTTCAAACAAATTTTATAGTTAAAATTATTTTGACATTTATAAATAATTTTTCTGATTTGCTACAATTTCAAAAACAAGATTTTATAGAGATGAGTAACCCAAATGTTGATCTTAAAACCATGAAAAGTTCGATGACATTCTAGGATTGGTCTTTCCATCTTTGGTTGTGGCGAGAACTTTGCCAGATATCTCCTTAACAATTGGAGGAAATCTTTTTTTCTCTCACTCGAAGACATGTACGATCATGTTTCTCTATCTTTGGAGTTGTTTCTAATACATTTTTCTTGACATATTTTTAAGTACATTGAAGAATGTACATGAGATAAAAAAAATGCATTATTGGTTTTGTGGAGATTGATGGTGGCAAGTGGTAAGTTCTTACGTTGTTGCATTCAAAATTTCTCTAGTTGCATAAATTAAAAATGATAATTAGGATGTTATATATTGGGTGCGGCTTTCATGCGGTAGTACCATCAGTGTTTGATTATTAAGATATTCAAAATCCAAGAATCAACAGCAAAATAGTATGAAAGATTAAAAATATATAAAAAGAAATACTAATACCATTTCCAACCGATTACTCTATTTTTTATTTTAAAATATAATTATTTTATTTTGGAGGTGAGTTTATCTCCAACCAATTACTCCATTTCTTACGCAAAAAAATATGTTAAATTTATTTTTTAGTTAGTTACTACTTTTATTATAACCTTCTATTTTTAAAATTTACAAATTCTATCCATTTATTTTAAATTAAACAATAAATAACAAATTATAATATTTTTTAAATTAAAAATTTATTATAAAATAAAATTACATTATCTAACATAAATAAATAAATAAAACATATAAATATATAATAATTTATTCAAAATCTGTCAAGTGTTTACTACAATGATCAATCAGCGCATTTTGAAGTGAGAAATGAGCTTCTTATCTTTAATTTTTCTATTTTTCTATGTCGACCAAAATATTTTTGAAACCAAATATTATCATCCATGATCATGTCAATTTCCGGAAGCGAAACTTCTCTTTCGATTTCATCCACGATCATGTCGACTTCTCTTTTATGTTATTTATATTATTATGTGTTTTATGTTATTGTTAGTTATATTATTATGTATTTTTCTAATCTAACGACACAAAAGCTCTTGTCGAAACACACAAGCAAAACTCTCACCATTACTCACTTCACGTGACACGATACATTTGTGTGGCATGTGTAGGTCAATCAATATCAACTGGTAATTTATGTCGTAATTTGTGGAATTGCTTTAGTAATCATAAAGTAATAACAAATAATTAAATAAAGTATAAAATATAAATGTATTAAAATTTAAGAGATTGATTTGTAAATAAAATGTTCTAATTCTAAAATAGAATCGAGAAATGTAGATCTCCAAATATGGAATAAAACATGAGATCTCCATTTTGGAGATAGAAGTGGAAAATAATTTTATTCTAAAATGAAGTTTGGAGGTGGAAATGAAGGTCGGTTGCATATGCCCTAAAAGAAAATTATTCAGTTTTATTTGGTTTGTTGTTTTTCTTGATAGTGTTGCTACTAACGATGATTAATTGATTATATAAAGTATATGACATAATGTTATTTAAACACAAACTGTAAGCATTACTGCTTAATAAAATGAAAAAAATTATTTATTATTTCTATCTATACTCAAAACGAATTAATAAATAATATGTTAATCTCTAGAGTTTAGACTAGTTAGGATAGCTTGCTTGCACATTCATCAATAGCGGATCTACATGGTCATAATGTGCAAATTGAACGATCGAATAAGACTCCAATTCGAAAAATAAAAATTTTAAAGAAATTTTAAATATATATATAAACTGGAGCTATAATTTTAATAAAAATTAACTATGCATATAAATTGAGGCCTATAATTTTTTTTTTAATATACATATAAATGGACATAATTTTCTGAAAACTATTTTACAACATAAAATCAACTTTGATAAAATTTTTTGAATATGATCTATAAACATCTGATTATTTATTTAATATGAAAAATTAAATTGACAAATTTAGCAAAAGTAAGTATAATATAAGCAAAATTAAAATTAAAATTAAAATAAGGTTAAATTTCTTTACATAATTTTTATAACCTAACAATTAATTAGCTGTTACAACGTAGATGAAACACAAGAACATCCAAAAATATTAAGGATCCATTACTTAATTAAGTTCAACGTTCTAAAATAGATAAAAGTGAAGCTTTAGATGATTAGCTCAAAAACAAACTGAGGTTTCCCATCATTAGTAACTAATTAGAAATTAAAAGTAAAAGTTGAAATAAAGAATAGTAACTTACTTTTTTTGTGTGAAATAGAATAGTAAATTACTAAATCCCTAAATAGCTTACTTTCTTAGTTTTCCTTATTTCTTCTGTATTTACAATCGAAAGCAAAATCAGTTAATGAATAATTTTCATTACAATTTTGTTTCATCATATTTTGGATCAAACTTTCTATTCCTTTGAGACGAGATTTGATCAATTTTAGAAATATAAACATATATTTAGCTTTTGGATTTAATTTGAGGAAATTGCATTCCGTGAGGGGATTTTGTACCAATTTTGAAACTTTTATAACTTGTAAGAACCATTCCTATTTTGTTAGTAATGATATATTTTTTGAACTAAAAGTTATAAGAGATGCTCGAAGAGAAACTAAGTGGGCTATTGAAAAAAGAGGCTTATTGACATGTTAAACCTTTTGGAAAAAGAAAGTTGAGAACTGTCATGCGACCTCATGGATCATTTATTGAATATTGTTGACGATACTAATTTTAAATGTGAGAATTTTTTCAAAGTTTTTATGTTCCATCAAATAGATAAAAAAATATTGAGTGATTTGACTATCTTAAAAGATAGTTAGTTAAAGATGGCATTTTGAAAACATGGTTACTGATATCGTAGGAAAAAAGAGAGAAATATATATATATATATACATATATATATGAGTTAATGTTTTTTAATTCTAATTTTATATATATATACATATATATATGAGTTAATGTTTTTTAATTCTAATTTTTATTGATTTGGATGATAAACTTTTGTATTCTATGAATTGAAATACTTATTTTAGCACTGCTTCCCATCTATGTACCTCTTGGCACTGCTCTGTGTCTTTTGAATTGTTTTTCTTGACATATTTTTATTTTGTTCTTTAACTATACATTGACAAAGTTACAAGAGCTAAAAAATAACGCATTATTCGTTTTGTGGGGATTGATAGTGGCGAATGGTAACTTCTGAAGTTGGTGCACTAAAAAATGTTCTAACTCCATAAGTTAAAAAATAATCATTGGATTTGAAATTTTGAATATAGGATTTTGGGTGAGACTTTCATGCGGCCGTACCATATGGTGTTTGATTACAAAGATGTTAATAACTCAAAAATTGCTTTGATAAATCAACAACATAGTATAGAAATATATGAAAAATATAAAAGAAACACTAAAACAAAACTTATCCATTTTAGTTTGGTTTGTTGTTTTTCTTGATATTGTTGTTACTAATGATGATTATATAAATTATATGAAACAATAATGTTATTGTGGACACGAACTGTAAGCATTCTTTCTTAATAAAATGAATTTTATCTATTATTTCTATTTATATTCAAAACGAATTAACAAATAATCTGTCTATCTCTAGAGTTTAGACTAGTTAGAATAGCTTCCTTGCACACTCATCAATGGCTGATCAACATGATCGTCTTTTAACACATGCAAATAAAGCGCTCGAACATAACTCCAATTCGAAAAATTAAATTTTAAAATATTGGGCTATAATTTTAAGAATTATTAAATAAATATTGTGCTATAAATTGGGGCCTATGATTTATTTATTTTTAAAGTAAATATATAAATAGTCCTATAAATTTCTGAAAGCTATTTACAACATAAAATATAGGTTTACTAAAATAATTTTGTATAAAACTTACAAATAGTTTGAGACTGTTCTGGTGAATGCCTGAATGGTGATCCATATAACAAGTAGGCCCTAATAAATGTATAAATAAGAAACGTCCGCGGGCCTTTTACCATTAACTGATTAGGTCCAACCTTATACCATAGAGTAGAGAAACGTCAAACGTGAAGCTTGTGATCAAAAGAGTTAACGAGGTTTCCTAATATTAGTAACTAATTAGAGTTAAAAGTAAGCATTGGAATAAAAAATTAGGGTAATACACATACCGTCTAGTCAAAGATAACTTCGTTTTTTTTCTTCTATATTTATAAACAAAGGCATAATCAATTGGTAATATCCTTTTTACTACTAATTTTTTCTTCTTCTATATTTATAAACAAAGGCATAATCAATTGGTAATATCCTTTTTACTACTATTTTGTTTCATCAAATAGATTAAGCTTTTTACTCATATGAGATATATTTGACCAATACAAAATATATGAAAAAAATGTTTAACTCTTTTGTTTAATTTGAGAAAATTGCATTCAGTAAGTGATGGTAATTTAGTGATATTTTGTACCAATCTTAAGATTCTCGAACTCAAAAAAACTATCCAGTTATTGTTGATAATGATATTTTCTGAATTAGAAATTACTAAAAATGGCTGTAAAAGAAACTAGCTCATGGATTGGAAAAAGTTGAGAACTGTTATCCGAAGTTAAAGATTTTTTATTGTATATTGTTGACAGTTCCAATTTCACTTACATATTAGAATATAAATTTTTCAAATAATTGTAAATCTTGTATATGTTCGAATATGCCACAAACGATATTGAATGATTTAATTATCTTGTTTATTGAAATATAACTGGTTAAAGGTGTTAATCTGAAGAAAAAAAAATATTACAATTAATATTTTGCTTTTTGTCTCTATTTCTTTATTTTGTACTTGGAAATTGATAACAATTATTACTTTAGATTTTTTTGCTTTAGATGAAACGAGACACTTTTGTCTTTTAACACTGCCCCTGGCAATCCCTTGGTACGGCTTGTAACCAAGTCGCGAGCTCTCTCAATTACAGCAGCAATTCCGGTTAATACCGGTCCAGATATTGCTAAAGCCTGGTTTAACTTCAACGCCACGTGACCTAATTTCACGTATTCATCTGCATCTCTCGTCTTTATAACCTCAGCCACCTCTCTCATCTCCAGCTAGTGATTTTTCCTGCTAACCGCGGTTTTCCAACGGGTGAATTCGGGTTTCGGGCCACCAAGTTGCTGGCTCGAGCACTGTGCCGATGAGAGGAAGTGGGTAAGCTTTGTCTAAACAGAGCACTCTCTGTATCGCTTCCTTCATGTCTTATTCGTTTTTTCCTCTCAGGCGGTCAGACCAATCTCGATTATGTTTCTTTGGTGCTTGAACAGTCTCGTTGCGTTCCTCTGCTCTTCCACAAACTGCGACGGCTGAATCTTGTTCGTCAAGACAACCACGCCTGTAACTGCTTCTCTGCCTCCAGAGGCTATTGGCTGCGGATCTTGTTCTTGTTCAAGAAGAAGTGAAGAACAAGAAGTAGAAAGTAGATCTTGAAGCCTACAATGATGCCATATGATATATTCAAAAGACAAACTAATGTTTGAGTATCAATAGTTGTAAATATTTTATGTCACGAGATTGGGCCTTTTCAAATGATGGAACCACTAAACCAAAATCCATTTCGTCATCATCTAATATCAGATCGAACATTGGAACCTACCCCATCCTGCATTCTTAGTGTGCCATAGGTTGAATAACTCTTTTTTATTACTTTACATCAAATGGGGATATAGATTCGTTTAATCTATCATTTGTCGTGTAAGATAATCAGATTTTTTTACAAGGATCATTTTAGCCAGCAAGCGGTCGCGTCAAGTCGATCATCGAATAGGAATAGAGTTGGTTATAGCACAAAAAGAACAAAAAATAGAAAGCAGTAATATATCTTGTGGACCCAAGAAAATATTACCGAAGGTTTAATATAAAAAAACACAGAGATATTAAAGAAAAACCCACATAGAATAGGATCTATCATTCCCGTTTGAAACTTGGCAAGAACCAACGAGCATAAGAGAAAGGAACGGACGAAGAAACAAATTGATGTGGTCTTTCAACCTTCCTTGTATCGAGATTGAATATGAAGATTTCATTTTCATCATATTACTAGTGATTCCTTTCAGGTCCTTAGCAAGCACTGTAATACCCAAATCTAAAAGAATTGACTCATCTCCCAAAGAAAATATTCTCTCCCATCTGTTCTCCTTAAATGAACCCATCTTGAAGATTTTAAACTCCCATGTTTTGGTCATATTCGGACGTATGCACCTAACAATTAAAACATCTCCTCGTACAGTGACTACCGTATTACTCTTCCTGCGATCCGATTGGCGTTCCCATCGAATGTCAGGAAGTCTAATGCAAAGACCTCCTGGTATAGTTACTTGCCGCAGAATTTCTCCAGAAAAATCGAAGATAAGGAGTTTATCATAGTTAAGAGTATAAAGCTTGTGATCTTTGTATACCATGTCAAAAGAGTTGAAGAAACGTGACAATGGCAACTTGGAATGTTTCCACGAGTTATCGCCTTTCTTGAAAGAAACCAGAGTTTCTTTACCAGCCCTTCCTATGACTATGTAGTCTTTGGTTTTCTCGTCTATCCATAAAATCGGACAGCGGAGTCTATCATACTCTGATTCGAAAGCCGGTAGATTGATTCTCTCGTGGGTTAAAAGATCTAAAATATATAGATTATATTTTTCATCTAACTAAAATTACCTTCTATGTCTCGGTAACCAAAGCGCATCAAAAGCCAGCTTCTATAAGTCGTCAAACAATCACTATATGCAAAGTCGTCGCCAAGATGTTGAGTTTTGTAGACATTTTCTTTATCTTCGGGATTGAACATGAGACAGTAATTCTTGTCTTCGGGGAATAGAATCATCCAAGGGATCTGATTGTTTGGCTTAGATAGTCTCGAACCGGATTGCCAAGATGAACAAACTGATTTAGCTCGTTCAAAATCTGCAAAGCCAAGGCGTTCAAAAACCAATAGCATGAGATCTAGAGGAAGCTTGGACCAGCAATGAGGATTTCTTCTTTTGGATGAGACAGGGATAGATTTTGGAGGAGGAGATTGGACCAAGGCTAACGGTTGGGAGGCCATCTGCCGGGATCTTAATAGTCAGGCCTACTTCAAGTGCGTGGGAGAAGATATTTGCGTTTTCACTTTCAACAGAGAAATTTTATTTATATCAAGAGAGAATAACCTAAAGCCTACCCTACTCAAGAAAATAAATCTTGTATATGGTAATAATCTTTTCTTTCTTTACCTAATAATATATATATATATATATATATATATATATATATATATTTGGAAAACATAAATTGGATGCATGCATGTCCATGAGAGACATGTATATAGTAACTTTTGATTTTTTTAATATTTTTGTTCAAACAAAAAATTTTCATAAACACCAAAAATCATAATTTGATAGTTGGAGGAAAAAAAAAAGCATGCATACATGTACATATATATATATATGCATATATTAAATTTATATTTAGAAGAAAAAGGTACATTTTTGCAAATTTTCTAAAATTCATCTAACTTTACATAAATAGATAGATAATATCTGAACCTAATGAACTATAGATTTGGTAGATGTATAATTATAGACGGTACACAGCTCAACACTCCAAATATAAAGAAGATTTTATAAGTGTGGGATTCTTGTCCTTTTTTAGGTTAGAGATGATCTGCACTAGTTTTTTTTTCCCCTAACTAGGTTATATTATAAAGTTATTTAGTAATCTAACACTTTTTAAAAACTTAATTTGCAAAAGTATCACTTTTTAAAAGTGCTTTAGAACTAATATTTGTTTTTCTGTAGAACTGATTTAAAGGCGTTCACATAACTAACATTTATGATCAGTGGATAAATAACCGATTTACCTATAGAACTAGATGATGATCCCTGTTGCGTACGGGTTTAAAATCACTTTTATGTATTATATAAATTAAAACTATTTTTTATGGTTGGAAAATAATAATGATATATAGTTAATCCAATTTTTTGTTAGATTGATACTTAGAGTTTAATTTTTCTTAGATTTGATTTTTGTCTGACAAAAATGTCACGAATTGCTTTCAGACTATGTGAATGAAACTGAGAGTATATACAAGGAAGGAAGAGAAGATTGAGAAAGATCCATTATCTGAAACTTGTAGCTCTTCCGTTTCTCAGCAAGTAGAAAATGTTGATGAAGATTCGTGAAGATGTGAAAAAGGTTAGACAGCTTGTGTATGCAGGATATGTTCAACCAAGCGCATTCACCGTCTTCTCCTCCAGAATCTCCACAAAATTCTTCAGTTAGGTTGACTGAATGCAAAGAAACTGTCACTGATGTGCAGGGAAAGTTAAGTCCTATATCTGGGCTTGAGCTTCTGTTTACAGATGATGACAGTAGTCCAACAACAAGCACTTGGTTTCTTACTGTTTCTTGATGATGACAGTAGCCCAACAACAAACATTTAAAAATCAGCTCAAGATTGATTCTTCAGAACTTGTTTTCTTACTGTTTCTTGATTCACATTCAGCTGAAATGCGGATGCAACCACTGTGTATAAGATTCGCCGAAGCTGATTCTCCAAAACCAGACAGAGGCAACAATGTCAAACAAGCATGGATGACAAGGAATTGACACTTGCATACATTGAAGCCGTTGTGAAATCCTCAGGCTTGAACTGGGAAGAGCTTTTAACGAGGCCCTGTTACTCAGAACAGCTTCTTGGGCTAGAATTAACAGATGACATAGTTTTTTCTACAGCTCTGCCACGATGAAAATCTCCTTTTACGACTGTATGAATGAAGTTCTAATGGACTTCTGTTGGAATGAGTTCAATCCCGGGCCTTGGATTTCATTCGTGAAACCTGAGGTTCAGCTAATCTCAGACATGGAAATCGCAGCTAAAGTGGCTCCAGAAGGGGTTTACTGGCATCTCCTACCTTTGCTTTCCCCTCACACATTAGATCAGATAGTGAGAAAAGACATGGCTAGAACTGGAAGCTCGATGGATCTCCGGTTTGAGATCGGTTGCCTTGGTTCTTATATAAGTGAAATGATCCTTGATGAGTTAGTAGAAGAGATCATCATGAGCTTCGGAGATATGGTACAAGCTGAACCAACGCAGGACAAGAACAGCGAGGACCTGTGATGAGGCCCTTTGTTTTTAATCTTTTTTATATCCTGTACAGTTTCACTGCCACTGCCATGGTCAAAGCTCTTTATTTGACCTTCTTGTGCAGCGGCACAACCACAGATTTTTTAACATAAACAAAGACTTCAGAATCTTTTCTTTTGTTTTCTTTCACTGCCATACTCTGTTTTTGCTTTCAAATGGCGTCTGTAGTTTACTCAGCGAAGAGAGTTTTGCATGAGTAATAATAACTATAGAGTGTAATAACACGAGGCTTGAACTTAAATAAGACGAAAGATAATGTTTTTACCATGCCTCATGTTCCAGTAGAAGTATAATTATGTGGTTTTAGCTCTTGGTCGACAATCAAAACAAATACAAGGCTATCACAAACTCTAATGACGCGTACTTGTATTTTTCTTTTTCTTGCCGAATGCTTGGCTTTTGCTTTCTGATTCATCATCATACTCACTGTCATCACCGGTGTTTTTACTAGAACCAACGGATTCTGCAACTGATCTTGCATATTTTCTTCTCCCTGCATCAAACTTGGCTTGTAGTTTCTGATCGAGAGGGTCATCTGAGGGTCTACGATTTGTTTGTCGTGACACTTTAGCACCAAGTCCAAGCCTACGGAGGGGGTTACACAGTTTCAAATTCGCAAAATGAACATGAACAAAGAAAATTTCCTCCACCTGTGTGGTCGAACTTCTTGTTCAGTCTCAATAGGATCATCCGCTGCAGGCCTTGTCATATTGGCAACCCACTTCTCAGCCTGCAAACGCAGAATTCAAAGCGGTGAGATGAAACCAAATTATAAGAACGCAAGTAAGCAACTTATAAATATAATTAATGGATCAAAATAAAGATCTAATTCAGGGATATTTGGGCTTCAAGGAGGAAAATCTTACAAGTTGTAGTGCAGTATCTGTTTTAAGAATCTGTGGAGCTCCCTTCTTTTTTGCCGTTTCCATTGTCATTGCAACTAGAGTACCACCACCACCTAACTTCCAACAGCAATACATTACTCACCGCATTAAAAAAAGTTCACAATCAGAATTGAGTTTTTCAGTAAGCTCTTGTTAAATCTTAGTCACATTGGCCAATCACTAGTTGAATGCAACAAGTTAACCTAAGAAGCTATAGTTTCGAATTGGTCCATAAACCTATCCCTAATGAGAGAATAGCAAAAAGTGAAGACTTTTATGGTTTAAAAATCCAATAAACCTCTCCCCACAGAAACTATGTGACACAACTTCATCACAAAAGGAATCATTAGACTCTCTCAGACAAATCCTCAAACACCTTCCCTGCATATCATAAGTGAACCAAACTTTAAACCTAAAAGAACATTGGGTAAAGGCATACACGAACAAGAACTCCCAGATCTTTATGCGGATTAGTGAGAATTGAGAAATTACCAGTTTCAAAAAGGGAAATTTCCGTAGAACTTCTCCACAGATGCCGACGAATAAGCTCGCGATTTATCTGCTAAAGCTAAATATTCGGAGCCGTCCAACAAATTTTTAATAACCAAAATAAACCGATGTTCGATTTTATTTCGACATGATTTTGGTTCGGTTCGGTTTGGTTAACTGGAATAGACACACGATGGTTTCTTAAGGTTTCGATTTCTTTTATTTTCTGGTTGGGAAAAAAAAAGGCTTAAGAAGACCTCCTCCGATTCATATCGTCTTCTCGCTCCGGTACTATCATCATCATTGTCATCTACATCGTCGTCAATAAACAGAACAGAGATCGAACGTATCACAAGAATCATCAATGATCATTCATTCCCAAATCATCCTATTCAACCCATTTTCGCCAAGCACATCCCTTCATCTTCTCTGTCACCGGAATTTGTATCTGAAGTTCTCAGTCGTCTCTTCGCTGCTCATTCCAATGGAATTAAAGCTCTCGATTTCTTCAATTATTCACTTAAAAGCTCTAAATCTTCTCCCACCTCTGATTCCTTCGAGAAAACACTTCACATTCTCGCACCGATGCGTTATTTTGAACAAGCTTGGGCTTTAATGGCGGAAGTGCGAAAAGACTACCCTAATTTTTTGAGTTTCTAGTCCATGAGCATCCTTCTCTCTAAAAGCGCTAAATTTGGATCGTATGAAGAAACTTTAGAAGCTTTTGCGAGGATGGAGACAGAGATATTTAGAAAGAAATTTGGTGTCGATGAGTTCAATATTCTTCTACGAGCATTTTGCACGGAGCGAGAGATGAAGGAAGCGAGATCAATTTTCGAAAAATTGCGTTCCAGGTTTAAGCCAGACGTCAAAACGATGAATACTTTACTGTTGGGGTTTAAAGAAGCTGGTGATGTTACCGCCACGGAGCTGTTCTATCATGAAATGGTGAAACGAGGATTCAAACCCAATTCCTTTACTTACGGCATCAGAATCGATGGATTCTGCAAAAAAGGGAATTTTGGGGAAGCTTTGAGGCTCTTTGAAGAGATGGATCGTCGAAATCTTGATATCACAGTACAGATACTCACTACATTGATTCATGGATCTGGTGTGGGTGGCTCGGTACAAGATCAAAAGCACGCCAACTGTTCGATGAAATTCCGAAGAGAGGCTTAACACCTGATTGTGGAACTTATAACGCTTTGATGAGTACTCTCATGAAATGCGGAGATGTGAGTGGTGCAATCAAGGTGATGAAGGTGTTGGAAGATAAAGGAATTGAACCCGACAATGTAACTTACCACTCGATGTTTATCGGAATGATGAAATCGAAAGAGTTTGGATTCAACGGTGTATGTGAGTATTACCAGAAAATGAAGGAAAGATCTCTGGTTCTGACATCACCAACCGTAGTGATGCTGATGAAGGTTTTCTGTCAGAATGGTGAAGTCAGTTTAGGATTAGACCTGTGGAAGAATATGTTGGAGAAAGGGTATTGCCCTCATGGCCACCCATTGGAACTCCTTACCACTGCACTATGTGCTCGAAGAAGAGCCAACGATGCATTTGCGTGCTCATGGCAAACGGTGGAGAGAGGAAGGTGCGTGAGCGAACCAGTCTTTCGAATGTTAGAGACCTCCATATCAAGTAAAGACGAGTTGAAGAAACTAGAAGAACTCAAGATGAAGATAGAGAAACTGCAAAGCCTTTTGCCACCGCCTGGAACACTACTGATTTAGAAGGGAGTTTCACTGTAACCAGTTCTTGTTCGCAGACCAACCACATTGAGAGATTAACCAGTTCTTGTTCGCAGACCAACCACATTGAGAGATTAGTATGTTCATTTGTATACAATATTCGACATGATATTGATTACTCTATTTTTTCACCCCAATTAAAAAATCTACAACGAAAAGCTTTTGAGATTTGGATTTGGGGATTGTTTTGCATATGAGCCAGGAAGACAGTTTTGTAATTCAGACAAGCATGTGATTTTACATGAACAACAAAAACAATATATGTTATTTGTAAGAACCAAGCTTGATGAGCAAGAGAGTTAAGACATTATATGGCTACAGATTTACAGCTAATAACATCAATATCATAATCCCAAGTCTTTGGTATAGAAGAACACACCATTACTCCATTCATAGTCGTCTTTCTCACATTCTCAACATCAATCACCACAGTAGAGCAATCCTTACCGATCACAAAGATACTATTCCAAATAGAAACAAGCCGACATGGCTGCTTCATAACCAAATGAGATAGCTTCCCGATACGAATCCACATTCTCGTTTCCTTGGACCACATTGTTAGCTTAACACCACAAGTTTGATCCAAAACATAGAGCTCATCTGCCACAACAACTGCTGGACCTCGCCATCCTGATGCCATATCGTCGTCCATACGTTCCCAAATCCCGCTAGATGCATTATAGACTGCAGTGGAAGATCCATCACCCCGAACATAAATCCTTCCGTCCATTACAAATGAATCTTCTATTTCAGGGACAATATTTGCATCAGAACAAGATTTGCAGGTTTTAGTAAACGGATCATAGATATCCCAAGTCTGTGCAACGTTTGGCTTCACTCCTAACCCACCAATTGCCATAATTTTTCCATCCAGCGTTTCACAAGCAAAGAAGCATCTGCATATGCAATCAGAAGACAAAAGTCATAAAAATTAATATCGAGCTGGTAGCTAATGGCAAAGATTTAGATTCCTAAGAGAAATATGCGTACCTTTTAGTTGAAAGCGGAGGTACTACGTCAAACCAAACGTTCATAGCAGCATCATAGCAATAAACCACATCAGTAGCATCTTCTAACCAACCACATCCACCCAACACAAACAGTCTCTTACCCAATGCAGCAAAACCCATGCCTTCTCTCATTGGGATATGTGGATATTCATGTATTCTTTTCTATGATCTTCTGGACAAAGACACTGCCAGATATGTCGCGACACAACGCATAAATCCAAGACTCAGCCAAGTTAAAATTGTTTCGATAATCACACAATTCATCGCTGCACATAAAATCTCTCCATCTCCTGGAAACACATTTCATTGCCATATGATGTTCTCTTGGAACTCTAGCCAAGCATAAATTCGAGATATCGTCAGGAACTCCGGTTATAAGCGGCATTTGCATCTCTTCTGATTGATCCGCACATTCCGTCTCCTGTACTATACGCTCCATTCTACAAAACCGCATAGCCAAAACAGATGCTGGCTCAGATATGGCTAACTCTAAACTAACTTAAAGGTAGCACTTTACATAAGTGATCTTTGTAATCAAGGAGCAGTAAACTCAAAATATTTGAAGATAAACAAGAGCATTGAGAAGAAGAAACAGATCGAATTCCAACAGTACAGATCCAGTGTACAAAACGCAAACTAATTATTTAGCTCTCATCTCACAGCCACAGATCAAACAGGTTACATCATCAAATCCACTACGCCTAGAATCAGATCTACATCTCTAAAATTTTCAAGAATCAGATATAAAAGCTACCAACCAAAAGTTTCAGAATTGAAACAGATTACAGGTAGCCCTGGAGCTCAGATCTTCCCAGAGAAACGAGTAAATAAGATAATCGAAGAAATTAGATGGGCAATTGCGAAGAATCGATAAGAACTTGCCTTCTGGGCACGTCCCAAGGAACTGCAGAGTTCTCCGTTTATGAGCTTCTCGGCGAAGGAAGAAGAGATTCTATCAAAAGCAATCACAACTACGTCGTTGTTTTTGTTTTTGCGTTTATACCCTCGTACTATTAACATTATACATATAGACCCTTTATATCCCTTTAATTGGAAAGACCCTGGATCTTGATGACAACGTGACCCTTTTAATTTTTATTTTTTTCGTCGTGACAGTTTAACTTTTAAGCGCTTTGGTTCTTATTCTTGAGTTAATTAGCTTTGAACCCGAGATATACTATACAGCGCGAATCAATTGTCTTAATATAATTTTTTTATTTTTTATTTTTTATATTTATAAATATTTTACTTTTGTATAATATATATTTATATTTTTGTTTTGTTTTTTAGTATTTATAATATATTTAACGTGATTTATTTAATAAAAATTTTAGAACAAAACTTGGTTACTTATTATCATTTGTTAGGTTTTTGCCTAACTTTCAACTATGAAGTAAGTGATGCTGAAGAAAGGGAGATCACAGTGCAAAACTCTACGGTAAGCCTCCTGTTATTGAAGAAGAAGAATATGATGTCATTGGAGAAGAGATTCAAGCTACTCCAAAGATACCAAAAATAAATAAAACGATGATGACGATGAATCTATTTATCCTTTAATTTGAGGGTAAAATGGATTTAGGCAACACAATGAAAATGAGTAGTTTGGAATCAATTACATCGCGGAGTGGGAGTGAGTCACAGACTCAGTCTTGATGTTAGAACGTGAATCCGATCTCGAACACCACTTGTGTGTTTGGCGTATATTTTCTTTCAATCGCAAATACTTATATATATATATATATATATATATTTAAAAAAAAAAAAAAATTGGTTACATTATATATATATATATATATTATAAAATCACTTAATCATTAAACGTTGGATCAAAATATTCTGTATTTTAACATATTATTGTATTAATTTGGTAGATATAATATATGTTAAAATATAGAACCTCACCCACTGGTATAAATAATGGGATTTTGTAATCCTCGCGCGGGATGAGGATTCTAATAGATAAATATTGAAGGTAAAATGACCTAAATTCAAGTAAAATCATCGCACGAGATGAGGATTCTATCACTTAAACTAAAATTCCAAAGAGGTTTTAGCATTCATGGAAGATGTATCTCTATTTAGACCTAAATTTGTGTTTCGGCATATGTCTTCTTCTGAACGCGAACTCTTGTGTTTTATTCTGAGAATTTTTTTGTGTAATATTTTGATGTTGTAAAATCTCATACGTTATCCAAGCTTCTGTGTTTTTTTTTGGCATTAGATTTTATTGATGTGGGGTTCGATAATAATTTCTTCAATGATAGACAAAATAAAGAAAATAACATTTTAAATACTATTTACTTAATCTGTGAGTCAATCATGGATCGTTCTGTTTTTTTTTTTGTCAGCTTGGGCGGATATGAACTCTAATATCTAATTATTGATGTTATCAATTTGATCAAGAATGCAATCTTATGGTCTGAGTTAGTCCAAAGAGAGGATACTTTTAGAGTAACATTCAAAGCATGGTTGGCCATACTTATGTTAAAGGATAATATGTTTCATCTGCTTTTTCATTTTGGGGCACCAATTGCAGCATTTAGCAATATAAATTTATATCCGCATTTGAAGCAATCTAGTGAATACTAACTCTATGTACTCATCATCGGAATACATTCGTCGAAAAACTTATGTTTCATCTCGAATGTGAGGAAATTCTTATTTATGATCCAAATGATTGCAGTTAGTGATGTGATTTAGACGATCTTCTATCGGTCATTCGATGTTTCTGGTTTGGATGGATTACAATAGACATAATTCCGATGGAAGACACCTTACATACCCAGATTTCTTTCGATGTTCGTCTGGAACAAAAAAATCCAGGATTTGGAGAGAGGGTTTTCTATTGGAAGAATAATGTATGTAAGCGCATCTATTGATGCAAAATATTATTTAAGGGTGCTACGTGTTACGATGATTTTTAAACAGATCATGGTGTTGTGTATGAAACGTTTCAAGATGCATGTGATGTTTGGAGTTTGCTTGTTGATGCAAAAGTGTATATAGATGCTATTACAGAGGCGAGTTTTTAGGTTTCCGGAGATTATTTGAGAAACTCTTTGTTATTTTCTTGATGTCGAATAACGTTTGTTGACCCAAAGAGAGTCGGGGAAGCTACTTGGAAATTTTTATCTGAAGGAATTGTCAAAATGCAGAGGATGCAACTGGGAACCGAGGTAAATTACGTTTGTAATTTTTTTTAAGTTACGTTATTTCTAAATAATCTATCTTTTCTTCTTTTTTTTTTTTTTTAAATTGTAGGAATGTTACAGTGTGTTTTGTATTAATGCATTTGATTTTCTCTATTCACTGTATGTAGTATTTACTATTTCGGACCGGCAGATACAAAATTACACTCTTGCTACTTTGGAAGGACTTATGCGTTTAAATGCCAGTTCTCTAAAACATTATAAAGAATGCCACGTCCAGATAATAATATTATTGATCCCCGTCGAAATAGTCTATTAGCAGATGAGTTCAACTCTAACTATGATAAAGAGCGTGATGATTATGAGAAACAGTTGCCTAATCTGAATGATGAGCAAGACATGCGTTTGACATGATATTTGATGATGTTATCAATAATAAAGGAGGTATGTTCTTTTTGTATGGTTCTGGAGGAACTGTTGAAACGTACATTTGGTCTACTTTATCTGCTGCTATTAGGTGTCGGGGTCTCATAGTTCTCAACGTTGCATCCAGTGGGACTGATTTTTTCTTAATGCTTGGTGGTATGACTGCTAATTCTAGGTTTGTGATACCTATAAGTCCAGACAAATATACCAAGTGCACGATGACACCAAATTTGGATCTTGGGGATTTGGTGAGGAAAAGTAATCTTATCGTTTGGCATGAGGCTCCTATGATGTTATGAAATGTCTTGATGGTAGAGTCTTTGGAGGAAAAGTTATTGTTTTTGGAGGTGATTTTTTGACAAATTTTACCCGTAATTAGTGTTATTGGTAGGGATCAGACTATATTGGCTACTTTAAATTCATTGATACTTTGGAAATATTGTGACGTTTTAAAACTTATAAAGAATATGAGATTGCAAAAACTAGGTGATAGGAATCTAGATTCCTTTAACGTGAGGTTTTTTTGTAACGTCCCGACCACCACCATTTATGGCCCCACGTCCTCTCTCGGCCTGTGGGTTCTACTCTCGTCTGATGGTCATTGCACTACTTCTAGGAAGCTCTAAAGACTTGTTTATTGTCTCTATAAATCACCAAATGATCTTTTCAGTATTTTAACCTCACTCAAATGGTACCGAAAATCACTTTCTGATAGGTCACCCAACCTAATACTACTCCAGCTCAAGAACATTTAACTCTGGAGTTTTTTCTAGACAAGTGACAGAAAAGATAAATGCACTTTTGTACATAGATAGCCAAATCAATTCTTTTAAGTCTCTCGACATGCACCACCATATACCAGAAATATGGATGTTACAGTCACACCCACTCACATTACATTGCGCACCAGGACTATCACCCTCGATGGTGTGAGCCCACTTGACTCAACACTCATCTGGGTTTGGCTATGATATCAAATTGTAACGCCCCGACAGCCACCGTCCATGGGTCCCCATGTTCTCCCTCGGCCCATGGGCTCCACCATGCGCTATTCCTAGGAGGCTCTGAAGACTTGTTTACTATCCATACAAATCACCACATGATATTTTTCCGTGTTTTAGCCTCACTCTCATGGTACCAGAAATCACTCACTAATAGGTTATCCATCCTAATATTACTTCAGCTCAAGCACGCTTAACTCTGAAGTTTTTTCCGGAAAAATGACAGAAATAGTCAAATCAATTTTTTAAGTTTCTCAACATACACCATTATATACTAGAAATCGGGATGCTATATTTTTCAAGATGGATTCTTGATATTGGCGATGATAAGTTGAACGAGCCTAATGATAGTGAAGTGGAAATTGAAATTCTCGAAAATCTTATTATATCTGAATGTCAAAATCCTATCAAAGAGTTGATCAAACAAATATACGGTGATTTGTTGCCAGCCAAATGTAGATCTGAATTGTTTTAAAATAGAGTTATTCGTAGTCCAACGAATAATGACGTTGATAAGATAAATGAATATATGCTCTCGGAGTATGAAAGGTATTTATAATATCTTATGTTATTTCCTATCTTGTGTTACAAGATTTCGCCACAAATGATAACAGAATTTTTTTTATCTTTTCTATATTTAAAAAAAACATATGAGGAGAAAGTCTATCTGTATTCTGATGGATAATATTAAAGTGTATGATTCGAGTAAAAATGATTTTGAATAGTATCAAAGTGTCTGGTTTGTCAATCACAGGTTAGTATTGAAGAAGGGTGTTCCTATCATAATACTAAGGAATATTGATGTTAAAGATGTTTTATGCAACAGTATAAAATTACAGGTCGTACAACTGGCCGATCATGTTATTAATTCAGTCGAAAATTATAAATGGTATCAATGTTGGGAGTATTGTCTTGATACCTAGAATGTTCATATCGGATAGAAATTTTCCTTTCCGTATGAAACATAAACAGTTTCCGGTTGTTGTTATTTTCGCTCTGATCATTAATAAAAGTCAAAGTCATACATTATCTAATGTTGGTTTATTCTTGCCAAGGCTGGTGTTCACTCATGGATAATTGTATGTTGTGATTTCTAAAGTAACGTCTAGAAATGGATTAAAATTCGTGATTCTGGATAGTAATGAAAAACCGAAAAAAAACAACTTTGAACGTTGTCTACAAAAAAATCTTTCAAAATATTACTTATTTTATCTTTTATCTATATTTACTTTCGATGCTCTATTTTCTTCACTTATTTATTGACATTAGTAAGTAAAGATTTATCACGTTTGTTTTATTTAAAACGATGTTTTATTTATCACGTGTTATTATACATTGTATGTACGTTTGTTTTATTTAAAACTTTACCAATAATCACCCCTAGGTTATTGATTATTATTTATCAATCCATGTTTCAGAATTTTTAAAATTTTAAATTAAATTTTATGTTATCATTAATTCAATTTACATGCGTTATCTTTGATTGTTATCAATCAAAACTCTCAGTTCCGCACGAATGCGCGGGTGGATCAGCTAGTTATTTAGTAATATAACATGTTTGACCATATAACAATTAACACGTTTAAAATTTTTAATTTTCAAGAATATCCACATTTTAAAAAGTGCTTAAAATCTATATTTGTGTTACTAGATAACTGATGTAAAGGCGTTCACAGACTAATATTTATTGGTGGATAAATAGCCGATTTACCTATAGAGCTAGATGATGATCCTTGTTGTGTACGGGTTTAAAATCAGTTTTAGATATTATATAAATTAATAATATTTTATTTTATGGTTGAAAATAATAATAATAGTTAATCCAAATTTTGGTTAGATTGATACTTGGATTTTAAAATTTTCAAAATTTTTATAATGTCCCCAAATTTTAGTTCTACTAAATTTAGTTTGTTAAGTTTCTATATTAGAATTAAATATATATGTTTAGAATTACATATAGATATTTAGAATTAAATATTTAAGTTTAATTTGTTATTTCAAAATTGACTCTTACCACAACTTTCAACAAAACTAAGTTTGATTGGTTACATTGTTTAAATAAGGTAGTTTTTTTAGGAATTGTGGAGAAGATGATTAATGGAAAACACGGTTAAATAATAGTAATGATTGGTAACAAACGGTTAAAATATAAAAACATTGTTATAAAAATAGCATAAAAGTAAGGTACATTTCAAAAGTTTTGTTTTCATTTTTTAAAATTCCAATAAAATAATATAAAAGAATATTTTTATATAAAGAATTCTCAAAGCAAATTTTTCAAACATCATTCGTTTGCTTTTTCAACTATATTTTAATTAGTAATTTTTATGACGTTCGTTTGCAGTTGAAAATAAATTCAACTTGAATATGTTACATGTATGAGATGGCAGAGCGTACGTCCAACTAAAAGTATGCAGTCCCTCGCGTGCATTTGGTGGCACAGATGGCTGAATTGTACATATAATAGATTTTCCAATCGATCAGCCACGGACAAGTAAATTAATTATAAGTATTAAGGAAGACATAATGCAGTTAAAGTGGCTTCAAAAAGGTCCGATCAATTAATTTCTCGTTCTTTCTCTCCGACCTTCAAATATATTACAATGTTGCCCCATATTGAAGCAAAAAACTTAGAAAATCACAAAGAAAAAGGAGCTTGCTAATTTATATATAGATATGATGATATGAGAACAAGGGACTTGCCGATATATTAATTGATTGGATGAAAAGAGCCTAGCCACTATTTAATTATAACTATATGTATGTGGCTAATTGTTTTTATTCTTGACGATTATAATATATATATATATATATATATATATGGAAATGCTTCATGCGGCGAAGCAGCCAAGGTTGCAATTGTAAACGGGTTCAAGAGTCAAATCGAGATTGTTCCCCCTCATTGCCATTGGATCTTCTTCTTGATACAAACCACTGCATTATACAGATCGTGCACAAAAATCATATGTTTCATCGTACAATAAAGCAAAATCTAATTATAAGTCAACTTTGAAATGTAAATTAAAGAGATAGGTTCATTTATCTAACAAACTCAAATTTGCTTTAAACACACAAACCAAACAACAACAACAAACGAGCTGATCCCAATAGTTTCTTAGGCTTTATACGTATGTATCCCAACCAATCCATCTACTTCTTCCACACTGTATAAGTTTGGTCGTTTGGCGACCATTGCATTAACCTATACGTACGTTAATAAATGAATGTGTTGGATTAAAGTTCTAATTTCAAGATCATGTATACACTTCTAACCATTACTGACACTGAAACTATAACTTCAATGGAATTAAAACACCTAACTAGCTTGCAAAAAATATTTAATTAAATGTATATATAAACTTGAAATTAAGAGGAGTTAATTAGTAAATCTTAATTACCCCATATTGAGAAAAGGAGATGGCTGATGAGAGAGCATGTAAGGATGCTGGATTTGGTGCTGCTGCGGAGGTGGAGGCGGAGGCATATTGTGGCCATGGTTCTGCTGATCCCACTGCTCTTGCTGAGCCCTAAGAATCAATTCCCTCTCCTTGATCTGCCAATTTTCAGGTTTCACACCAATTGTTACGAATTTATTACCATATCATCATCAATTTTCAAAGTGAGGAAGTCATAAATATATATATTACATATAACCAAATAGAATTACATTAGATCTCCGGTTACAAATAATTATTTGCACAGCACTCGTGCAATGAAGTCTTATATATAAGTACTTGTATATATAGCTTTTTACTTCTTCCAAATTTAACCCCAGTATTTTTTTAATTAGGAGTAGTGTCTATATTCACATACATAGATGATGACCTCAGTATAATGATGGGACGACGTTTCCAAGTTCAAATATTTTCAACCCCAGAGACAACCTTAAAACTAAACGGACAAAGCCTATCTACGTACAGGTTGATGTTTATATCAATAAATAGACAACATCCATGCTATTTAATAAAATGTAAAGATTTTCTATTTCCAATCTTTATTTAATGGTGCGGAAGTTAAGTACTGGAGATATGAAGAGCTCGTAGGTATAGCTTGGCTGGAAGTGTGGATTAGAACAGTGGAATGTAACAGTTATGCAATCGAAAATATGTTGACGAAAGAAAAAATAATAACACGTATCACCTGTTTGGAAAGCATGCTGTTTTGTTCCTGTATGGCCTTCTCCTGTCATTTCCCAAACGGCACCATTGTTAGCGGCCCCCTATACGTTTCTTACACGCAGTTTCTCTATAAGACATATATTTGACAGGGTTTTTAAATACCTTTCTTTGGAGCTCATTGATGGACTCATACATAAGTTGGTTCTGCATACAGACACATCACATTAACGTACCATTACTTTGAGTAATATGAATTTTATATATACACAACATAATTCATACATTTGAAATCAACCTCTAGGCATATCAACGTGATATTGATTAATCATATATTTTTATATTTAACCAATAAGATAAGCATATAAATATACATATATGTGTTTGATTAATAACGCTTGTATATAATTACGTTATAACGATAGGTTCAACGAAGTAGGAGAAGGGAATACTTTTCTAGAACGAATGTGCTTAAGAGCAGTGTCAAGCTGCTGCTCCAGATTTTGGAGCTCCTTAGAGCTCATTGCTTGCAAGTCTTCCCCAAGATAATGCCTGAATTTTTGAATAGCATCCATGCATCATTACTCATATTAATGTTATACCAGTTTCTGATTACATTTGTGTATATATACCTATGGTTTCTTTCCAAAAGCTCAATCTTAGCCTTAAGTCTGTTGTACTCCATCGACCAGTTTGTCTGCGTATCAAAAGTTTTATACAAATAGAATTAATCAATAATTAAATAGATTGATCGATATATTATGTATGTGAGTTGAAAGGAGAGAAATTGATATACGTTGACGTCGGACTCAGGTGCAATAAGCTGTCTCTCGGCATAAGAGTACCTCTCATAGCGTTCAAGTATCTTCTCCATACTGTTCAATTTACAGAATTAGGGCTAGCTACACATCATCAACCACTTATTATCATATTATTTATATGTATATATGCATCATCAAATGATCATCGAGTACGATATAAAATTTGGATTAGCTCGTCTATTGACATTGTAGGGTAGTAAATCTAGCTAGGTCTTAATGATGGTTTTATGCGTTAAACCAATATTTCTTAGATCTAATCCAGTTCAGATCTCTAGCTAGAATTAATTCCTATATAACAGAACACTATTATTTTTTTTTATAAAAAACAAAAGAAAACAAGACAAAACAGTAATCATTAACCCTATATGCCTTTAGCTTCGAGTTCTGATTGCGGTTACTATAAAATTGTTGTAATTATGTAAAGGAAAATCTTGCTCGAAACGACACATTATAATATAATACTTTTAGTCGGGACAAATTACCAATTTACTAATATAATTTTTTCAGAACAGAGATGATATTATTATTTTTTTAAATGAAGAACAGCTGTTGCCTGTTAGAGCTAAGTTTGACCATCGGTAAGAAGCCGATTTTAGGATTGAGTTAGTTCTTTTCATGGATCCCCAGGGGTCAAAGACTCTCTACTCAGATTTGACACCCTAACTTCCAGTTTTTCCATTTCTAAAATCAAATACAAAATAAGCAGCATTACGTTTAATATTGTAGTCTTTTCAATTAATAGTTCCAGTTCGTAAGAGCCGAGTGAAACCAAACATTTTGTTTTCTAAGATTTGCAAAATTTTAAAGACAAAGCTCTGAGAACAGAAGAGCCATTAAGAGTTTAGGGCTGGAAAACCCATAGCTCCAGAAATTAAAATTCATCTTCTGATATAACCTCAATTTGAAATCCTTTTATACTTCCAGATAATCATTTTTTCTCGCCACATATTTTCGGTTTATCTACATAGTAGTAATATAATGATCAATTTGCAAAATCACCGGAAAAAACGTAACATTTAACATTCGAGTTCACTTAAGAGTTAAGTAAATTTAAGCATTTTCTTTTCGTACTGTGGCATCAATTAAAACTTAGATTTGCAAAAAGAATTAAAAGATATGGCTAGGAGAGCAAAAGATTCATAATGAGTTTAGATGAAAAAAAACTCTAGCTCAGATATTAAATATCCATCCATGCTTTTGACTTTGAAGAAATGATGCATACATGTACTGATATACATAAATATACATTCAAGTCATTAGTATAGTATAATCAGTGTTCTAGGGTTCACTCCACTCCAGGCCCTAAACTTTTGATTTTAACAAATATACTTACAAAGTAGTAGTAATAAACATTTCTGACAGTGATCAACAGATCCAGTAAAGATATCTAACTAAATAAATTCGAAGTACGTCTAAATAAAGCCTTCGAGCATACCTAAATAAGAGCAGCGTTACTAATTAGGGCAAATCAAGTGGTCAACTTAAGTAGAAAGAAAATCGAGATAAAATACCAAATAAAGATTTCTAAAGAAAAGGAATGAATTAATTAACAATTACCAAGAATCAGTGGAGTATTCGAAGAGTTTCCCCTTATGGGAGAAGACAACAAGGGCAACTTCAGCATCACAGAGAACAGAGATCTCATGAGCTTTCTTCAAAAGACCAGCTCTTCTTTTCGAGAATGTCACTTGTCTATTGATCTTGTTCTCTATCCTCTTCAATTGAACCCTACCCCGTCCCATTTTGATCCTATTTTAAGAAACTTCTTTCTCTAAAAGAACCAAACAAAACAAGACCCCAAGAAGAAACTACAAGAGAGAGATAAAAAAGACTTCAGGCTTTGGTATGATCCAATTAGGAAAGTTTTTCTTTCTTTCCTTTATAATAAGACTGTGTTTGAGTCTCGGGATCTTTATTTATGGAGAGATTTGGGTAAGAGCGGTTTTAGGGAAAGCTAAAGGTGGTTTCTCTTGTTTACAAAAACCGGAGTGGAGTTTTTGCTGTCGACTTCTCATTGGTGTATTTGTACTAGTGTTGGGTCTACGTTTTCTCATAAAATATTCGGACTAGAAAATCTATAAAATAAAATTTGATTATCAACGTCTCGTGAAGAGAACTGGGCAGAGTGAGAAGTAACATTGTACGGACCAGTGGTCCTTCCCCAAGTGTCACCTTCGCTTTGCATTGACGGCGGAGATTTCCCTGTAGATCTATGAAATCAAATCTGGACCAACAAAAATATCAACTTAATTTCCTTTTATTATATTTCTCTATTATATTTTATAGTTTTTTTAATTGAACTATTTATTTTGTAGTTTATACTATTCTTTTGGAATAAAGTGAGGACCCTTTGTTTTATCAAATTTATTTATTATATTTAATGTTCAGCGGTAACAGTAAGGTGCAAATAGACCTTTTTAGGCGATAGATGTTTTTGGTAGGGCTGAGAACCAATTGACAATTGTGTAATGTATTGCGTCGACGGATTTATACACAGGATTTAAGCAAAGAGAGGAAGAAGAATAATAATTATAAATATTCAAAGTAAACAGTATTTTGTAAAGCTTTGTCCAATGTGTACGCGCGGTGTATAGTTCTAATTAATTAAGTTGTTAATGGTATGGACAAAATCAATATGATCCTTTGTTAATCATACACCACTATAAGAAAACATGCGGAATTCCGACGTAATTCTGACGGATTTACGAAAGAAATTTATCGATGATTTTTCGACGGATTTTCGACGGATTTCCGACGGATAGAAACCGTCAGTTGATTTCCGACGGATTTCTGACGATTTCCGCCGGATGGACACAATACCGTCGGAAATCCGTTGGAAATAGTTTACGTTGTATTCCGACGGTTGTCCGTCGGAAATAGTTTACGTTGTATTCCGACGGTTGTCCGTCGGAAATCCGTCGGAAATTTAATGAAATTCGACGGACTGCTGTCGGAAATTGTAGACGTTATATGCCGACAGTTATCCGACAGAATCCGTTGGAAAACCGTCAGATATTTGTCGAGTAATAAGACCGTTTATATAGCCTTTTTAAAACGTTTATATTGTGACGGATTTCTGACAGATTTTCGACGGCCGCGAGTACTATATATATGGTTCCACATTTTTCCATTCATTCACACATCCAACTCAATTCAATCTATATATTTTTACAAAATGTCTTCAGGTAATTACTTTCGGTCGAGGATGGACGAACCTATGGTAGATCCAGAGTCCAACCTATTGAAAGATGATTATGCACGAGGAATATGTGAGTTCATGGAATTAGCCGGAAATCAACGGGGAGCAAAAAAAATGGTAAGATTAAATGTCCTTGTAGTATATGCCGGAATTCTCATAATGTTAAGCTTGAGTTAGTATGGAATCACTTGTATAGCAATGGGTTTATGGACGGGTATAAAAATTGGTATTTACATGGAGAAACGAATTATGATTATGGTAGTACTAGTGAACCAAATGTTGCGGATAGCATAGAAAATAGAAGGGAAGTAGATGTAAGTTTCGGTACGGTTGAGATGGTGAATGATTTGTTTAGGGAGAACATGTCGTCGGCCGGTTATGATGGAGGTAGGGGTGAAGAACCAAATGCGGAAGCGAATTTTTTTTTTGATATGTTAGATGCAGCAAAACAACCACTATATAGTGGTTGTAGAGAAGGACATTCACCGTTATCATCTGCAAGTAGAATGATGACTATTAAGATGGACTACAATTTAGCGGAAGAATGTGTTGATGCAATAACAGATTTCGTGAAAGATATTTTGCCTGAAGATAATCTTTCACCAACATCATATTATGAGGTACAAAAACTAGTCGGTGGTCTAGGTTTGCCGTATCAAACAATAGATGCCAGCATCGACAACTGTATGATATATTGGAGAGAAGACGAAAACCGTACAAGATGTAAGTTTTGTAGAAAACCAAGGTTTAAAGAAAGTAGTGGAAGAGTTCTAATTCCTTATAAACGGATGTGGTATTTACCATTAATGGAGATATTGAAAAGGTTATATCAATCTCAACGTACAGCAGAGGCTATGAGATGGCATGCAAAGCATCGTCAAGATGGAGAGATTACGCATCCGTCAGTCGCAGAAGCGTAGAAATATTTCCAATCAATGTATCCAGATTTTGCGTATGAACGTAGAAATGTATACCTCGGGTCATGTACAGATGGATTTAACCTATTTGGAAAACATGAAAAGCAATATTCGTTGTGGCCGGTAATTGTAACCCCTTACAATTTACCACCTTCGTTGTGCATACGTAGAGAGTTTTTGTTCTTTTCTGTGCTAGTTTCCGGTCCAGAGCATCCACGGAGGTCACTTGATGTATTCCTACAGCCATTGATCTATGAGTTACAAATACTATGGCAGCATGGAGTTGAAGCATTTGATGTTTCTTTGCAGCAGAATTTCAAGATGCGTGCGGTTCTTATGTGGATAATAAGCGATTTTCCAGCATTTGGTATATTATCAGGATGGTCAACGCATGGAAGATTATCTTGCCCGTATTGCCAAGATTACACTGATGCATTCCAATTACAACATGGGAGAAATACGTCTTGGTTTGCTGCCATAGAAAGTTTTTACCTAGTGATCATCCTTACCGTCGGTCGAGAACATTGTTTACTAAGAACAAACAAGTGTTTGAGTGTCCACCTCCCGAGATTAATGGCCATTGTATATTAGAGCAATTACGAGATTTTGGCACTGAAAGGACTCCTACTTGCGGGGTAATGGGCATTTACCTATTGACGGTGTTGGTGAATATCACAATTGGCATAAGAAGAGTATTTTATGGGATTTGTCCTATTAGAATAACCATTTGTTGAGGCACAATCTAGATGTAATACACGTTGAGAAAAAAAAATTTGACAACATAATGAACACTATTTTAAACGTTCAATGGAAGACGAAAGACAATATGAAGTCTAGATTAGACTTACCACTAATTTGTTGTCGGGATTATCTTCATGTTATGCCAAATGGTAAATGTTTTATGCCTGCCTACCGGTTAGATGGTGGGAAGAAAGCAGCATTTTTTTATTGGATTCGAGAAGATGTTAAATTCCCAGATGGATATGCTTATAATTTGCGGAATTGTGTTGATTTCTCCTAAGGAAAATTTATTGGAATGAAGAGTCATGGTTGTCATGTTGTCATGCAACGTCTTCTTCCATTTGCATTTGCACATCTTCTTAACAAAAACGTCCACGAAGCAATTGCAAGTATATTTATAAACTATTATATTGTTCATTAACCTTTTTAGTTACCTACTTAATATTAACGACAACATTGTTTTTTATGTTTTTGTAGGAGTTGGTGGTTTCTTTCGAGATTTATGTACCAGGACACTTACGTTAAAGGGTATACGAAATTTACAGGACAATATACAAGTCATCCTCTGTAACCTTGAGAAGATATTTCCACCATCTTTCTTTGATGTTATGGAACATCTTCCTATCCACCTCCCACGAGAAGCTGTACTTGGAGGTCCTGTTCAGTACCGTTGGATGTATCCGTTTGAGCGTT
Source organism: Cardamine chenopodiifolia (assembly GCA_963922655.1). NCBI lineage: Eukaryota > Viridiplantae > Streptophyta > Magnoliopsida > Brassicales > Brassicaceae > Cardamine > Cardamine chenopodiifolia. Next base: position 16,201,131 of record OZ000484.1, read on the forward strand.
ACATGTTCCTTCTGAAGAAAAAGATTAAAAAATTAAGCAAAGTTGAGGGATCTATTGTCGCAAAAAGCCTCAACGAAGAAGCCTCACAATTTGCTGAATATTATTTTCCATCTGAAGTGCATACTGAGAGTAGACGGCTTACACGCCATGATGATAGGGGTGAGAGAGCTATGTATCCGGTGTATATTCCTGATTTGTATTCACAAATTGGGCGAGTTAGTGGAAAAGAAAAGAAACGAAAACTATCTGAGCATGAGTTTTCGCATTTGCATACATATATTATCACAAATTGTGAGGATATTCGGGAGTACGAAAAGTAATTAATATTTCGTTAGTTAATGTTATTTACTAATCATTTGGTCTTATTTGGTATTTGATTATAACCATTGTTATGTGTTACATTACAGGATTTATATGACGCTAGTGCGAGACTATTATCCAGAAAAGACTGATGCAGAACTCGATATTATAAAAGAACAAGAATTTGCTTCTTGGATGCGATATTAAGTAAGTTTTTTAAAAATTTAACTAATTTATAATGATTATGCAATATTTATCGCATTGTTATTAAAATTCTTGATTTATATTTTCATAGGTTTCAGAGGGCATCGAAAATGGTCAAGAATTTCCGTCTTGGGTAATTGACTTTGTTACTGGTCCAAATAACATTGCAACTTCATATCCAAGGTATTGTACACGTGGATATGTGTTTAGGATTCATGACGAGGGAAAAAGAAAACATGCTTCAAACTACGGTGTTTCTGCACGATCCGGTGATGTTGTATATTACGGCATATTGAATGAAATCTTAGAAATTTGATATCCTGGCATGTTGGATTTGAGGTGCCTTGTGTTTAAGTGCGATTGGTATGATCCATTCATTGGTCGCGATGTTCAAATTGATCGTTTTGGTGTGACATCGATACATTCAAGATGACGACTTCTTAAGTACGATCCATTTATTTTAGCATCACAAGCAGACCAGGTATGATTTATTGAATAAAATTGAACTTTTCCTAATATATAATTTACTATCTATTTTTTTTTTACAAATCATCTTCATGTTTGTAGGTTTGCTACATTCGTTTCCCTCGTACATCCGGTAGGTTAGATCCTTGGATCACAGTTATTTCAATTAACCCACGAGGAAGAATTGATGGAGTTTCAGAACATGATGCACTCCAGCCAACTAGAGTTAGTCAGATGGATCCTGTTCAACATTCTAGTGACATTGACCTCTTGGGTGATTTAACACAAACTGGGGATGATGTGGTTTACTCAGAATCAGATGATTTACGTGGTGAATTCGAAGACGATTCCGCCTCAATTTCCTCGAGCGGATCAGATGAAGAGGAGGATTAATGGCTTAGGTCATTTATATTTGTTACTGTAAATGTATATATAGTATTATGTTTTATCTTTTGGTTGGTTTTAAACCGGTGTGAGGGAATTGTTACGTGTAAAATGTTTAGTGTACCTACTTGCCCACATTATGTACACGTTTTCAATATTTGATGCAGTTGGAACCTAATTCCTTTTACAATTTGTCTATATATATAATACTATCATTATATTTACAACTAGCCTTTCAAAGTATTGAAAATGTCAGATGATTCCGATTCAGATAGAGAAATAGAAGATTTCTCGGGTATAACTAACTCCCAACTTAAAGATAAGGTAGCGGAATGGGACAGGGAGCGAACGGAAATGGAATCAAAATGGGGATGGACGACTCCAGAATCAAAACTCGATGCTGGGTTAGAAACAAACAAACATCACGACTCTCATTTGTGTGATCAACTGCCATTTAACCGGCATACCGCTGGTGATTTTGGGGAAGAATTGGTGGATTCTCACACGAATGATGAATACCAGCTCAGTGGGTATGCCCAACCAGTATGATGAATACCAGCTTAGTTATTCTAATTTTATAACTTTTTAAAAAATTGTTTTAGTTGCTTACTTATATTTATGTTTAAAATTTTTAAGTTCTATGAACATGGTGTCCGGCCTTCACATCTCGCCTTACTAAGAGATGTGCACACGAACCGGAGCACATGCCAAATCCAAGATACGGTTGCTCGGAAGATCGCCGATAATGTCACCCGACTAGGAGAGGAGTTCCTACAATCGCAGCCGATTGTCGACGGAACTCCTATATGTTCTGAAGTTCCCGTTGATAAGTGCAACGAGTTCGTCTACGAGGTAAATAATATTTCATTTATTTATTTGCGTTTGTTTAAGTTTTATCTTCATTTTAATCATATTTAAACATTTTATATTTTTTATTGTTAGGTCACTCCGAAGTCCAAAGGACGTGTTTTTGGACTTCCAGAAGAGTACTCATCCCCATCCTCGACAACTTCGAGGTATTGCAGAGATCTGCATCTTAGAGCTCAGCTAGCGGAGAAGTCAGCCGAGATCGAGGCTCTGAACAACAAGATCGAGACGATCGAAGAAGCACGGTTGCACAGCTGAAGGCGATGCAGGATCAGATGGACGCATTCTTCTGATCATTCTAACCTCCTCCGACGGACTTTTAGTATTTTAGTTTTTTCAATTTTTGTAATTCGTTTTATCTTTTGTACTTTTTATTTTAATTTGAACAATTTGTTTTTTGAATTTTAATTTTAATATAATATTTTATTTTACTATATTTTATTTCCAAGATTTATTAAAAGTAATTAAAATAATTAAATTAAATTATTTAAAAAAAATATTTATGTTTATTTCCGTTAGAAATCCGTCTGATTTCTTGTTTCCGGGATCCGTCGGATTTCTTGTTTCCAGGATCCGTCGGATTTCTCATTTCCGAGATCCGTCGGATTTCTCGTTTCCGGGATCCGTCGGATTTTTTGTTTCCAGGATCCATCAGATTTCTCGTTTCTGGGATCCATCAGAAATCTGTCGGATTTCTCGTTTCTGGGATCCGTCAGAAATTTGGTCTAACGGATAACCGACGGACTTCCGACGGCTGTTTCAGGACGGTTTTCCGACGGATTTCTAATATCGGATTTCCGACGGTTTACCGACAGATTTCCGATGTCCGATATTCGTCGGAAATCTGTCTGAAATATCGATAGTTTTCCGACGATTCTCCGATTTCCGACCATCTAGAACCGACGGAGCGTGTTTTCTTGTAATGCACCTTTAAGCTTGTACGCTAAAATATGAAAGGAACTTAAAATTATTTAACTATAGCAAATGTGGTACATTAAAAAGGATTTCACATTTTAATTATTTTAATTATCGACATAGTTTGACATTAGTGACTGATAGAATTATTTTTTTGGGAGTAACATCGTCATCTTGCCTAAAAAAGGAGTTACAATGACTAACTTCTGTCTTTTTATGAAAAAGAAAAATGAGGGTCATCACTTAGCAGAAGTAGCTTGTGAGACTTTCTATGTACAAAGGGAGAATTAAGGAGAATTGAGCTTCGGAGATTTTTTGAGTTCGGGTGTTGCTTGCACAACTAAGCTCCTCTGGATATTTTTTTTTAAGTTAGGATCTATTTGGGTTTCTTGTTATGAAAGGGAGACTTTTCCTGGGTACATCCGAAAGCTCTATCTGCTCTAAATGAATGCTTTGCCTTCTCTGGAAAATCGAAAAACAGTTGGTAAGATCAGTATTATTCATTATTACATTGGGTTAATTATTAATCACTGAGTTCCATTGTAGATTCCTAGTTTAATTCTAGTTAATTTGGTTAATTATTTGTAACTTGAGTCCATTTTACAACACCAAGATTTGAGCTAGGCATGTAACTTTTCTCTATTTCCTAGAAATTTAATTTGAAAAGCCTTTATAAAAGTTAGTTATAATATTTAATCAAACTATGAAGATTATCACTAAATCTAACTGTGTAGAATTCTTTTTTTCTTCATATATACTACAGTTATTTCAAATTTGGTTTGATATGACCATTCTAAAATTATCGTAATTATATAACCAAATATAAACATGTACGTCCTGAGATTTGAAATGAACATGAGTTATAACATACAGAGTATATATAACTCTTTTGAAGATAGTATACTATATTTATGTATGATATGTACATGGAGATCATGAGCAAAAATAGTAAGCAATAAAAGGAAAAGTATATACATAACAAATTGGGCAAAACTAAAAGAATCTAAGCTCGTGGCCTTGAAGACAACATCCCAATAATATCCATTATCTTCGTCTTTGTTAAATCTCTACTCTTTTGTCCCACTAAATATCCTTTTCTACTTCTCTTTCAGTTTATTATTCGAAGTAAAGTGTAAACGTACATTTTGTATACAATATTTATCTCCACTAAACTGTATCTTAGATTCCAAATACTAATAATAATTAGTTCTCATTACAAGGAGGTATCTCTACTTTAATGCATAGTCGTTTTGAAGCAGATCTCAATAATAGTCTTCAATCAAGGTGTACAAGTATAAAAAGAAAGTGAAGAGAACGGTTGATGAGTGATCTTTTTAGTCACGAGAGTTCTGAGGTTGCTTTGTATCACGGTGACGCAATTTTTTTTTTAGTACGTTAATTTTAGGTTAGTTTATTACTTCAAATATTTAAGATATTGGTCTCTAACTGAACAGTAATCGACAATTATTACAAATTGTTAGACACTGTACACGGAGAATAGTGATTTTTAAAAAATAATGAATAAATTTATCTAGATAAACCAATTTGCAAGCGAATTTTATTAAAATGGAAAATAAAATGAAAGAAAAAGGTTCAATATTTTGGGCTATACTATATATATATATATATATATCGAGTATTTACTTGGTTTCTGTTCTAAGAAAATATTTATTAGGATATCATATTTTTATTACAATTTTTTTACGTTGGAAGACCGGATTAAAAGCTCAATCTATTATTTAAAAATATGTACATTGGTTGTTGTGAAACATTATATACAGTTAATTTAATATGTGTACCGGACACATGGAAACTCAAATTCTCACGAGGAAATGAATGAAGAGCAAAGGTGTCTTAGTTAGGTCTCTATCAAAGAGCAAGTTGGGTCCAATCCAGCCACATCAAATGTCCAATTAATGTAACGTATCATTAGCTTTTAGGCCCACCATTCTATATATACACAGCTACATTACATGTATGTATATGTATCTTTTAAATCTTAAAAAAAGAACATAAATTAATCGTTAAACCGGAACGAGTATCTAAAACAAATCTCGTGTGATCGATGTTAACATTATGTTGATAAAACTGATTTATAATGGAATTTGTATAGTTGAAAATAAGTTATGGTTTTTTTAAAGGGTATTCAACTTGTGAAATCTTTGTCAGTTTGTTTTTTCTTTACTGAGACACAATTTTGCTGTTTAAAAAAAAAGAGTTTAATCGCATAAATAATATACGTAACCAAGTACATATGAACAATGAATACGACGTATACGCATCAGCTAGCATCCATGTTGACGCTATCTTCTAACTACCACGTTCAATATAATTTTTCATTTTCATATCTCTTTCTCTGTGTACATTCATATATATATAAATATATGGTTGATGAAATATATCCTAAGGTCTTGAAATGAAGCAAACGTCTTGATAGGTAAACAAAAAGTATTTAAGAAATTTTCAGTTATTTAAATTTCTCAAATGTCCTTTAACCCAAAAAAAAATCTTACCAAAATATGTTCTTGTTGATATCCAGGTCCGTGAGCTTTGTTTGGGTTGAGGCTTTACATAGATCCCAAACTGGGTGTGGAAAAGCCCATCAAAATCATGATCCAAGCCAGATATTATTATTTAAATAGTAAGTAGTTAGATAATTTTCAAAAGGCCTATTAGCTCAGCTGGTTAGAGCGTCGTGCTAATAACGCGAAGGTCACAGGTTCGATCCCTGTATAGGCCATTTTTTTTCTCCAACATCGTCGTTCAGCCATCAATATTCTATATTTTTCCTTTTTCAGGATATCTCTCACCCACGATTTTATTCGTAATCAATATATGGAATAACCATTGTTATGTCAAAAGTTTTAATATATTAGAAAATGATAAAATTTGGAAGAGAGTTGGCATGTAAATGTTGATGAGCTGAAAAGTTTACTTTGCTTAAATGGTTTTAATAACATTGTAGCTTCTTCTTCTTTTTTCCGGGCTGACAAGCTATTTTTAAAAAAAATTATTGTATAGCATCAGATCGAATCTAAACTATGATTTCGATCTAGATATCTATCAGACGAAGTTCCAAATTTAAATATCTCTAAAATGGAAGTTCCAAATTTAAATATCTCTAAAATGGAAGTTCCAAATTTAAATATCTCTAAAATGGAAGTTCCAAATTTAAATATCTCTAAAATGGAAGTTCCAAATTTAAATATCTCTAAAATGGAAGTTCCGAGCTTAGATACCCTCCAAATCTAAAGTTTGAAACCTAAGAACTCATAAACTTTGATTTTAATTGATTTATTATTTATAAGTGATATTTCAACTATCTAAAACCGATACTAACCGGAATCAAATCCAACTACAACCTGATTACAATTAATAAACCAAATTCCTTTTTGAGTTTTGACCTATACTCAAATAAAACCAGAATTTTCCAGATTCCTAAAAAATAAATTCAACCTATTTATTTTACGCAGATAGAGTTAGTTACAAATAAAGAATTACTAGTTTGTTTTTGGGAAAATTGAGAGCCATAAAGCTTAAAATCTGGTGGATTAGAGAAACAAAAAATTGTCAATTTTGAGCGATTCCTCGGTTCTTCTTCTTTTTCATTAAAATTTTCAATTTCAAAATCAAGTCTTTGCAAGCCAAGACTTCAATTCCTGTTTCAATTTCAAAATTCAAAATCAAACGCTTCAGTTTTTCTTCTTCTGAGGTTCAGGTGCTTAAGAAGAAACTAAACATCAAGACCCAACAACGATCTTACAGATTACAGAACTTGCAAAATCTAGGTCAAAATGTATAGCTTCATAGCCCATTAACACGAAAAATCATCAATTTAAACGAAATAAATTGATTTTCGTCGAGGTATCATCATGGTAGTATGAAATGGTACAAACCATGCTGTCTTCAATCTCATCAGGCGCGGCGGAGCTGGAGCCAATCTGGAGCCAATCTGGAGCCAATCTTGTAAGCTTGGTTCTTTCCCATCGCGGGGATAATTTGTTCCAGGAGAAGAAAAATCAAAAAGTAGATTGATGACTTAGGAAAAGATTTGAGGAAATGTCTTGTGTTAAGAAGTAGAGCAGATCTTGCTGCTTAGAGAAGGTGAGATCAACGAGCTTAGGGATTCGAACACGAGACTACAATTACAATTTTGGATTTCAAAATCGCTAAAGTTCTTCTTCTTCGCCAAAGTTCTCAATATTGATTTTTGAGTTCAAAATCTGTTGCAAATTGAGATATTATGCAAACATGGTAATCAATTAGAAAGTGAAAATGAAGAAGTGAATAAAGAAATCGAGTAAAATCATGGATCAAAAGCTATGAAGATTCAAAATGGGGTTAGACGAAAAAGATGAAAAATTCGGGTCGGTTACGGGTCAAATTTTAGATTGGATAAGAGTTTTAATTCGGTTTGATATCAGGTTTAAGTGGTTTGATATTAAATTTAGGTTGTAAACCGGTAAAACCAACATCTAAGAGTTATGAGGTTTGTTCTTTCAATTAGGAGATGAGAATAGATTCAAAAATATTTGTATAAAGACAATTAAAACGAGATCTTAGTTTGATTTGCATCTGGTGCTATATAATAGTTATCGTAAGGAAGCCCTCTTTCTACTGTAGTTTCTTCTAAACATAAATTTAATGCTATGCAATAATAATATATTTATAAAAAAAAAAGACTAAAAAGGCTAAAATTCAAAATAGATATGAGAAGAAAAAAGAAACATGTGGAAAGAACAAAGCAGTGCGCGTCCAATCGTGAAAATGGATATTTATGTTTGGCAACAAAAACGAAGAGGCAAACACAATCAGGCAACGAGTTCAAAACCACTCGTACCATATCTTTTTTGGTGATTGATTATTACACGCTTATCTTATCCTCATCAATAATATTTTGTGCTTCTCAACATTACATGGGTCATCATCATCTCTTTCACGAAAACTCTCGATATAATATGTCCAGAACATGGATTGAAATCAGACTATTTTTTTGGAATTTGTGGAAGAAAAAGATCATTTTTAGTTTGTTTCACAAATTTCAACTATGATGTCAGATCTGATTGGTGATACCAAAAAAAATAAAAATTAGTAGTACAATTACAAACAGTAAGAATATTTTATTCAATTATTCTATTGAATGGTAAGAGATAGTACTAGTACAAAAAATAATATATATATAAAAGTTAAGATATCATGACTAAACTAGAAAAAAAATACAAAAAAAAATCTTCAGACCACATCTATTCACTTACACTTTAATAAATATTTTGCAATCTCAACATAATTAACATACTCATTTTGTCTTCTTATCGACTCAAAGTACAAAACTGCCAACAAAATTTTTTTGTTTTGTTCGTAGCACCAACTCCCTAACTGTTTTTTTCTTGTTTTTTTTTTCTTTTTTTCCTTAATGCGTTTATGAGTGGTTACATAGAAAACAATTTAATTTGTATCACGGTGGTACAATGTACCGGTTGAACCTGATATATTAATTAGAAAATGCCATAAAATAAAATGTATTTCTAAAAGTTGTAAAAGGTATTCGTACCTTTAACTATAAATTTAAATATTTTTTATATTCTGATATATTTAATTTACAATTTTGATTTAGAAAACAGCACGTGAAACAGTTTTGTTTATATATATATGTATATATTAAAGGCTAATCGGAATAAAAATTAGTGAGTTTAGTTAGTAAAAAAATGAAAATTTCCTAAATTTCTCTCTAACTTTTCTTTAACTTTTTTTTTCTTAATTTTTTTTTTTCTCAAAACTGATATTTCAAATCAATTTTTTTTTTCATTTTTCTATAAATTTTCCAGCCGGCATCGACTCCGGCGTCGGTCGTACTCTTTCTAATTATATTATAAGATTTATCTATCAAAAATTCTTAGAGACGGCAAATTGGAAAGGTACGAGTGTGGACGATTTTTTGGGTGATTGTCTTTATTATCTTCACGGTTTTACCGGTCATGTTTCACCAGTGATCTGTTTATGATCTCACCTTTGAGTACTGATATTCTCTTTCACACCACAATTAGTTAGGTTGGTGTCTTTTTGACGTGTTTCTTCAACATGTTGTGTCTGTTAATGTGTTTTGCCGACAATCTCACCATGTTTATCATATATTACAGTTTGATATATTAGATTGGGTGAGAAATGAGTTGTATTTTCCACTCTGAATTTTTTTTGTTAGTTATTTTATGTCTCTCTTCGTAGAGTTTGATTCCGGTGAAATTATCATTCGTAGTATTTCTGCCGGTTATTTCTGTTGGTTTGTTAAAGTATAGACGAAAGACAAATTCATACAAAAACAACCATTGATTGTGAAGTTTGAAGTTTGAAGTTTGAAGTTTGAAGTCTTCACGTAGTGGTGGTTTGAGATTTGCGAAATTCTTATAGTGCGTTATAGTTGGGTGATAGTCAAGAATCGTAATGGTTGAGTTCGAATACGGAAAAGAAACTTAACAGATTTGTTAATCTATTAGCGAGTAAGGCTTATAATGTTGAAGCATCGTCAATTTTGCTTCTTATGTTGTATCGTTCTTATGTTGTATCGTTTTTTAACTTTTTTGTTTAGAATATATGTATATGAATACTATCTTTGTAATATTGTAAATTTTTGATCGAAGTGATAATAATATTTAGCCGTTAAAAAAATTAGAGTTTAGTTGTTAACTGTTTCCCATTATATTGAAGATTGATACATTATTTTCGTTCCATTATTTGAAAATTGAGAAAGCTATTGTATTATGTCTTTTAACCAGAACATTGAGAAATGCATTAATGGAAAACCTCTGGACGCAAATACCATGGGTGGTGGGTAAGTACCAATCTAGACATTATAACATCCGTGTATTCAAGAGTGATTATAACATCTATCTTGACGTGTCATATCAAATATCTGTAAAGACAACGAAACATCGATTGGTCATATGATGTTGCCAAATGATTCAAATACTCTTTATCAAAAAGAAAAATCAAATCAAATACTCCCATAAAAATAAAACGATATAATACGATAGATGAATTCAATATCTTCAGGTGATTAAAGATATATGGCAAAAGATAATAACACCTTTAAAATCATACAAAAAAAAAAAAAAGCTTACTCTGTCTTTCAGTTTCAGGTTGCCGATTCATTGATCATAAGTATGATTTTATCTTCACTGTTATCAAATTTAGTTATTACAGTTCAGTCACATCACAAAATCCATGAGAAGCGGTTTTACATTCACGACATTCATAATAGAAAATTTTATTTTTAACATACGACATTATGACGAAAGGTTCTACCTACATTACGAGATCTCTAATAAAATTACTTCCATTAACCTGCAAATATTTTCTTTAAATTGAACTTCAGACTTTGATCATCAGTGAAATATAGCAGATTAATATGTGTGTGAATTATGATGCATGAAAATTGTCTTAGAGTCAGAAATGGTGGAAAGCTTTCAAGGCCTACCACACTGTGTTGTCTCAAAATAGTAGGGCATTGTTGAGTTCGAAGAGATGCCATTTGTGGGGCCTAATATTATAGAGCGCATTGTAACCGAATACGATTAACTTATTGGGCTAAATGGGCCCAAGAATAACTTATCGTGTTCTCGATATCAAATATCTGTGCCTCATTTACTTAATTGTTTTTTTTTACAAGTGTTTAGTTAATTGTTTTGCAATTGGAGAAATCATATCCAGAGGACGAAGATGGACAAGAGAAAGCTACCTTACAGTTTTGTTTCCTTCGCCAATTCCTCCAATGGGAAGTGTTTGATAGAAAGAGATGTGATTGGTGAGAGAAGTATAGCCATAAGAAGCAACTTTAAGAATGCTGAGGTTCACAACAAAAGAAAGCTAATTATAAAAAAAAAAAACAAGAGAAAGCTACCTTACAGTTTTGTTTCCTTCGCCAATTCCTCCAATTTAGATATTGACTTGACAATCATTATTTAGGGGGCCATCACTATATATACAATCGTCATATATATATAAAAGATGATATTCTCATTTTATTTTCAATCATACGAAAGAAAATTAGAGAAGATTGAATTGTTTTCTTTCTTTATTTAGTTCTAGATTATTTAAGTCATCCAGTCATTGATTCTAGATAAATTTTGAAATATATATATATATATATATATATATATTAGATTATTTGAATCGATAAATCCGATTCATAGTCAAATTTATATTTTATTGAAAAATAACGATGAGGTAGACGGATAACTACATTTCAGACATTTTCCAAAAAAGTATTATATTAAAAATACCAAATTATTGGGTTGCACAATGAATAAAATACTACATTTCGCTTTTTTGGTCAAAGAAAGTAGACATTCTTTCCATTAACTTTGACCAATATGCAACTTGAGAGTTTTTTACAACTTAATTTATGCTACCTAAATTGGGATACGAAAATTTTAATTTCTGTGTTTGAGAAGATAGATAATGCATATTAGGGATTGGTTAGGTATGATGGAGATGTAGATGGAGATGCAACTATCAATTTTCGAACCCGGGGGCTCCAGTGTTCTTAACGCACCCTTGCAACTTTCTAAGCCCCATGACAAACCCCTTTTCTAGTTATGTCCTTGTAAGTTGTACAACCAAACCATGTCGCGTGTCATCTCCCTCGACATGTCCCCGCACGTGTGGGCTCGAATCTCTTGTTAACCACTACTTACTATTCGTGTCATGTCTATGTTTTGCCTTTGTAACCATTTAATATGGAATCTATACAACGTGACGTTGCCGGCTTTTCTTCTTTACATATCTCGGTAGTTTTGATTTTTTTTCTTTTTTCGGTAATACTATTAGTTGCTATAAAGTTAAATCTACTATGAAGTCAAATCTGAGGTTTGATTATGTTCAAATCGAATAAAGGAACGATCAATTTTCTGAAATAAAAGTATCTAGATTTTTAAGATAAAATCCAGCTGTTCATGAACTAAAACTTATCTTCGTTTTCCATGATTTTTTTCCTTTTTTTTTTTGTCTTCTTTCATGATTGTAACATCCAGCCAAATTAAAGTGGGTTCTAGATTAGACCAAAATTTATGAGCTCTAGCAATGTTAGAACGGTCTGGATTTGAATCCTTTCAAACTTTAGTCTGCTTTAGTTTATATCCTTTACCTTTAAATTTTACCAAATAATTATTCAAATTATAGATAAGGTGAAAAACTATTGGGTCCAGATATCGTAACAACAAATTGCTCGTATGATGTATCTTCGATTATGATTTTTTTTCATAATACAATGGACAAGATAATTGAAACTAAGCTAACAGGTGAACTGTTTCACCAAGGGATTTGATCCATAGCTATCTGAGTTTAATGTCTTGTCTCAAATTCCTCCTAGTTCTCCTAGCTTTGATTAGGAGACGAATCCATATGAATTCTTAAAAGATTTCTTACATTATTTGTATAGACAACACCGATTTATAGTTCAAATCCTAGTTCACGAAATAACGCAATTTATTGAAGTCAAAATCTGGTCGAAAAATTGAGTAAGTGTACCGTTAACCATTTAAATAAAGCCATTTCATTCATATAAATTATTTATATGAAAATTAACTAGTTAATTTATACATCCATTTCTCTTAGATATGAAGAAATTTGCTTTTTTAAAAAAAAATTGTTTTTTTTGTTATAATGTTAAACTTTATTGCAACAAAAAATATTTTTACATTCAGATGTACCTGTTCTAAATTATTTTTAAAAGATATTTTGTTTTCTTCGGTTTTCTGATTTATAAAATAACTGAGATTTTTTGCAACGTTTAGATGTAGCAATAAGTTTTCTTCGTCTTTAAGTATCATTAATTGGTATTCTCTCTATAATATTTAAAAGATTCTACCAATAGAGTAGACAATATAGCAAAAACTTATACCAATCATGCAGATAAATGTTGAACAAGCTAGAAAATAACTTCTACCGAGATATAAATCGCAAAATCTATATTTTTAATGTATTTTATTTGCGCATAACGTGCAATAACACATACGCCATAACTAATATATAAATGATATAAAGAAGACTATTGTAGTAGATACATATGCTGATGAGAGAGTGATTATATATAGAAAAGATCATTAACTTGACTTTCATAATTATTGATTAAATATTTAAATATCATGGAGGAGTGACTTTGAAGCTCTTCATCAAAATATAATAGGCACCAACACAACTTTCTAAACTAATTAAATTACAATTTAAATTGACGGGTTTACAAACACAATATAACAAAATTACATATATAAAATTTTAAAAATGTCATAACTAAATTTTGTATATTTTCTAACATAATTCAAGTGAAAAAAACCTTTTCTTTGAATAATTTTTATTAACAACTCTAATTTATAGAGTATTTCCATATATTGTTTATTCTTTGTGAAAAAAAAATTGTTCTCCAAACTAACTCTAATTATTTAAATCGGACACATAAAACACACAGAACATCTAAATTTCTTATATCTTGTGTTTCGCACGGTATTTTTCTTTTCGGCATTTTTTCATGTTTAGCATATTATATCAATGGCGATGCAAAATGCCTTTGCCTAATGTTCATGGAAGTATGGAACAAACGTACATCCCAATCGAGTCACCATCCGACTAAGTAATTCGAATATATATTTAATGGAGTCATGGGTTGTGTGTGGATTGATGAACATAGGCATAAATATTTTCAAAAAAGAAAGACAGAATTAAATACGTAAAAAAAAATACTCAAAGTTGGAATCCAAGGCAACAAGAGACGATAGGCCCACATTATCATAAATACAATCAATTAATTTCCTACACCTTATCAGAAAGCTCATAAAATCAAATGAGCCCACCTTCTCCTTCAATTAAGTTCTTCACCCACGCATTTCGTGGGCCACACAAACTCTTATGACTTATGTCCCTCCAAATTTCAAAAACATATTACAGCATTTTAACCATTTTACTATAACCATATCCAAAAAATCCCATAAAACTATCGTAATCCACTAATATCAACGTATGAGTATCGCATGATACGTTTACGCGCGACCCCTATTCACATACTACTATGACCTTATTTAATGATGGAGTTACATATCACATCAATTGTTATATAAACTTAAACACCTTATATTCATTCTATCATTCTCTAGCAACTTGTTCCTCTCTTTTCCATAAATCAAACATAGAAAGAGACTCCTGAGTCCTGATCATCCAAGTATATCTGGTTTTCAAACCCTAGAATAATGTCCATTAAAGGGATCTCATCAGCAGAGCCAGATAAGCTCTCCAAGAGAATATCTTCCCACAAGCGCAACTCTGAAGAGCTTGACGTGTTTGAGGCCGCCGTGTACTTTTCCGGCTACAACGAAGCCTCCTCCGGGGAGCATAGATACACACAAAAGTATGGCTATAACGCGGCAAGAGAGGACTATCGTAAGAGATGGGGAATATTAGGAGGAGGAAGAAGAATCAGCTTGGATTTTCCGATTAGATGTTCGGAGCAGGTGCACCATCTTCACCAAGATTATCATGAGAAAGACGAAGTAACAACAATCAAGGAAAGACTTGGCAACGTGAGACACAAGCAATCAAGCTCACCAGGTGGGAAAATCGCCAGCTTCTTGAACTCTCTGTTTCATCAAGCTGGTTCGAAGAAGAACAAGTCAAAGTCAAAGTCAAAGCCAACTGATCCAGAAGTTGAAGAGGAGATCCCCGGAGGAGGATGGATGAGGAGGAGAAGAAGAAGCAGTATCAGCCATTTCTTGAGCTCAAGCAGATCTAATTCAACCACCACCACTACGACATCATCATCATCAAAATCTCTGATTTCATCATCAAGCTCGGGTTTCAGAACTCCTCCTCCTTATTTGAACACTCCCACCAAGAACTACAAGCAGTTCTTGAATTACACTTCTGCCACAAAAAAGGTAGGAGAAGAGGAAAAGAAGACCAACAAAGAGTTCTCTTGGCTGGATGAGAAACTCAAGGTGATGGAGAGCCTCTCGGAGAATCAGAGGGTTTGGGCTGACGATGATGATGTTGATCGGAGAATAAAGAGAGAGGAAGAGGATGATGGAATGGAGAGTGATTCAAGTTCTGATCTCTTCGAGTTGCAGAACTATGAGTTGTCTCGTGGAGGCTTGCCAGTCTACGAGAGTACCAATGTAGCTAACATCAACAACACTCATATATAATCCAACCAAATTCTCTGTGTCTGCGACTTCAGATCTTGGTAACATGCACCCATAAAACAAATTTTTTTTTTCTTTTTTCGATTTGTTCTTGTCTCATTGTTCTTCAGTTCTATGTAATTCTTTTTGGATTTCTGGAATTTGATTGTGGAAGCTTTAATGAATAGTTTTTCTGGGTATGAGATTTGAGGGTAGATTTGATAAATACCTAGTATCTTGTTTATCACATGGATTTTTGTTTCCATTTCTTTTACGTACGTATTTTCCTTGTAAAATATTTTTGTACAATATTGATAATATTTTAATTATAAGAGTTCGTGGTGACCCATTTCTTTTGTTGCAGTAGCAACTAGAGAAGTTCGGTGAAGAAATTTGTCACTCTTTCATATTATTGAGCTACATTCAACGACCAAAAATAGTCTGAGCTATGTTACGGACCATTTAAAAGTTGATGTCATTGGGGTAAAAGCAAACATAATCAGATTAAGAGTGAGAACAAGAAATATTATATGGGACCAATAAATAAAGTTAAACCGGGCCAGTTAAGTTTGGCTGGTTATTTTTCTCCTTTTTATTTGTTGTTTAGTTATGCGTCAATTTTGTATCGTCGGTTATGAGTCTTACAAGTTCCAACTTGTGGCGCCATGGTTCTCAGACTAATTATGTGTATATAACATGAGGAAAAAAAAGAAACAGACAAAAATTGGAGACCAACAACGGTATCCACTTGCTTGTTCATACACAAACATTAAATATTATTATAAGAATTACCAATCAATGACTTAATTTAGTATGCCTAGTCGTCTTTTGTCCTGACACGAGTTATGTCATTAGAGCTACGATAGAAATGACAAAGTATGAATTCATGTTTTGGTCGAAGATTGATTTAACCTTAAAAAGATTATCAATTGCTTTCGATAAATGTATTAACAAACTAATCGAGGACAAAAGAGATATCCTTTAGCCATGCATAGATTGCGCTTGCTTTTCGAATTTCGCATTTTGAAATATTTATTAATCCATGCATAAGGCCTACGCACTACTATATAGCCTTTTTAATGATAATTATAATGTTTTGGTCGTTGAATATGTTTTCGCCTAAAACTCTGTTTAAATGTGGCTAAAAATAATTTTAAATTATGCCGTTGATCACTTAAAAAAATCTTCGTCGTTGATTTGGATAATATATAAAATCTAGTGAAATTGAAGTTTGGACCCAAAAAAAAACACATTAGCTAGGTTTTTGCTATATGTATGTAGTTGTATTCATGAATTCATCCCACATACACTGTAACTATGTCTATATTATTTGCGACAAATGCTTGTTACATACTTGTTAGTAAACGTTTAGGTATACTTCTGCGAACCACAAATTTGCAAAATAAACCAAGATCAATCAGATATGAGGATGTATTGCAATCAAACTCATTCCTATTGGCAAAGAACATAAAATAAAAAAAAGAGAAAAAAAACTCATGCCGCTACAAACAATGATACATTTTCTAAAAAGAAAAAAAGAAAGAAACAATGATACATGTCACCAATATAGACAAAGTCGGGTATATCATATATGAAATTAATAAGTAAATTCATGGCTTTCTCCTTTAATCTAGTGGGTGGAGGGTCCAAATATGTGAGTAACATAAAGTCGAAGTAATTATCCAAAGTAAAATGATATGATAATAAACCTTGAAAATAAAGACGCTCACAAATGGTCGTGAATTAGTGATTTACGTCATATATGTTGTCATATATGAAAATTTTAATGAATTTTGATTTAGTATAAAAAGACTAAAAAACTATGTTATATTTCAGCTTCTTCAGTATTAAAACAATGATAACGTTTGGTATAAAACAAATAAATATGGTTTACGAAATTTTGTTTCGGATCAGTTCTTTTAATGTCTATTTTTAGTGATGCCACCCACTATAAACAAAAAGAAACTCTGGTCTTTGATCTAAAATGTAAACTTAAAAAACCTGAACTTTCTATCGTTCTCAAAGACTATGATATAAATCATTACAAAGCTTTTTTTGGCTGCTACTTCAAGGAATTTAAAAATCATTGTTTGCAAATTTTCATGAAAGTTGAACAAAAAAATTAAAAATGCAACTTTTGGCGTGGAGAAGAGAAAGCAGACCCTGCTGGGACTGTAGTTAATGGGCTTGAAACAGGCCTCTACTATGCTACGTAAATTTGATGGACTTGGCTTCGCAAATTGAAACCTGCACCAACCTTTTTTTTTTATCCGCGCCTACTTTTTTTAGTCGCCAACTAAGAAGTCTTCTCAAGATATGAACCTAATTAGAGACACAATCCCACGAAAAGAAAATTTTCAAACCTACTAAAAGGGTTGTATTAAGTATTAACCCATGAAGGTTAAACAAACATTCTTTACAAGAGTGTTCTGCGCCTAATTAAATATCATCATTATACATATCCGTTTATTTTATTCTAACTGTGAGGCTTTGACACATAATTAGATGTCCGATTTTTACTTACAACTTTTCTTACCGAAATTGAATTGTGGAATACTTGTTTACCGTTTTAATATTTGCTTTTGATATTTTGGGTTTTAGTTTTTAGTTTTCTATCAAAACCAAATTTTCTACTAAAATAACAAAGGTAAGAGGAACATTTGGTTTTCTTGATATTTAGGAACATTAATTTTCCAAAATTTTGACGTTGATGATTTAGTGCATGTTGAAAAACAAAAACCTATTTAAATTTCCTCACCATTCAAGGTCATATCATAGTAATATGATATCTGCGAAACGATCAAGTCATACAAACTTATAGGTCATAGTAATATCTGAGAAACGATCAAATCATACAATATAAGACATATTAATAGCAAAAAAAAAAGAGAGAATGGAAAAGAAAATATTTAATGGGGACTAGCTTAGAATCCATCACCTGAAAAGGGTAGTTGGTTGGCCAACAAGATGTGCTCTGGCTCCCACCAAAAATAAAATAAAACCGCTGGTTTTAAGAAAACAAAAGAAAAAGAAAAAGAAAAAGAAAAAGGGTTGATTTTGTAATAAAGCAAAATGTCTGGGAAGCGTCAGACGGTAGCTTAGACACGCTCCACTACCAATCTCTTCAATTCGCTGATTCTCTAATATTTTATCTATTCTTTTTGCACCCCCAAAGTTTCTTTTTCTTTTATGGAAACCCCATACATACATTCTTCTTCTAACTTATGCATTAATTTGGACATCTATTTTTATGGAAACAATCTTATTTAATAGATAAAGCCCAAAAAAGAATGTTTCCAAGTTGCTATATAATAATAATATAAATTATGCTTTCCTCACGTTGTTGGATTTCTACAATCGCAAAGCTATCAACAAACCAAATAATTAACCAAAAACCGTGTTTATTAGCCTATAGCCTGAAATCATAAAATTCTTGATCGTGACGGTGTTCATTCTGATCTATTTGGTTTTCACTTGTAGTCAACATATTTATGTCATCAACTCATCAATTAGTGTTTGAGAACACATTAGTTTTGTTGTATGTCTCTACAAAAAAATCAATACAATTATCAAAATAACCAAATCAATACATAGAACTTATCATTTTGTAAATACGTGTACAACATATGCCAAATCATTTATTGTAAGTATTTACATTTAAATTCAAAAATAGTATCTATGAAACATAAAGCTACTAAAAATAATTAATGACGTGAAACACAAATAAACAACACTAAACTAACACTAACAGGCTAACACTAAACACAATTAAATGAACAAATGAATCGGGTTTTTTATTCGAAAATAGTGGTTTCAATTGTATTTGGCCTGAAATTTTTTTAAAAATTTGACAGCAAATAGTGGTTTCAACAGTAACAAAACAGATTTGAAAATTTGATAGCAAATAAAACTTGCAACAAAAAAATATTACGTAATTTTTTGTTATTGTTGATTATGTAACTATATCGATGATTTTATAATGTTCAATCTAATAAATAAGATAAAAGATGGGGTTTAGTGGAAATCATGTTGACCCAACAGTATCTGCTTCGACGTCACCTTCTCACCTTATTCCTTTCGATTCCCATTTTCACTTTTCTATAATTCTCCATCTCTCTTCTCTCTTCTCTCTTCTCTCTTCTATAGACAACAGTTTCTCTGTTTTTTTTTATTAAGACACAGTTCCTCTGTTCCTCTGTATTACTCTAATCGGTGAGTTTATTACAATTTGTACTCTGTTCTGTTCTCTTGACGATTTGTGGTTCTTCTGTTTAGTTTCCAAATAAACCTTAATTGCATTAGAGGGATTGAGATTGAAAAGTTCGAAAATTTCATCAGATTTCGCTTAATTTTATGTACCACTGATGATCCTGCTGTTTGATTGCTTCCCTGATTTTACGAAAAGTATCGATTTTTTTCTTCGAAGGGTTTGATTATTTTCGTCAAATTTCATCTGGGTTTTGTGCCAATTGAAAGAAAGCTTTCTAATTTGGTTTTGTTTCATTTATCAAATTGCTGCTTAGTTGATGTTGAAGAAAGCAAAAAGCTTTGAACTTTTGCTCCTTCTCAGTTTCGGTTTGCTTGATGGATTCTTGGAGCTACGGGAGAAGCGTTTTCTTAGCTGATTCTGATACTTTTGCTTAGTTGATGTTGAAGAAAGCAAAAAGCTTTGAACTTTTGCTCCTTCTCAGTTTCGGTTTGCTTGATGGATTCTTGGAGCTACGGGAGAAGCGTTTTCTTAGCTGATTCTGATACTTTTGCTGAGAATAGAAAAGCCATGGATAGATTTGAACATAGACTCTCTAATGAATTGGGGAATGATGATCTGTTGATTTCTGACATGGCTGCTAAATCCAATGGATTCAGTTCTGTTTCCATTAGCAAAGTAGTTCCTTCAAATTTGTTGCACAAGCAGGAGGAAGAAGAGAAGGAGCAGAACCAATCTTCTTCTTCAAAGTTCTCTAGTCAGGATTTGACTAAGATAGATTTCAAAGTTAGGAGATTTTTGGATTATGGGAATGATAATACATCCTCTAGAGCTTTTACTCTTCCTGCTAAAAAGTCTCGAGCTTTAAACTTGTGCTCCCTAAAACCCTTGTGTCAAGTTTATGGTTGCAATAAGGATCTGAGCTCTTGTAAAGATTACCACAAAAGGCATAGAGTTTGCGAGATTCATTCTAAAACTTCAGTGGTCATAGTTAATGGGATTGAACAGAGATTTTGTCAACAGTGCAGCAGGTTTATTTCTTTATTCCTCTCAAGTTGTCTCTTCAGTTCTGTGGCTGGTTCGATGTTTTAACATATCATGACTCATGATGGTTTGTTTTCTTTTACTTATTCTTCTGGTCAGGTTTCATTTCCTCTCAGAGTTTGATGATGGCAAAAGAAGTTGCAGAAGGCGATTAGCTGGTCATAATGAGCGAAGGCGGAAACCTTCATTCTATTTCCTACCGAGTAAGCGCCATAAGCTTCTTCACACCTCTCAAGGTAATACATTCTCTGCCTTTTCCCTTTCCATTTATGTATCTAAGTATCAAAGTCGCACAAAATTGAGACCATTAGATGTGTGTAAATAGGCGTGGTAGGCAACAAGTTTCCTGAGAATTCATCAGTCAATGACTTCTCATTGGTATTGCCAGAGTCATTTCCCGGTAATCTCTTATATAGAGTAATAGATGAGCACGATCACCGTGCAAGTAGACTTGTGAGTTTCAAAGATGAACCTACTTGCTCTATGTTTCCTACGATTGGACAAAACAGCAGCAGAATTTATGAATCTAAACCAGAGATTTATTCACCGGAAGCTTCTGGTGTATCCTCTATTTGGGACTTACATGAGGCAGCCGCGTCACGCTCTACTCGTGCTCTCTCTCTTCTGTCATCTCAGTCCCACCAACACTTCCCTGAAATTACAAACACGACTGTCTCAATCACTCAACCAAACCAAAATCTCAATCATTCACCAATGAACTCTCATCAGATGGAACCGGTTTGGACCAATCCTGGAAAGATCAGTTCTGGTTCTAGTTCTAGTTCATGTAAAGGAAAAGGATCAGCTACAGTTGATCTACTACAACTGTCATCACATCTTCAAAGAATCGAAGAACAACAGAGGAATTTCACTGATGAGGTGAAGCAAGAATATAATGAGCTTTATTTCCCTGCAGGCTCCTAAGAAAAGGTTACAACATTCTTATTCCTTAAACCGGTTCGAGTTTTTGTGAATATGGGATTTGGTGATTAATAAATTGTTGAGATGGTTAATTAGATTGGGGGGGGGGGGGAAAGATCAAGTCTGGTTATTACAAGTGTTATTGTAAGTGTATCTTGTTTTATTATTCACCAGTCAATAATGTTCTGAAGAAAATTGCTTCAGATATCTATGTCTGCTTCTTCCACAGTGTTTCAGTCTTTTTTCAGACAATTTGTATATATAATTGTAATGAATATTCGCTGAAAAGGTGTTTTGCCCTTTTGTTTTGTTCTACACGTCATCGTCAGAGATTCTCGAATTCGAAGTTACGATGTTGAAAGTTACAAACGCTTGAAAAATTATTGTCCTAGATATGGAGAGGAATAAGCAGAAATTTGATAGGATTAAGACAAATAATGTCCCGACATAAACGTCCAAAGAGATACAGCAAGTAACGTAACTTTCAGAAATATCTAAAGCAAACATCATTTCTGCAAACATGCATACAAAAGAAAATACACCAACTTAAACCACAAGATGAGATAAACGATGCCGTAACATAGTCCCCCTTGCACACGTGTGCTTGTTAATTTTTAGGCTTTTCCCTGGGATTTCACTTCTTCTCACCGAATCCCAAACCCTAAAACAAAACATTTAAGATAATTTTTTAACAATTTAGTTTGCTTTATTTATAGACATGTCCGTATGCAAACTGAGTTTTGTATATAGCTTACATTGATGTTGTTGCCTCCGGAAGTAAGGGAAGTAGGAGAATTGGGTATGTACTTAGCCCACTGTTAATTTGTGACATATTTTAATTTTAATTACATGAATAAAACTATTATTAATGAAAACAAAATTTGGTATATAAATCCAATTAATAATTGTCTTACATTTTTGGCAGCAGCGCTGAAAGCTTCACGATGTGGTATTTCCGGATTGGCACTTTTGATGCGTTGTATCTCATCCCTTTTAATATTTGTTAAAAAAGAAAGAAAAGTTACACTACATATATTATTCATGCATTAAATTTCATGTCTAGGAAGTGAAGTAGACTAGTAGTTGTCAAATTAAGGTTAACCTCATGAAGCGGTTGTAAGCCGATGGAAGTCTCTGCTTTTTCTCAGGAGCTGCAATACCAAAGATGGTTAAATAATTATCATATTTATAGAAGAAACTAAAAGAAGTCAGAAATGGTAATAATCTTGTGGCTTAAGTACGTTTAACGACAAAGGGTGGTCTCGGAGATGATGGCTGGTCACTAGAGGTAGAGGAAGAGGAGGAAGAAGAGCTTCCCTTCTTATACTTATTCCCACCAAAACTCTGCATCTGATTAATTAAATAAACTAAACTTAGTATCACCTTTTTTTATATTACAAATTATGTAAAGCAAGTATTAAATATACCTGAAGGGTGAGGCTGACATGGCCTTGAAGAGGAGGGCTTGTGGTGAGAAACGAGAGGTTACCGCAATGACCACATTTCACCGTTACAGTGTCAAGCATTCTCTGCAATGGTATCCCAACCTATATATATGTCGATTAGCTTTACAATTAGCTACAAATTTTGAAGAAATATCACAGCACAATAATATATAGCTTCGCATGCATGGCTTATTATCTACATATATATGAGTCATGAACGTATGCTTATATATCTTCTTATCTATATTCATAAGTGTGGGAAATAATTACCGCGAGGATGGTGTTGCAGATGCTACACCGGACGTAATAGAGATGTTCGGCTTGAGCAGGTGAAGCCCTCGAAGCCATGGTTGGTTTCTCTTCAAGGTTCATGATCTTTGACGGATGGATTGAAAACTAGTCTTGAGAGTTTGAGAGAGAGAAAGAGAAACACAATAAGAAGAAACTTGTTGAGTTAGGGTTATAGTATTTTATGAGCTAGGAGAGCTTGTATATATAGATCAAAATATAGTGAGACCGTGAGAAGTAAAGAAAGAGATAAAGAAAAAATGATAGTCCAAGTTTTGGACGTATGCAGTCCATAATTGCTTTTTATTAATATTTATACGACTAATAATATCTTTAACCAAAGAGTTGTGATGTGGATACTGATTCAAGTAGTGAATTTTGCTTTCGGATGTAGATCATGAAGTTTTTTAATCTACATATATATAATAGTATTAGCTATCTTGAAATCACTATATAATTAGAAATTTTTTTGGGAACAATAGTAATCTAAGTTCAGAATGAAATTGCTAACTTCTCGTGAGTTAAAACCGAGAAAATCACGAGTTTAATTCGTGTTGGAAATGTTTAATTCCCGAAAAAAGTTAATTTAATCTGATTTTGAATCCGTTCCAAAAATATTAGAGACCTACGGACTCTGAATCTCCTATCATCTAAAAAAAATATTGCTTGAAATATTGAAAGGAAAATTATAGATCTTAAAGCTACGGTTTTGGCAAGATAAGTAATAACTTATTATAATAATTGAGTTAAGAAAAAAAAGATAGGTAGAATTTAATGTAAGAAAAATTAAACTTTTAACAAAATTCTTTTATGTCAAATCATATATGAAATAAATTAAAGGGACCGGATCTAGGGTTTTATGACTTTTATCTATGTTGCTAGTGAGAGTACATACCTCTCCCTGCAAAATCTTGCAGAGGTATTTAATTTTGCTTCAGAAATATCGACTCTAAATGTCACTCCTCGTACATTAGTTTTTGCTATAACAAGCTGTGCTGAACATTTTTCAACCATCATTTTCATGTAATATATGATTCTTTTAATTAATAATGTGCCTTAGTGATGAGTAATAACTAGTATTCGTAAAAGCCTCACTGTAATCAATATATTTACCATTTAACCACAAAAAAGGGAAAAAAAACTAGTCCAAAATTAACCCAATGGCGGAAAAACAAAATCAATCCAGTACTTTCGTATACATATATACTTTCAACACAAGCAGAGTGATCACTTTATATTCACCAGCTTCTACGTCGTACACATAGTAATTAATCTGGCATACACATATACATTATGCAAAAGACAAAAGAGATGACTACTTAAGATATTAAAATACTATATATTATATAATACATGGTGTGAATATGATTACAGTCACTAAAGTTCGATGCCAGTAAGCCTTGACTTGCCCACATGTTATAAGTTAAGAATAGTCCTCTTTCCGAACTTTGATATCTGTTTCTTTTCCCTTTAGAAAATTGATTTCCCTGCAAAATATAACTTATCCATGCTTCACATCCTTTTTCTTCATCGTAAAATTTACACTCAATAGTATTAGTAACTTTGATACAAAAATCGTTTTAACTATCGAAAACAACCAAAACAATAAAAGGAAAGAAAAACAAATAAACTTGCCAAAACAATGAATCTTCTCCAGGCACATCCAATACATACATTAGAACCCAAAGCAGAAGTGATTCCTCCTCTGCTATACGGGTATGATTCGGATTGTAGAAATAGACAATGTTGGGTTGTTAAGATGGACAACGAGATTCTGCATGTGGGTTTGAAATTTTTTTCGATAATAGTTTCCTCCTTTACATACAAAACCAGAAGCTCTACTTTGGACGATGTGGTTACGATCCCTTTGTTGAACGCAATTTTCTTCACGAATTGGCATATCTCATTAATATGATGATAAACCCAGATGATTATCAAACATTTGCATCAGAGCTAAAATATTTCTTTTTGGTTAGAAAATTTTGCGTGTCTTTTACAATTAAATTTATTCTTCGTAACGAGAATATTCGTACAGATAAACTTGCAAAATGTAAAAATTCACATAGTTTATGTTTTTTCCACGTAAGTAGATCGGTTCCCATTACGTTTTTTTCATAGAAAATTCTTTAAACAAAAAATTTAATATATGGACTTTTGCTGAAAAAAAAAAAATCAGGATCTTTTGATTTGCCACTATTATATTTTAATTTTTAAGGAAGTTTTGTACACTACTGCACTATAACTTGTCTATTTTGGGTTGTGAGGGTTTACATACATCATATAAAAAGTCTAGTATTTAAAATAAGTGATCCTAAATATAAACATAAATTTAGGAAATTAAGATGATGTGTACTGTATACATGAAACCAGTAGCGGATTCACCTTGGTCGATAGGGGTACAGCTGCATTCAGTATATTTTTACATTCGTTATAGTTATTCGATGCACCTATATTAAAACTTCAATGAAATATTTTTCTGTCTGTTTTTGCATCTGACTAAATAATTTTTACGTCCGCTTTCGCATGATCCTTAATCCGATCTGTAAAATAGCGAGAGTCCATCAACATATTTTTTGGGGAGCTATACACACTAGCTTTATTGTTGAAATTGAGACAGAACAATTGCATATTTGTTAGCATGCTAATTATAGGGAAGATGAAATTAGGAAGTGCACTCGAGTTAAATCAAAATCAAAATTTGAAAACTATATACAAAATATTCGAAAAGAGAAACTGGAAAAGATAGTGAAAAAAGGAGGAGCAGAAGAATGGATTCCATCTTTCGTGCATGTACTGCCCCCACAGGGAAATTGGAAGGAGACAAGTGATCAATCACACGTCTCTTTCAGTGACTAACTTTTTTGTATTCTTCACTCTCCTTAGAAGTCCTACTTCTACACACATATTTAGCTTACGTACAATTTTGTTTGATTAAAGTATCTCTCATTGTTAGAACCAATATATACATAGATTAATTGAGGTGATATTTCTAGAGTTTTTTTTTTTTTCAAAAATACATTTTGATATTTTAGGGGTGGTTTAAGCTAGCAAAATAACAAGCAAAAACCATATGTATGTCTAAACTGGTTTTATGAAATCTCTAGTATAAAAAAGGTTATGAGGTCCCATCTCATATGACAACGGGAAAAAGATTTATTTTACCATGTATTGGTCCATTGTTCAAGAATAGTCACGAAGCAAAACAATTTAGACATATTTTATTTTCATACAGTACATACGCAAGTATAATCTGAAATCTACAAAAACCATATAATTTTTATATGATCTCGATTTTAATCAATGAAATTAAATTATCGGAATAAGTCTCTGATTAATTTTGTATCTGACTATTGTTAATATTTTGTAATCTAAAATCTTTCAACCACCTCGCGCGAGTTTCTATGTATCCATATCAATCATTAGCAAATCTCATCATTGGCATTCTGATGTAAATGTGAATTCTTCCATATTTTGGCCTGTAACATCCTAAGACAAGAGATGTAAGTGAAAGATTTTGAATTAGAATTTGAAAATAGAAGATTTGTTGTATATGTCGTAGGGTAATTGTGGACTAGAAATTCTGATAAGATATATCTGTCTGCATCTTAAAAAAGGTAACAGAAATTAATTATATATGTTTATTGAGAAAGGGTTGGGGACTATGACTGTGAGAGATGGGACGATTGCCAGAAAAGGGTAGAAAGCTAATAAGAAATTAGGGTTAGGTCAGGTTTCCATGCTCGTATAATTTCATTACTCTCTTTAAAGCTTGCCTTGACCCTCTAGCTATCTATCTATTTAATTTGTACCACCCATTCATTATTCATTTCATGCATCGACGACTTTACAATTAATACATAAGTATTTTCATAATTGTCTATATATATACACATATATTTATATGCCTTCTTTATCTTGTCGTGTACTAAAATTTTCTTGTGCCTAATTAGCATTTCTTAGAAGATTTAATATTTAATGATAACTAAGTAATTAGCTACCGGTTATGAAGGGACGGACGCTTAGATTTAATGTTTTTGACTGAATCATTAAGAATTTTCATTGGTTTCCCCAAAAAAAGAGTTATTAATGATTAAATGCAGATTGTGGGAATGGTTTGATATAATCTATCACAAAATTAATTGACCATTATAGTTATATTGGTCCAAAATTAGGTGTAAATTATGAACTTAAATTTTTTTTTTGATAAAATATAAATTATATTACCAAAATGGAACATTATGTTTAATTACAAAAGCTTATTGTAGGAGTTTTGTTGGTTAAAAAAATTAACACACCAAATAAAGTTAGATTGAAATTGGATAATATGAGATTACATAATTAGGAGAAGGTGAACTATCTAAAAAGAAAGTTGCGGCATCCTTTGCGACCGCGTCTAACAAGTAGTAAATCTTTGATTGATCGATCAAGTTGCAAGAATATGACAGTTAGAATTTAAAGAACTGCGGAAAAGACTGTTGTTCTTTTTCCTCTAAAAGAAATAGATTGTTGCTTGACAAACCAGTTTCTTTACCTTGGTTGGAATACCATAGGTAGACGACGATAACAAAAAAATGAAAGAATTCCAGTTCTGAAAGATGAAACTGTGTTGTCCGTTGATCCAAAATTATGAACTTAATTAGTCAACAAGTGACAGTCATATGTAATTTGAGCGTGGAAAAAAACATGATCATGAGTACATGTTCATGTCGTTTAGATCGCTCTTAACGTACTTACGGAGTTTCGGTATTTAGTTGCAAGTTAATATTATAGATAACTGGAATGCAGCATTTGCAAAATTTCCTTGGGAGATTCTTTTTTCCCAATTAGAAAAAAGGAGGAATTCTAGAATTTGTTTTTATCCCAAGAAATTTTTTATAATTTGAAAAACAAAAGTCAAAAGGAAAGTCCACCAACCCCACTTGTTTAATAGAAACACACAAAGCTAAGAAGCATCACAGTTCACATCACACGTAGAAAGCTCTCTACTCATTGACTCACATTCGCAGCTTCTACTCTTCCTTTTTCGGAAATCCTATCACTCTTTTTCTGATTTGACTTTTCTTTATTATTTATTAGTTATTGTTCCTAAAAACTTTCTCTTATGAGTTTTCGATTGAGACAACATAAGCTTTAGTTGATTTTTCTCGTACCAATTGTGAAAGTTCTCTTTTTCTACATTACTCTTTTATCTTCCGCCTCCATTTACCGTTTTGCTTTATGTTTTTTTTTCATTAGGTTGAGTTATCTTATATTTATTTTGGTCTATCTATTTGAAAAAGATGTAAAAAGAAAACGTCATTTTTTATAAAATAAAAGAAAAGTGTTGAAACAGTTAATTTTCGTTAATCGTTGAGATCAATTGAGGATTGGATTATATCTGGACTTATAAAGGAACTTTCTGCTCAATTTTGGGAACCATATGATAATGAAACAGAATAAAGATGATAGAACTTGAGCAAATTGGTTAACCAAACCAAACAATACACTAATTAATTCTTTTAATAATGGCATCCTATAAAATAAATAAGAGGGCGAAAACATATGCCTAGTAGATAAACAAAATTTGATCGTTCACAGAAGTTTCATTTTATTCTAGTTGGTTTGTCAATTCTAGTTAGTTTACCAATCAAAACTGAATTCTTCATAGGTCTCAGAGTGTATCTGCGCTATTTTCTGGTTCAGTTTTAATAATTTATTTCACCAGAGGACGATTCTAGTATACATTAAGAGTGGACAAAAAAATCGAATTCAAACACCCGATTCAAATCCGACATGAAAAAGTTTAGCCGAATACGAAATCAAATTTGGCAAATTATTCCATTGAAATGTAAATTAAAATCTGTATTTGAATCTTAACCGAATTTAATATCCGTTAGGATATCTGAAAATCCGAAAACACATAAATACCTATGGAAAAATATCTTAATTCGAAAATCTTATCCTATAAATGTGAGTTTTGTATGTGATCCGAGTACAAACTGAAAAACACACCAAAACCCCAAAAAAATTCGAAAAAACTGAATCGGATCAAAACCCGAATTTCCAGTTTTTTCTAGAGTTTTAGTTCTGAAATCTGAACCCGACCCGAACCCAAAATTTTTTACCTGAATCCGAACCTAAACCCAGCAAATAATTCTATTTAAAAATAAATCTCTAAATTTAAAAATTCGAAAACCCGAATGCCCACGCTGTACATATTGAGATAAGTACAGATTTGGGCCTGTTTATTCGATAAATGCACATTATTAAACTTTCGTGGGCTTAATAAAGAAGGCCAGAATATGAGAGTTACTCATGAGTGGATCTACATTGTGCCTCAATGTCTGACTCTGTACTGGAGTAGCTACATGATTCCAAGATAAACTATAAACCGTTCCGTCCTAATTTAGCCTAATGATAATCGTCAAGATTTCTCCGCATCTACTTTAGGAGGTTTATGTATAGTGAGTGAGAATAATTATTCTTTGTTATCACTTCTTAAAAAAATTCTTTCAAAAAGTTTGGTTTATTTGCTTAGTGCTCACGAGTTAGATTTCGCAATGCTATGGCTTCCACTGATGGTTATCTCGAAACACTATGGCCTCCACTGATGACACTGCTCATCTGACATATTAATCGACCCATTCGTTTGCATTTATAAATTTTTATTTTAAATTTGTTTGAGTGTCTCTATTTGTTTACAAATGAGATTATTTAAAAGACATTTATCATTATGTTGACAAAAAAGAAAAAGACATTTATCATTATTAATTATTGTCTCTAAATATTAATATATGAAAAAGATAGTTATAATTTTTTTTATATAGTTATAGTTGTACATTGAATATTTCACACAACCATTTTTTACATTATATCACGACTTTTCCATAATTATTTATCATACATATAAGCCGTAAAAGCAACACATATTGACATTTTTAACAAAAAAAAAACACACATAACTTAGGAACATATTACACACCATACTGTTACATTATTATTATGAGAAACACATAGGTGTTTCTCTTTTACTCCTGACTATACCATACCATCAACTTCATTGAACGTCCTCTTTTACTTACGAGCAGTGGCGGAGGTATTTGAAGGGAAGGGGCATAACTTTAGAAAACTTTTTTTACAAGGTTACTGAATTAGTGTAGTTGAATTATTTGGCTTGAAATATCTAATATGACCTCATGTTCCAAGTTTAAATTGTTCTTTAGCATCCTTTGTCAATTTTTTTAGTTACTTGTTTATTGCTTTTGGTTTTTAATAAATATTATTCAACTCATGTTTTCCTTCTTATTTAAATATTACTTTTTTCTTCTACTTCTCTCTATATATAAAAATTAAATTCTTATATAGAATTGTTGATTTTTTCCTTCACATAGAACTATAGATTTAAATTTAAAAATATATATATATATATATATTAAATAAGATAATATACTTCACATGACTTCATTTCACACCAATATTTAAGATTAATTTTAAAATATAAAATATTGAAATTATGAAATTACATATTCTTAGTTTCTTCTACATTTAAGAAAATTATAATGGCAATACATAGTTTTGTAAATAAAAAATAATAAAAAAAATATTATTTTTCAACAAAATTTATTGAAATTTTAAATTTTAATATTATTATATTTATATTAATATATGACCCCGTAAAAAATATTTATAGTTTTCGGTTGTCTTTGAAGCGTTGAGCTCGTCCCAAGCTTCGGTCCAAGTGACCATTCCATCTACAAGCTTGATGAAATAATAATTCACCTTCTCCAGATTCTTATGATCCGTCCCAAGTTTTGTAAACAGCCTCTCATATGCTAAAAGGGTATCCACGAACAAAGTCAGCACCACTTGTGAACGGATCATAAAGTGTGTTGAAAAAGAGTGGGGTTGATGGACTTAAGAGGTTCTTCATGTGCCGTTCAATCACATTGATATCTTTATCCAATGGATCCTTTGCAACCTGTAACATTGCCCTCATACAAACATTATAAGATATCTGAACGATCCATATAAAACAAGATAGAGAAAGCCACTTTCAAAGCAATCATCATCAATGGTGTAGATATACTTCTTCTTGGAGACCATGTAACCGAAGCAACGACAAGCAGAGTCTTTGAAGGAAATGCAAGAGGCCTTGTGACCCAAGATACGATTGATATCGTTCCTGTTGTATAGCTCGTAGTCAAATCCTTCTGGTACCTTGATGGTCTTGGAAGGATCACCATCCTGAATGATTATTAGATGGTATGGCTCAAAGAATGGCCTCCACATCTCCAAAAAATCCAGGTTACGGATAGTCGGGATCACGATGTCAAACTCATCTTTCAACACAGGCAACGGTTTCACTGAGGAAGAGAGTTGCGCCATTTGAGATGGCTGAGAAGTTGAAGAGAGCTGGATAAGAGAGTGTAAAAGAGAGACGGAGACTGAAGGCGATGTGTGATAATGAGAATGAGAGCTTCTGTATTTATAGATGAGAAAAATAATATATTAAATAAAGGAAAAAATATTAACTTCTTTTTTGGGGGCAAAATTTAGTCTTGGTTTTAGACGTCATTTATTATCTTTTTACAAAATTGAAGTTACCTCTTTTTAGATGGTTTATTGACATCCAAATGATTAAAGTTTTGACATCAAACTGTGTTCAATTTTTGAGTGATCACTCTGATGCATATATTTTTAGTTGGCTCTAGTATATTGCAAGTTGAATCATTTTGTACTTAATATAGCTAGGTTGAATTGTTCAACAGAAACTAATATGGTAAGCTCATTGTCATGATTGGTAGACCATCATTTTTGGACAGCCATGCATCTCTCTTATGCACGCCCTGTGATGCTCATAAAATCGGTAATAGCAAACTTAACAAATTTTGGATATCAGTGTTTCAATTGCCTAACAATTGTGTCTTAGAGAGTGAAAAATTTTACTCAATTTTCTTATGGTCTGGTCCAGAGGTAAATTCCCAAAAGATAAAAATGGTATAGATTGATCTATGTAAGCTTAAGAGCGAAGGAGGATTGGACTTAAAATCATTTAATTATTTTATCCCTCTAACTAGATAACTATTTGCATTCTCTAATTTACAGGTAGCATATAACGCTAAAATTCTAATAGAGAAAAAAAAAAACACTTTCAAAATATTATGGATTCTTCCATACCGGCAACATTATATTTTTTGTTTGTTTATTTGTTTAATATCTAATGTTAAAAGATATTAAAATAAATAAATAAGTGTTTTGTATGATTGTAACGTATCCCACTTTCAAAATATAAAATTACAAAAGCAAATTAAAACAAGCAAGGCATCGACTCACGTTTTCATCAAAAGCCAAATTCACGCGTCTCACATCACTCTTTAACTCATGCATCACGTTGACACCATTCTCTTTGTATCCAGGATTCCATGCATCACGTTGACACCATTAGTCATAATTAATAGAATATATAGAACACAATGATTTTCATCAAAAATATGAATACTAAACCACCCCCCCCCCCCCCCCCAAAGTTCTTGGCACAATATGATTGAGTCAGGCTTAGAGGAGTTGAAAGTCGACGATTAAACCCATTAAAATTTTATTGAATACATATAACTAGTTTTCCCTCTACAATGTACGATAGATTATGAGTTTGGATTTGGTGTGTTGTTCAAAGATGTTTTGAGTAACTTGTTGTCCCAAACAGAGTCTTTGACTGATGAGTTCTTTGATATATTTTGCTTTTATCATTAACAAACATGTCTTTTGAAAAGTTTGGTTTTTCCTTAAAGCTTCTACGTTTATGATGTGATCACGTTTGAGTTTTCTGGAATACATTTTCAAACATAGTTGCTGATGTTTTGGTTCTAAAAAAGTTAAAAGAAATGTTTGCATTTGTCACTCAAAGCAAGAAACTTCAATATTGTCAAACTATCAATAGTTCATCTTAAGTACATATATTTTCAAACCAAGCTACAATTATATCTATCAGCTAATTATCCTCTTGACATTTTCTTCTCATCATTGCGTCGCATAGCCTTGCCGCGTCTACATTGTCTCTAACATTATGAACTCTAATGAGATTAGCACCTTTTAATATCCCCGCAGTAACACAAGAAACAGTTGCAGGATCTCTTTCACTTGCCTCAGGACGACTGCAAATATCTCCCAAAAATCTCTTCCTTGAAGGTCCTATAAGTATAGGTGCATGAGACAATCCTATACTCTTCTTAGCCATCCCTTCCCTAATTTTTGGCAAATCCATGATAATATCTAAGTTGTGATCTTTTCCCTTCGAAAACCCAATCCCTGGATCAATCATAATCCTCCAAGCTGGAACCCCAGAGAGTTCAGCATCGCTTACTCTCAAACAAAGCTCTGAAGCAACATCTTTACATACATCATTATACTCCAAATTCTCCTTGTTTTGCATTGTACATGGATCTCCTCTCATGTGCATAACCATATAAGGAACATCCGAATCCGCAATAACTTTATACATATTCGAGTCTAAACTTCCTCCAGATACATCATTCAACATGTCAGCTCCATTTCTTATTGCTTCAAAAGCAACCTCAGAGTTAAAAGTGTCCACAGATATAAGCTTTCCCTTCATCTCTGGCATGCCACGAACAGCTTTTAAAACTGGAATTAGTCTATCTAACTCTTCTTGACTAGAGATTCTTGAGGCCATTGGTCGTGTAGATTGTGCACCGATATCAATAATATCTACACCTTCAAAGATCATAGAAAGGACCCGAGAAACCGCGGTATCTAGAGATTGAAACTTACCTCCATCACTAAAGCTATCAGGGGTAATATTAAGTATACCCATCACATAAGTTTTCTTAGAAAAATCCCATAACTGATCTCCTATTGGTATAACCCTTTGAATACCTTCTTTCCCAAGCAATGATTCACCACCTAATCTCTCCCAAGCTTGAAAGATTCCACCTGGATGGATTGAGAGTGAATGCCAATATGCAATTGTATGATCATTATCAACATCTTCTGATCCAAGCAAATCTACCAAAGGAGCCAATACAAATGGTCTTTCCCATATTCTCTCATGGGGAATGATGAGATTATCAGAAGTTATTCTATGCTTCCCATAGAACAATATGTCTAAGTCAAGTGGTCTTGGTCCATATCTTATACCATTGTCTTCACGACCCATCTCTTTCTCAATTTTTTTGAGAACGTTCAAGAGTTCATGAGGTTTGAGCTTTGTGACACCTCTCACTGCAGCATTGAGAAATCTTGATTGGTTGGTCACATGAACAGGCTCAGTCTCGTACAGCCAACTGTGCCTCGTTACACGGATCCCATAATCTTTCATCAATCGTAAAGCCTCTTTGAAATTATTCATTCTGTTTCCAACATTGCTTCCCAAAGCAATCACAACTTCTTCCAAAGTTGTAGTTGTTTCCGAAGATTCGAAAGCTGAGTTACACACCAAAAGTTCACATATATTTGCATCAGAGAAGCTAAAGAAACGAAAGAAATAAATGGTTCTATGGTTTTTGTTTAAACCCATGTTTTGAAGGTGAAACTGGATTCAAAGCTTTACTCTTAGAATAGTGAATCGATAACAAAACGAAAACATAGTTTATTTTCAACGAAAAGGATGAGTGGAGGATACAAACCCATTTTAAAATATTTTGTTCGGTATGCTCAGCCAAAATATCAGTATTATCTGCGTAGATCTGACCTGAAGATTTAAACTTGAAGATTCAGATATACAAATAAAGGTCATATGTTATAAACTAGTTGTGCCATTCAAGTACCTTTTCGTCTTTCACTCTCGTTAAATCAGCTTCTTTCGAATTGGATATGGCTCCGTCTAGCAGAAGCAAAATTGTAAGAGAGAAGTTGAAATTTGTAGTAATTCTCTCATATACTTGGATGAGGTTATAATGAGGGATATCACCAATTATATACTAGTTCATTTCTGTGACAAGTGCACTCTTTCTATATGATGTGTCCTATTTGTATATTTTTAATATCTCTTTCTTTTTGATAAGATTTATTACTATTCAGTGACTTTATATTATCAAAATATACTTTTAGTTCCTATATTATATATATATATTAACAATTATGTATAAAGATATGTAAACTCTTACTTTTCATTAAAATGATATCTTATTATCTATACTAGTTTTTCCTATTAAAAGAGATATCTGTATATATTAGGAGAGATCCTAGAAAATATGTGTTGAAAACTACATCAAAATTTCGACAACAAAACAAAAGATCACATTAAACAGGGGAGAAAAAACTCATTAACTCAATTAGACAGAAAACACACACACACACACATCAGTTTCAGAAAATACAAAAATACAATTTTATGACTTATTTTCAAAACTACCATAAAACACCTAAAATTTCGACATTATCACAAATTTCTGTTTAGGAACTTTAACACAATTACAGGATTTCTTACTTAATCATTGAGGAAGACCACTTCCTAAAATTTGAGGAACTTTCCACAAAATAGAAGTTAGATACTTTAGCCAATTTTCCACATAATAAAACATAAAATATAATAGTGCATAGCTAAATTTATTAAAAATCAATACTCCAATACAAAATTAGTAGCAGCAGGAGTATTATCTAGTATTGAGTATAAGTTAAACATTCATATTTAAAATTTGGGTCATATATTGAAATTATCATATTTTTGGATCGATCCTTTTGTTCTCTGCAAAGATTTAATCCGTGTGAGACGGACGTACCGTAGCAGACTAACCCATAAATCTCTTTTTCTCATTTACCTGATCTTCATGCTTCTGTGCCTTGTCCTCAACACCTTAACCGATTAAAAAAAGAAAACAATACATAAAAGTAGAGACGCCATGACGGTTTTGCATTTTGACGCAGAACACAACACCTTCGGATTAGGGATGCTACACTTTTTTCATTTGTTACATTTTTACTTGAAATGGAATCTTCCAATGATGCACACAAAAAAAATACCTACAAAATGAAAGCAACTTGCAGAGAGATGAACATTTTATATTTGATTATTGACAAAATAAGACTAAAATACGAATGAACATGGGCCGTCATGATATATGACGGTCTCAAAATGTAAGGAAAAAAAAAACAGTAAAAAGGACGAAAGCAAAAAGCCCAGAAGAAAAAAATGCTTAATTAAGAATCTCCTTTCATATACATCGCCTCTCAAATTAACTTCTGATCCAACTAAACTCTTTTGACATCCTCCTTTGCATTAATCTTCAATCCTCAAGTTCTGAAACTTGTAGCCAAATCTTAAAGAAGAGACAAATCTTGTGACACAATTTCACCAGAAGCTTCCAAAGCTTCAACAGCTTCCATACTATAAGACCGGCAACTAAAATAAAACACTGCACTCATCATTGTATCAATAAGCACCACAAATGAATACATCACCACAAGTAATGGACCTTCCCATAACCTCGAAGACCCATCTCCATAACTCAAACTCTTCACTCTATGCTCAAACAATCCTTCCACAAATGTCAATCCTATTGTTGATCCTAAAAATATCAACAAACCAACCTGAGTCTGTCCTTTAATCAAATCACTTGCTCTAACCAATGCTCCTGGACCCGAAACATCTTCAAGAATCGAAATCACGATCGTAGTATTGCTGATTATTATAACATTAGCAAACATTACTGAGAACACTAAACCAACTAAGATAGCTCCATAGGCATTGAAATCAGGAGAGAATCCAAGAACATAAAACGAGCTACACACCGCGACAAGGAACACACAGAAGCTAGTGAGACAAACAACAATCACCATACAAATCCACAAGTAAGTGGACACAAGACGTTTCCATAGTCTCTGCATTATCACCAAGAACTTACTTAACACAACCTTCTTCCTAGAATAAGTACAATCCACAGAGTAAACCACAGCAGCTCTAGACAATAAGGAGAGAGTGATGAACAAAGGGAAACACATTGCGGAAGAAACAGCTGTTTCAGAGAATTTCTGACAAGAGTTTCTCACAAAAGGCAACAAAGGAAGACCACTTGATTTGGAAACTAAAAGAAGCCTCACTGTGAGTGAATTAACAACTGATTGATCAACTAAAAGGTTTGGTAATAGAATTGCTGAAACAGGACAAATCAAAAGAACTGCGATTAACATGAAAGCACCAAGATTATACCGGAGAATTCGAACAGTTTCTCTCAAGATCTCCAGCGCATTCATCGAGTGAAACTGATGATCAGACGATGATGATTCTATCTCCAATTTCCGAAAAATTGATCCTGGATTAATCATCATCCCAGATAAACCCGTTTCCATAATTTGTTTTGTTTTCCAACGAAATGGGTTTCAAGCTTTTCAGCTACATACCATAAAAATCAATGCAAAGTGAAGATTTTTTAATCAAAGTGAGGATTTTTATAATCAAAGTGATGGTTTTTTTGGGTTGTTTAATAAGCAAATTTCCCAAATATTGGTAATGATAACGAGAGAGATACAGCGACGCGTTAAAAGCATGAAAGTGTCATGCAAGCAATGAGAAAAATGGGATCTTTGAGAGGTGTAAGAAACAGAAATCACGCATAAGGGGCTTGGAGAAATGAAACCGGGTCGACGACGGTGCCGAAACTGTATACATAAAAGCGTGAGTTTCGGTGTTAATATCCGCATCCGGGTACGGGTCTGGGTTTCGGTTTGAGTCCGGGTTACTAACAGAAACAAGTAGGCACGTGGATTGGATGAGGTGGCGTAATTTTGTCAAAAGAAAAATAAAGGTTTATCTGTAATCTTCCTCTAAATAAATAGTTGATACAGATTTTTTAGATTATAATCTCATCTTATTTATTTATTTTTTTAATTGATAAAGATTCTATACCAATTTAAGAAAATTCTAGTATTCAAGAATCCGGGTCTCGGTTTTAAAAAGACGCGTGGATAAGTGTGAGATATGCACTTGGCAATATTTGTCGTAAAACGAAAGATATCTATTTGTTTTCCTAAATAGATTAATTAAAATAGTTAATATAAGATAATAATCTCTTCTATGTATTTTATTTTTTGGCTATGTCAATTTATCAAGATTTTACTATCCAAGAAATAAGTAATTCAATCTCTCATTGGTGAGTTGTTTAAAGTGACGCAATCCCAACACATTTCGAAAGAATAGATAATTAGATTAGTCGGTGCCTCCATTGACTAAACAATCACAAATTCCCATATTCATATCGTCTTCTTGGCCCATGCAATTAAATATTTTAAAAAATTAAGCTCTTAATCATGAATTGTTGTATCAAATCACAATTTGATATTCTTTTCAGATGAAAACAAGTCTTTTTTTTCCCTAACAAATAAACAAATAAAGTAATCAATCTCTAGAAGATGTTCAAATTGGCTCAGTACCTTAAAATAAAATCTTAAGAATCCACAAAAGTCTTCATTTTTTTCCACTGATGATTGTCCTAAGAGCTTTTTGGCAGGCACTGTAACAATCCCATAAATCATTTTACTTTTCTTGATCGATCCATTTGAATGTGACCAAACCATGTACCAAAGAATGCCTCAGACTCAGAGGATTCTCAACTCATGAAAGCCAAAACTAGAATGTGATTATATTATGGGCTTCTCATCTTGATTTGTGGATGTTTCTAGAAGGAACCTGATCACTGTCTTCTCCACCAGATGCATCATAGCCATCACTTGTAGACCTTGACAATGGCATCATCATCATCATGGCTTGTTGATGATGTTGTTGTCCTCTTTGTTGACCCATCAGACCAACAGCTGAAGCAAACCCATTGAGCTGTGCTGAATCCTCTGCTTCAGATGAAACTCTAAAAGGGTGAATGTCGTGTGAGTCTAAGCTGCTCTCTGGTGAAGATGTCACCATTACATGACCGGAACCTGACATTGCCCGGCTTGTCTGAAACGCGCTTCTTGCTTCTAGCTGAAGAGGAGCTAGCCCTGAGCTAGTTGATGTCTCCATTACTACTTTTTTCTGAACATTCATCAGCGGTTCTAGAGGTAGTTCTGCTGGCAATCGTATGCGTTTAGATTGCCTTCGCTGCTTCCCATTACTGTTAGCAGCTTCAAATTTCGCGGGGAACATTCTACGGCCGCTGTTTCCAAAGCTGCTGCTTGCTTCTAAGCCAACAAATGGATTCTCCCGTCTCGCCACAGGCTGGATTATTTTGGATTTCTTTCTTGCTTCTGCTGCTGCTTTTGAAACTTCTTCCGCATTGAGACGCGCTAGAGTCCATGGACTGATCTTCACAGGTTGGATCTTCTTCTTGACGCGTTCCTCAACCACTGTCTTCTTCCCATATGAACTTATAGACACATTCTCTGGAGGGACTACGTCAAACTTCACACAGAAACACAAATACATTTAGCAAATCATACTCAACAAGGTAGAAAAGATGATGAATAATGGTACCTGATCCTCAAGAAACAAGCGTGGTGGTGTGCACCATGCCCCACGATGAAATGTATTGAAGGAGCTTGCACTGCTTAGTCCAGTAAATGAGCTGATCATTGACATTTGAGGACTCTGTTGACCACCTCCAGCTTCTAGCTCTTGGTCTTGTTCCCTAAGCGCAACTATGTAGTCGTATGTACTGATTCCCTGTTAGAGATAACTCACTTAGGTAAATCGCATAGTCAAAGGAGCAAGTTTTAGCATGCCTTCGAGCATTGGAAATAACCTTCTTAATGAGAAGAATGTGGAAGAAGAAAAGCTGAGCCAGTGGTAGCGTTGCCAGCATTGCTAATAGAGTGCAAACGGCCTGCAAGAGAGAAAGAAACCTTCGTATCTTGCATTCGGGAGATGATGGGGAAGATCAACTGTATAAGAAGATAACTTACAACGACAATAACAAATGGAATTAGTGAGAAGCTGCTTCCCAATTTCAAGGCAATGTCTGCATTAAACTGGTTTCTTCGAAGTAAACATAATACCAGCACGAAAATCCCAGTTGACCATTGCATAATGAGCTGCAATCTCAAACCACAAAGGGGAATTTCAGATGTTTCAACCGATTAGTAATACACCAAACTTGAAATTTGACCAATGCAAGAACTCACTCTTTGTTTCATTAACCAAAGAATTATTCAGAACACTTCAAGACCGAGAGATAAAGAGAAGATATTTTTTCCATGAAGTCGTGAAAGATCAACACAACCTTACCAAAAAAATAGCTGATACCATAAGGCTGAAGAATTTTCGATAATTCCGCTTGCCAATGCAATTGTTTAGCCACTACACAAGTACATAAGTAAACGAAGATAAAAAAAAAGTTTAAAACAAAAAGAAAAACCAAGAATTTTTCAGGCAAATGCTTATCATACCCTGCAGTGATGATCAAATCGGTCCACACATTTGTCACAAACTCTGCAATGCTTGCTGTATTTGAAGACCTGCAATAGGAAATACAATGTTTATGGATTCAGACGATTATTAGTGCTGAGAATATGTAGTGCTCTCTTGATATTGAACCGTGAAACAAGAAAACTCCAAAGCCAATCAGAAGAAATGATAATACAAGTTTTCTGATTTCAACTATTCCTCGCACCTCAACTTCACACAGGCTGCAATAAAACATCCCATCCTCGATTTTCTGCTCAGAAGATTCATCCCTCCCACCGCAACAACTACAGAGCAATGGACAAGGGGAGCAAAGCAAACGCAGAAGACAAGATCTTTCTGATGACTCCACTTTCTTGTTGGTTTCATTTTCTAGATTACCTGTTGCTGATCCACAGCCATCTTTTGCATCCTTTGATTGAGGGAATTTCCCATTTTCAGGAATTTTAAGGTACTTCTTTGACCGGAAAACTCCAGAGTCTGCAGGATCTGAAGCCGCACACCATATATACAATCCAACCACACATGTAATCTGAAAACAAGATGTCACTGACTCAAGCAATCTCTAAGACTATTCCAATCCATCCAAAAAGGGAAAAAGCAAAACACAATTTTCAAAGACTTGAGGTGTACACAATCTCAAAGACTAAGGTCTCAAGTTGAAAGCAAATGGATAAAGTTGAAAGAAGAAATAGCAAATCCACAGACGGTGAGATCAAAGTTTCAACCTTAGCCCCTAAAATTGGCTCGGAATCAAGAAGTTGAAAGTATATTTGTAACTGATTATTAGACTCAAGATGATACAGAATGCACTGCAACATGAGCGAGTCTGATTGTGACACAAGAGTTGTCGTTGAAGAGTTGATACATAAAGAAAATCCAATAAGAATCACGTGGGCTTTGAGATCATTAGAGAAGCCAAATGGAGCTTGAGGTGCTTTGGGTTGTTGCTCTTGAGGAGCATATAAATAGAACGCAGCCGTGAACAGAAAAAGTTGCGCGTCTAGGGTTTTGCTGAGAGAAAGTCACAGGTGTGTGTGTGGCATTGCCCCACTATACAAGATAGAGAGATCTGTTTGTGGCTCTGTTGTGAAACTACACTTGTCGGAAAAGACAATGAGTGGTAGTTTTCTTTCACTGTAATTCTAGAAAAGAGTGGTGTGGTATCCATATAACAATTGTAGGTTGAGGCCTTTTCTAGTGAATGATTTATAAATTTGATCCCGGGGATGTAGGTTAACCGAACCCCGTTAACAAATCTCATCTGTTTTAGCACTTACCAGCTCGTTTCACTCTCTCATCAGACAAACGTATTGATTTAGCACACATATAGTTATTATATTTGGCATCAGAGCAAG
The DNA here is from genome assembly GCA_963922655.1 of Cardamine chenopodiifolia. Lineage (NCBI taxonomy): Eukaryota > Viridiplantae > Streptophyta > Magnoliopsida > Brassicales > Brassicaceae > Cardamine > Cardamine chenopodiifolia. The sequence continues at coordinate 16,243,013 of OZ000484.1, forward strand.
AAGTATCTAACGCTAAGTTGTCCATTTTCAGGAATCAATGAAGCTTCTAATCTCTTAATGGGGACCTGATCAAAGATCCAACCAGAAACCAAGTAACTCTAATTTCCCTAAATTTCACAAGACATGTTAGATTGTGGAACCAATGGTCTATGTATTCCAGAAAAAAAAGACAACACATAAACGGACAATATTAAGTACAAAATTTTGATATAGAAAGCAGATTTGATTTCAGAAAGCTAGCAGAGAAATTGAGCTTACCAGGGGAGTGTAAATGCCCATGGCAATGTACTGATGAATCTTCTTCCCAACAAAGGGAGCAAAGAATACATAGAAAGCAAACCCTAAAGCCAAGAACACAGCAACAGCCACCACCTACCCAGAAAAATACAAAAAAAATATCCAAACTTTAACCTCAAATTCATAACCCACCAAAGAAATATCACTTAGAATCCAAAGATTTGAAGAACCTGAAGAGGATGATAAGGAAGTTGCCATCCATGTTTCCTCATTTTACACTAAAATGCTGCAAAACCCAGATATAGATCGAAGAGACTCAAGTCAAACAAACATAAAAACGTTCCCTTTTTCCCCTCATCTCCTCCAAAAATCCAACATTTTTGCTTCTTCCTTTCACGGACTCTATAGTAACAAAGAAGTCTCAAACCAAAGGAAAGAGTGAAGAAGAAGACATTTTGACCAGAGTGTGAAAATTAAATACCAAGTAGAAACAAAAAGAAAAAGTAGACTCTTTGTTAGTTGTTTCTTCTCTGATTCTCTCTGTACCTTCTGTGCAAAGCTATGAGCTTTGAAGCAGAGATGTACTACTAAAGGACCCCACCATTGAAGAGAGAGAGAGGGGAAAGTAGTTATAATTAAAAGCAGTTACCTTTTTTCCAAGGCCGAATCATGTGTCACAGTCTTGTTGCTGGCAAATCCAGTAACACTTGTTTTTTCCCTTTCTCCTTTGTTAAATTGCCATCACTCTCTTTCTATCTCTTCCCAAGTTCTCTTTTTTTACCTTTTTACCCACTTGTTTTACTGACCTTTATGTTTTCACCCCACAGTTTCTTCAAATCCCATATAACAATGTTTCAATTTGTAGTGATGAAATGAGGTTAACTTGATTTTTTTTTTGTGATTAGATAAGATAGTCTAAACATGTTCTTGTTTACTCTAATTACAATGTGTCCTTGTGTAATAAATTATCTCAGGTCACCATTAAATGTTTTGTACCAAATGACTATTTTGTCTTAAATGTTAGTCTTCCAAACTGGTAACTACTATGCACACTGTACAGTTCTACCTGTTACAAAAATCAAGCCGATTTGGTTAAGATAATTTTAAAACTCCAAAGAAGTAATATTACAAGGAAAATTATTATAACAACAATAAAAAATGTATAGATGGAGGAATATTATTGAAGTAGCTCTAGAGTCCATTTGATTTTCAATATTCGAGGCCGAGAGTGACAGAACATGGCACCAAGAAGATGATGGTCCGGGAAGATTAATGAAGTTGGCAAATTAATTTCCCCTATAAGTTTAGGATTATTATTTTATTTTAAATTTGTGGGTATGTCTCCTATGGTCTCTCTCTTGTCAGACAAATGGACTTTTTAGAAAAAAAGAATAAACTTTTTTTTTGTAATTTGCGTTATAGTTACCTTTTTCTTGCTACTTGTTTTAAAAAGAGTCATTTGGATCGAAAGCCAATGTCTTATATGTCAATATGTATAATATATAAATTAATATACGTCGACTTTGCATGCAAATACGAAAAATTATGGGTTTTTTAGGGAAATGGAATTGTTTTTACTGTCTTTGTTTAATTGATTCAGATATTCGTATAAACATATTGATTCTGACACCCCCCCCCCATGAAAGTAACGGCCGAAAAATTGCAATGTTTTGATAATTTTGTTTTTCAAATAAAGCTATACATTTTTCTTCTTTCTAATTTTTTTTTTCAAATATAGCTATACATTTTTTCTTCTTTCATTGCACAAATGAAGATATACATAAAAAAATTCGATTACTTTAGTTTTTGTACTTCTCTAAACTTATTAAAAAAAAAAAAATCATTCGTACATATAATTTTGCAAAACCACAAAACATACCTTTGTCTTTGGTCAAGTCAACTTTGATAAACTTAATGCGGTTTGATAGAGAATAGAGATTTTATTCCATGCCCATAAGATTAAAATTATGTTTTATTGAATAAACAAATCTTTTAAATAGGTGAAGGTAAATAATAAATTAAAATATAATTTAATGATAAGCTGAAATTCTATTTGAATATTTTCCTTTAAAGTAAGTATCAAATATTTAAAAAACTCAATAAGATCATTAACAAGGGACAAAAGGTGTGTGGGTGAAGGAGTAAATGTGAAGCATTAAATTCTAAGGACCTCTTTATGTATGTCGTTTTCCATCTTCATATTCTTTTTTTTCTTGGTAGAAGGGATTGTAATTTAATAGTTTATCGATAAAAGAAGAAAATCAATGAGGTCGACAAGCATTCTTATAAAAATCTTGAAAACGTAACTGAGTATAGTTTTTTTAGTACAATACTACGAATAATTAAAATAGCTAATATTCTCTTGTTTCGAACTGAACAAGGATTTAAAATAAAATAAAAATGCTACGCCCGGTGACTACGGCTGATCGTGTATCGAGATATCCGGTCGCAACTCGCAACAAACGTTGAACGATTCCATATGAATACTAATATAATATACCATTTTCAGATAAACATGGCTTATGTTTTGTTTTCCTATAATTACTGCGCCACGCAAAGAACAGTTGAGAGCTCATACCACACTCTAAAAAGCTATTTGATCACGAGGCAATCTCAGCCGCAGATTTGGCGTGACAAATATTCTTCTATGAGACCCAAAATATTTTCCCTTTTCCCTTCACATGAATTGGATCATCGATCGCATTAGTAAAATTTTGGCAATGACTTTTAGAAAATCGAAAAACCAAATCATAACATAAATTGGTAGAACAAATGCACGCACATATTTTCCTCAAAACATACATTTCTTCAGTTCACAATTTACAACTCAACGTTGTTGTCAAGTCTTCTGATTTTTCTTTAGTATAATTAACATGTCTACTATTATTTACCATAGCATTAACAATCTATATTCTATGTCGTAATGAAAAGAAGTCAACACATTGGTAGCATAGTCAATATAAAAACAAAAAAGATAGGACAATATTAACAGCTTTTCGGCAGGACAAAATAAATATTAAATTTGATAATGAAATGTAATTGTTTAAATTTTGAAGGATGAAAGATATACATGATCCAAGCAAGGAATACTACAAAATGGTCGATGGAGACATACAGAGAGGGACTTGTTCTCATTTGCTTGGGTCTTTTCTTTAAGGCACGTGCCTTGTGCCTCTACCCATACCCGTGACTCACTATACCCTTCTCCTCCTATTTCTATTTTAGTTTTTATAGCTTTCATTTATATGTTTGACCTAAAAAGATGTTTCATTTATACAAAACTTCTTCCCACCGAATAAATGTTTAATAGTAAAGTTGATGGACATAGAACTTATGATACTTCAATTTCTAATTTGTGAGGCTGTGAATTGTGACCTGTGTGGGCAATGGACGCAATTATAAGATGTGGGGGAAATTACTACTTGATGGGTAATGAAGAAAGGAATTTGATTTTTTTTTTAATGTTCCTTTTATTTTTTACTATGACTAATTTAATGTGATGTAACATAAAAAGATAAATCAGTGAAAAACCTTTTATTATACAGACTCACAACCAAGGCCAAATCTCAATATATATGGTTTTATCACAAATAGTTTCGTATAAATATGCATCTTATCTAAACATTTAACATAATTCTATAAAGTTGTCATCTGGAACAACTCTTTTTCTTCATATTTTATGATATTAATTAAAAATTATACTGATCTTGGTGTTTTTAATTTAAATTTTCTCTTTTAGTTCTTTTACATCTAGTAAAGAAAGCTCCATTAAATTATTTGAATTTTTAGTTTATATATCTATCTTAATAAAGTTTGAAACTTCTTAGTTTGGGAATGTTCACACGCTTTTGGTTCTGGATTAATGTTTCACAATTCACACCAATTCTCGAGTAGATTGTAGTTCTTTATTTTTTTTTTGTGTTGGTGTAAATTTTTCGATGTAGGTTGAGACGTGACTTGAAATACGCATATGATTAGGATGATTAACTTTGAGTGGTGTGAACAATAAATCTTCATTTGTCCTATGCTTAGATCTTCTTCATTTTGTAGTATGTACATGATTTCTATGAATATGATAAATGATGATGTAACAAGTAAAACATATATTTCACAAAGCTCATAATTTAATATTTATTTACGAAATAAAGTATTTAACTTATACAAATATACCAAAATATGTAGTGTAATGTTTTGTAGTAGAGTTGACACTATTTACCACCCGGATTCAGACCCACATAGATACATAATGCATATCGTTGGAGGAAAAAAAAACTTGTAAAAATATGTCTATTGTCTAATTCGAACTCCATTAGCCATTTACTTGATTGCAAACATTCATGAAATACCTCTAAAATGAAGTAAAAGAAATCAGAGTTCAAATGAACAAATTAAAAACTTGAAAAATTCTATATCAAAATTTTCAAAGAATGAGGAGTAAAGAGATCGATTGATAGGAGATCATACGGCTTTTCATTCATTTTTTTTCAAAGTTATTGGATCTCTTTTCTTGTTCGAAAAAAATCGTCCATTCTTCCCTTATGCCCTGATCGAAGAGGAACTAAACAAAAGCAGTCACGAGACTTGAATCTCCGAGATTTTACAAGTCAATTGTCGTCAGTATTGAGATATAGGAGGACTGTACAATAAATCATCTGCTCAATGCATAATCAATATTGTCTTAAACTTCGAAATTGATTCATCAGTTCTAATTTTTTTTATCAGTAATTAGTAAAAGTTTTTCTTTCAACTCCTTCCACTAACATATTGTTCTCAAGTCTCAACATTTACTGTTTCATATTACTCATGTTTTTCTACATTTTCATATCTATACCCTTTTTTCATGGTTACCATTTAAAAGTTATATTCGTGAGTCCTCTAATATTTCATTCACTTATTAGTAAATTATTAAATTTGTATAAGTGAAGAATAGGCTGAATGGTAAACGAATGGTGGTATTGGTTAAGGCATAATAATCCACTCATGGCCAAGTGTACATGGTAAAGGCAAAATCCAAATGTCCAAGTGTGCAGTAACTTGTTGACACATTTGCGTTGTAACTTGTAAGGTCGATTACCACATGCCACGACAAAACTTGGTTTTCAAAGATTGAAGTTCACTCTTAGGGATATGTCATTACAATAGTAACTAATAATAATGAAACCTCCATTAGCATTTGAACAGTCAACGACAACTTAAAGCGAGGGATCACTAGAATTAACATACCCACAATCAAAAATGAATTGTGGATATAAAAACACTCAACCCTTACGTAGTAGAGGTTTGGAAACTTCTCCACAACCAAAACCAATAGTAAAGATAGATAAACGTGTCTTGCATGAAAACACATATGGCTTAAATTAGTAAGAAGAACAAACAAAAAATAAGACCAAACTTTTCCTTATAAATAACGTCAAACTGATGATATCGCCTCTGTAAAAGAGAGTGCTTTACTTATTACTTGGGACGAACTTCCTTCAATGCTCACATCTGTTCCTCTCCCATTGAGGACATGACAGACACAACTATATCTTTGCCTTCTTCAAATCCATTCTTTAGCTGTGTGAGCAAAGTTTCATCTGTTGGAAGCTTCAAATCATCCTTAGTGCTACCATTGTCAGGACCTGTAAATGTAATTCAAGAAAAAACAAACTCTCTAATTTAAGCATTTGGGCAAAGGCAAAAAACATAAAGCTGAACTAATAATGAAGAATGAGGTCACATACAAAGCCATCTTCAGATATATCAATCAACTGGTAGTCAACACGGTTTACATGTGGCACCTGCCATAAAAAGGAACAGAATTAGTGACTTTTGAGTCAAAGAAAATTACAGACTTTACAAATGTTTATATCCAATAATATCACAATTGTGGGAAGAAGGAACAATATCTTCAAGCTTCTTAGAAGTGAAGATATCAATAGCAACGAAGTGACATTTGGCGTGACCATGCTTCCCAGTCTTTGAAGTTGATACCTCTACCACCTATATTATAAAACCAAAAACAAACCAATGTTTCAATATTTTACACAATCAAATTGAATTATAAGCAAATTCAAAATCTATAATCCATAACTTCAAAACAGAGATTTTTTTCTACGGCACAATCACAACGATCAGTGACTGCTTTATACTATTAACATAAGAAATCTAGAAAATATAATTCCTCGAGAATGAATATTAAGTTAGCTGAATCAAAGTGAAAAAAGTAATTAGACCTTTCAGGGACGACCGTTGATGTAACCACCTTTACGGATGTTACCAGCTTGTTGAGGATATGTTTTGGAAGCTCCGACGTCGCTGGATTCGAAGTGGTGCTCCTCGTCCGACATGTTTCAGTGAAAATTAGAAGACCAAAAACGAGTTAAAGAGCCCATACACAAGTTTGATTTTAGAGAACGTTCTGGGGGAGTCAGCGAGTGGTATTGGATTTTTATAGAAAAGAAAAAGATAGAGACTTAGGGTTGCGTATTCCATTGTTCAGCCGTTAGGTTAAAAGTTCTTTATTAAACTAGGGTTTAAATTAATTTGAGATATTGCGTGCAAATAACGCATCCTACACGTTTATTGTTTATTTTTTCTTTTTTTCTTAGAAAACGGTTGATCGTAGATATCGCCGTGAGAGATTCTCAATTTAATTAAATTTACAAAATTAGAAACGATTATAATATAGTGATTATTATAATATTGGAGAATATAATGATAAAAAAATGAGGTGGAAAGAATAATTAAAGGGAAAGCAAATAGTTGACTACAAGTCAAAACCAGGTTGGGTAATATAAACACAAAGAGACTTGACAGATACAATCATTACATATTGACAGGAGTCAATTCTGTGAAGCAACTACTAAAATCAACATCCCAAGCTAAACGTGCTACCAAAAATATACAAACGAAACAGCTACAAGTAAACCTGAGATTCAAGAAGCTACCAAATCTTTTCAAAACCTGTGTATGAACACTTGAGGAACTTCTTCCCTGCAAAAGACAAATACAAAGTGTTTCTTTTATCTACTGTATGAATGTATAGAATGAAACAAACAAAAAGTATAGAATGGGACTTACTTCTCTTTTGCTGCTTGATAAGTGTGGCTTGATGCAACGGCTAAGAGTTCTCCGGTGTGGTTAAATGCCAAAGACGCAACGCTATTTGAGTACCTTGGAAACTTATGTAAACAAACACAAAGGTTATAGAGGAAACAAACAAGAGCAAGTCATGTTTAGTATAGAGAGAACAAGTCATGTTTAGTATTTGAAACCTCAAAGAGTCTTCTTCTGCTTTTAGCATTCCATGAGATCACGTAGCCTTCATTGTCACCAGTTACAAAAGTACCTGAGCCACTGTGCCAATAAGAAAAGACTCAACCAGATGATCCATCATGTCTAAATACAATTAGATGGTGAATGAGGCAAACCTACGATGGACTAAATTCAATTGCGTTTATGCATACACCATCAACTCTTCCATTCCTAGACTTGGGATGGCATCGAAAACTGTATCTGCCATGGATTTATGATACACATACAAACATTAAGTCACCAAATGATCATGTGTATGTTTCAACTTTCATATTTTGGTCAATCATGACTTACTTAATTTCACTGGAGCATGATGTATTGGGGAAATCCACGGCTACTTGTCCATCTACTGACCCAACTGCAAATCCTGCTCAGTAGCAACTATGTACATCTTAGAAATCAAACCAAACATGAACCTTGGTCTATGTAATATCATTCTTTCCTCAGTGGCGATGTAAACTATGACCACATTACCGAAAAATCGCAGATTCTTGAATTATCTATGTTTACCTCTGGAATAAGGTACAGAGGTGACACATCTGATCGGCACCTCCACTTGTGATGCATAAGATTGAAAAGGTTGATCTAAGTTTCGTAAATCATATATATGCATTGATGCTTCAACGCAAACTACTAAGTTGTTTCCTGATACAGTGATGCATCCAACTGCTGCACCAGCATCAGTCGAAAACACAAGACTTTCTCTTTGTCGCATATCCCAAAACTTGATCTTCTCATCCAATCCAGTAGAGATAACTTCATCTGAGCCGCATCACACAACTTGAAATTATAAATGGTTGCATATGTAGCACCAAAAGATTAATGTTTGATAGAATCAAGAACATGTATTTGAATCAATTTGCCAACAGTATAGTCTAAGACAATGTATATATCGTTACCAAAGTCTTTGATTCAAAACTAAAAACCTGAACAAAAAAATCCTCTAAATTAAAAAATGTGCATCTATTCACACAAATGACGAAAGATCCTAATTTTGACCAAGTAGCGGCGCCAACATACTTGTAATCTATATCATTTCGAAATCCATCAGAGCAAATTATCCAATTTTCTTCTATTTAGCATATAAGGCCAGCGTTATGGCTGGAGATAGGTGTATAAATGCTTAAGGACATTCATTTATCAGCACTTTGCACCAACCAAATCACACTATTCAACATAACTTAGAAATAATCACTACTACTTACTTGAAATGTAACAAGCTGACCTTTTTCATAAGAGTATACAACGGATGTTGAAATGTCGTCATGTCTTCCAACTGTGTCAACTGTTTCGGCGTTTAAATCATACCTGAAGCACATATTTTACAAGCATGGGTTTATCAGTTATGAGCTTATGTAAGTTCTATTAAAATTCAGATCCATTGGTGGAAAGTTCAAACAATTCAAAAAGCTCATTTTGAAATTCTGAAAACCTTGGAAAGAGAAATTGCAAACCTTCGGATGAATCCATCAGAACCAGAGGTAAATGAGGTTGATTCATTCTCGAAACAACAATCAAGAAGAGCAGATTGAGTGTATAACTCTAGACTTAATGAAGAGCTTTCCACATTATACAATCTCAGATACTACACAATCAACAAAAACAAATCTTATCAATAAACAACAAAATTTTCGAATACGGTATCGATTTGAGATATGAATAAAGCAGAGAAGAAACTCACAGAATCCCAAGAAGTGACAAGGAGATTGTTTGACTCTGGGGAGAATCTGAGCCTTGAAACTGCATCCTCTATAGGATTTTCAAATTCAAGTATATTCCCGCTCATGTTTCAACCCAGATCTACCAAATCCACTTCCTTAAGCAATTTGGAGCAGCTCGTATCTCAAAATTTTCACGCTCGATGCAACCGTTTGACCAAATTCAAATCCCGCTCACAAACGGGTTAATGGGCTTATGGGCCGAGTTAATTGGTCCATTTTAAGTTTTGTCGACACCATTCGAGTTAATTGGTCCGGTTCAATTCGGAGATTTCGGAATTTTCGTGTTTCAGTTTGGAAAACGTTTCACGGAACTACGTAGACAGAAATTAAAGTTTAGTTCAGTTTGTAAAGGAAAACTTTCGGTTCATTTCAAAGTAAAAACATTGGTTCCAAATTCGAACCGAAAGCCAAATAGTTTCGATTTATCCAATAATTTCGGTTTAAGTTTATAAAGAGAAACAGAGGATGAAGATTTCGTTGTATTCAATTGATCACGAGTTACAAACATTATTGCAGAGCTAGAATCTAGAGACATCTACAACTAGAGAAACAAACGAAGCATCTGTTACAGAATCAGTTTAGAAGCATCGTAACTTGAGGAAAATATCTGATATTTACATAACCGAGTTTAGACCAAAATGAACCGACTAAACCACAACTCCAATAGTTTAAAATAAACTTGGGATAAAAATTTGGTTATTTTGGTTGTTTCGGTTAAATTTTGGAATACACTTTCACTAATTTCGATTGGTGGTTGCGAACCGAACCTAACCAGTTACTGGATTTCATGCTTCCTCTTGCCGATTAGTTTCATCCAACAAACCAAATCCAAACCAGATCACCCAAAATTCGGTTTGGCTAATTCAGCTCAGTATATAAGCCCAGCCCTAACCATTACACCATGTTTTGGTTGAACTGTTTAACTTGACAGATTGTGTGAAACTAAAACACGGTTCTTACTATGAACCCCACCAAGAAGTGCCAAAAGACGGTTAAAACTTGGAATAGAGAAGTTGCATATATATACATGGGGAGTGTCAAGAAACTGTCTTTGTTTCCTCCACACTAAACTTCATCAAGAACAGTAACACAAAACAGACAAGACACTATTCAAGAAATAACTCTAAGACATTGCCTTCTTATTACTCTGGAACGTAAAAATCGAACCTGACATCAACAGAACCATCACGCGTATCTTTGTATTCAATGTTGGTTATCGATCCAGCCTCGTCCACGTCTTGGTACTCTGGTTTCACCCTCCTAACAGGCACCGTGACTGAGTAAATAGTCCCAAGGTCACCGTCCGTAGAGACATTCAGCTGAACTTTTTCCTCTGATTCTATCTCCACGAAATCCGACAGTGCGTGGACAATGTTGTTGACTATTTTCCTTTTAGCTTCATCGCTAACCGCACATCTATCTGAGAAGAGGATCATCTTGAGCCGATGCTTTGCGATTCTTGCGTTGGAGCTTCTTCTTGATGCATGAGATGGGAATATTATCTTCCAAGCCAGGTTTAACCGATCAAAGAAACCCATGTTGATGGCATTCAAGAGAAACCCTTCTATCTCTTGCTCAGCTGGGCTTGGTGATAGCTCATAGTCTCCACTGTTCCTTGCAAGAACTTTCAAATGACTACGTGTGTTTTCACGGCTGATCGCCTGTCCAGGACATTTCTGAATTTCCAAACTGTTTCCGCCATTGCTGACGAAGCCTGTGAAATCAACCTGCAAATTCACATCCATCACCCACGAAAAGATATCAAAGAACAGACCTGTAATTACAAACAAGATGCACTTGAAAACTAAGTTATCGTAGTACATCTGTAGGTAAAGAAACTGTACATCGAGCTCATCTAAACTTAATGACATGGTTAAAGTAGCGAACATTAGGTCATAGCAGCAGATTCATCCGCATACATCTAAGAGTAGAATAGTCCAGACTCGTAATCAAAGGCACCACCACAGTAACTAAAAAGACTTAATATGAGCTATATGCTAAAGAACTCTTATTTACTCTATGAGAAAACAATAAAACTCTTGTAGCCCATAAAATACATCAAAATTACAAAAAATGAAGCTGGCCAAGAAAATCTAGAGCTAGAGATGTGAACTATTCCGCTAAAAGACGCCATTCAGATTCTTCCTAACCACATAGACTCAGAAATGAAAGATCGACACTTGTAATCTAATTTATGCAGCCAAATTACAAGAAATCGGGACATTGGGTAGCGAATTTCATATTACCCAGATCTCAAAATGCGATGAAGAGAAATATCCAAGTGTAAGAGTAATAATTAATAGAAGAAATCAGACCTTGGAAGAAGGTAATGAGAGGCGACTAGGATGTTGAAGATAAGGAGATACTAAAGCCGCAGAGATCCTCAAAGTCCCAGAAGACATAGCCATTTCTGAGAAGTTGAATTCTTCGCCTGAGAAGCGAATCTTTCGTCTCTGTTAAAGCAAAGTGTGGGATACGACTCACAACGAGTAAAAGGCTATCAGAGTAACATATGAAACGATACCGTTTAATCCCCAATCAAAACACTGTCGTTTTCAACGCATATAAGATCAACTGTAAAACGCTCTTGTTAATAACAAAACGCGATCGTTTTATGTGCAATTCAAAACGCGAGGTTAGGGAACTGGGGTCACCGGCGGCGAGAACCGAGGCTTGCTTACAGTATCTTTGGAATATGAGAGAATCTCCAATTGAAATCAAAGAAGAAGTTGTGGGATTTTGGAGCAGAGCCAATCAAACGCGAAAATTTCAATTTTGATTGTTGTGGATGGGTAGATGGAGAGCAGTTGCTGCTCTTCTTCTTCGTAATCAAATACTTCTTCTAAGAGACTTGGCCCTTCTCCATGTGTTTCGAATCACCTGGGGTTTGGTGTAGCTTCTCGTTTACTTAAATCCCGATACTTTTCAGCGTTACCCTCTCCGATTTCGATTTACAACAATGACTCTGATTCTGGGTCTAGTGATGTATATCAAAATTACGAATTTGGAACAAAGGAAGAGGAAGAACGAGGGAAAATTCCTGTTAAAGCTTATTTTCTCAGCACTAGGTATATTTTGCTTATTGCATTGAGTTTTAAAATCCCACCTTTGGTCAATCAAACAGTTGAGACTCACTTCTTATTAATGTTAAAAGTTTTGAATTTTGGAATCCTTATGTTTAAATGTTCAAGTTTTTGTTTCTTTTATAATTTGGTTTCTCAGATTTATGGTTTTGGCAGTATTGATTTGAAGAGAATGCAAGCTGATAGCTTATGCAATGTTGTTCCTCCTACCTCACGTTCTACGAATTGTATTGCCCTCAAATTTTCAGATTTTCATTCTGGAATCTATGTAAGATTATTCGCAAACAACTGTTTTTATCTCTTTGGTCCTCAAATCCCTGACAGTAATGTACAACATTGCCAATACTATTTTAAAGTTTAGCAAATTCTTAATGTTCTTGAGGGCTTACTAACATATCTCTTGATGCTCAGTAGAATGCAAATGACATTCCCTTGATTACCTTATGTTGGTTTAGAAACCTAAAAGAGAGTCAAATGTGTATGTTGTGTTACCTTCTTCACAGACTATGGACGAGAGTGAGAGTGTAAGCAACTGCCGGTTCATGGTTGTTTTTCAATACGGTTCTGCTGTTCTTTTCAATGTTGATGACAATGACGTTGAGTCTTATCTCGACATTGTTCGTAGACATGCTTCTGCATTGCTTACAGAAATGAGAAAAGATGGTCAGTGTCCTGTCTTTCTACTTAGCTTGAGTTTCTCAGAGTAGTCAAAACCATTGTGTTACTTCATTAATTTGTCACTGATCTTTTGTGGATTTTGTTGTGTTAGATTATGCCCGTGAAGGAGAAGCTTTTGTTGACTACAGAAATGCAAGGTGGCCCTGACTACACCGTTCTCAAGACTTTGGATACTGATAACATCCGTATAATTGGGAGTGTGCTCGGGCCAAGTATTGCATTGGATTACTTTGTTTCTCAGGTAACTTGTTCCTTCTCAATGTCCTCAACCGATACAAGTATATGTATGTTTCACACTTAGAGAGTCACAGATGAAATGAGAGTATGGGAAGACTGTAAGAAACTGGTTTCTGTTGGAAGTTTGAGATTTCTAAGTCTCTCAGGTTGACAAGTTGGTGGAAGAGTTTGCTTGTATAAACCATGCAATGGAGAAAACCGGAACTTTCACAATGCACAGAAAAAGCTCAACTTGTAGGGAAGGCGAATTCTAATCTAACCAATATGATTCTCAAAATTGGTTTGTTTGAGAGGTATTCTATTAATGTCAAATCATTTTCACATTCTTAGGTTGTTTTCTATGATCTGTATATATATGCTTTTACTCATATACAAAAATCCGAGTTCTTGAATCTTGACTTTGGAAGTTTGCTTACTCTCGAAACCTCGTGGTAACAATGTGTGTATATAAATAAGACTCATATGTTCTGTTGTGTTCTCATAGATCCGAGATTGCTTGGAGACAGGCTAGATATGCTCAGATATGTGAGTACCTAAGAGAAGAGTTCGAGGTCACTCAGAGATTCGGGAATCTAGACTATAAGCTAAAGTTTGTAGAGGTATTATTATTACATCACTAGGTTGATTCTGTTGTCGATATACAATAATTATGTGTTTCAGCTTTTGATGTGATTCTCTCTTTTTATCTGCAGCACAACATTCATTTCCTCCAAGAGGTGATGCAGAACCAACGATCGGATCTTTTAGAATGGTGCATTATCTTCTTGCTGACCCTCGAAAATGCTTTATCTATTTACGAGATTGTTCGAGAATCCACGGGAGTTTCACTCTGATGCTACTAATTGTAGAGTACTCAAATTCTGTGAACATCAGAAAGACGTTTTTATTATCAACTAGTTCATTTGTTTTGAATCTCAGTTTACATCTGTAATAAAATCAACTTGACTCGCTAGCTTCCGCAGCTCATGTCAACATTATGGTTTTTGGAAATTAGGATCAATACAAATGTTATGCTTCCTTCTTTGATAACAACATCAATCCAGCCTTCTAAGCAAGTACTCAATTTGGACTTCCTTTGTGAGGGACATGATCCTCTTTCCATATAGTTTTGCGACCAAGCTAGGTTTGATTTGGTAGGAAGGATCAGCTCCAGTGTCTGGATCATTGATCGTTATGTCTTGACCAAAAATTCTGGCTTTGATCTCAACTCTCTTCTTGACTACTTCTTCAACCGTTTCATACGTTAGAAGTTGCATCAGCTGTGTCCGGTCCTGGAAAGACTCAGCCAAATTATGACAAAAGAAGATGCAGATAATGCATAAAGAGAGGGCTTTTTTGCATGAATCGAAATGAGATACTTGTTCTCGGATAGCTGTTTCATAGGCAGCTGGATTTTCACGAAACTTGGCCTCAGCAACGAATTTACCAAAGTGAATTCTCTTTGAAAGTATCTGCAAAGAAAGCCAAAGGGATTTTATTCAGTTTCAAGAATCTTAATTGAGTCAAATATAATGATGCATGCCAAGCCTCTTGCCTGCAAACACATTGTGTCACAGAGAGCAGCTGAACCACAATTACCATCATCCCCTGGCTTGACCAATCTGGGAAGAAGGTGTCTGAAATACATATTCCACACCTTCTTGTTGATGTTTATCGAATCAGCGCAATGATGCAGAACCCGGTTTAGTCACAAGACAGAAGAGAAAATTTAGCTAACATACAACAAAAGTTCCTCCTCTTTCTACTTGGGGAATATGTCTAGTTATGAAGTATATGATTTACTTTGGACACTATCAACTATCAAGTGTATCATTTGTAAATTGTTCTGGTAAAATGCAAACCTTAGAGGACCAAGATTCACCTGTGGGTACTGAATCGGGGGTAGGATAGGCTCCGATAAGCATTGTGGGAAAAAAGGATGCTCATCAGGACTCTTGTACCTGCCCACCTAACTTCAAGCAATAAAATCATTAACACAGAGAAGATTTCCGAAACTACGAACAAACTTTGAAGATCTTTTCAACCTTGGCGTGGAGCTTTTCAGTTTCTCTGACCATAAACTCAACTAAAGATCCTTGAAAGCCTTCCATAGCAAAGGCACCTTCATCATACGTATCAGCATTGTAGCGATACTGAGCTCGTTCAAGAAGATAAAGATAATACTGTCCTCTTGACGAATCAAAGAATGTCTTATCCTATCAAGTGTCAAACTCTCACTCTCATCAACCCGTAGGCCCCTCGAATATCTGCAAGAAATAACCAAAGTCACATCAATGCCTTGTCTTTAAGAAACATCCAAAACACTATGCATCAAGGAGTTGATAGATTCTACTACATAAGAATCATAAAAAAAACAAAAAACAAGATTTGAAACAAGAAGATAATTTCTCAAACTAGGAGGCTCTAGGATCAAAGGCAATGACACTTTCTCTAAATCTTCTAGAAAAATGTGTCGATGACTCAATTCTCTGAAGATTGAAAAAGAAATTGATGATTAAATCAAATCTTGAACATATCAACCTGCCAACACGTTACAACTTTATTTACCGTACAAGGTACAGCTCAAGGACAGGAGTCAGGACCATATCTGCAACCAGACCGCAAAGCAGCTAAGCCATCAGTAAACTGGCAACACAAAAGCGAGCAGACCAAGACAAATCATATTAAAAAGCCAGGGGCTTTTTTATTTTACTTTTTTTAATCTCCAAGAGTTATGATTCTTTTAAACCAATGTTGGACATCTGGTAAATAAACCGAACACATGGCGTACAGAGGCAATTTCAAAGAAGACAACGTTACCGGATCGGAGAAGAAACTGTGCGGAGCCGGAGGGAGAAAGACCCAGCTAGTCCAAACATCGATTTACCGGTCGAGAAGTGTGATCGGACGGCGAAATCTGAGATGGGTTTAGAAGAATTCGCAAGATCGAGGCTTGGGTAATTGTGAAACGCGGGTTTGAGTAGCTGAGCCTCCATTTTGTGATAAACCGGAGACTCAGAAAGAACAAATTTGAGGAAAAGGATAGGAGACAGAGAGAGTGGTGAAAGAAAATGAGGTTTTCTTCAAAAAAACCATCAATGTTTTTTTTCCAAAAAAAACTGTCACTCCAAATTTGTGCAAGTCAATCTTACAACCTTCAAAGTTATCCGCAATACTGGACCTCCGCATATCGTCGACGTCACCCGTTATTTGTCGATAAAAAACTAACAATCTGATCTAAACGACGTAGTTTTGGATAAAAAAACTACATGTTGTTTTGATTTTATCTTGTAGTTTTTGTGTACGAAAAACAACATGTTTTTTGTTTTGATTATTAATTTTTATTTAATATATTTAAAAATTAAAAATAAAAACAAAAAGTTTGAAATGTTCTTCTTCGTCGTTCATTCTCTCTGTTCCAGTTACAAAAAATCCGGATTCACAACTAGCGAAAGGTCTAATTTTGTTTATGATCCTGGCTTTCTAAGAGCTTTAATTAGTCAATTTTGATTTTTGTTTTTTCGAACCCTTTTTTTTGAATTTGGATCTCATGTTCTGAATTTGTGTGTTTATAGTTTTTCGTTGTTTGATTATGAGACAACGTTTATAGAATTGATGTGTGTTTATGATTGTATTATAGAATTTGTGTGTTAAGGTTATTCCCGTTGTATTATTCTTTGCTTAAAACAACGAGATTTAATTGATGTGTGATTATGATTTGTGTAACTTAGAGGATGGTTGATCAAGGAATGGAAAGGAGCCAGCCAGTTGACTTAAATGGAACTTGTGGTGGACAGTATCTCTGATGTAATTGGAAGTGATGAGAGATTGATGAAGATGGCTCTGGAAGGGATGATGAAGAAGAATGGAAGTTGCTTCACTTTGCTTCTTCGCTTGATCTGAAGACGAGGAGTCACGAGGGTTTTAATTTTGTTTTGTTTAATTTTTTTTATAAATATATTAAATGAAAAATAATAATTAAATTTAAAAAATCATGTTGTTTTTCGTACACAAAAACTACAAGATAAAATAAAACAGCATGTAGTTTTTTTAGTCCAAAACGACGTCGTTTTGATCAGACCGTTCGTTTTCTAACGACAAGTAACGGGTGACGTCGACGATATGCGGAGGTCCAGTATTGCGGGTGACTTTGAAGGTTGTAGGATTGACTTGCACAAATTTGGGGTGATGGTTTTTCTTGCAAAAAAAAATAGAGGTTGATGGTTTTTTTGAAGAAAACCCAAGAAAATGATCAAAATCCCATAATCCTTTGGGCAAATTTTTTTTTTCAATATATCCCTTTTCTATTTTTTTTCTTTTTTTAATTAAAAAATAATGAAATTACGATTTTATTTTTAATAAAATTCGACCAAATCGAGTATATACTTGTAATTGCGAATGATACCAAAAAAAATATGATAGCTCAGATGGTTTAAATTAGTAGCACACGTCTAGAATTCGAATTGCTAGTTGTAGTACAATTGATAACTAGTTTTTTAATTAGTACAACTATGTACAAATAAGTACAACTAGATTGACTAAATGGTGAGATAGTTTAACCAAATGGGTAACGATCGTTATACGGTAAAGGGTTCGAATCTCATCTTTGGCATAATTAAATATTAGTATGTACAATTATGTTTAAATTTTAATTTAAAAACCAAGTGAGGAATATTTTCGGATATTCACAAAATTAAAAAATATAAAGATTATTTTCAAATAATTGAAGGATAAAATAAATTAATGAAAGGTATAAAAATTAATTTGATAAGTTGAGGGGTATATGAAAAAATGGTCCAAAGGAAAAGGACAGATGACAAATTGGTGAGTGAAAACTAGAAAACTGCTCCAAATCCGTTACAAATTTTAACCGGAGACGGGATGTAATCACGTGTTTAATGTGTCCACAATTCGGTGAGTGTAATCACGTGTTTTATGTGTTTGGGTACAACTAACAAACTCAAGAAATTTACATGTAGATTTATACTTGGACGCACCACGACATAGTAAACAAATATATCATAAGTTAGTAAACTATTATAAATAAAACGTATTGAAAGGAGGTGTCAAATAACAATAATAATAATAAAAAAGAAAACGTATTGAAAGGAGATAATGGACTTGTATTTCTTCATCGTTTGCCTTTTTGGTAACCGTCCATCGGCTCCGCCGTGAAATTTTTTTTGTTACTTATACAAATTTAGTAATTGGTTTCACAGTTTCCTAGTCTGAGACGGTAATGGGAATCAACGTTTGTTTCTCTGGCGGTGCAGATGCATGGTAGAGTCGGACGTCGAAGCGGAGCGGTGGCGCGAGGTAGGTGATGCCGAAGAGCTCGTGGCGGCTCGAAATCTGGTGGTTCCGGTCTGACGAGGCTGAGCATCGTGATTCAAGGTAAGATCGAGATCCGATGGCTTTCTTGTGGACGACGTAGCTTCCTTGGTTTGAATCTGGTGGTCTCAGCGTTAGGTTAACGGAGATGTCAAGGTATTAGGTTTTGGCGAGTCTCCGGTGGATCTGGCCTAGCTTAGCTTCGTGCGGAAGTCGACGGTCGATTCGGTGGGTAACATCGCCTGTCGAGGGAGGAGGGCTGTCGTCACGCGAGCGGCACATGGTCCGTCAGATCGGTGGCGGCGTTCAGGTCCTGATCACATCCGTTCATTGGTGCAAGGAGCTGGAGCTCTCACCCTCGACCGGATTGAAGATCTCTCCGCTCGGCATCCGTGTCCGTCTTGCCGGGCTGAAGACTTCCCGGCGAAGGGGGAGAGGACTTGCTCTTCCGGTTAGGTTAGATTGGCTTTCGGTTGACCGGCTTTTTGTAACCATTTCCGATTTTGTACTTTTTGGTTATTCCCGGTTTGGGTTGATTAAAAAAAACTACATGATATGTTTTATGAATTATATATATATATATATATTATGTGTATCTATACTAATCGTTGAAGCGTCTGTCAAAAGCCCACAATTGCCGCCGATACTAACCCAAATCGCCAGCACTAATTGCTTGGTCAAATATTCTCTTAGATTTTATCATAATCGTCGAGTTTAAATTAAGATACGATTTTTTTCTTTTATCGATTGTGTACTTTGAGATTTGAGTGAAGTTAATTAGTTCGGTTTGTTGTCAATATATTAAATATATTAAATTCTGATACAAAAAGCAAGAAAAATAATAAAAATGGTGAAAGAGGTGAAAAAGATAATGTAACCACCTACTTTCGAATCGAAAACTTGTGAATTTACATGCTTGTGTTTATTAGAAGGGATATAGTGAATTTGATGAAAACTTTGTGCTAACTAGTCTACATTTATTTTCATTCCAATGAAAGTTATAAAATAAATCTCTGAGTAATTCCCTTTTAATATCTGAAATATGTTATTAGGTGCTAGACTATCCTAACCAACTGACAAACGCCTAGCAAAATTTCAACATGAGTATATATAATAAATATGTCTAGAAATTGACAAGCAAAAATAATCATATTGGACCTCAATTCACTTGACGATTGTAGACCATTGCACGTAAGTAAGTGCTCGAACGAATACTCTTTTTTTCTAAGTATTAAAGGTAATTAGAGGCATATCGAAGAAACTGATTAGATATTGCATCAGCTGTCTCAAAGATTCAGTGACCCTCGACTCCAAGACCTAATATACTTGTGGATTTACAATAAAAAGGTATTCGAAATTTTACCTCTTTATTACTTTACTTTCTCTCCACTGCTAGATCTAGCCAATCTTTTTTTAATCATAATAACATTATTCCTTTCGTTAGACAATAAATTTCACATCTACAAAAAGTTTGTCCTTGTGATTATTTTACACGAGAGAAAAAATATAAAATTCATACAGTTTCTAACGTGTTAATAGTGCATAAACACGTTACCGTTAATGTTAGTGTATATATTAATTTATTATATCTTTCTTTGTTTGGCAACAGTGGTTTGTACAACTGGTACGTGGGTTTAAATGATTATCAATATTCCAAGTTGACTTACATCGGTCGATAAAATTAAACACTGCATGACAAAATGTAACAACTAGAATTGAATAATATCTACATGTCCACCAAAACTATGACACGTAGCTAAATTCGAAAGAAATATGCTTCTTCGGAAGAGTGGCATTTATGTAATAATCTCCATAACAAAGCCGTTTTTTAATGATATTTTGTTTAAGTAGAAAATCAACCAATCAGGCACGAACAGAAGAAACAAACCATAAAAGTATCCAAAACCAATCCCAAAACCGTAATTATCTAGAAAGTTAGGGTCATTTAAATTATGACCCTACATTCAAACTCTTAAAACCTCAAAATTGCGTCGACAGAGGGACCCTCAGCCTCACTCAGGCTTTCAACCTAATTGATAAACATTAAAAAAATGGATGCTTCATTTAGAAATCAAGTAGTGTTATCATCAAACTTGTAATTTAGGATAACTATTTGGTCTTAATGTTATCAAGTGTCTTAGCTTTTAAAATGTCCATCAAATTCATATTTATGTTGATTTTAAGATAAACTTTTTAAGGTTTTCCCATCATTGCTCTAATTATCTTTTCTTATTCCAGTTTAGGAGAGAGTAACCAATATTTTTAGTTTTGTTATAGTGTACGTACTTGAAACAAATATAGAGACAAAAAAAAATAGTTTCATGAACTTCAAGCAGAACTGAAACGGTTTTTTGATAATTTCAGGAAAAAAGGAGTTGTTGCAATTTTTTCATACATATGTTTTATTTAAAATATAAACTGTAAAAACTAAATGTTTTTGTGGAGTAAAAAAATGTTTTTTCTAAAAGGTAATAAGGAATTAAAGATTATTCTTTTATCGTGTACCTTTCTCCATTACTAAAATTAACGTCCCAGGGTAGCCAAGGAGAGAATCTAGGGGTAAAACTGTACACTAGATTTGGTAAGATACAAAACAAAACAAAACAAAATAAGGAATTGTGACAAAACTACAATAGCATTTTCTGTTTGGGTCACTCATTTACTTCCAAGTTCCATAAATAAAAAGCTACTAGATAATATGATCAGTCACACAATAACTTTTTAAAAAATTTGTATCTTTATATTTTAATTCGGTAAATTTACAATATTCATAGGTCGTATAAAAAATATTTAGTTTTTTTATTTATTTAGAATGTCTAAAGTAACTTATAAATATATTCAGCTTCCTATTTGATTCGCCAAGACTATTTGACGTTGATTAGGTCAATACAATAGAAAGATCCGACCATCCTGGCTATATAAAAAATACGACATGATAAAAATATAGTCAAGCTGCGCTGAAAAAATAATTTAATGCTGAGATAACTTTTATAGTGACACGACTTAATTTCATTTTTCTTACTGCAAGTATGTGAAATGGAAGAATATATAACGACTATTCATGACATACAAATATATAATCCACAACCCGAATGAATAACTGGAAAATTTTAAGACTTTTGTATACGGTACAGTATTATATTAAATGAAACTAAAATGATCTATCTATTTTTCAATTTATATTATATTAAACCACCAATTGTTATTATCTACTTCAAATCTGGTCAATGCAATCTATTTTTCAAATTAGTTTTATTTAACTGATAAAATCAAAATAAATATAAATAAGTAAATTCAATAATACTTTTAAATCAAAGTAAATTTTCATGTTTAAAGTTTTACCAAATTTATTTCTAAGATAAATCATACCCTACTTTAATTGCAAATCAACATCCTATAGTATATTTTAAGAAAATAGTCAATGGGATATGTATTATTTTTGCTAAGCAATAGAATATGTATTTGATACATTATTAGGAAAGAACAAAACATATTTAATAGACTTCATGGATTACTTTAATAGTGCTAAATATGATTGATTGTGAACAATGGATACTCATTCCTCCATCAACTAATATTCAAATATTGCACTAAATAAACAAAAAGTAAACTATTCAAAAAAATTACCATTAACTACCTAAAAACGAGAGAAAAATCTATAACAATGTTTTTTTCTTATAATAACAACATACTAGAAAATCATGTATCGCGCGGACTTACATCTAATAATTTCGATTATTGACAAAAAGTAGTAAAAAACAATAAACAGTACTGAAACAGTAAAAAAGAAAACATAAATTCTATTAACGTTTTTATAACTAACAATTATTAAAATTATATATTATGCATTGTAACGTTTCATACAATGTCTTTTTTGAAAAAGTGAAAATAGCTGAGTTACCAAAAAGTGAAAAAGTTTTCTTGAATAATAATTACTAAAATTTAAAACATATGTATCGTAACGCTTCATGAAATGTCTTTTACGAAAAAATGAAGATAGCGGAGTTACCAATCAAAACCGAATTCGAAAAGGTGTTTTTTTCCCCCTAAAGTACAATTATAGAAACCATAAAAAAAGAAATAAGCATTAATAGTTTTATGTTAGTCTTAAATGAAATCTTAAAATTTTTGAAAATGAAAAGAAAGGTAAGCTTTAAATTAGAATGTAAAAAATGATGACAAAATATTTAGCGTCTCTGTTGTTGTAAAATTTTATTTATTATTTTACGGGATCTCTCTTCTTTCTCTCCCTACACCGAACTTTTCTTTCTTCACTCTATAGAAAGAGAAAACACCAAATCCGAGAAAATTAATAATAATAAAAAAGCTCTTTTTCTTTTATATATTTGCTTTCTCCGTTTTAAGAATGAGAGAGAGAGAGAGAGAGAGAGAGAAAGAAAGAGAGAGTTGGGGCAGAGGATCGACGACGAAGACGATCTGATTCTCTAAAGCTTTCGTCTCTTCTCCCATGGAGTTTCGATTATTTCACACTCAATAATCTCTTCTTCTTAGATTTGGGAGTGAGTGTTATTCAGAAATCGACGCTGTATAAAGATTTTTCTCTGTTCAAAAGAGCGATTAGAGAGGATGTGGGTCTGAGGTAAAACAATTATCTCTATTTATTAATTTAGTTAATATTATTTTAATTTTGTTCTTAAGCTGATTTTTTTCTATATCTGTCTCTGATAAATTTTCCATTGATTTTTTAATTTTGTTTTGATAGTTAAATGAGGTTAGGCATTTGACTAAATCGATCCAGCTTCTTTATACTGTTCATCGCACGTTGATTTTTTTAATTTTTTTAATTTTTTTTATTAGTAACTTTTGTGAGTAATCAAGTTTCTCAATGGAGGATCGCTTCAGATTTCATGTGACTCCAATTTTCTCGGAAATTTTTGCTACATTTTTTTTATTTTTTTAAGAGCTAAAAGCAGCTCATAAGTTATAGTCTTATGCTCTGATCATTCATTCATTGAATTTTTTTTTTGTTATTCATTCATGTACTTGTTTAATAACTCAGATATTGTAGTCATCGGTGACTTTCTGGAAATTGTATTTGCAGTTTTGGTAATTTCTTTAATAAATCTTTGGCTAATTACAGTTTTTTTTTTTTTTTTTTTTTGGAGGAATGGGAGAAGCAGTTCATTGTGAAAGCTTCATACCCTTAATGAGGGATCAAAGTGAAGATTCAAATAGTTGTAGCTGGTCAATGTATTGTGGAGATAAAAATTTGCCATTTGGGCAGCAATATCAGAACGGTTCCTCAGCGAGAGCTGCAGTGGATGCTTACTCAGGATACGAGAAAGAATTATTGAAACAAACGATGCTTGAACACGAATCCATTTTTAAGAATCAGGTATCTAAATACTTGAATGCTTTTTTCTTATTTGTGTTGACCAAATTTGAATTGACCTTTTTTTCTTCTAGGTTTCTGAGCTTCACCGTTTGTATAGAACACAGAAGAGTTTGATGGATGAAGTAAGGGGAAAGAGCTTTATTGATCACAAGAATCACTTTGAACATACACCCGAAAGTGCGATTAATCGAGAGCTTCCTGGATTTCTATTGGGATACTCGATGTGTGGTGAAGGAAGTAGCTCTCAAGTTTGTAATGTTCCTATGCAAAATGGAATTAGTTCAAAGGGTAAGGAGGTGATAGAGGTTAGACCTGTGAAGGTTAGGAGAACAATGATTGATCTTCGACTCCCAGCTGAGGAGTATCTCGATATCGAATGTGAAAATGCGATTTGTCCTCATGAGCAGTCAAAAACAGGGAAAGAAGTTGGTGATAAGCTGTTTTTTGAAAGTGGCAGTGCTTCTCATTGGAATGATTCTTCTGGATCTTCTTTGGTTATGAAGAAACCAAATGGTTTAACTGATTTGAACCAGCCAGTCCAATGCCAAGAATCAGTACCTGCTTCTTCTTCAAGGGATATATATTCTCTTTATGGAAGTGGCCTTGCACGTGCACAAGACCAGTGGGTGGAACAAAGTACAGGTCTAAATGGACGGATGGTTCAAGAAGCAGGTGAGATTTTTCATTGAGTGGCGAGTTACATGTTCTTTCATTTGATTTCTCTAACCTTTAAAACAATATCAAAGTGAGGTGAAATTGTTTTATACTTCCTTCTGCTCGATGTTTTTTTTATGATGGCGGTGAATGTCTGTTGCTCATAAAATTTGTTTGTGGATTTTGTACTTATACAGTAGCTTCTTATGTGTAGCATTTTTTGCCTATCTTCTAATTCTGATGTTTTTATATGGCTGCATGGTTATAGGGCACGGGAAAAGTACTCCTAGAGACAAGTTATGTCTGCCTTCCCATTCGTTACAAGTTCTTTCCAGTGCATCTCAACCTCTGGGTTATCCTTCAACTGATCATGGGAAGTTATCGGGTGAAAGAGTATCTTTCGAATGGGAAGCTCGTCAAAGGAATCCTGAAGTTTCCTATGATAGCTATGTGGAATCAAGTGTGGCATCAAATGCACCAAGCTTGAATCATGGCTACCGCCCTGAATCTGTCAGACCTTGGAGCCACTGGATTTCATCATGGGAGAACCGAAGCAGCAGCAGCTCAGTTCAAAAATCCTTGCCACTCCAAACAAATTCATTCTTGAATTTTAATACGCAAGCAAGAGCAGATTCAAATTCTGAGATGAGAAGCTGTGATGTTAATGGGCTTTACCAAGGATTCTCTTCGTGGTCAAAGGAAACCGCCTCTAAGTTTCCTGATGGAAACTTTAACCATCTTAACAATGGCCGGAAAGAGGCTGTTACGAATGGTTCTTTGAGTGAGGCTTTGAAGCATCGGAGTCTTGAAAACCTTCAGGGACCAAAAAAGCAGGAGTCCTCTGCTGGGTTGCCCTGGATAAAACCTAAGCCCCCTAACAAAAATGAAATAACCATTGGCGGTTTGGATTTGAATGCTTCTGCAAATCAATTCATGGATGGGAGTGATGTGGATGACAGCTCGAACAATGTGTACCCTCACAATGGTTTGAGGTCTGTTTCATGTTTCAATGACGCCAACTTGGGACATGTTGAAATGGCCGATTCACAGAGTAGTAGAAAGATTTTTGGTTTCTCGACCTCTCAGAAGCATTCTATTTGCGAGAAGCACCCTTCCCTTATCCCTTCTTCTGTGCGTGTCACTGATCAACCGAAGGAAGTAAACACCTTGCTGAAGAGAAACCTCGATATCAAATTGCCATGTGAAGCCTTGGTTTCTGAAGCCGTTGTTGTGGGCAAGGAAGAAGGTAAAAAAGCTTCCATTTACAAGCACTACATTGACTTGAATTTATTATGCGCTCGCGAGGATGAAGATGCCGGCTTGTGTTCTAATTCAAGAGTGGAAAGAAAAGCAACTACTTTGATAGATTTAGAAGCTCCCCCTGCGCTTGAGAGTGAAGAAGAAGGGGAGAACTTCACAGGGAAAAGAGTTGAAGAAACTTGGGGATCAGAGAAAAGTGAAGCTAGAGACTCTGGGGATGAACTCATCAAGGGAGCAGCAGAAGCTATAGTCACCATCTCACTGTCTCACCACTACTCTAATGCTGATGAAGCTGCTTCCTCTTCGTCCGATGCAGTTGGGAAGGACCCGCTCTCTTGGTTTGTGAACACAATAGCTTCTTGTGGCAATGATTTAGAAAAAAAGATTGATGCTTGTTTGAAAGCCAGAGATTGTGAAGGCTGCCGTGAAGAATGTTCTTCTGAGGAGTTTGATTACTTCGAGGCAATGACTCTGAACTTACCCCAGACCAAAGAAGAAGACTACATGCCAGAGCCTTTAGTCCCACAACATCTGAAATTTGATGGGACGGGTTCTATGGGCATCACAGCTAACCGACCAAGAAGAGGACAAGCAAGAAGAGGAAGACCAAGACGTGATTTCCAAAGGGATATTCTCCCTGGGCTTACCTCTCTGTCTAGGCATGAAGTAACCGAAGATCTTCAAATGTTTGAGGGACTAATGACAGCCACAGGCTACAATTGGAACACAGGAGTGGCCCGAAGGAGCTCAAACCGAGGTGGTTCTAGCAGGGGAAGAAGACGACTGGTCAGCAACAATAAGAGAACTCCGGTTTGCTCGTCTTTGGCACAGCCAGTTAATAACAACAGTGTACAAATGGTGGGACTGGAAGATAGGAGCCTTACAGGATGGGGAAATGCAACCAGAAGGCCAAGGCGACAAAGATGCCCTGCAGGTACTCCCCCAACGGTGATCTTAACATAAAGTTTTCCATGAAATAAATCCGATTTTCGCAATTTGAGGAACATTATAGAGGAAGAAACACCAGAGAAAAGTAACATGGACAACTGATTCACCGTTGAAGAATCGATGTTTTATTATTCTCTTCTCTCAATCAACCCATGTTAGTGGGTGTTGGTTGCCCTTTGTATATCTTGTCCTCGCTTAGAAGGGCCATAGAAAAAGAAAAAAAAAACATGATTGAATTGTGTTAGGCTGGTTGGTTATTACAGTATCTACATCTGTGTAATCTGTATTGGCTCAAAAAGAATATATATTCCTATATGGGCTCTAAGAATCTATGAGATGTTCTCTATCCATTGATCTGTAAATAATCTGCTTCAAGAGTTTGATTCTGGAAATTCCCTAGAAACCTATAGATCTCCTCTGATTGGAAACAGGGTTCTTCCCCAGATCCAAATCTGAAATTTTTTTGACCGCTGTACCCAGGAACTTTCTTGAGATTCGAACTCTTCATAGCCGATCTCATTCTCCTGAATTCTTCCCATTCCCCTTCTTCAGCATATATATTGGACGAAAGAGTGTAATAACCTGTATCGTCGGTAACAATATCAGAGAGATCGTTTTTATGGCTTTAATGATATCCATTCTCTGATGGATTATTCTACATCCGCTGACCAGAGAACCCCAAACGGTAGCATCAGTTAGAAAAGGCATCTCCTTGATGGTTCTATATGCTTCTTCGAGATCACCATAACGGCTCAAAAGGTCGATGAAACAGGCGATGCTCTGAGTTTGGTAAGATGCCAAAAATTTTCATCAAGTTAAAGTAGTATTTTCCTTCTTTAACGGAACCAGAGTGACCACAAGCAGAGAGAACGTTCATGAAGACAACTTCGTTAGGTTTCGCTCCGGATTCCACCATTTGATTGAACGTAGATATGGCGGATCCTATTCTTCCGTGCATTCCATAGGCATTGATCATACTACTCCATGACACAATACTCCTACTCGACATGGCCCTGAAGACGGTTTCAGCTGAGTTGAGATCTCCACATTTGGCATACATGTCAATTAGAGCTGTATCAGTGAAAAGATCCTTTTAACCGCAAAGGATGAGCTTGTGGTGAATCCATTTCCCCTTCTCCAGTGAACTTATGCTTGAGCACGCTTGAATAACCGCCAAAAATGTAACTTCATTCATCTGGAGACAGCTATAATACATATAGTCGAAGAAGTTAATCGCCTCTAAGGAGTTACCATTCTGAGAAAACCCGCAGAGCATTGACTGCCATGTCACAACGCTCTTATGATTAATTTGATCAAACACAGTGCATGCTGAATTCACAAATCCGCCTTTAGAGTACATATCTATTATCGAGTTCTGCACAAACTCGTCCAAAACATCCGTCCTTTTAACATGTCCGTGAATCCGTTTCCCTAGCTGGACTAAATCTGTATTCTCGCATGCTGAGATTGTGCTTGCCAAAGTGAACGAGTCCGGTATTCGCCGTCTCACCATCTCTCTAAACAAGCACAATGCCTCAATCACCATACCTCTATGTGCATATAAAGATATAAGAGAGTTCCACGACACAATATTTCTATAACCAACCGCGCGTAAAAGAGTCTCAGACTCGCTTAGTCTCCCACATTCAGCGTACAGTTCAACCAAGGCCGGAGAAAGCGACTCGTATTGCGGATCCAGCTCTTGTCTAACTGCAAAACAATGAACCGACTTGCCTTCTCTAATCAACCCTAACAATCGACAAGAACTCAAAACACAATAAAGGGTCACCAAATTCGGTTCAATTCCAGAGTTTAACATCTCACTGAAACTTCTCAATGCCTTGTCAAAGAACTCGCCACGATTGTAGCTAGAAATCTAGCTGTCCACGAAACAGCATTCTTCTTGACGATTTTTTCAAAGATTCTCTCCGACCTAATTAAGTCCCCACACTTACTGTACATTGTAAGCAGAGAATTGCTGAGTGTTTCATCAAAATCAAACATTTTCCTCGTTATCTGATCATGGACTGACTTAGCAATCTTCAAACATCCAAGCTCAGCACATCCTTCTACCACGCTGATCATCGTCACAGCATCAGGCTCGACACCATCATCCACCATACACTTACGTATCCTCAATGCTTTCACCACCTCACCATTCTCGAGACAGCTAGAAACAAGAGTACTCCAAGCGACAAGGTCTCTCACAGACATTCAATCGAACACCTTCTCTGCATCACCTAATTACCAGTTGACCATAGACCCATAATTTACATAAAATGGACATCACTTGGTTTAACCAATAATATATGCAAATGGGTATGAAATATGAATAAAAATTGAGAAGTCCAATGTGTTTTAGTGACAAAACATGAGAAATTGTTCACTTGAGTTTTTCAAAGTATAAATATAGGAATGTCTCCAACATGGTTTCACATGTTATGGAGACACAAAAGGTTATGCAAAATACCACATACACGCGCGTCGTGCCGTGCCGAGCCGAGCCGAGCTGAGCTGAGCTCGAGGTTGGGCTTGGACTTGGGTTTTGGGTCTTGGGTCTTTATGTGGGCTTTTGGCCCACGTCAAAGATATTTTTTTTTGCCAAATTTTGGACCCAATTAGTCAACAATTTTAGTTTATTTTTAGTCAACATTTTTGCATACCAAACTCGAGTTCAAACTCGAATAAAACCGAGTTAAAACTGCTCCGGTTTTTTCGCCCCAAATCTCTGTCAACCGAGTTCGTGATTTCGCACGATCTCTCTTCTATATTTTTTGCAGCCTTTCTTTCTTCGAGTTCATCGTTTCCAACGAAAAAAACTCTCTCGAAAAAATTCACAGAAAAAATCATCAAATTCCTCTGGTCTTTTCTCTTCGTCAACACGTAAGTGTCTCGAGAGTATATGTAGTTCTGAGTTCGCATACTCTGTTTTTGAGTGTCGCGAATACTGTTTTTTAGTGGTTGTATCCTGGGATTTTTGATCGTTAAAATCCGTCACACTACGGGCGATTATAAGAATTAAGAAAAGAGATCAAATCTTGCCTCCACGTTTTTTCGGTTTCTAAAAAACGTTTTTTAACTCGTTCCTTTCCGTAATTTTAAATTTTATTCGCAGTTTTTCACAATCCGGATTTTCGCGTCCTCCACCATACACGACAGAGACGTCTCTATCACAACATCCTCGTTTACACCGCTCTTGATAGTCCTCCCATGGACTTTCCTACCAACACCAAGATGATCCTTCGAACCCGCACAAGCCCTCAAAACAGATGGAAACACGAACTTACTGATCTGGATCTTCTCCAAAGCCAACTTATGGTACAAATCAATGGCGGTGTCTAGTAAATGGCACCAGACGTTGCATTTGATGAGAACACCGTACATGAAGGAATCAGGGTAAGGTAAAGCTTCAAAGATGAGCCTAGACGAGTCTGGAGAACCCATTAAAGCGTATGACTCAGTGAGCTTCGTTACAGGAAGAGGGTCACGACGGAGACGTTCAGTGACGAGGAAGGTGAGCATGAAGCTGGCTTACTAATCGCAAGTTCGAACATGATCTAAACAATGGCATCTACTGAGTCATACAGAAGAGAGAATAAAAGAGAAGTCTTTGGCTTTTTTTTCAGCGGAGAAAATGGAACTATAAACAAGATTCAAAATTGGAACTATAAACAAGATTCAAACTTAGATTACATTAGAAGAAGAGTTTATTTGCTCCCAGCATCATTAACACAAAAAGAGTAGCTAAAATCTGAGGAGATAAGCATGAAAGAATGAAGAAATATTGCACAAGCAAACATACAAATGTAAGTACTGAATAAAGTAACTGCCTTGATTTTGAGGACGATATTTGGTTTCATGGCCGTTGATAGACGTATTTTGTTCTTGGGTCAACGATTAGACCTTTTCCTCCGTTTACTTCAAGATCATGCCTGCAAATTTTCAAGTAATACTCAGTAATTACAATGAATCCAGAAACTGAAAACACTTTAGAGAGTCGAGAGTTGAGTAGAACTTAACTGGAAAACAAAGTCTGGGATTGTTAGCTGCTCACGAGGAACATATTTGAACAGCTGCAGAAGTCTGTCCGCATATACAACTTTCTTCCAGACCTTATCGGATTTTTCGGAATGCAACAAGAAAAAGACAGCAAATTAAACTTCTTTAGAATGAGTTGAGTATTGTGGAACTTTAAAGTAGTTCAGGACTTTACCACATTATCCACAAACAATTGCATAGCTAAGATTGTAGCCTTCAAGTGGAAAGTTGGGTGAAGAACATAGATTGCCTGGAGATGATCAGGATTAGAACAAGGAGGAACCTTCCTTAATGAGGTTGAGTAGGTATGATTTCATACCTGAAGGTTACGCTGGTGTTTGCGACCAAGTATCTGTTGTAATCTTTTCATCCATCCCAAATCTGGTTGGCTGTTTATCCACATGCCAAATCAAATCCGTAAAAGCAAAAACTCGTTATTGAAGTTTATAAAACACAAGTTTTTGTCCAATAAACAAGACTAAGAATCAACTTACACTTGTAAAGATGCTGCCGAATGGAAATAGACAATCGAGTAAGGCTTTTGTATTACAGGTTCAAATTCCTGTAAATTTGTACCAATTGCAGTATCGTCAGACACCATATGAAGTCAAAGAAAATAAATACACGGTAGTAATCAGTAGACAGAACTGGTGTATTGTAGTGAGTTGGAGAACCATTGGGGTATGTTATTGCATGCTTACCTTTACAACATAAAGCACAAAACGCTCCAGATCAAGACATCGCAGTAAAAAGTGAGCTCCTACAACAACCATTACAGGACGACCCTCAGTGTCAACACCACCACGATAACTGAAGAAAGAAAACAGAAACGGCTTTGTCAATGCCTGTGTATCCATTAGTCTCTGTCTCAAAGCCATAAAGAGTGAACTTATGCAAGGCAAAAAAAAAAAAAACCAAGGACACAGAAACCCTACGCAATTTTCATCTCTGCAATTTCGGAAAGGTTGAGAGAATTAGCTTTTGCTAGGTATCGCGAATGAAGTGAGTATTCCTCTGCAGCAGAGAGAGGGGGTCCTCTTAGATCACCAAATCCTAGCAATTTAACAAAGTTGAATCCACTTTGTGCTTGTGCTGTTTTCTCCCATTGTTCTTTACGCCTTTCATCTGGATCTTTAATCAAGGACATGAAGGCAGGATCCAGATATGAATCAAGATGATTCGAGTTCCTGAAATCATATGGCTATCAATAAAGTGCAAAGTGGCAAGACAATAAATTGCAAAGACTGTAGCAGACAGAATTTACCAACCTTCGTAACAAAGTAAGATCAGTAGCAGGGCGCTCCACTGGAGTTGGAAAAGATCTGGGTGTAGGTTTATTTGGCAGGGCTTGTATTCTGATTTTACGTTCGTCTATAACCGTTTCACCATTTTCATCTCCAACATCAGCAGGGAGCTTTGAGATGGCAACCTCTTCCTCGTGTTCGTCTCGAGGAAAGTACAATGGAAGTAATCTACATTTAGAGAGTCAAATTTTAGCAATGGTCGACATTGCTTCTGCATCACATAACTATAAGCAATTAAGGTATGCGAGGATTATAATATCCATTGCCAGCAGTTAGAACCAATTACATGCTATGGTCTTTACGTGAATAGTTCTGAAAGCAAAGGTTCTCAAGACAGAAAGTGGGCAAATCAATTACTAGGATAACACAAAGTAAGTTCAGGTTCTCGCAAACCAGCTGCAGTGAATTTAAGATACCTTTTGTATATCTCGGTATCAGAGGATGTGGTGGTACAGAAAACAACGGCACTGATACTATCCTTTTGCTTCTCTAGAAAACGGCGTACAGTTCCTGAAAACCACACAACACATGAGTTGGAAACACAAACGTCACTGATTGAAAGCAAAGAGACTGTTTATGAACTATCTTACTTATGGCCACATGAGCAGCTGGTTCTCGGGGATAGTTTTTGGCATCTGTATATATACAGCCCATAGCGATACTGCAATGTTGTATGCAAACCAAAATCAAGTTCTTGAGTTTAGGAAACAAAGAAAACTAAAGGATTTCACTTCTCACACCTTTGCAGCCCATTATCTATCAGAAGCTCCAGACAAGATCTATAGCAGTGACTGAGAGCATTCTCAGCAGCTGTATGATACTTTAATGCATACTTGGGTCCTACTGTATGGATAACCCTCCTGAACAAGAAATAATAAACTGTTTTTGGAATTGGAGTTTAATGCACAAAACTTTTTTCACAGTCCAAATTATAGTCGCACGGAACATTTGGCAATTAAGAAATAACATGCCTCTCCACATTAATTTTGAAAATTCCTCAGAAATCACAGGAATTTATGCACAAGAAAAAACTGTACACAGTTAACAATGAAGAAGCTCTATCATAAAGATAGGGATCTTTAAAGAATAGAGCAGACACTATATTCGAGGAGCACAATTTCTTTCCTTTTTAGCCCTCTAGGTAAATAGTGAATTTATGTTAAACCGTCTTCTCCATCACCAATTACCTTGCTGGTAGATCATAGGCATTAGTTACTTTTGCCATCCCTGTCCGGCATCCTCCCTGTCAAGAAAGAAAAAATAAGCGAAACATCCTCTTTCGTCCAACCATCTAAAGGACAATATCATGCTTTTTTACTAACACCTATAAAACCATGTTCTAGAAAATAGTGAAGGAAAGAGTTCATACCAATGTAGCACATTGTTCTGCAAGGCCAGGTCCAGCAGCGACATGTAGACCAGGGCTGCTATGCGCCTCATCCAAGTTCTGTCCTCCAATTCCAAGAGATTCAACCATATCAAAGAGAAATCTACTTACCCGCAAGCACATAAAATTACCTGAAATCAGTTTACCTCATTGGTTGAATTCACAACAGCATCAACCTCAAGGTTCCATGGCTCCCCTCTCCACAAGTATATTCTAGAGTTTATCTCATGATCAACAGGAAACTTAGATACCATCCCATTGCCACTGTTTCCAGCTTCAGAAGACGAAGCCAAAGGGTTTGCATAGCGCGGATTAGAATGTGCTTGATCCCCTGTTTCACCTTCCAAAGACGACCTCTGCTCAACATCACTCCACCGTGGAATCTGATCCAAAGTCACAACGTAATCACCACTCTCTGTTGGAGTTCCACCACGAGAGGTTGCAGCCGTGGGAACGGCTTGATACATCATTGCAGATCAAACCAAAACCACACCTTCTCACCCTCAACAGAAAATGGTGCGAAGACTGCTAAATGCTTATTCACTGGAAACGGGAGACAAGACAAAATGTAACAAATCATCGAAAAGTTTGGAAATTTCAATGCTCAAGTTCGAAAATTAACATCAGACATTAACAAATCAGTGAAATTAACGTAGTAATGCATTCAGAAACCTAAATAATTCCAAAATCAACAATAGTCTACAAATTAAAAAAAAAAAATCAATCTAATCACGAGAGAACGAAATTGCCAGAGAAAGTGAACAAAGGAAATAGTAAAGGAAAAGGTAAAAACTTTAGAAATTGAAGGAAAATTCTAATCCAAGTCAGACAGAAGAAAGAATAAGAAACGGAGAGGTCGTGAGATTGAGGATTCACCTGAAAATTTTTGAGAAGTAGATTCACAAACACGAATCGAAAATAGCCCTAATCTGAATTTTACTAGTCATTTTCTTCTACAAATGTGATTGTGATTAGATTAGATGGGTCGGTGAGGTAAGCGAAAGCATCAAACCAGCTACGAAATTGAGCTGTCGTTTACGCGAATATACCTCAGGCTCGAAACCCTCTGAGTCATCAAGAAGTTTGAGCAAAAAGATTAAAAATCAAAAGATTCCCCAAGCCAGAGCCGTTAAAACCGTCGTTCGCAAAATTGATATTTTAACCGTCACGGAGTTTACAGCGATGGCACGCACGTGTACATTATACGTTATGTATCTAACAAATAAACGACGTCGTTTCTTCATTTTCTCCGATATCTTCTTTTGCGTTTTGCCATTAAAAAAACCTTCACGGCGGATCAACGAGGGAGAAAGAGAGAGAGAGAGAGAGAGGCTTTCTTCTTCTTCTCCTCTCCTTCTCGATCTTCTTTTCTATTCATCTACGTGCCTACTTTTGAAGATTTCACGGTAATTAAACTTCAATCGCCGTAATTTTTCATTTGTTCTAAACCTAAATTGCTCTTTTGATCTATTGTGCTTCTGCATCTAATTAAATTGGAAGATGAATAATCATTTGTTGTGATTTTGATGTAGAGTTAACTAAATTAATGATACATTGAGCTTTCGAGGGAAAATATTTTGTTTTTTTTCTTTTGTTCGCCATTCTTCTGATCTGTATCATATTCATATCTCAATAACTTAGATTTATATATACATTTCTTTTAATTTTGGTTGTAAATGATGTTCCTTTAATTCTAAAACAGCTTGAGAATTTAGGTAGATCCATTAATTCAATGCTCATCTCTGTTGAAATACAATAATGCTATACAGACATAAACATGAGGTTTAAATATTCGATGGTATTGTGACAATGTAGCTTTTTGTGAACTTTTTTTAATCTTCACATTTATTCAGGTTTGTTAAAAATGATGGCTGTTGGTGAAAGAAGCTCTTTTCAATCTAGTAAGGTTATTATTACTGGGTAATGTTTGGTACAGTGGCTCAGGTTTTATAAATTTTGGTGATCATTCTCAGTTTTTTTAAGTTTGATCAAATGTGGAGCTTTGCATCAAATGTTATTGGGAGTATGGGGCTAAAGAAGTCCCCTAAAGATCCAGCTCAAGCCTCCTCTCAATACTCAGACGACGAGGTTTCAAATGTTAGCAGGGATGAAGAAGGATTAGAATGTCCCATATGTTGGGAATCTTTCAACATTGTGGAGAATGTTCCTTATGTGTTATGGTGTGGTCATACTCTTTGTCAGAATTGTGTGTTTGGACTCCAGTCTGCTGTCTTGAGACTCTCGAGCCAAGATATAAGGATTCCGTTCTTCGTCTCGTGCCCGTGGTGTCAATTGCTTTCTTTCAGGATTGTGTACAAGGGTAATCTAAAGTTCCCTAGGAAAAATTTCTTCCTTCTCTGGATGGTTGAGAGTTTGAATGGTGACAGGACAAGCCATGGTTCCTTGGTCAACGATGATAACCAGCAATCTGTGTTGACCCCGAGGTGTAACATGTCTCTGGGAAACCACAGCAGCAACAGCAATGCAAGGCCCGTTTTGCGTAACCAGTCTTCAGAGGTTTTGCCACATCATGATCGTAGTAGCCAACCAAGCAGACAACAGTTCTCTTTTCACAAATCTCTTGATTTCTTCATCGCTTTCACCTCCAAGTTTCCGTTTGTGATCATCTTCCTTCTGATAGTATTCTTTGCTATACCTGGTAGCCTCATCATTCTTGCCCTTTACTTCCTCCTCACAATTCTTTTCGCAGTTCCATCTGCTTTGGTACTATATTTTGCTTACCCTATTCTGGAAAAGTTGGTTAATGAAATAACATCCTCATGAGATTGGTGCTGAACTCGTAACACATATTCTAGATTGCTCGGCCCGTTCTGGATTTTGTAGTTTACAGTGGAACTGTTTTTAGCACTTGGAGTCTTTAATGGTCAGAACTCAGAAGAAGCTTTCATCATCTGTAGTAGATTTGCATTTTTTTATATTATTTGTTGCAAGCTTGGGCATTGTATTTGTGATTTTGAACTCTTGGTTCTAGTACTGTTGTGCAACTGTCTAAAATTTTGGTTTTCAGATGTGTCATAATGGATCATGTGTGTTTATATTTGTGTCTGCGTTTAACATGTTTTACAGTAGTTATCAACAGTTTGAAGAATGTTTGGCTTTACATTTCTAGCAACTTGCAGGATTCAGAGACATGTAGACGGCTCCGTCCTGTGGTTCTCATGAGGTTTGCTTTCTCCTTAACCTTCAACTCTTCCTTCATTCGA
Organism: Cardamine chenopodiifolia; assembly: GCA_963922655.1. NCBI lineage: Eukaryota > Viridiplantae > Streptophyta > Magnoliopsida > Brassicales > Brassicaceae > Cardamine > Cardamine chenopodiifolia. Next base: position 16,279,746 of record OZ000484.1, read on the forward strand.
CTCTCATATGCATGTGCTCTTGCACTCGCAACAATAATCTCAATGCGTTCATTTTCATCCTTGAACCTCTCCATCGCCTTCAGCTTTGTCCTCTCTACACCTCTCTGCTCATTCATCTCATCAATTAGTTTTATAGTTGCACAAGAATCAGTTTTTGGAACATAGGAAATAGAAAAAAGGAAGAAGAGGCACCTCTGTTCTATGAAGCTTTCTCTTTGTCTTTTTCTTCTTCTTATCTTCCCGTGACAGAATCTTCTTTCTCGTACCTCAGAATCTTCTTTCTCGTACCTGCAAATCTTTAAACCCTTTAGGCTCTTAGCAGCATTTAAACAAGACGACGAAGAAAGAAAAACATAACACACACTTCAATTTCGTTTAGCCTATCTCTGTTTCCTTCCATTAATCCACTGCAGCTGCCATAGGTACAGATTTTGCTAGTTGCTCCTTGGTTTCATTCATAACACTAAAGTTTGTTCAGAACTGAATTTTGAAATAGTGGATAGTACCATCAACATACATATATATAGAGAGATACTGCATTAGGACGCAAAGGAATGTGTAGTTTGTGAAAGGCTACTTAAGCAATACCTTTCCCTTGATTCAAGTCATAAGCTTAAGTCTCAACAAAGGGTTTCTAATAAGACTTCTCTTTTAGGATCTCTTAGTAAGCAAAGAGATTACCCAATTTAGATACATTCCTTGTCCCAGAAGACAAGTTTATAATTTTATGTGAGATTTGTTTAACCAATTCATGCATAGTTTATGGGATTTTCCTATAAAACATTACTTTTTTCCAAACAATATTTAAAATTTATCTTCTCTTTGTTACGAATTCACCATTACAACTTAAACTAACCTAAGAGTCTTATATCAAAATCAACTTTGTTTCTAGTATCGATACAACAACGCAATCAAAATCAAGACTTTACCCTTGATCGCATTTCGAAGGATGGTATTGGACAAATCCTGAAGACAAGAAAATAAGATTTTTAATAAATAATCTATATATAGGTATGAATATAATAAGAAACTACTGTGTGTCAATTGTTTTAATATAAATTTGTAGTTTTTTTTTGTTTTTTACTGTTTATAAATATTTTATTTTGTTCGTATAATTTTAAGTTGTTTTTTTACTGTTTATAAATATTTTTTATTTTTTTGTTTAATATGTATTTTTAGTTTTTTTTAGTTTTTTTATTATTTATAATATATTTACGTGTTTTCAACATCGAATTATTTTATTTCCATGTAAAAACAATAAATTTATGTTATTTTAATCAAACATACGCCGAATGAAACATGTACTTTATTCTTATTGAAATAATTTAAAGTAAATCCTACCGAATTAGATAATAAATTAATCGGAATAACAAAATTTTCTAACTAAATAAAAACCAATACAATTTTCAATATTATATATAATTAATTTCCATCACATAAATAAATATCCTCATAACAATTTAAACTTGAAGAAAATGTGATTAGAGTCCTATATTTTTTACGATTTAATTTTTTTTGTGTCCAGTTTTCTAGATAATATATATATATAATTATTTTTTAAAAATTTTGTTCGTTTAGTTTTTATAATTATTTTTCTTTTAGTTATATGTACTTTTAATTTCATAAATTTGTAATATGTTAGCATTGTTGTTTGTTTAACATAAATATACACATTTTAATCTTTTGTAAGTAATTCTAATTTTAAAGATATATTTTATATTTCTTAGTATATATTCTATGATTAGTTATCCAACATTTGACTTAGATATGTCTATTTTGGGACGGAAATCCGTCTTGTCCCGTATTCGTCGGGAACTTTCTATCGTATAACCAATCACTGTTATATAATTATCCGTTTTGGATTGATTATTTTAGTCTATTTATATTATTAATAAATTTTAATAAGTAATTTTTAATTATTATAAACAAGTAGTTCTAATATTGAAGATATATATATATATTTATTATATTTATTAGTCTATATTATAAAATTAGTTATATTTATTATATATATATATATATTATATTTCTTAGTTTGTATTATAAAATTAGTTATCCAACATTTGTCTTTGAGCTGTCTATTTTGGAACGGAAACTCGTCATGTCCCGTATCCGTCGGTAATTTTTCGTCTTGTACCCAATCTTTTTTTATATAATTACATGTTTTAGATTTGATTATTTTAGTCTAACGAGTAAGGGATTGATTAATTTGGACGTCTGATAAGTCGAACTTCTTACTTATTCTTATTTTAAAGCATTTTGGTCTTTTTTATAATATGACTCTGAACAATTGTCTAAATTTTTTAGCCGATGTGGGACATTGAACAAACACAATTTTTTCTTAATAGATCGAGGAATATATGTCAGTTTTAAAAAAATTGACTCACAACATATGCAGAAAAAAATCTAAAATTTTATGAACTATATATATTGTATAGTAATTTTAAAATAAGATCAAATAAAAGTAAAAAGAGAATCATAATTATTTTTCTAATATATTGGTTTAAATTAGGTAGACAGAGTTTAAGAAATTTGAAATTAATGTTAGTTTCCACATATGTAGAGATTAATTATTACTTTTTGTGTGTGTTTAGATATAGGAATAGATAAATAATGTTTGATTACAATTATAAAAATATTTATTTTTTAATAATGTTTGGATAAAATAATAAAAATACTTCTCTTTTTAACAGTACAGAGATTTAGATAACACCAAATTCTTGACACCTGATTTGCCCCAAGTCCAAAGAGACTGGCCATCGTCACACTTCTCGGTGGGCCACCAATCAAGAGTGGCACAAATGAAGTTATCATCGGTTTTGACTAGGCGTGGGCAATCGGTTTTTTCGGTTATCAAAAATTCAGCCGAATTGAATTTTGATTATCAAAAAATCTGCCGAATTGAACCGAATAAAAATTTGGTTCGGTTCGGTTCGGAACTCGATTTTTTCGGTTCGGTTATAGGTTAAAAAATTGATTCCAAACTAAACCGAATAAAAAATCTCGGTTTTAATTCGGTTAGCCGAAATTAATTTTGGGCTTTTAAGCCCAATATTATTATTGGACATTTTACAAACTCAATTCCATCAAAATATTTTGGGCCCATTTACAAATTGAAACCCTAGATTTACAACTAGTCTCCTACCCTTCGACCCGCCGCCGACCCGCCGCAGAGTTCACTAGCCACCGCTACGAGAAATCACATCGGATTCATTACGAATTTTCTCTTACCACTGCTCTCTCTTCCAAGCTACAAAATCTGTCAATATAACAAATCTCCAAATATTAAAAGATAAATCTGAAAATTGCAATTAAGAGTTGAAGGAGGAAGATCTTCTTCTAGAAAGCGATCTCAACTAGAAAGAGAGAAGAAGAAGAATAAAAGAAAAGAAGTGGTGAAGAAGAAGTTTAAGACGAGATCGAAGGGCAAGAAGGTGGAAGAAAATGGAGAAGAAGGTCGAAGGAGATGGAGAAGAATGTCGAAAGAGATAGAGAAGAAGGTGGAAGGAGATGGAGAAGAAGATGAAGAAGATCGAAGGAGATGAAGAAGAAGATTGAAGGGGAAGAAGTCGGTTAGAGAAGAGAAAAGAAGAGAAGAAGAAGTAGCTAGAAGAAAAATAAATCTAGGGTTTTTTTTGTCTTTTATATGGTGTTTCTTTAAACCGAAAAACCGATCGGTTAACCATTTACCAAACCGAATTAAACCGATAACCGAAATCAATTTAAAATTGTGCCGATCGGTTCACATTCTACAATAGAATAAAAACTGAAAACTGATAAAACTCAGTTTAATCGGTTCGATTTGTTCGGGTTGAACCGGACATCTAAACCTAGTTTTAACTATGGAAGTCTCAACTTCAATTTTTAATAGCAAATATTCTTCTTCTCCTTTCTTCTCCATTTGAAACTGATGCATATATTCCACACAACACTATTATCACTAAAACTCTACTTTGTGCTTCCATTTAATTTTTTAGCAATATACAGAAAAGAGAGTGTTGATGGTATGAATAAGATCAATCGAGTATTTATAAGAGGATTGAATTATTTCTTATAATAACAACTACTGTTTTGATGGTACTTACAAATCCTGCTACTATTTGCAGATTGTATTTTGGGATATATTGTTATACATTATCCACAAAGAAATTCACCTTTTTAAAAAATTAACGTTTGTCCGAGATTATAGCTAGTTCTTTTATAAATGGAAGAAGTAGTAAACTAGTATTAAACTATTTTTTTTACATTATAGATCATCATTAGTAAATATTACAAACTACTGTCTTTTTCAATTTACTGATTTATAAAATTGTAAAATAGTAATGGTAAATAGTACTAAAAATATTTATTTTTTTAAAAAAAATTTGAATTGCACGAATCATCATAAAAATTTAGTAAAGGACAAGAGTATTTTGAAATTAAAGAAATTGAAGAGTTTTTCTTTGCATCTGGCCAAGGACGATTGTTGGGTATCAAATTCCATCACATCCAATTGAGAAGGCCCATATATGATAAATATCATAACGCCCATCTTTACCTAATACTCGAAACTCGAAAGCAAGAGAGAGATACAACTCGAAAATTAATGGAACTCATGTGTTTCTCTTGATTCCTCAAATCTCAACCTCCTAGCCTGTCTCAGTCACACCAATGTATGGAGACCTTTTCTTTTTTCCATTTTAAAAATAATAATATTTTGATGCAGTAGTAATAACAAAGAAGTGATGAGCAAGATTCTTGGCAAATAAACTATTTCCAAGCTTTAAAATCTCTTCAGTTTCTGCCCTATTTTCATAATCAGTAAGACCAAAAACAAGCGTGGAAATAGTAGTGATTCTGCTCATAACGTAGTAGTAGTTATACAAAACAAACAGATCAAGAAAGTAATTAAAAGAAGAAAGATTTACATGAAAATTGAGAAGAACCCTAGCTAGCTCGTTTCTTCACAAGAAAGGGTTTGATCAATTGTGAAGAGGGTTTTGATCAGTTGTGAAGCGGGTTTGGACCGGAGGGAACGAGTCTTTTGTCAATGCCGTACCTTTGGTCAATCTCTGTCGGAGGAGGCGGAGGAGAGAAAAGTGGTTGTCGACTGCTTCTATGGATTCTTTCAAGCTCAATGCACATAGAGCGTGCGTAAGGACGAGAGAAAGATTCGCATGAACGGTGAGGATAGGTGTAGTAAGCGTGTTGAACCCTTGCGATGGTTCGGTGGGTTCTGTTAGTCCAGTTTCCTCCAGCTCTTACCGTCGTAAGAATGAAGAAGACGATGAGGATGCTAATCGGACGGTTCCGGTTAGTCTTCATTCTTGGAGAGATCAGAGAGAGATCGAGATTTTTTTATCGCCTTGTGTTGTCCAATAGAGGGAAAGAGAGATTCTTGGAGAAAGGAAGTTGTGTGAGAGAAGTGAAGATATTGGTGAATTTGGGAACTGAGAGTTTAATGCTGCATCAGAAGATACGTATGATTATGGGAAATTTCTGAGGTTAAAAAAAGAGAGGCAAAACTGGGAAAAATTAACAAAGATGGGTCTTTATCGGAAAGTTAACATTTTTCAACATCCATAAATGTGATTCCGTGATATTGTACATTCCAAAACCATAAATTTCACTTTTTCTTGAATTGATTTGTTCAGAACAAAAGTGTGAAAATATTACCGTTTTAGATATGAAAATACAAGAATGGCCAATAAATTTTACAAGAAATTATAAATTGTAGCTTATATTGTGTGGTTTCGTGGACCTTAAGTTATCTTCATTCTTCAGTGTTTTGCAAAATCTCTTCCTTCAGTCAAGAGCTCTGTTTTGCCAAGACTGTTAAGTAAACTAAAATGCTTCAAGTTTGTGTCACCAAGACAGTAAAACCAGATGTATACCTCTACTTTATACTATGCGTTTGTAGGTTCTGTTCTTTGCCGTTTTCGCTCTCTTTTGGATCAAGACGAAGAAGGAAATGAACAAAGAGTCATCTTGAACCCTGCAAAATATCATCATATCGTTTCTGGGTTCCATAGCTTAGAGAAAATTCCATAAAGATTGCTTAGAAGCTTTTCAACCTGCAAAAAAAGCAGCAGCACAACTCAATCAAAAATCAAAGTGTTCAAAATCAGTTCAATTTTATAGCCATCAACCGACTCTCACACAGTTTGAGACCTGCCAAATTCTCTAATTTCTCTCTAGCTACCACTCTAGAATCACTAAATTTGTCTGAGACATTTTTCTCGGAATTGGTAATGCAATTGGTAACAATGAGGCAATCCAAATTCCACGAAAATTTGCCTACTGTTTATCACACGGAATATAACACCAAGCTTTCAATTAAATAGAAGAAAAACCTTAATTACCAACAAAATTTTTTTTTTAATAATCAGGAGGTTCAGATTTCGTGGGTTCCTAATCTTTCTGGGGCATGACCCAAACCAATATTAAATTAACTTTCCTTCGGAGAGTAGACTCTTCCCAATAAAAATCGAACTCGTGACCTCCTTAGCCTTAACCCACAGGGAGTTACCACTAATCCAACTTCACGTTAGTCAAATGTTGGTTTAATTTAAATAAATAATAAGAATGGTGACAGAAATAATGATGAAATTAAACCAATAAACAACATTTCAACTATGGATCCTTAAATCATTTAGTGACAAGCAGAAAAGGGCAAATTAAAAAAGAGATAGGAAAATACTCAAAAAAATCTCCTACGATAGAACAAAAGGTATCAACCTCGTTTAAATAAGAACCGCTTATCACAAAACGAGCAAATGAGCAAAAATCAGCGAAAATGGAAGACTCTAAAATGGGCAGTGTTAGGTTGTATTTTCTCAATTATTAATAAAAGATTAACATTAAAAGCAACAAAAGGAAATTAGAAGACTGAAGTTTCAATCTCAGTGCAAAAATAATATACCAGAAAACAAGATTTCGCCGCCAAATAATAAACATGACTTCTGGCTCATGTGGGCCCATAATTACGATATATTATTTTATGTGAAATTCATTCTTACTATATACTTATAATAAAAAAAATTTCTATACAAACAATCGATTCTATCATTGTAAATTCATTCAAACACAATAAAATTCAATAACTTAAGCCTTTCTCTTTATTTTCTTTTTATCAGTATTATTTTTTTTACATAAATAAATTTTTCATCTTTATTTATATTTATTTTTATAATAAAATATTATTTTTATAACACATTATTAGCATAATCACTTTATAGTTATGATAAATATTATAAATGTTTATTATGCTATATAATTTATTACAGTAGACAGTATGTCGTCTCTATAATAATATAGTATTTTCAGTGGTTGGTTAATACACCATTATTCATTTAAATTTACTGTAAGCGGTTTTTGCATTGGTATTATTTTATTTTTTTTATGTCATAGTTGTTTAATGCACCATATTTACTGGACGACTAAACCGCCGTATATTTTATTTATTAATCCGACGTGGATGCCTCCGTCCCAATAATATATATATCTTCATTATAATTATTTATATTATGGTTATTATATAATTGAGGTTCACCCACCATTATATAAATATTTTCTCTAAAATTTAGTAAATTTAACCAATTGGTTATTAAAACTTTTAGATTGATTTTATGATTAAATTCTTTTTCACCAACGGTCACAAAAAAAATTTCCAAAAATTTTCACTTTTTCAAACGGTTATGAACAGTAATTTCAATCTATAAATACATTCATTTTCACGCATTCATTTTATCCAAACATTTCATCTTCTTTCAAAATTTTCTCCAAAAAATCGGTTTAGTTTTTCATTCTGAACAATAATTTGCTTGATTTTAATTTTTAGTTTATTTGTAATTTTCGCTTGTATTTATGGTCTCTCATCGGAGAGTTTACTCACAAAAAATTTGTCATAAACATCGTTTTACTTTTTTATGCAATCATGTTCTTTGTAATTGCTTGTATTATTCATGTAAATAGTTTATTTTAAATATGTAATATCATTCTATTAATAAAATATTATGTTTTTGTTATGGAAATGACAAATATTGAGAAAATTAAATTCTCAGCTCTCAAAATAATTAGAGCAAACTATATTGCATGGACCACCGGTATTGAGATCATTTAGAGATGCAAGATATATCTGACACCATAAAAGTCAGAAATAAATCGCATGCCAATGATTAGGCGAAGGAGATAATTTTCCTAAAAAAGTATTTTGATGAAAATGTGAGGCATGGCTATGCGCACAGAAAAGACCCAACAGAGTTGTGGGTAGCTCTAAAGAAAAATTTTGACAACCAAAAGAAAATAACACTCCCTCATGCTCTAGAATATTGGAGGAATCTGAGGTTTCATGATTTTAAGAAAGTGAATGAATATAACTCCGCTATTTTGAGAATAGTATCACAACTAAAATATTATGGCAAGCCAGTCACTGAAGCATAAATGCTCAAAAATACGTACCAAACTTTTTATAAAGAAAATCGCCACTTGCAAGAACTCTATAAAAGCCGCGAATACAAAAGGTTCTCTGCGTTGATGGTGACACTCATACTGGCGGAGAAGAATAGTGAACTTCTCATTCAAAAGCTTAATTCTCGTCCCACGGGAACGAAAACATTCCCATAAGTGAATGCAACAGACATGAAATATCCTGAAAATGATTATCAAACCTATCAGGATCGTGGCTGTGACCATCGATTTAATTGTGGACGTGGTAGAACTTACAACCCATGAGGGAGAAAGTCGTTCAAATGGTTTTGTTCCGAACAAAAATTCAAAGGGAAAGAACACCAAGAAAATTCCACCTAGTAGCGTGAGAATGGGTGTTATAGATATGGGTCTAAAGGACATTGGGCACATACATCTCGAACCCTTCCACACATTTGTAAGTTATATATGAAATCCACCAAAGGAAAAGGAAAAGAAGTGAACCTTGCAAAAAATTTGAGGGTAAATCGTACCTCGATTTTGCAAACAATTTTGACGAGACCGCATTTGCGAATAACTTAAATATTTATAGTGAGATTGTTGAATAGTCTCCAATTATGTCATGTATAATATTACGCTTTCATTGATTGAAGAATAATGTTGTTCTAACATAAAACTAATGTATAATTATTGTGTGTTTTCTTATATCAATAAAAAAAAAAAATTTATTGATGTTTCTCTTGATCACCAAAAAGAACAACGATGGAAACGAAATAGTATCCAAAGGAAATGTTAGAGAAATTTGCATACCAGATAGTGAAACAATTCACACTATTATGAGAAAAGAGTTATTTCTCTTATTTAAAACTGGCAAACATTATTGTCAATACAATATCAGGTCATGTAGACATTATTGAAGGAATTGGCAAAACCAACTTTACGTTGCCTAATGGAACAAAGTTTTCCATAAAAGATGCCTTATATTCTCTGAATTCTAAAAGAAATTTGTTGAGTTTCAAAGACATACCTTCACAGGTATGGCATTCAATCTGCAACTGAGAATGAAAAGAAATATTAATTCATAACTTCTGACGAATCATAAAAAAGCTTATATTGGAAATTTTTCAAAACTTACTTCAGGATTGCACCATACTCATATAAGTGCAATCGAATCGCATCTAGTAATTAAACGAAATCCATAAGATTTCACATTGTGGCATGATCGCCTCGGTCACCCAGACATTACAATGATGCAAAAAATTATTCAGAATTCACATGATCATTCACTAAAAATTCAGAAGATATATCAGGAGAATTAAATGATATGTACTGCATGTTCTCTTAGAAATTTGATCATAAGACCATCACCAATCAAAATTGATAAAAAAATCACCAAATTTCCTTGAACGAATTCAAGGAGATATTTGTGGACAAATACATATACATGTGGACCATTATATTACTTCATGGTATTAATTGACGCATCCAACATATGGTCATATGTTTGTCTATTATCATCTTAAAATATGGCATTTGTGAGATTTCTAACTCAGATACTCAAACTAAGAGTTCAGTTCTCTGATTACCTCATTAAGAGAGTTATACTAGACAATGCTGGTGAATTCACATCCCAAGATTTCAATGATTTTTGTATAGTTACGGGAATCAAAGTTGAATATTATGTAGCTCATGTTCATACACAAAATGGTTTGGCTGAATCAATAATTAAGTGTTTGCAATTGATTAAAAAGTCATTGATCATGAGATCAAAACTTCCAACCTCAGTATGGGGACATGCCATTTTGCATGCAGAACCACTTATTCGGATAAGACCAAATGAATATTATAAGTATTCCCCATGACAATTACCATTTGGTCGGGAACCAAATATTTCTCATCTAAGAATCTTGGTTGTGCAGTGTACGTGTCCATAGTACCACTACAACGTACAAAGATGGGATCACCAATAAGGTTGATAATATATGTTGGTTGTGATTCTCCATCAATTATACAATACCTAGAACCGTAGACTGGAGATATATTTACGGCATGTTTTGCCGATTATCATTTCAATGGGAAAGTATTCCCAGTTCTAGGGGAGAAAATAAACAAGTATAAAAGGATACAGAATGGTGTGTTTCATCTCTGTTACACCTTGATCCACCTACGAAATAATCAAAAATAGAAGTTCGACGAATTATGCATTTGCAGAGTATAGCAAATCAATTACCTGATACTTTTGCAGATACCAAAATGGTAACTAAATCACATATTCATGCTGTAAATTTTCCCTCTCGAATTAACATTCCACAAGAACATAGAAGGGCAGATGATACACATGAGTCTAGAACACGTTTGAAGCGTGGAAGAAATGTTAATTTTAAGGATAAAAATCCTAAAAAGTGAAAGGAAGCTGAAAAACCCAAACTCCCAAAATAGCATAAAATATTTTGGAGGAGACAAATAATGAGGCTAATGATATTTTGGAAGAGAATCATGAAATCCCTATCAATTATACCCATAATGGAAAGATATAGAAACAAAATGAAATTAATAATGTTGATGAAGTTTTTTCATACCTTGTGTCAACGAAAATATATGAGAAAAACAAAGATCCATAACCAAAGTCTATATATGAATGTCAAAGCAGACACGACTGGATGATGAAATAGAAAGATGCAATATAAGTCGAGCTTAATTCGCTTAATATACGAAATGTATTTGGACCAATTACATTCACACCCAAAAATGTAAAATCTGTTAGATACAAGTGAGAATTCATTCGAAAATGAAATGAGAAAAAGAGATTATGAGATATAAAACTTCTTATGGCTCAAGAATTTTCTCAAATACCTGAAATTTTATGAGAAAACATATTCATCAATTATGGATGTAATCATGTTTAGATTCTCAGTGAGTCTAACGGCAAATAAAAATCTAGAGATGCGTCTTATGTATGTTATTACAGCATACTTGTATAGATGATTAAATATTGATATCTATATGAGAGTTCCAGATGGGTTTAAGATGCCAGAAGCATTAAAATCTAAACCCAATGAGTTATGTGCAATAAAGTTGCAAAAATCATTATATGGGTTAAACCAATCTAGACGAATGTGCTATAATCGTCTCAATGAACATTTAACCAAAGAATGATATGGGAATGATCTTATATGCCTATGTGTTTTCATAAAGAAAACAATATCTAGATTTGTTATAATCGCGGTATATGTTGATGCTAAATATAATTGGGATTCAAGCAGAAATACAGACAACAACAAACTATTTAAAAGGGGAATTTGAGATGAAAGTTCTCATACATACAAAGTTTTGTCTTGGCCTACAAAATGAACATACTCAAAAGGGTATATTTATACATTAATCCACATACACTAAAAGAGTGTTAAAACGTTTTAATATGGATAAGGTAATCCCTCTCAGTACTCCAATGGTCGTTAGATTACTTTTGAAAGTGACCCATTATGACCTCCTAAAGAAAATGAAAAGATATTTGGTCTTGAAGTACCGTATCTAAGTGCAATCAAAACACTTATGTACCTTACAAATTACACTCGACCTGATATCTCATTTTCGGTTAATATTTGGCTAGATTTTGTTTGTCTCACACACGAAAACATTGGAATGGAATCAAATATGTCTTTTGTTATTTTCAATGGGCTATTGATTTCAAGTTATTTTATCCTAAGAATTTAAATAGTCAAATGATTAGTTTTGCAGATGCAGGATATTTATTAGATCCACACAAACCTCGATCACAACAGGATACGTGTTTACGATTGGAGGTACTGCTATATCATGGCGTTCCCAAAAACAAACACGTGTGCCCACTTCTTCAAATCATGATGAAATCATCACGCTCTATGAACCAAGTAAAGAATGTGTATGGTTGAGATCAATAGCCAACACGTCTGATTAAGCAGTGGGATCCACGTAAACACGAACCAACTATCTTATATAAAGACAATGTTGCATACATTGCTCAGACGAAAGAAGGATATATCAAAAGTGACCGAACCAAACATATCCCTCCAAATTTCTTTTCATTCACCTAAGAACTCGTGAAGAATAAAGACATTGAAGTAAGATATGTCCGATCATCCGAGAATTTTGCATACATTTTCACGAAATAATTACCCACCACTATGTTTAGTAAACATGTTCAGAATATTGGAATGCATCGTCAACAAGACTTGTAAGATATGATTATAATTATGATCATTCAAGGGCAAGCTTGAATGGTTGTACTCTTTTTATCTACCATGTTTTTTTCCCGCTGGGTTTTCCTAGAAATTTTTTTAACGAGGCAACATAAGATATTATGCGAGCGACATAGTGACACTGGTCTACAAGGGAGAAAGTTATAGAAGTCAATAATATACACTACAAAAAAAATATGTATCGTAATATATTATTTTATGTAGAGTCCACTATCATTATGCACGCATAGTAATTTACTTTTCTATTCGATAGTTGTAAATTCATTCGAATATAACAAAATTCAATAACTTTTTATAGCAAAGACTCTCTATATCTTCTCTTTTTATCAATATCCTGATATTTTTCATGGATATAAAATTTTCGTCTTTATTTATATTTATTTTTATGATAAAATATTATTTTTATAATAGTAGGGTTATTATAGAAAAATTTTTACTTAAAATTACGAAGATTAAGAATTACATAAATTTAAGTTTTTGAACACTATAAATATAATTTAATATCTAATTAAATACTTCATCTGTTTTTTATTAATTCAATTTCTAGAAAAAATTTGTTTCAATAAATTGTAACTCTTTATTTTTAATAATCTTTTATGAGTTATTGATGATAAATTATAATTTTCGAAAAAAAAATATTATTGGTCTAAAGATATAAAAAAATTTAATCACAAAAAATAATACATTTATAACTAATTTTTAATATGATTTTTATATATGTGAAAATCATAGAAATTGAATTAATAAGAAGCGAAGTGAATATAATTCAACCAGTAATTAAGAAAATGCAGGATACAACTGATCACAAACATCAGTAAAAATATATTTTGTTTGGAAATTTTGAAGAAAAAAACAATGAAATTTAGTAATCCCAAAATATTATATATAATGGAGAGCAAAGAGTATTATTTTTATGTTTTTAATATAGAAAATGGAACTAAAAGACAATTTTAGTTTTTCTTTTCTGTTATAAAGGTTGGTTCATTGGTTAATTGAGTTGTCAACGTGAGTGTCATTTTCGAGAAGGGAGCAAACGTGGTCTTTTTTTAATCATGGATAATTCGCAATCTATCTCTCTTTCAGATTTGTAATAATGATTATGATTTCTTGAAAACAGCCAATTTGATTTTATAGCTAAAAGTAATCATGATTAAATGTTAACTAAGAAAAAGTTTATCAAGAAAAAAGGCTAATTAAGAGAAAATTTAACTGCGGTATATTCCATGAAAATTGTATGATTGAATTCAAGTAATTGTTTATCCACCTTGAATTACTTGAATTCAATCATACAATTTTGGCATATTTTGGTTCATCGTCACCGTGTATTATCACGGTTCCGATTTCCTTTTTGGGGTTGATTTTATAATATTAAAGTTAATTTAAGAAAAAAAAAGAGGTTCATCGCACCTGACCGATGATGTCACAGGACCTATGTCACTTTATGAGTCGATCTCGCACCATGGCCCCACTTTTGCCGACGCGTACGGATCTCATTATTTATAATATAATATCGAGTAGTCATTTATGAGTTTTATATTTCCCATTTAAAACGGAAAAGAAACAAAAAAGAACAGACTAATCTCCGAGTTTATAGAAAATCGAATATTTTTGTTAGTAAAATTGTATACAGTGGTCAAGATGGAACGACAGTAATTTTAGTAAAATTCGATCGTGGATTCACAGAAAATAATCTTTAGTTCACCTAAATAAACCACTGGACCACATAATATTATCCAAAGATTATATTGTTGTTGAGTTACCTTAGTAATTTGCGTTATAGATGAACATGATAGGAGAAAACTGTACATGCAAGAAAATTTGTATATAAATCAAGAGGTCAAAAAAGAACATGAAATGAACATAACTAATAGAAATAATAGATATTATGATAAAAGATAGCGGTACAAATATAGATGATACATGTTACCGTTTCCGGGAAAAAAATTACAATGTAGATGATACATCTTTGATAAGATAAGAGATAATACCGATTTTTTTTTTTTTTTCGTTGTACCGTTTTTGTTAAATCATTGTATTTTTCTATACATGTGAGAAACATACAGTGAACAATGACTTTGTAGTATATGAAAAACATGGATTAACCCTCTCAAAAATAATTAGTTTTCAGTTCGAAACATATAAAACATGACTAGTTTTATTAGTAACCATTCAAACGGTATATATATTGAATAAAGTTACCAAACAAAACCTTAGGTTCTTAATCACTTCTAACATAAATAACTACAAACACTAATGTTGTTGATCTCACTTCCAACATGATTCGCACCCATTATTGATACTTTTTTTTGGAGGACCATTATTGATACTTCCTATTCATAATCCATTATATATTAATTTAGCGATGATAAGTATATGTATATATATATATATATATATATATATATATCGAATAAAGGGGCCTACGAGGCTATTGATGAATTGTGGAAATACAAGTAGGTGTCTCTCTTGCGTGTACGCACAAACGATTCTCGACGTAGATGCTAGCACCGAGATCGGTAGACCAAACCCAAAAATGGTAAAGAATAATGTTGCTATTTAGATGTGTATTAATACTTTAATTCTTTAATTAATAATTATATACACATGATAAGCCAAAAAGAATTATATCAATATATTTCACGAAAATTTATATGAGCAAGATAAGTTGTTTTATGAGAAATCTACACACATACCTTGTATTACAGCTGTATCTATATGTTGTTGACGTTGTAGCGTGTGGTACATATGTTACATGTTTTTAATCATATTCTAATAGTGGTTAGACATCACCAAGACATGTGTCTGATTCTAATCCATTAATTGGTTAATCTGGTGATTTATAGACTTGCTAATTTACATTTTCGATATTATTTAATTTATCCCACAGGGAACATGCATTTACATGATTCTCGAAGATATGATTTTGCTTGAGTGCGACCGGATACGTTTATTTGAAGGATTGCAATTATCGGAATACAAGGAATAACATGTGAATATGATTATAAGATAATCATGAGGATTAAGATTTCCCACGTGGCCGGTTAATTTTTTGTGGATTACATTCGCTAGATTCTTGTGATATCCAACACGGACAACACGCAGGAATCAATTAATTACTTTCTAACTAATTTTCAATCAAAATCAAACATACAATACTTTTTCAATTTTTGATTACAATTCTTTTTCTTAACAAAAGAAATTTTTTTTTGCTTCTTTTTGTTTGCTCGTCTCATCAAATATCAAGATCTCGGCTGTATTTGTATGTCAAAGCTTCTTTTTAGCTAAGAAAAAGGAAAGAAAAAAATCTGATGGGCTATAAGAAATATCTATTGCAAAAACTAGGGTAACACCAATTGGCAATAACTATAGATTTAAAGAACACGATATATCTAGATTGTTGAACACGATATAGCTACTTGTCATTCGCTTCTTAACTCAGATTCAGGGGCCAAATCTAGCTCCTCTTCCTCCCAGAAGCAGATCTCTTCACCATCTGGCCTTAATCTGAAGAAATCATATATGGGTGTCGCTTCTTTAGATCCGGTGAACCAACTCGCCGAGAACGACAACTTGAGTACATATGCTGGCGCTAACAACCCCATTTGAGATTCATGCCCAATAGCTGCAAAACCTACTTGGTGTGACCATGTGAAAAACTCAACGCATCAGATGTCTAAGAAAAGTGTGCTTTTTACTCTTAAATCTCGTGAAATTCCTCCATCCTAATACAACCAGTATGACAAACTTAGAAGTTGCTCGCGTTTTCACTATCATTGATCCATCAAAACGAATTCCGAAAGCTGTAAATGTGAAGTTTACTTCATGTCAGATTCAAAGAATTTTTGTCTCGAACCTCATAGGTTGCGTATTTGACGCATTTTAGTATGTGTTTTAATGTCGTTTTCTATGTGTTTTGAGTCTTTATCAAGTACAAAGTCTATTGGAAAGAGTCTTAATCAGTTGAAGTAAAGTTTGGAGCAAATAAGCAAAAGAAGTCGATTGAAGCTCAGATCGATCAATTCACCTTACTGGATCGATCGATCCGTCGATCTAAGATGTTTCCCGAGTCTAACCAGACTGATTGATCCGACCAATGGATCGATCGATCCATCATCTTAAACATCATCTTAAAAAAAGGTCATGTGTTTCCAGATCGATCCATACATCCTCCCTAAGAGAAAGCCATGAGTTTCAAGACCGACCAGAAGACATCAGATTGATCGATCCATCATCAAGAACGATCGATCTTCATTTCTGTGAATACCAGCATCGATCCAAGCTATATTTTCTATCCAAGAATTTTTTTTTTGGTATTTTTTCCTTATTTGATTTGGATTAGACCTAGACGACTTATATCCTATAAATACTTATTTTTAACCCATTGTTTAAGCAATGTTTATTTTATTCTAAAACCTTTTTGAATACTTTTTGTGAAGAGATACGGTTTGTTTTATCTATTGGATTTATTTTATGAGTTCTTCATCTATCATGTATTGTTTAATCACAACTATGAGTGAGTAGTTCTCTAGTTAGGTTTAATCACAACTATAAGTGAGTAGTTCTCTAGTTAGGTTTAATCACAACTTTGAGTGAGTAGTTCTCTAGTTCTCTAGTGAGTTAATCATTCCATGAATAGTTGTATGCTTTATGATCTCTGATTTTTGAGAAATTCCCAAGACCTAACGCTTTTATCCATAGATTTTACTTCGTTGTTTAATTTCAATTGCTTTTTAGTTATTTGCATCAAAATACAATCTATCATTTCCATCTTAACTTAGTTCTAGTTTCTAAGATTCGTAATGCATGTTGGTACTTCAGGATTCGATCTATATTATACTACTGTGTGTATCTGTGCACTTACGGTTATTTACTTAGGTTTAAAACTCGTGTATTAGAGCCATGGGTTCCCTCCCATGTGTGAGCATTACAAGGAAATTGGCCACAACATTAAACGATGTCCAACAAAACCAATCACATGTTCTATTTATAACTCTTCAAGACATCCATCCGCTAATTTTCCTAGAGCTAAAAAGCAAGATGCAACCTCAGATCTTTCTGCGAAGAAAAAACATAGGAGAAAACCTGCTTACAAAAAGAAAACCACGAAATCACCTCCCTTAAAGCTGGTGGTTCATTGGTTATTGACATAGGGTTGGACCAAATCAGAAAGTCCAATAAGCTTCTTCCTCTGCTCAGTCATCTTAGAAATCCCCATTGGACCATGGAGACTTGTATCCTTCTTATTTTGAAGGCTCTTCTGATTCTTATAATTCTTCTAATTCGAAATTATGTATATGTTCTAATCAAGAATCTTCTTATGAATCAAGCTACCCTTCTATTAATGAGGATCATAATAAATCCACTGGAAAGCAAATTGCTTCAACTGAGAAACAGGATAAAAACACTGACAAACATGTTACTATAGATGAGGAACAAGCCAATATAAAAAGTGATTCAGATTAGTTGCCCCAGTTATCTCCAATAAAACGAAGAATAAGCAGTTGCAGCTTGAAAGCAAACAAGTACTAAGAAATTAGGTTCTACCAGGAGAAAAGGTCCCAAATCTCAATATTTTTATGGTAGATATATTTTGCTGGAATATTCATGGTTTTAATAAATCAATTCGGTGGCGAAGCTTCAGGAAATGGTTCAGGCTTCACAAAGCCCTTTTTGGTAGCTTAATACATTTACTCCACTTTCCATAAATGGAACTCTTTTGCAACTACGAGTATGATGAGTCAAGTAAAATATGGGTGGTCTGGGACCCCTCTGTTACCGTATATGTCCTTAACAAATCAGATAAGATGATGTTCCTTTAAATTGCCTCATGTAGCTTCAGATCTAGTGGTCTCCTTCGTCTATGATGTGAATTATCGAGTTGGGAGGAAGAGTCTTTGGACTGATATATGTTAATTGGCTACTAACCTTTGCACGATAAACAAGCCTTGGATGATTCTTGATGATTTTAACCAGTCTCTTGATTGGGCTGACTCTTCTACGGGTAGTTCTAGGATCACTAGAGGTATATATGAGTTTAGAAAATGTCTCCTTAAAGCGGAGCTCTATGATTTCTCATATCAAGGTCACCATTATACTTGGTGGAACAAGAGGGAATATAACACTATTGTAAAAAAGATTGATCGGGTTCTTGCCAATGATGGCTGGCTAACCATGTTCCCTCTCTCCTTTAGTTGTTTCGAGGAGTTGGATTTCTCTGATCATAGTTCAAGTTGTGTGCATTTGGGAACACAAGTCCAAGGAAAGAAAAACTTTCCATTCAAATTCTCTAACTTTCTCTTGCATAACCCTGATTTTCTTGGCTATATTGCAGAGGCCTGGCAGAGCATGACATTTCAAGAAACCTTTATGTTTGTACTCTCAAAGAAGTTGAAGCTTTTAAAGAGAACAATCAAGAGCTTCAGCCAAGGAAACTACTCTGACTTAGAGAAATGTGTAATGGAAACCTCTAAAGCTCTTATCTCTTGCCAGAACAACTTCCTCAATGCTCTATCTCCATAGCTTACTGCAATTGAGAAGAATGCTCATTCTAAGTGGTTGGAACTTGCCCTAGCAGAGGAGAAATTCATGACACAAAGAGCTAGGATTTCTTGGCTTTCTTATAGCGATGGTAATACCTCATTCTTCAACAAAATGGTAGCTTCTAAAAGAGCTTCAGACCAAATGCACTACCTTATTGATCCATCTAGTAGGAGAATCGAGAAATCATAAAAGATAACTTCCCACTGTGTTGGATTCTACTCTACATGCTTCTGGGAGGTACCACTCAACCTCTTATTCAGTCTGATATTGATCTCATACACTCCAGAAGTCAGGAGCTTACTATCAGCGGAGGTTACAACAAAGGACATTAAGACAGAAATTTTCTCACTTCCTTCGAATAAATCTCTAGGACCATACTGATACAACTCATAATTTTTGAAAGCTTCTTGGAGTGTGACTGGTGTGGAAGTAACATCCACACATCTTAAATTCTTTAACTCAGATCATATCCTAAAACATTGGAACAATACTACAATAACTATCATTCCCAAAAAGGTCAATGCAAATCAAATATGGGACTTTAGGCCGATATCCTTCTGCAATATCTTATATAAATTTATCTCTTAACTGCTTGCAAGAAGGTTAGAAACTCTAATCCTGATATGATATCTTCTAACCAATTTGCATTTGTCAAATGCCGCTTATTGATTGAGAATATCATGTTAGCCTCCAAACTTGTCCAAGGGTTTAACCGGAAGAGCATTTATCATAGAGGTGTATTGAAAGTTGATCTAAGGAAAGCATTTGACTCATTAAATTAGGAATCCTTGGAACGAGTTCTCTAGGTTGCAAACTTTCCGAATATCTTTGTGAGATGGATCAAGCAATGCCTAACCACCACCAGTTTTTCCATAAATATCAATGGCAGTTTTTGTAGATTTTTTAGAGTAACCAAAGGGTAGAGACATGGAGATCCTCTTTCTCTTTATCTCTTTGTCATTTCTATTAAAGTTTTTCTCAAATGTTGGACCATAAAGTTAATGCAAATTAGGATTCACCCTAAGGCTAAAGACCTAAAGATCTTGCACTTAGGTTTCTTAGACGATGTGATGATTTTATTCGACGGTTATCCTCTCTCTTTCAAAGGAATAACTGACATACTAGAAAATTTTCATAGGTTATCAGGCTTACAAATAAACATAGAAAAATCTGGAATGTATGTCGTTGGGTTGAACTCGTCAGAAACTGAAGGAAATTGCGTCATTTAGCTTCAACATCGGCTTCTTCCCATTCAAGTATTTGGGGCTTCTTCTAATGCACATAAAACTGTGCAGGTCTGATTACTCTCCTCTCTTGGACTCTATATCAATCAGGTTTAATCACTAGCAACCAAGTCTCTCTTATTTGCTGACAGACTCTAGCTCATTTTAGCAGTTATATATAGTATTGTAAACTTTTGAATATCAGTGTTTATCCTTCCAAAGGCTTACATCAAGTCTATTGAAAGCTTGTACAACCGGTTCCTTTGGTATGGAGATATAACTAAGAATAGTGTGGTTAAATTTGTTTGGCATCATGTCTATTTTCCTAGAGAAAAAGAAAGGCTATGATTAAGGAATTTTAGAATCTAGAACAAGGCTCTGAACCTCGGGTTAGTATGACTCATCTTCTCTAAGAGAAACTCTTTCTTGGTGGCTTGGAATGAAAAGCTTAGGCTCCAACATATTACCTTCTGGAATGTTGAATCCTCCGCTAATATCTCATAGATCTGGAAATCTCTCTTAATTCTTATACCTCTAGCTAAGCAATTTATTCGATGTGCCATCGGCAATGTCCAAACGGCTAGCTAATGGATTGACCATTAGTTAAGTATTGGTCATTGATAGAGTATGTGGGTACAAATTGTCCAAGATTGTTGGGTATACCACTTGATAGTAAGGTAGCAGACGCATGCAACACATCCAAGAATCCGCACCTACTCAGTCTGCGCAGTGAGCTCCTTGGCACTGCACAGCCATACCCTGACATGGCCTTGATTCTTACTCATGGCACATTTCAGGTTCCTCATCCTCTATTTTCTCCTCTACTTTAAGATATGAGACTGAGTGAACAGGTTAAGCCAATTGTTCAAAGTTGTTTGGTATAAAAACTACATTTTGAAACATACCTTTACCTTTTGGATAACTCAATTGGACAGACTCCCTGTACAAGCTAGACTCTTCTCTTGGGGTATTACCACTGATTCCACTTGCTGCATGTGTAACAACCATGAAGAGACCAGATACCACTTGCTCCTCCACTCCTTCAACACTTGGACCAATTTCATAGGATGGCTTTCCCGCTCCTCTTGGACCCTAAAGCCAACCTTGAAGTGTCTAGTTTCACAAGCTACGGTCTACCTTCTCTTGGTCACCTAGACATCTTCCGACAAATTGACAAATGCGTACGTGACATCATATTAGCTCACATACAACGAAAGGCATACATAAATCTTCTATCCCTTTGGTTTACATATCCGTAATCATTGAAAATAAATATGTATTTTCTTTCTCTCTGTTTTCAGTAGGCTTTTTTTTTTTCTTTTTTGGATCATCGGAAACTTTTATCCCGACAAGCTGATGTAAACATTTGATCCTTTGGTATATAAATTCACATTTTATCAAAAAAAAAATCTATATGCAACTGTAAATCTACTAGAACCCATTATTGCCTCCACCTCCTATATCCCCAAGTTAGAAGTGCATCGCCACTTAGACTTCGACTCGCTGACGAGCTAGCTAGATCTTTGTATAATCGCAAACAAACAAACAATCAGATTCAATGCATATCAACGGCAATTGTAAAACTCCCGTCTCATGCATGAAATAAAAATGTTTTTGTATCTTTATTTGAAAAAAACAACAAAATAGGGAAACGCGTAAATATAGAGTAATTGCAAATCCGACTCCAAAAATAGGCGTCGATCTAGGAGGGAAAGGTAGATGTCCCCCCCGCCCCCCCCACTTCTCCTTCTTACAAGAGCCTCCCGTTGACCTCTTGACGTTGATGTCCCATTTTTTTCAACCTTCTTCTCTCTCTCATGAATTATTATTTTCTTTTTTGTTTTCGCAATTTAAATTTTCAAAATTGTTCTTTAAAAAAGTTATTAAAAAAAAAACACACTCTCTAATCGGTCCTTGACGAGACACTACACTTTAACGGACTTCAAAGTTTTTTACTCACTTGTCTTTTTTTTCTTCTCTTCCAATCGCGTACAAACCCTAGCTCCTCTCTTTTTCTCTCTCTCTTTTCTTATCTCTCTCTCTCGTTCATCAAATCATGAACGATCCTGAAAATCCCGATCTGAGTTGGGGAGAACTCACAGCTCCTCAAGATTCTGACTTCTTTGACAGAGACACTTCTAGTATCCTCTCTGACTTCAGCTGGAACCTCCACAACTCCTCCGATCATCATCATAATCTCCGATTCAACTCCGATTTAACACCAACCGTCGGAGTCAACACCAAGCCCCATCCCTCCACTTCTTCTTGTTCCTCATCTGCAGCCGTCGTCTCTTTAGCCGTTACAGAGGTTTCCACCTCTATTAATAATCCTTCTGCTACTACCTCCAGTTCAAGCGAGGATCCAACGGAGAACTCAACCGCCTCTGTCGCCAAAACACCACCGGAGACACCGTGAGTTTTTTTCCTACATATTGAGACGAGAAACACGTGGATCTTTTTTTCTTTTGTAGGGGTCCGATCGTAATTACTCATCATCTTGGTTGTGGTTGTCGTCAAAACCATAGTGACTCTATAAAACGCTTTTTTCTCTCATTTATTATTATTTATTTTCTCCATTCTTTGGCATCGCAAGATAGTTGGAGAGTTCGTTCGTTCGTTCGTACGTATTTGTATGATTTGCAGAGTATGTGATGGAAGGAGAATTTAGTAATTATTTTTGGAAGAATAGTTCGTCGGTGGCAGTTGGAGTAAAATAATGATGGGGAATGGGATGAAAACCGCCGCTATTGCGGCTGTGATATTAGCGTGCACTCTACATCTCCTTTTCCTCCTCGTCCTTTTCTTTTTATTATACTAATGTTAGCTCAAAAAGTGTCAAGTTTTAATGATGCTATCTACATAATATCTAGCAAAGTTTAAAAAATTTAAATCTTTTTATTGTAAATCGTAACACCGTACGCTAATAGATCCATATGTAGGGTTTTAACTTATCCAGGGCTGAGATATATAGTATGATTAGTAGAATGGATGATTTTAATGATCACGAGTTTGCGTTTGAACTCGTGTTACGTTTTTGCTTTTTTTTTTGGGTTAAATGTTCAACCTAATTAATTGCGTATTATTTAGCTATTTCGTGGATGTTTGACTGTGACAATATTAGGATTGGAATCGATGTTTTGTGCCAACATTTTAAATTTGATGTCTTGTTTGGTTACGCTGTGATTCTGATGCATAGTGATATACTAATCTTTTTTATGCTTTTATGTAGAAAGAAGGAGAAGAAGAAGGCTCAAAAGCGAATTCGGCAACCAAGATTCGCATTCATGACCAAGAGTGATGTGGACAATCTTGAAGATGGATACCGATGGCGTAAATATGGACAGAAAGCTGTCAAGAATAGCCCATTCCCACGGTCTTTTATCATCACTTTCTTCGATCATACTCTTAACTAACGGATATGCAAATCAATACATCAGCCAATCAAAAGAATATTTCATTGTTGTTGTTGTTGTTGTTGTAATAGAAGCTACTATAGATGCACGAACAGCAGATGCACGGTGAAGAAGAGAGTGGAACGGTCATCAGAAGATCCATCGATAGTGATCACAACATATGAAGGACAACATTGCCATCAATCCATTGGATTCCCTCGAGGCGGAATCCTCACCGCTCACGACCCTCATAACTTCACATCTCATCACCATCTCCCTCCTCCATTGCCGAATCCTTATTATTACCAAGAACTCCTTCATCAACTTCACAGAGACAATAACACTCGTTCACCGAGGTTACCTCAATCTACTACTGAAAATGCAACTACAGTGTCTAATCCACCAGAGGAAGGCTTACTTGGTGATATTGTACCTCCAACAATGCGCAATCTTTGAGGTAATTAACTTCTTATATATACTCTATCAAGCCCTTGTGTTCCTATATATATATATTTGTATTTGTTAATGTTTGTCTGTATATAGTCTTAGGACCGTGAATTTCTATAAAGAAATAAAATATGTGTCTTTCGGTTTACAAGGATTTAAAAACTTTAATGGACCACAAAGGCATAAAGGGTGTTTCTTTTAGTACGAAACTTAAAACCCACATCAAGAGATATCTTAAGTGGGAGAAAATTCTCATGCTTTGACAGAAACAAGTCTATCTGGTGTAGATGTACTTATGAATATTAGGATCAAAATCATGTTGGTCTAATCATTGATGCGACTCATCATCTCTCTTGTGGACCAATTTGATCACTTGATAGATATGTCAGCCAGTGCCCTTTTTTCTCTCTAGAATTGATTTTTGCAGAACATATATAAAGTTGGAAGATGCATGCATGTATAGTAAGTGGATGATTGCCTCATTCACTCTCTCTCTATATATATATATGCGTGTGTATATATATTAATTTACTAGTGATTGTATTAGGATGAAGCACTGGTATATAGTGCCTTTTGAGTTTTGTCTCACTCTTGATAAAAGGCATATATAGGCTTACTTATGTATGATAGAGATGAGCCTGAAATAGGTCGGCAGGATTATAGATATGTCAACAAATATTAATAACGAAGCTCAACTAGTCCACTCAGTGTCACGATGATGCCGAATCTCTCTTTTTCCAATTCTATATATATATATAACCTTTTGTGTATGTTCACATGAACTCAAATTGCATGTATGCATGAATATAATTTATATGTCTTGCATGGTGCATCAACATGTAATCTATGTGTATGTATATGTAGATGCGCATAAGAAGTAGACGAGGCATGTGGGATAAGTTCTTAGGATAATGTGCTAGGTCACAGGAATAAATGCTTTCTGTTTTAGCCAAAGACAACCAAGAAACAAAAAGGGAAAAACTGAGTTAGAAGATATGTATGAGCATCTTAGCTTCACCAGTGAAATTTACATCTGTCTTTGTATATATACACATGTTGATTTGGAAACATTTGTTACAATAAGAACTAGTTAGATAAACCACATGCCCAAATTATATATACGTACACCATACGTTCTAGCAAGCAATGTATCTGTTACATATATAATATCAATTGGGGATGTGTGCTTTGTATGTACATATGTTTTTTTCAAAGATGAAATGTGACATATATATATATACATGTCTGCCTTGTTTGATATATTCTCCCAGGTCAACAATAGCTAAGGAGGTGCTACTGCTAACTCATTAAAAAGAATATTGCAGACCGGAAAATGCTGGGAGGGTATAAATTACAATGTGGCCGCAACTAGTTGTAACCACGGATCTATATATATTTATATATTAATTCATGTATCAAACCTCAGCACCGGTAGGATCGCACTAGAACCTAGCCATCGGTATGTATGCATATATGCATTTATATATGTAGTATATACCCAGATATAATTTTGATGTAACTCAACATTAATTAATCTACTCTTTCGTGGATCCATCCCACATTTAGATGCATGCACTTAATAAAAAAAACGTGGAGGATTGCCGGAATTACTTTATTTTTGTTATTTTTTTTCTTTCAATTTTACCATTATTTTATACTTCTTATCTTTGTAACTTTAGGGTGATGTTTAATTTATCTTTTATGAACTTTACAGATTGGAAGAATATCCCCAACTCAAATTGGAGAACATAATTCACAAATGCGATTTAGAAAGAATATAATCAATTTTTTTGCTCATTATATAAGTTATGTGATGAAGACGATGATTCGAACAATATGGAGTTATATATAGTCATTGTGAACCATGACAATCTAAATGTAACAAACATGTTTTGTACGTTTGTAAAAGACGAAATATAATAAACATTATATTGCATCTCTCCCTTCAAAGACAGGGAAGATACGTACACGACCATTAGATCAGAAGACAAACCAGTCCAATCAAAATTATATTATCCAGAAAATCTTAACTTTATTTAAACTCAAGAAATTTTTTTATTCGAAAAATATTTCAGCTACCAAAATAATGAAAGCCCTCAAATCTCAACAGACTGAAATATACCACCATGCTATTTTCTAATTGTCGATATTATTTTTAATCAACCAAAATTTCACTTATTTTGTTAAAATATGTAGTTTTCAGTTTTGAACCAAGACAAACCATAGTCAGAAAAATTGTCCGACGTATATATACGTTGAGTATACAATATATTGACGACTTATCTATATGCCATAAAGTGTTTCATTAGTCTAAGATCTTTCGTCTAGAAATTCTACATACAGTTTATGTCTTGAAATGGGTTACTACTTACTACTACCTATGATTTAGGGATTTGGGGGTTTAGGGGTGTGAAGAGGTCATATTATCCACAAAACTGAGACGTAGACAACCAAAGCACCTACACCCAAAGGGATCACAAAATGATAGTAATCAAAGGCACATTGGACAAATCCACAACTCCTATGCTGGCCCAAATGTTTACAATGCTTAAGAATACATCTATAAAACGTTTCTGGATTACACAGTAAAACCATAATAACCTGAAGGCATATCTACATGAGATACAAGACAACCCAAAAGCAAGTAACGGCCCAACGAAGTCTCCATGGGCTTAGTAGTACAAGACAACCCAAAAGCAAGTAACGTTCGAAAATGTGAAATATAACAAATAAGAATACTAATAAATATGTTTCATTGAAAAGCTGAGGCACCGACTTTCAACAGCTCTGCTTTCAAGAATGTCCACACAAATATATAGAAAAATTATTATTTTTAATAAAAACAGAAAAAGAGAGAAAAACTGTACTATTGTTATTGTTTGTGTAAATGTGTGTTGTGTGTAAATACATCACACGTGTCGTAGCATGACGGCAAAGGTTGTCTTGAGCACATGGCTCGGTTCACTCGCTTAATAAAATGAATAAAACCCCCGTCCCATCCTCTTTGCCTTTTTTTGTTGTTGTTGTTACCGTTAGTTCTTCACTATATTGAAATTCTCAATAAAACTATTTCTATTTGGAAATGTGTTCTTCAAGAATCCATTCTAAATTGTTGGAGGAGTGGATGAATTGAATATGTACGTGTTGTTTTGTAAAGGAAAAAGTATCAACCAAATTTGCATACAAATCTATATTTTAAATCGTTGGCATAAAAAATAAATAAAAGTACAAGGTCAGTTCTAAGTTAGATTTTAAAAGTAATATATAGTTCCGCGTTCTCACTAAACCATATTTTTCGGCATAATTTTTGACCGTTGCTAAATATATTCAGTTTATTTTGGCTTCCACATAAAAAGTGGACAGGTGTTTAAAAGGAAGAGAGAACTCATCTGAGTTACGTAAATCGAGGTGGCAAATGTTGTAAATAAAGAAGCATTTTAGTCCACTTTTACTATAATCTTTCGGTGCGCCGAATAGTTTTCTGAGTCACAACACAGAGACTAGAAGACAAAAATGCTTTTAATCCTCTTCTGCAAAACCACATCGGTCTCTGTAGGCTTTTTTACCATCTCTTCTATTTATTCAATTTCTTTTTACAATTTTTGTTATAAGACGATAAAATATCTGAAAAATAGATATTCGGATAAAACAGATTTGGATCTGAATAATAATAGAAATAAAAATTCGCAAATATTTATATTTTTTTAAAGAAAAGGAATATTGGATATTCAAAATCTAAATTCAAATCTATATAATATAATTAAGATTTAATAGATCTGAATTTCTCAAAAAAATTTGAATTCGAATTCGTAATAGCCATCTTTGACGACAACAGCAAAAATATGTATCTGATTCTTTTTATTCACTCCCATAATGTAACACTTATTATAAAATATACCATTACACATAGATACAATGGAGTAATATGTATATAATTTATGTGTTATATATAATATAATATTATATTTGTTGGAGAGATGAGAAAGAATATAATTTATATATGTGTTACATATAATATATATTATATTTGTTGGAGAGGTGAGAAAGAAACGTAAGATGAGAGATGATAATATAGAGAAAAACTGAGTTCTGATTCACTTCTTCAATTCATTCACAAATGCCCAAACATGGAGATGCTCATCAACACCTTGATTTAAACCGTTTAGCCTGGCCAAAACTAAATATTAGGTAAGTCGGCAAAAATAATAAAATATTTTAAATGAAATTATCTATTATAACATTCCCCATAATTATTTATTAGTACTGAGTCATTAAAAATATTATTATAAAAGTTACGTATAATAAAAATTATAACAAAAGAAAAAGAGTACATTAGCATAATTTTTTTATAAAATATAATAGATAAAATATTTTATAAATTTCTGAATATTGTAGTAGAAACCGTTTTCGTGAACAGATCATCTACATTTTCAATTGAACGAATATATTGAATATTTATTTTTTGATTTTTCTCGAGTTCACGTGGGAGAAATATGCTTTGTTCTCACATGATATAGTTTTCTTTGAGTTGGGCGACCCATGTAACATTGTTTTCAAATAATTTTGTTGGTTCCTTACTAAATAATTATTTTGTTTGACTTTTGTATGTGTTAAGTCATGATCTGAGCAACACACATTCTCTATATGCTTTATGAAGGGCAATGGTCTATGCATGATTTGAGGAAATAGCAAGTAAAATCTGCTTTTGAGAACACCAAGAGATTGTAGTACTTCCAACTGTGAAAATGTATATGGTTTACGATCGGGCTTTACGTGAATCTGATAAATAGTCTGCATCTGTAAAACCAGCGAAATCGAAGTTAGAGTTTCTAGGATAAAACAATCCCAAGTCAATTGTTTTCTGGAGATAACAAAAAATATGTTTTATTTCATTCCAGTGTATGCGCGAAGGAGATGAACTGTATTTTCCAAGTAGAGTTGTAGCGAATGTTATATCTAGTCAGGTACAATTTGCAAGATACATAAGTCCACCAATAACGCTCATATAAGGTACTTCATGACCTAATACTTATTTGTTATTTACATAAGGTCAAAATAGATATTTGTCAACATTAAGCGATCTATTGACCATTGAAGTTCTCAAAATAGTCGCTTTATCCATATAAATTCGTTTGAAGATCCTTTTCATATAATTTGATTGATTTATGAAAAGTCCATCTCGAAGATGCTCGATCTGGGGTCCAAAAAAAATTTGTTTGTCCAAGATCTTTTATTTCGAACTTTTCTTTCATATGGACTCTTGCATCATTAATCTCCTTTTGAGTTCCAATTATGTTTATGTCATCAACATATACAACAATGATCACAAATGCAGATAGAGATTTTTTAATAAATGCGTACGGACATATCGCATTGTTGGTGTATCTACTCAACAAATAGTTACTTAAGCGATTATACCATATGCGTAATCTGTAAAATTATCGATATAATTTGATCACATATATTTCTTTAGATTTTAAACTTAATGCTTCATGCATTTTCAAGTTTTCTAGGACTTTCATTATATATTATTATCAAGTGATTTATATAGATATGTTGTCCCAACATCCATTAGATATATTTCTAGATTTTTAGATGCCGTTAAACTCATTAAAAATTTGAATCTAATTGCATCCATAGCTAGAGTATATTTCTTTATAATTTTTTGGTTTTTGAGAATATATATGTAATTGAAATATATATATATATATATAATGAAAATCTCTAAATACCTTTTATTTTATTTTTTAAAAGAATTAAAATATAATTATACCAAATAATATTTAATTGTACTAATACAAAAATGATATTCGAACCATAAACATTTAGGAGATATCAGGTTTTTGGCATTATTTATAATTATAATTATATATAGTTAGACTTTTCAAATAATTGTACAAATTAGTACCAATTGTTTAATTGTAATAGTTATAGCACTAAATAAAATACCGATTATAACAATTATGCTATAAATAACATGCTCAGACTTTGTCCATACGCCAAAGATTTAAACGATTGAATTATCGTATTTTTATTAATATTATTTATACTTTAACTATATAATTTAATTTAATTTAATTTAATTTGATCGAGAATTAAATTTTAGTAAAAGTAAAATTGTAATTTTGTTAATTTTATTTAAGAAAAATAAAAAATAAAAAGATGTGTATCTCAGCTTTTTTTATCTCTCAATGTATTTGAGATTTTGGTCGGCACCATTGTCGTCTATAGTATAATTATATCTAACATATATTCACAGTTGCCGTTATTGTCTAGAACTCTCTTCCAGGTCGCTCGCTCTCACCGTCTCAAATCTCTGAACTCAAAACAACTTCGATCTGAGCTTCTTTTCTAGATTATCTCCGGCACTAGATCTTTGGATAACACAATCATGTCGGTTTTATTACCTTTCTGTCTGATTATCTCCATGTTCACCTATTCAAGTAAGTCATGTTTCCTCTGTTTCTTCCCTTGTCTTTTACCTGCAAAATGTCTCTCCGTGTTGTTAGATTTCACTATATGGTGTCAGACTTTTAGTATAAGATCTCTAATAGACAGACCCGTTTTTGAATCTTAATCTCAGATTCCTTTAAAATCTAAACTTTTTCTAATATTTCTTTTGTGTTTGGAAATTTCTCAGACGCGGCGTATTGTGTATGCAAAGATGGGAACGAGCAAGTTCTTCAGAAGGCTATAGACTATGCTTGTGGAAATGGAGGTGATTGTAGCCAGATCCAGACAACCGGAGCTTGTTACCAACCTAACACCGTCAAAAACCACTGTGATGTCGCCGTTAACAGTTACTACCAGAAAAAAGCTTCCTCCGGTGCTACCTGTGACTTTAACGGCGCTGCCGTTTTCTCTAGCTCTCCCCCCTCAAGTACTATTTCCTACTACTACGTTAACAAAAGCCCACTTTAGATTTGAAATCAAATCTCTATTTTGGTACTGATTTACTGTGTTTTTTTTGTTTCTTTCTAAATCTTGCAGCGGCTTCAAGCTGTTTAACTGGTTCAAGGTATGTTATTAATTCTTGATTCATTCTTGTTTAGACGAGTTTAGTCATGCTTGATTCTCAAATCTCCATAAAGTAGAAATTTTTTACTTTCTTGGTTAGATGTGCTGTTTCTTTACCACCGACTAACCAATTTTTTTTAAAAAAGTTTATTTTTGCGGAGACATAATGATAGTGACTTTTGACCATAATGAATAGACAATAAGAATTGTGATTAAATGTTTTATTCGCATCATTTTATCATTTCTGTTCATTTCAACTTTACTAAAAAGGAGAATCCACATCAAACAGTCCATCATTCACATGATGATCCAGATGCGCATCATTATCATTTTTAATAATCATTCATTGTCTTCTAACTAATGATCATTAATCTTTGTGACTGCTTTTTGCAGCTCTAGTGGAACTCCAACCACCGGAACTCCAACCACCGGAACCCCAACCACTGGGACTCCAACCACTGGGACTCCAACCACTGGGACTCCAACCACTGGGACTCCAACCACCGGGACCCCGACTAGTGGCTTTCCAACCACTGGAACTCCCACTACCGGGACTCCTAGCACCGGGATGCCAAATTCTGGCACGCCCACAAACGGGATGCCAACTTCATCGTCATCTTCGGTGTTCCCGGGAACTACTATTGGACCGACTGGGAGCGGCGGATTAGGGGATCCAAACCCAAACGCAGCTGCAAAGAAACAGAAAGAGCTGTGTCTTTTTTCACTCGTCTGTCTAGGGTTTGGAATTATATTCCTCAATTAGGTTGGCCGAGGGACTTACTGGTTAGTAGCTAGTATTTTGGGATGTATAACTTAAATCAATCACGAGCTTTTTCTTTTATTTTGTAAATCTGGAGGTTGAGATGCTCTTCTGTTTCTAATATTTTTTATCTTTACATCTTTTACTACGTACCACTTATTCTCACATTTACCATATAAATGCCGGTTACGAAATGTCCCTATCAAAAACTAATGCGTTTTATTTGCTAATTAGGATCAAGAGACTTGTCTCTTTCGTCGTGGGTTTGTGTGTTCCACTCTGCTAACAACGTGGGAAGTGGAGATGTGTGGTTTTAAAGTGTTAATGTAATGATTGATAAAACTGAGCAAGAGATATTAACTTTTGGTCTCTTACGTTAAGATGCCTACTAAAAGTATATAAAAATGGGAAGACTTAAGAGTTGAATAATTAGATTATAAGTCAAATGGATTCAGTTGGATTTCTTTTGATTTGGGAATCGGGTGCGGCTAGTAGTGGTGGTCAAGAATCTGATCCCCTACTTCTTCCAAAAGCTGCTTTCCATTTTCAAGCTGATTCTTAAAGTTCGTTGATTATTAGCAACACAACATTTTGCATCTCCTTTTCAACATAATCTAGTATGAACAAGTCCGTTCATATCTTAGTTACACAACATCGACATTGTTACTGTATCCATTATAACTAGGAGAGTACCCATGGCATACCGTGGCATTTTTTCAGTTTTCTAGTTTTGATGTCATATTTTGATAGATGTAAGATGTCTCTACATCTGATTCATAGTGTTGTGTAATACATCAACGGGTTGAATTACTGAAAACTGATGTTGAAAATATTAACTAAATTGGTGAGATATGTAACCATTCAAAAAATAACTGCCAAAAGATTGTAGAACGATTTGTATCAGTCATTACATGCATTTGCCTTTATTAGTTCAATTTTGTGATGCAGTCTTAGTTATAATTAGAAGTTTCAGCTCTGTACCAAGTTCACAATCAATATTGTTACTTTGAAGTGAGAGGTAAAGGCTGGGCTGTGGGCTTTTTAGTAATGGTCTTTTCTTTCATGTGTGGACTCTCTTCTTTTTTTTGGGTCTGCTAGAGTAATTTCCTCCTAAAATTAAAAGAAAATGCGCTAGAAGGAGGGGTCGAACCTCCGACCTTGTGGTTAACAGCCACACGCTCTAACCAACTGAGCTATTCCAGCTAATTTGTAATGTACAGTATTTATAGGTATAATTAAACAAACTGTGAAGCAAATTGAATATGGCGGAACTTGGGGTTGTAATAGATTAGGAACTTTAGAAGATTTGGTGAAATTTATATATGATGAGATTTGAGTGAATTTTTTAGAAATTTTGGTTGAGTTATTATTTAAGAAATAAAAATTGATTGGTGATATTCTTAAGAACAAAAAAGGGGAAAATTGACGCGCAAGGAAAGAAACCAGTCAAAACAAAAAAAATCAATGATTCAGGATCATACTACACGATCAAGAAATTGTTTAATGAAAGCATCCTGTAAATTAACCAGTGAATCACGATTAAGTTTTTTTTTTTTATCGATTATGAAAAAAAAATTATGGTTTGGAATTACCCAGAAATTTCTAAGGAAAATCACATCAAATTATCAATGAAATTTCCAAGGAAAATTTCATCAAAAAATTGAAAGGGTTTGTGGATTTGCTCATCCTTGCATCTGGGTTTCAATTTCTTGGTTTGCACGAAAGCTCTTCAATGTCGTCTCTTCTTCAAAAATGTTAGCATATTATCAATTTATAACTCTCACTCAAAAATTTTAAGCTCCATCTCATGTGATAAATGTAAAAATTTGAGACCTTATGATTTCTGGGTTGATATTGAAAATTGGAGAAATGAGCTTGTTAATGGTGGAGGAGAGTTTGGAGACGAGAGAGTGTTCCACGGGGAGATGTCTTTTTTTTTCTTTTCTTTTTTTGATGATAAATTAATAAATTATCATATTCTTAATTTGATTTAATTATCTCCAAATTCTAGTTAAAACCTGGGATTTGTGTACGTATTAACTAAAATGCTTCCAAAGTCTTATCAAATCTCTTTTTCTTCAAATTCTAAAATAGTTCTGCATTTTCCAATAACATCAAATTTGATATGATTTTAGTAAATCATTAGTTGAATAACAAGAGATTATAAATGCTTTTGAGTTATTTTATACAAATTCCATATACAATAACATGAAGAGACCTGATCGCAACTTCGAATATGGAATTCAAAGGGATCTATGGATTTGGAAAGAAATTTAAAAATCATTAGTTGAATAACATGTGATTTACATAAAATCCCTAATCCAGTACACCCCTTGATCTCTCTCAACCAAATGATCCTTCTTGGTTCATAGAAATGTTCAGAAAAACTCTTAACTTCAATCTCAAGAAGACACCTCTCTTCGTCTTCTCCTGAAAGTCCTTCTCTTTACTCTTTCCTCTAACCCTCTCTCTTCTCCAATTCACTATCGCCGCCTCAAAACCCCAAAACCCTAACCCAAGATAAAAAATCCTCTTTTGAATCTACCCTCCACGATTCCTTGACTTCCCACAACACCGATGAAGCATGGAAAGCTTTCCGACCTCTCACCGCCGCTTCTTCTCTTCGAGAGAAGCGTCTCATCAATTCCCTTATCACCCATTTGTCCAATACCGAAGCAAGAAGCAGTGAAAACACTTCCCATATACTCAAACGAGCCTTTGCTTCTGCTGCTTATGTAATTGAAAAAGATCCGATTTTGCTGGAGTTTGAGACCGTTCGTATGCTTATGGAGTCAATGAAACTGGCGAAAGCTGCAGGGCCAGCGTTGGCTTTAGTGAAGTGTATGTTTAAAAATAGATACTTTGTTCCTTTTGATCTCTGGAGGCATTTGATTATTGATATCTGTCGTGAAAATGGAAGCTTGGTTGCGTTTTTAAGGTGTTTAAGGAAAGTCGTAGAATTTCAGTTGATTAGAAGCTTGATTTCATGAAACCGGATTTGGTAGCGAGTAATGCGGCTCTTGAAGCGTGTTGTTTGCAGTTGGAATCTTTGGTTGATACTGACAATGTGATTGAATCTATGGCTGTTTTGGGTGTGAAGCCTGATGAATCGAGTTTTGGGTTTCTTCCTTATTTGTATGCAATGAAAGAGCTTAGAGAGAAGATAAGTGAGCTTGAGAATTTGATGGATGGTTCTGGGTTTGTATGTAAGAGAATCCTTTATTCTAATATGATCAGTGGATATGTTAAGAATGGTGATTTAGATAGTGTTTCAGATGTTATACTGCATAGTTTGAAAAGTGGTGGAGAAGCCTCGAGTTTCGGTGAAGAAACGTATTGTGAATTGGTTAAAGGGTTTATAGAGAGTAAAAGCGTTAAGAGTTTAGCTAAAGTGATAATCGAAGCTCAGAAGTTGGAATCTCTGTCTATTGAGACTGACAGTTCAGTTGGGTTTGGAATTATAAATGCTTATGTCAAGCTCGGATTCTCGGATAAAGCGCATAGTATTCTCGAGGAAATGATTGCTCAGGGAGGTGGATCTGTGGAGGTTGGGGTTTATGTTCCAATCTTAAAAGCCTATTGCAAAGAGTACAGAACAGCTGAAGCTACTCAGCTGGTTACAGAGATCAGCAGCTCTGGGCTTCAGTTAGAGATCTATAACGCTTTGATCGAAGCCTCCATGACGAACCAGGATTTCATGTCTGCGTTTACATTGTTTAGGGATATGAGAGAAACAAGAATGGGGGATTTGAAATGGAGCTACTTAACAATAATGACAGGTCTCCTTGAGAACCAGAGACCTGAGTTAATGGCAGCGCTTCTAGACGAAGTTGTTGAAGACCCTCGTGTCGAAGCGAACTCCCATGACTGGAATTCGATTATTCACGCCTTCTGTAAATCCGGACGTTTAGAAGATGCAAGGAGGACATTCAGAAGAATGGTTTTCCTTCGGTATGAGCCGAACAACCAGACATACTTATCCTTGATTAATGGATATGTAAGCTGCGAAAAATACTTCAACATCTTGCTCTTGTGGAACGAGATTAAAGGGAAGATATCGTCAGTGGAAGCAGAGAAGAGATCAAAACTAGACCATGCTCTAGCCGATGCGTTTTTATATGCATTGGTCAAAGGAGGGTTCTTTGATGCAGCGATGCAAGTGGTTGAGAAATCTCAGGAGAGAAAGATATTTGTGGATAAGTGGAGGTATAAGCAAGCATTCATGGAGACTCACAAGAAGCTCAGATTGCCAAAGCTGAGGAAGAGGAACTACAAGAAAATGGAATCCCTCGTTGCCTTCAAGAACTGGGTTGGTCTCAACACATGAAAAGGTTTCAGGACAAAATCCAAAGACAATCTCTACCGTTGATGTTTGGTCTCTAACTGGTGTTGTGACACGTGGCAGTGCTAATAAGGGATAGCAGTGGATAGGAGCATTTTTAGTTAAAAGAAGATGGCGCCAAAAGCAGCCAAGATTGATTAAGACGAGCTAATCCCTAAATTGTAGGAATGCCTTTGGTTTTTAAGAAATCTGCAGAAGGGAAAAAAAAAAAGAAGACCAAATGGATTAGTTCTTTCATTTTGTTAGATCTTTTTTTTCCTTTTGACTCTCAAAATTTTGAAAGGATTAAACCCTTTTTTGGTGTTTTGTTTTGTTTTTAAAAGATAGAAAGGTTAATGTTTTATGGATTCGTCATTGTTCCAGCTTCAAGAATAGATTTTATACTGTCATGTATTAGAGGTTCGTTTACCTTTATTGAGATCAAAACTTTCATGAGTTCATCATTCTGTTTCTGTTGTTTGTTCTTCGAATCTTGTCAATTTTATCTTTACAGTTTGAAGAAATTGTTTTAGGTTTCCATTTGATTTATAGACGGAGAAGAATCACGAAGAGAGGATTACTAACGGAGGGAGCCATTGCGGGTAAAGTAGAAGGTTCGAAAAGCTAGGGTTCATTGGAAATTTACATGGATATTTGTAGGTTTAAGTAAGTCCTCTGTTTTACTCTTATGTAATAAAGGTTGTTTCAAGGATAATGATTGGTTTGTTCCATCAGTCTAAGATGTTGTAGCTTATGTTCATCAAAACTTCTCCTTTCATGCAATTTGTGAAGCGATTTATAAAGAAGATGACAAAGTTTTCATTTTTTGTTTCAGCTATGGAAAAGAATCACAAGAAGGGACAAAATAGAAAGCCTTTTCATCTAAAGAAGCATAGAAAGACAGATGATAGTAGGAGTTTTGTTCCAAGACCAACAAACAGGGAAGAGTATAATGAGAAACCGGTTTTATTCCAATTGGGGAGCATTGCTAGTTACGGGGTCAGTGATTTTCGTCTCGAGACAGATCCAGAGATCTCCACCATTAGATCTGAATCTCTTTCCTCGTCTTCATTGTCTCCAACTTTTTCAGGGGATATACACGAGCTCAATGCAAAAGGTAGCCGACACAGTAAGGAGCTCTTAAGCCTTTCTTCTAAATTATGCGAGTTACAAGGTTCATCAGATACACCGGGGTCACAAGTCTCTGGTGTAACTCATGCTTCATTGGAGCATACGCTTTTGTCGCCTTCTGTTCAAATGATGGATAGAGATGGATCTGACCAACCTCAGAGAAACTTGTTACCGACCTTGGAGAAAAATTTGAGCACAGATTCGAATGATTCTTTGTTTAGTCTCAGCATAGGCGATAATGCGATAGAGCGAGATGAGTTGTTTAGTTACCATGATTTCAAGGCTGGAGAGCTTTTAAAATCGGGAGAGCTGTTATCGTTCTGCCCTTCTATTCATATTCCGGTTGATTCTTCTGATCTAGGAAAGAGCTTTGATATAGAGGACACAGTGAGTGGCGAATGTGAGGATCAGTCGTCAAACTCGAGTGTATCGTGGAGGAACATTGGAGATAACTCAGACGAAGCACCAAGTAGCACGCAGTCATTTTCGTATCCAATGTGAGTTTTGTTACTTCATATCATTATTAGTAAGTCTTTGATTCTGTCCTTTTGATTATTAGTTGTTTTAATGCAGAACGAAAAAGAACAAGAAGAAAAAGAAAGCGTCGAAAAAGAAGACAACACAGCAGAAGCAGAAGAAGAGATGTTGTTCTTGGTTGTGTTGCAAGAACACTGGACAGTGCTTCTCCTGGTGCACATGGCCAACTTGTGATTACAACTTCTCTTGCTGCAAACGCCTAAAATGTTGCTCGTGCTGCTGGAGTACCTAAATGCTGCTGCTCTTCTTGTAGTTGGCTCTTCTGCTGCCATTGGAGCTGCTGTTTCAGGTACATTGCTACTTCAAGATTCTCACATTGGTCTTCATTGATCTCTCTGATTGTTTCATTCGAAAAGCTTACAAACGGAGTTTTCGTTGTGTTTACTACAGTTCTTCGAAGAAGGTAATAGATGATGAGAGACTATAGGGAGTGAAGAGCAGAGACTGCAAAAGGCAGAGTACAAAACATGTCATAAATGGCTTTATTGCTTTCCTTCTTGCTCGTCTTCTTAACTTTAGATTAGATTCTTACCCAACTCTGTTTCTTTCTTTAGATAAAAAAAAATTTAGATTTTACAAATGTAAATGTTTCTTGCTTATTGAGAGCAGCTACCAAAAAAGAAGAGCAACAATATAGTTTTCCGTTCATCAAGTCAAAAGTGAGGTTTAAAGTTAGTATTACGCAATTTAAGGTTTAAATATGAGGTCACATACTAACCAAATCTTGTGGTAAATATCTAATAAAATCAAAATAGATTATCCATTACTGTTGATGTTTTAGATATACGTGTTTTAACTTCTCAAGTAAAAACATTATAGCTATAAGTAATCAACTTGATTTTGTTGGCTACTATATAATAAAAAAATAAATGTAAGAAGTAT
The DNA here is from genome assembly GCA_963922655.1 of Cardamine chenopodiifolia. Classification (NCBI taxonomy): domain Eukaryota; kingdom Viridiplantae; phylum Streptophyta; class Magnoliopsida; order Brassicales; family Brassicaceae; genus Cardamine; species Cardamine chenopodiifolia. The sequence continues at coordinate 16,318,640 of OZ000484.1, forward strand.
TAACACTATTTTTGGGCAAGACTTGAATGAAGTCCATCTCATGATTATTTAAGAGTTCTCTTTAGATGTTGATTTCTATTATTACGTTATTAATTTATTATATACAATAGCAAATTTAAAAGTAACACTGAAAACGGCGATTCTTTATAGTTGAGAATTTGATGTATGAAGTTATATATACAATAGCAAACACAGAAATAGATTAGGTATGAGGTCACACACTAACAAATCTTGTGGTAAATATCTAACAAAATCAACGTAGAGTATCCATTGATGTTGATGTATCTTTCATTGGACGTTGACATTTAAGAATTAAGTGTTTTAACTTCTCAAGTGAAACATTTTAGCTATAAGTCTCAATTTGATTTGTCAACAGAAGAAAGGAGGAATAAACTTGATATTGGTGGCTAATATATATACATGTGTATACATATATACACACGTATATATATATATATAAGTAAATGTAAGAAGCGTTAACACAAAGGAATAAATGGTTATTATATATGAGTAAAATGAGGTATCATTCATTACTGGGCATGAATCTCAGGTAATGTATAAATGGTTATTATTACTAACTAATTTTGAATTGGTATTAGAATCCAATTACACATGTCCAACCAGATTTATAATCAATTCAATCCAAATTTGCTCCACCGATCTATACACAAATATATCGAAATTAATGAGTAGAAATGCAATCATCTATAAAAACTATAAAACTATAAAAGTTGGACATGGATATTAAGTAATATATAAAGAATATGAATCAGTTTACTCATAATCTATTTTTGATATAACTTTCAGTTTTATAACATTTTACATATAAAAATCTTTTTTCTACAACATGCAATAAATAAATTTGAAGCCGGATAGTATATATCAATGACACTTGAATAAACCATCTATCATAAACAAACTGGATTTTCTTTCCAATATTTGCTTTCATTCAACTCTCATACATTTCCAACTATATTTTATTTTCTGCTAATTTTAGAGATCCATATTTTTCATTCACAAAATCTAATTTGTAAATGGATTCGATTGTTTCAAATTTTAATGAACGCCGTCACTCAAATATTTCAAAATACTTTTTGACTACGTTATTTAAAACTCTCATACATTTCCAACTATATTTTATTTTCTGCTAATTTTAGAGATAATATTTTTATTCACAAAACCTAATTTGTAAATGGCTTTGATTGTTTCAAATTTTTAATGAACACCGTCACTCAAATATTTCAAATATTTTATTGACCTACGTTATTTAAAACTCTCATACATTTCCAACTATATTTTATTTTCTGCTAATTTTAGAGATCCATATTTTTTATTCACAAAATCTAATTTGTAAATGGATTCGATTGTTTCAAATTTAATGAACACCGTCACTCAAATATTTTAAAATACTTTTGACCTACGTTAATTAAAACTTAAGTGATATATATTAGCAAATTAGCAATCGTAAGAAATATTAGTAATTGGATATAATTTAGTCACCTAGGTCAAGCCCAATGAATAAGAAAAATGAGAAGTGGGTACGAAGTTTGTGTTACTTGCTCATGTACGAGAAACGCCGTATTTGTCCTTATACGAGAAATGTCGTATATGCTCTTATATGAGAAAGGTCGAATCTCTTTCATGATATGATGAATGTCGTATCTGCTTGTTGATACGAGAACTAATTTATTTGCCCAGATACGATATAATCTTATCATTTAGATAAAAAAGAAAAAAACTTCGATTTGCTATTTTAAGGGAAACTGATTTCTTATTTCTAAAGAGATTAAGGTTACGAGATTTAGACGGTTACGATGAATCTTATCTACTTAGAAAAAGAAGAAAGAGATATCGATTTTCTATCTTTAATGGAACTCGACATTCTATCTCTAAAGAGATTATGGTTACGAGACTTAGACCGTTACAATAGAATCTTATCTACTTAGATAAAAAAGAAAAAAACACCGATTTCCTATCTTTAACGGAAACCGACTTCCTATCTCTAAGGAGATTAGGGTTACAAGACTTAGACCGTTACCATGAATATCTACTTAAATAAAGAAGAAAGAGACATTGACTTCCTATCTTTAATGGAAACCGACATTATATTTCTAAGGAGATTAGGATTAAGAAACTTAGACCGTTATGATAGAATTTTATCTACTTAGATAAAGAAGAAGGAAACACTGACTTCCTATCTTTAATGGAAACCGACTTCCTATCTCTAAGGAGATTAGGGTTACGAGACTCAATCCTTTACGATGAATTTTATCTACTTAGATAAAGAAGAAAGAGACACCGACTTTCATCCCCCTATCTAACGAGGGAATTGAGCTGGTGAATCACATCTTATTTCTCGAGTGATCCCTTTGTAAGTGTAGCTAAAGCAGGGACGATAGCCCCATTTTTAAATATCTTTCCTATCTTTCTTACTTCATTTACCAGCTTGGAATCCTATCTTTAATGGAAACCGACATCCTATCTTTAATGGAAACCGGCATCCTATCTCTAAGGATATTAAGGTTACGAGATTTAGACCGTTATGATAAAATTTTATCTACTTAGATAAAAAAGAAAAAAATACCGATTTTTTATTTTTAATGGAAACCGACTTCTTATCTCTAATGAGATTAGAGTTACGAGACTCAAACCGTTATGATGAATTTATCTACTTAGATAAAGAAAAAAAGAGACATCGATTTTCTATCTTTAGCGGAAACCGACTTCCCATCTCTGAAGAGATTAAGATTACGAAACTTAAATCGTTATAACTAGTAAAGAAGTAAAAAAAACATAGACATAAAGAGAAAAAAAGACACCGAATCTTTAGCATCGACTTTAGTCCATAGATTTATTGTGTCTCGATCTTTGTTTGTTACCATAATTATCTACTGAATAAAAAAGATTCTCAATTTCGTGTCTCCCGTAACTTTTAAACCAATCGAATGTTTTTTACCCTAAACAACTAGCAATCATAAGAAAAACTGAAAAAAGGGAAGAAAACACTTTTTAATGAATAGTGTCTCATCACTGTATATCTTTGTTTTGCAGTTTTTCAAATTCAACCGCTTGTTTTCATAAGATTTCTCTTTGCTATTCATTATTTTACGTTAATATATGGTTTTATCCACCCACAGGAAATATTGAACACATTACAAGATTCCTTTTACAAATCTGCGAGCTAATAGATCCGCACAACAGTTACTTCTTTTCTTCTTCTAGTACTCATTTTGGCTTAAAGTATCAGTGGTATCCCGCAAAATCCGAATGCATTATGGACCAGGAGAATAAGCGTTGCTAAACAAAAACAGTTGGGCCATATGTGTGACGCAAAATATAACGTCATGATGACGTTGATACACAGAGGAATACACGTCTACTTAAAAACCGTGACATGATCGTTAACTACGGAAATAAAAAACGATTTGGAATCTAATCATGGACCAATAAAAAGGCTAGTAGGTCCCACGCCTATCCCGCCTGGTCAAACCAGAAGCAGCCATGTGGTGACCCTCTAAATATAATTACATCAGACTCTGACTTTTCCTGGGTCCCACACCCTTTCTTCTAAAGTCTGTAAGACAACGACAAAAATTTAACGACATAACCGAGAGAGACCCGGCTGAAAGTGAAACACTGTCTATCTCACAAAACCAAAGAGAAAAATTTACGAAGAAATATATGTACGTTAGAAAGTTTTTTTTGTTTCTTTTTCTTATAATTCTAATGGATAATATTTAAGTAACATCAATGAAGATGATACGTACGACAAACTTTAGAGTCTTGAGTTTAAATGTGTGAGTAGTGATGTGTTGAAGTCTTCTCAAAATAGTTTTATGGACGGAGAAAAGAAACATAAGTTAAAATGATTTAATTGCCGAAATATCAAAAATATCATTTTTCTCAAAAATATCAATTTTTATTGTGTAAAAAACTGTTTTTTCTTTTGACCATTTAAAATTATATTTTTGAATGTATGTTTATTTTGCTTTACAAGTTTTCATAGATAAAAGAGACGATTATGTTTGGGTTTTTCTTTTACAATTTAAGGTTTAGTTTTTTTTTTGTAACTTTTTTTATAATGTTTGAATTCTCTATTTTATAATTTAAAATTTAATTTTTAATTTGTTTAAAATATGTAATTAGAGTTATATTTTTACTTTGGTTAAAATGTATGAGTTCACATGTTTATAATTTAGGATTTAGTTTAGTTAAAATCTATTTTTAGAGTTATATATTTAGTTTGGTTAAAATGTTTGGGTTCTCTATTTTATAATTTAGGATTTAATTTTTTTAAAAATTTCTTTTATAATTTTTTGGTTTTCTATTTTATAATTTAGGATTTATTTTTTAGTTTGGTTAAAATCTATAATTTAGAGTTATATTTTTAGTTTGGTTAAAATGTTTGGATTTTTTATTTTATAATTTAAGATTTAATTTTTGTTTAAATATTTTTTATAATGTTTGAGTTTCTCTATTTTATAATTTAGGTTTTAGTTTTTAATTTGGTTAATATGGATAAAATTTATGTAAATAGAATGTTTATATTTTTTTAAAGAATTACCCTCTTATAAAATGGTAGTTGCGGTCAATTTCTCTAAAAAAACTGAGAAATATTTCGATATTTTTTTCTCTTTCATTTTTCACTTATTTTCCTCGAAACTCATTCTTCTTGGACTGTTTCCAAGACGTTGAGAACTTTATAATTAATTGTGTTTGATAATCGAGCCGATAAATATTGTTTTTCTTTAATGTCGTTTTCTTTTGTGGTAGAGAAACTTTCTTCTTTTGCAACTTGAAATTTTTTCGAGAGAAAGAGAAGAAGAGAGGGAGAACAAACATTTTACTAACATTTGTGAAAAAGAGCAATTTTTATTTTAGGGTTTTTGATTTATCTCTCTTTCTGTCTCTCTCTCTGTTTCTGGGTTTGTGAAAAAATGAAAATTCTGGGTTTGGTCTTCTTGTTGTTACTTAATTTGTTTTCTTTTTCATTTTCTCGGAAACTTTTTACTTTTCACGATGAAGCTGTTGTGTTGTTGAAGCTGAAGAGTAGTTTCTCCGATCCAAATGGTGTTCTCTCTAGCTGGGTTGTTTCTGACAGCTCATCAATCCATTGTTCTTGGTACGGTGTTTCTTGCAACTCAGATTTGAGAGTCGTCTCTTTGATTCTCAGAGGTTGTGATGACGACCATGAAGGTAGTAGCAGTAGAAGTCTTCATTTCCCAGATTCATCTTCTTGTTCAAGTAAAAGACTTGGTAGTGTAATCTCTCCTGTTGTGGGAGATCTGTCTGAAATTAGGGTTTTGTCTCTTGCTTTTAACGATCTGAGAGGTGAAATACCAAAAGAGATTTGGGGGTTGAAAAAGTTGGAAATTCTCGATCTTGAAGGTAATAACTTTACCGGTGGAGTTAGGCTTTTGAATCGAGCTGATGATGACAACAAGTCTAAGTTTGATCCGTTGAAAAAATCCGAAATTTTTGAATTTTCAAGTTTCTATAGCAATGTTGTCGTTAGGAAGCTTATGAGTCTTGATGATGAAGAAGACGTAGTTCCAAGCTCAGATGATTCTCCTGGTAAATCTGGATTGTATCCGATTGAGATTGCTTCGATTGTGTCAGCTTCAGTTGTTGTCTTTGTGCTTTTAGTTCTTGTTCTCTTGTTCATCTACACAAAGAAATGGAAACGAAACTCTCAGATTCAGGTAGCTGAAATTAAGGAGATTAAAGTGTTTGTGGATATTGGTATACCTCTGACGTATGAGATCATTGCTAGAGCTACTGGTTACTTTAGTAACTCTAATTGCATTGGTCATGGTGGTTTTGGTTCGACTTATAAAGCTGAGGTGTCTGCAAACCATGTGTATGCTGTTAAAAGACTCTCTGTTGGGAGGTTTCAAGGGGATCAACAGTTTCATGCTGAGATCTCGGCTCTTGAAACGGTTAGGCATCCGAATCTCGTTATGTTAATTGGTTATCACGCTAGCGAAACAGAGATGTTTCTTATCTACAACTACTTATCTGGTGGGAACCTTGAAGATTTCATTAAAGAAAGATCCAAACCAGCTCTGGAGTGGAAGGTTCTTCACAAGATTGCTCTTGATGTAGCTCGTGCTCTTGCCTATCTTCACGAACAGTGTTCTCCTAAAGTCTTGCACAGAGACATCAAGCCGAGTAACATACTCTTGGACAACAACTACAACGCGTATCTATCTGATTTTGGACTGTCCAAGCTCTTGGGAACTTCACAGTCTCATGTCACAACAGGGGTTGCTGGAACATTTGGGTATGTTGCTCCAGAATACGCAATGACATGCCGTGTCTCGGAGAAAGCAGATGTTTATAGTTACGGTATTGTCATCTTGGAGCTGATCTCGGATAAGCGAGCTCTGGATCCTTCTTTCTCATCGCACGAGAACGGGTTCAACATTGTCTCGTGGGCACATATGATGTTGAGTCAAGGCAAAGCCAAGGAAGTTTTTACCAAGGGACTATGGGAGACTGGTCCTCAAGACGATCTAGTCGAGGTTCTTCATTTGGCTCTTAAATGCACTGTCGATAGCCTCTCGATAAGGCCAACGATGAAACAAGCTGTAAAGACGCTGAAACGAATCCAGCCTTCTAGATTGTGATTAGAGAAAGATGACTAAGAAGAAGAAGAAGAAGAAGAAGAAGAAGTGTTTTATTAGAGGATGTGTACAGAAGTAAGCAAGTGCGTAGCCAGCCAGTAGAAGCTTTTTCAAGTTTGTTTTTTAATCTTCATAGTAGGGAACGTTTTCATCTGTACTATTAATCAGCCATATGCATCAATCATGAAAATGTTATTCTCATTCTAGTTTCTTAAAAACTAAAATAAATGATGGTTTTCGCCTCAAGTCTCTCTCTGTATAAAATAGTAAAAATACAAATATAACTCTTCCAAATATTGGGAAATTAGCCAAACTCTGTAACATCATCTTCTCTAAAACAAGAGTTATATGAGGTTAGGGAGGTTATGGTCTATAAGAGATTAGAAGGAGAAGAAGTGTTGACAACAATGTGCCTAAGAGGATGATCAACATGAGGACCACCAGCATGTTTAACGAAATCAGCAGGAGACAAGAATTCGCCATGGCAGACACACATGATCCTTACTTCTTCTCCATTACCATATCTATAAAGAATCCCATCAACTCTCTTCCCATTTGGTCCATCTCCTTTAGTAAACACACATGGCATCTCACTTTTACCTTTCCCTTGTGGCTCCATCTTCATGTTCATGTCTACTGAACTCAATCTTCTCAACCTATTTGGCTTTGTTGTTGTTTCTTGTTGTTGTTGTGTTGATGATGGTAAGCTTCTTGCTTCTTCACTCGACGCTAAATTCATCAAATACAAATACCTTTTTTTTAATACCAAACAAAATGACCTTTGGGGTTTCGAAAAGGTGAAAACTTTGCATCAAAGGGTTAATCTTTTTTCTTAACAACAATTTGGATTTAATGATTTGATGCATTAATTTGCTTATAATTCAAGTTTAAACAATTTAAAAGATTTGTGTTATAATGATGATAAGAATAATATTTACCTTGATGAGATTTGGTTTCTAACTCAGTGATACTTGAACAACTTCCTCCGCCGCCTCCGCCTCCGCCTTGAAGTGAATCATGAGTAGCACTGTGTTGCCGTAAAAGTCCACTGTTGTTAGCCGTCGCTGACCACCGTGGAAGTCCCGACGATGGTCTACCTCGCCGTCTCGAAGTGGTGGCAGCTTCTTCTTGACTATTGTTACTATTGTTGTTTCCGCCACCACCACCGCCGCCGCCGCCGCAACGAAGCTTCTCACTTCTCCTTCTCTTCGCCGCCATTCTTCTCAAACTCTGCACTTCTTTCCTCTTCCTCCACTCTTCCTCCGACTCAGCAGGCAACGACGTCGTTCTCATCAAACTCGTACCCCTTGTCGCCGCCGTTGTCTCCGTCGAAGGCTTTGTTATCGTTGTCTGATGATGATCCTCTCGGAGAAGAGGCATAGTCACCACAGCAGATGAAGATCTCACGAGTTTATTACTCTTATCAACTCCAAATCTTCCACCAAGAGATAAGCCTAGATTCAACTCGATCGCTTCATTTTCTTCTTCTTCTTCTTCTTCATCATCTTCTTCACCTTCAACGGAATTAGAGATGAATCTTTGAAGTAGATCTCTAGGAAATACACAACTGTTACTTCTCGCCATTTCTCTATTTCTCTCATTTGCTTCCGCCATAGCTGAGGAGGAACTAATAATAATAAGATTAGATTTTGAACTACTCATATCCAATATTTCCAGAGGAAAAGAAAAAAAGAAAAAAAAAAAGGTATTCAAACTTTCTCTTTATTTCATTTCCATAAACAAATTTACGAAAAGACACGTTTTCTTCATATTAGTTAAACTCATAAATGGGGAACACAAGAAAAAGTAATAATTCAACGGCTGAGACAGAGACGAGAGAACTTAAGAATTCAGTAGAACACAGAATATTCATTCACTTAACAATACCTATTTAGCTCTTGTCATTACCAAAAGTACAAATTAAATCTCGGTCTATGTATATTTACTGCTAATTGCTTTTACCAAAAAGAAAAAAATTTGCAATCAATTGGAGTCTTATCAAAAATATTATCTACTACCATTTACGTTTTATTTATTTATTTATTAAATGTTGTTGAGAGGAAATTAATTTTTTTTATAAAGTAGAATATATAAATGTTGGGCACGTAGAAGAATAGCCAATGTGTGAAAAGTACAGAAGAGCAGAGATAAAAGAGCCAAGTGGCAATCAGATGTGCCCTCGACTCGACACGTTTTGTACGGTTTCATTGTTTTTTTTTTGTAAATCTCCTTGTCTCCTCTCTTTTTGCCATATTATTGCTCTTGCTCTAGTGTCTATTTTCTAAAAAGCTTTTTAAAACTATATATTAGCTGGCTACTTACGTGTTCGCAGCAGCGTAAAAGACGGGGAAGGAGACATGTGTCGTCCTGAACAGTACTGGACACGTGTTGGACTGTTCGTTTTAGTCAAGAGGAATGGCTTAGATTCTTGTATTTAGGTCCTACCGTTCAACAATGCTATATAACATTCCATTTTAATTTTAAGACAATACCAATACTTTATGCACTACCGTTGTCTGGTATGAACTATCGATATTTCTTTTCTATTCGAATTAACAAAACTAATATAAAACTAATATGTGATTTTGAATCTAGAAAATTACAAAGTTTCGCTTCAAAATTTTCTAGTATTAAAAAAAAATTATTAATAGTGAATGTGATCTTCTTTTACAAAGTTTCACGATATTATCTTTTTTTATATCAGTACTATAAAACTTTTATTATTTTGTGTTATCAATCGAACATGTAAAGAAATAGAAGTAATAGTGAATGTGATATCAGTTTTAGTCCGATTTAATGTCTTTTACGGAGTTTTCTGATGTTTGAAAGATACTTTAATGATAAAAAAAAAAGATCATTAGAAAATGGTCAGACAAAGTATAAGATGGAATTTCAAAATCAAAGAATTTTTATTTATTTTGGAGAGAAGAAAGAGACGAGTACTCGAGCTTGTCTTCGTGTAAACATTAGGTTAAGATTTATAGTGAGTAATAATCTATCTTGTATTTATTTATAGATGTTATCTACTATATATGGTGTATAAGAACGGATAGAATGAAAGTTTGTTGGATCGAGTTAGTAAGAAGTATTCGAGTGATTTTTACTCATTGCTTATTTGTCAGTTAATCGATAAATTAATCTCCAAACACGTAATACCGATAGAAAAGGTATAAAGAATTTATACCAACAATAATAATTTCATAATTATTGTTTTTGCAGAGTTTTCAGAACTCTTTCTATGTTTTTTTGTCTTTCGAGAAATGTAAAACAACTTCCATAATCTTATATATTCATGTTATGTAAAAAGATAAAATATTAATTCTAAATTTAAATTTCACGTGTGAATAGATTTTAAATATAAATGATATTTATGAACTTTTACTTAATTTTTTTTGGTCTATTTGTCATTTGACCTAAAAGGTAATCTCTAGATACGTGAAACAATAAAAAGTACATAAAATTTATACCGACTATAGTGGACTGATAATTATTGTTTGTGCCGAGTCTGTAAAACCCCTTTCATATTTGCAGGATCTCCATAACCTTTCTGTGCTTTTTGTCTTTCAAAAAAGTGTAAACAACTGTCATAATTTTACATATTTCCGTTATGTGAGAAGAGAGTATATGAATTCCAAATTTAAATCTAACTCGTGAATAGACTTGATATAATAGATAATTATGAATCTTTGCTTACTTTTTGTCTTATTTGCTGGTCGATAAGTTAATCTCGAGAGTTAGAGGCGTATGCTTCCTTCCTTGACCGATAGTTTGAGTTTGTGGAATTCAAACCGTCTACAGTAATCTCATAATTATTGCTTTTACATGGTCTTTAGAACTTTTTTGTGCCTTTTGTCTTTCGAGAAATGTAAAAGAATGATCGTAATCTTATATATTTCTGTTATACGAGGAGAATTTTTTTTAAAAAAAATTTAAATCTCACGAGTGAATAGACTTAGATAATATACTTATGAACTTTCACTTACTTTTTTTTTTGTCTTATATGCCAGCTGGCTGATAAGTTAATCTCCAAACACGTGAAAACAATAAAATAAAAGTACGTAAACTCATACCGGCTATAGCTGTTCCATAAGTTAATCTCCAGACCCGTAAAACCGATAAAAAAGGTACGTAGAATTTCATACCAACTATAATGGTCTCAGAATTATTGTTTTTGCAAAGTCTGATGACCCTTTTCGTGCTTTTTTATCTTTTGGGAAATGAAAAACAATTGCCATATTCTTATATATTCCCGCTATATGAGCAGAATAAATATTAATTTCAAACTTAAATCTCACACGTGAGTAGACGTAATAGAATAGATACGTATGAACTTTTACTTAATTATTATTTTGTTTTATTTGCCAGTTCGCCTATAAGTTAATCTCTAGACACGTAAAAACGATAGAAAGTACGTAGAATTCATATCGGCTATAGTAATCTCATAACTATTACGTTTGCAGAGTCTCATAACTTTTTTTTGTCTTCTGATACATGTATAGAAACTGTCATAATCTTATATATTCCCGTTATGTGGGAAGAAAAAAAATACTAATTCCAAATTTAAGTCTCACGCGTGAGTATACCTAAATATAATAAATACTTATAAACTTTTACTTACTTTTTTGGTTTATTTGCCAACCGGCCGATAAGTTAATCTCTAGATCGATATGTGAAAGAGTTAGTAAAAGTGCGTAAAATTTATATCGACTATAGTGGTATCATATTTATTGCTTTTACATAATCTCATAATCCTTTTTGTGTTTTTTTGTCTTTCGCAAAATGTAAAATAACTGCTTTAGTTTTATATATATTTCTGTTATTTGAGAAGAAATTTTTTTAATCCCACGCGAGTAGACTTAGATATAATAAATACTTATAAACCGTAGTTCTTTTTAAGGATTTCTTTGAGAGTGTAGATAAAATGTGATATTAATTTATTATATTTATAAAATTTCTATCGTCGTAATTATATTTGTAGAAGTTACCTACTACTAGGTATGATAATAGATAGAATGAAATTTGTTGGATTGGGTTATTGGGAAGCACTTAAGTTATTTGTATTACTTTTATCGTCTTATATTTGTCAACTGGTCCACAAGTTAGACTCTGAAAATGTAAAAACGATAGAAAAAATACGTGGAATTATATATATTCGTTATAATGGTCTTATGCTTACTGTTTTTAGTGAGTTTCCAAAACCTTTTTTGTGCTTTTTGTTTTTCGAAAAATGTAATACAACTATCATATATTTCTGTTGTGTGAGAAGAAAAAATGTTAACTCCAAATTTGAGAATCCCACATGTAAATAGACTTCGATATAATAGATATTTATGAACGTGTTCTTTTAAGAACATCTCATATGTACTTGAGGGTATATACATTACCAAGATCTTACTACAAGGATCAAGCTCCGAGCTAAAGATGTTACTTATTTTGTTTCAAATTAGTTGTTGTTTTAGTGTTTTTCACACATATTAAAAATATTTAGTTTTTCTATTTTGTCCCTAATGTATTATTTTATTTAATACTATTAATTAACAAGTTAAAAGAATATGAATAAAATTGAAAAAATTGTCTGAAAATCTGTATTGAAAACATAAAACAACAACTAATTTAAAATAAAATTTATAACAACTAATTTAAAACAAAATTTAACTTATAAAATGACAACTAATTTAAAACGTAGAAAGTATTAATTTGTCCATCTGACCATTTAACTCCTATTCGCGTTTATATCGGATCATGGTCACATTTCCAAACAATAAGAGTAATAACATATGATTTTATCCGTGAGTTATTTGAACCATTGTAGATTCAAATCCAAATACTTATAGAGACTAAAGTAGATCGATGAGACCAAAGAAATTAACTGGTGATGTTTTAGTGATTCGTCTAAATTGACTATACAATGTGGTTCTAAGAAATTCACCTAAATTGAAAATAATATTTAGCTCCAAAATTTTATAACTAAAGAAAACAAATACAAATGACTTAACAGTATATACAAAAATATATAAAAATAACATGTTATATGATATATTATGTGCATGGATAATACATAAAAAGTTAATATTGTAGATTTATTTGCTACTCTATGTCCTTTTTGTTAAATGTGTTAGAAGTATTTACTATTAAATAATGCATAAATGACAAAATATCTGTAGTTTCTTAATTTACGCAGTTGTAATCAAAACAAAAAAATATAATTTATAAATTTTTTGTTTCTTTTATATTCAGAGATGGATGCTCTTATTATGGCTATAAAGTATAAACATATCCTTTTGAATGGAATTACGACTGTGAAAGTTGATCAAAATGATTTAAGTCGTTTTAATGGATTCATATTGAGTCATATATTCGGAGTTATGGGCATCTAGATCTGAAAATTTACATTTTGCAAATCTATGTATATCTTAATCTTAAAAATTATAAAATATCCAATTCCTCTGCAACCTTAATCGAACTTGATCTTAAGCATTGCCCATTGGCTTGGGGCAAGGTACGTGGTCCTGCACTCCAGCTCAGAGATCTTGGAGACCTGTGACACTGTGACAGCCGTAACACCTCTCCTCGTAATTACCAAAATGCCTCTAAAAAAACTGTCGCGGGAACGTGAAGTATGTCAGAGCTCGGACATGTAACACGCGTCCTAGTGGGTGTGGGGATCCTTGCGTGTCGTACATCGGTCCACTTCTTTTTATTATTCTCAAATTATCTACCTAGCTCATGATAGAACATGAAGCATGTTTTTATACTAAATTGTTGATTTCGTTACATATATATACACTCATAGATAAATTATGAGTAGAGTCTAAAAAGAATAGTCCACCACACGTAAAGCTGTACGTGTTGTAGTGAAGCCATGGCGGAGGCCGGAGGGAACTTATAAACATAAGGGGTCACCAAGGGATTGGAAAAATAAAAATATTTGATTGCTTTTAAATTTGGTTCAAGTGTTTAGTTATTTAAGCTAATTCATAGTAAATTAGTCCTTCAATAAATAATATAACTGATACAAAGCAAAACTTTTAGAATATAACGTGTCGGTCGGAAACAAGAACACTTACAAAATTCTACTAATTGTTTTTTTGTTAAAGACAAAATTTCTACTAATTGATTTTAGTTATGGTTACATATATTATTCTCAAAAATAATTATTAACATAGCAAGATGATATTATGCCTTTTTGATCCTCTTAAATTTGAAATTTTTTATAGTCATTTCCTTTATAGTTTGTGCTAGTGCTAAGAAATTAGGGCATTAGTTCTAATCATGAAAATTTCCTAAAAATTAACTTTGACGCGATTTATGAGGAAAAGGGTAGATAAGCAGAAAAAGTGATTGGAATCAAATCTAGCAAAATCGTTGACGTGTAAGGGTCTTATAATCTAAACGTGGAGACGAGAGAGGTGTCGCAGTCGCCTATTGTTGTTTTCTCTTTATCAAGCAATGCTAATTACTTCATATTTATTTATTTACTTTTTTTTATAACCGCTAATTCCTTTTTTTTTTTATAAACGCTAATTACTTAATTTTCTATTTATTTACTTCTTTTTGTATATCACTTTTGTTTCTTTACAAATTACAATATTGAAATGATCGACATTAGACCAGATATAGCTCATTTTAAATTATTAATTTTCTTCAAAGTGAATTGATTCGAAACGGAACATACCATAGGATAATACCTACACTTATTCACAAGGGGAAACTTGATTATACCAATAACTGAAATCTAATTTATTTGTTATTACATAAGGATAGCTATAGTAAGAAAGGTAAAACATTCGAATATAAAATTTTGGAGTATACTGTGAGAGAGTTCAAAAAACTTTATAAAATTTTCTTTTTTTTTTTGGAATATAGAAAAACAAAAGACCATAGAAAATGTCTGGTGAAAAGAAGAAGAAAGGTATGAAAGAAAAAAGCCAGAAGAATTATTATCTTGATTAAATGCCCATAAGGAGGAAAAAAAAAAAGACCTAAAGAAGGAAAGAGACTAGAAAAACGTAAATGCTCTAACCTAACGAAATAATTATGGTATAAAGAGGTGTCTTAGAGCTCAAGCCTACATCCTTAACCGTAAACCCACTAACGAAAAGTCCTTTGAGAATCTTTGTATATCTATAACACTACAAGATTAAATGTACAATCGAACCATTGGTTTTATGTCGAAGAAATTCTCTTTGTTCTTTCCAAGTACAAGAAGTCTATATTATACAATCTAAACGCATTGCTGAACAAAAGAAAACAATATAAAGCACAAACGCCTTATTGTGTGAATGATATGATTTGGTATTGATAAACGTAATTACAGAGGTACAATATATACACATCACGAGAGAAGCTTCTAGAGAAGAGGTGAGTCAGACATTTCCATAAGAGAGACTAAGATAATTTTGACCTATCCTTAACATATTGTATTTCAATGGTCGGATAGAAACAACAAATGAAAAATCTCAAAAGAACTAATTAAGGCTATCTTGCTTGTCTTCGAAAGACACCACAGTTTGGTCTTTTGCCACCACCGCCTCCAACGCTCTTAGCGTTTTAAATAACAAGTAAACAGTTGACAAAATCTACACACTAGACCATATGAACTTTTGTGGTGCTTGAAAATCCTATAAAGTGTGGCATTGGCCATTGATCAGCACAGAGAAAAGCAAAAGTAGAACATAGCAGAATGAAACAGCAAACCTTGTTTAACCCATGTGAGAGCCTCTGCAACGATCCTTGTATCTTCTGACTCAACATATGCTTTCCAATTTAAAGGATCATAAATGAGAATCATTGTATAATTACTACCAAGAACCAATGCCAAAAGGGCCAACATACATGTTTTACTTACACTTGGTGAACGTTAGATGAAAGAATCGAAAGGAGGTACTTAGAGGTGTTAATGTTAAACTAACTGTGACTAGAATGTTTCTGTTATTGAATCTTAGACAACATGCAAACGTAATTTATACATAATGGTAAAGTCTATCTCTGCTGGAAATAGGATATACACAAATTTCCTAATACATATCTAAATCTACTTAGATCTTATCGTCTAATAGTTTACCACTGCTTCTGCCTTCCAATACAATAGCAGCATGACGATTAAGATTTTGTGAAAATGTGGTCTTCTAAACTGATCATTTTGTGGTTCAAAAAGAATCCATGATGCCATTAAGCTGGATCTCATGGTCCTGTGTTACGGGAAATTTATATTAAGCACAACATAAGGTGATATGATACAGTATACTGTACATAAACTCTCAGCCGCATACAAAGAGCACAATATCAATCTTTAGATTTAATGGTTTAGATATCAGTTTTGAGCTCCTTTTAACACACGCTATCATATTAGTTGGCTCACTATAACATGGGTGTAGTCATCCTGTGGTCAAGAGTTGGCTTTCATGTCAAGAGTTGGATCAACTCGTCTAATCTACAGACATGGCATTCAAATCAGATGGATATATATGCCAAAAAATGTGTTCTTCACAACTTAAAATACCTGGAAATGACATTAACTGTAAAAGAAAAATAACCTTTTGAGAAGTTTTCTGAGAGCCAATATCTCATTAGGCTTCAGAAAGACATTGAGTTCCTCGTCCTCACCAGCTACTTGCAGGACTTTACATTCCACAAACTGCTTATGCAATCTCTGCAACTAACTTCATATCATGTATGTTACAAGGTACAGAAACTTTGTAATGCTCTGATTTCATATATCTATTCTTCTGAAGAAACTTGAAGTGTAGCTCTCGAGGACTTAAATTACAAGAGAGGTGAATATCCGAATAAAAAGATTTGGAATATAAGAAAAATAAAAGACACGGGAAAATTATCTGGTATAAAGAAGAAAAAAGCCAGATGAATAATGTTGAGTTCCATAAGGAGAAAAAAAAAGACCTAAAGAAATAAAGAGATATGAATCTGTAATGTAAAAAAATAATCTCGAATTGGATGGATTGCAAACTCTTTACTTATCTCTTAAAATCATAAATGTTCTAGGAAAGCTGCGGGTTATATGTTTTCTTCTGTTGGTGTTTGCAGATGAGAGTATCATCATCAAGCTTGAACCTCAGGAGCTCGTCCTTCACTGTTTTTCTGGTTAGTATTGTTTCCATTTGCTTTCCGGTCTCCTCTTTTCTCGTTTCTTCCACTGTTCCTACGGTTTCTGACAGGCTTAAACTCATCTCCACCATCTGCAGAGCCATTCTGATTCTTACGGTTTCTGACCACCAAATCATCTCCGCCATCTGCAGAGCCATTCCTATTCCTACGGCTTCTGACAGGCTTGAACTCATCCTCGCCATCTGCAGAGCCATTCTGATTCACATCGCTTCTGACAGGCTTAACCTCATCTCCGCCATCTGCAGAGCCATTCTGATTCTTGCTTCCACCTCCGGTTTTCCCAGCAGGTTTGCTAGGTTTGCTCCCATTATAGTCAACTGCAAAAATACCGAGTATTTAAGAGGATCTTTCAGCCTTGTACGCTAGAAGAAACTGATGATTTTCGACAAAAGAGAGATTAAAGAAAGAGAAGCTTGCCTTCCTTTTCCTTTACACGAAGCTTACGGTCTGCAAGCATGAAGGGATTTTTCTTGGCAGCCTGGAATTGACAAAATTTTAAATCAGAAATTCAGAAACTTTTTAAAGGGAAATAAGAAAGTGGTGTATAAATTACCTGAAGCACGCTCTGGACAGAGGTAGCAGATTCAAAGGCAACAAACCCGTAGCATACTCCATTACTAGCCTGGACACATAAGAAAAGTGTAGAATTCGTGTAAGGGAACTAGGAGAGGTGATGATTAGGAAGAAATAGCAAAAAGACACATAGAGATCCAAGATCAAACCCAGGAGCTTCGGACTTGAATCCCATTTTCTTTGATAGGACCAAACCCTTTGAACAGTTCATGGAGTTGAGGAGGCATTGCATTCATTGGTAGATTTGCCACAAATATTGAAGTGCCTGAAACCAAACAATACCCATCAGACTATCCAAAATAGACAGAAAAGAAAGAGTGATTTCAAACCAACAGCAATGGCAATCTCTGTCCTCTAACCTGGTTCATCAATGATCTTCTGATCTTTTTTCTTCTCAGAGTTACTAACCGAAGCAGGTGCTTTAGGTGCTGCAGCTGCACGGGGTTGTCCTGTGTATTTAGGTTTCTGAACGGGGAATTTAGCATGAAACAGAGCAGCGTTGCTTGCATATGATTGAACCTGTATCGCATTAATTATACATATACATAGATGTCACATGTAAAGCAAAATTTGCAAGAACAAAAACTCACTATAGCAAGAAAAGATTTCTTGGCTCCATCAAGCTGAGGAGCAACTGTTTCAGCAACTGGCTCTGTTGGTTTTTTAGCAGTAACAGCTATGGCTTCAGAATGCTTCTTTCCGTTGTCCAGTGGAGGAGTGGCTCCAGCAACAACGTTCTTAACTTCAGCAGTATTAACAGATTTCTCCACAGAAGCATCGATCTTGTTTAGCACATCAGCTGGCTTCACCGTCTCAGTTGCTGGCACTAACAATAGTCCACAAAAGAGTTCTCAATATAGCTTGATATGGACAGACTCCTTTTTGTAAAACTACAAACTTAACTTAGCAAACTTACCAGATTCAGCAACTGGCAGAGTTTTTGATGTGGAAGGCTCTCCATCAACATAACGAAAGATGTCATTGAGAACGACATAGGTCGTGCTTTGACGTGCTAGATAGAACATTTGAGAAAATTTCCTCTTAAGGTTATCTTTTCCAGTAAATAAACCAATAACCATGATAAATATCCCAGATTCCAAGGAACTCTGAGAATCAACACTCAGCAAATCAAAAGTAGTATTCTCATAGTCACATGCAAGGAACTGCTCGTTGATAGCCTGGACAAAAAAAGATTGAAAAATAATGTAAGTCTCAGATTTGCATAGATACTAAACAAAACTTTAAAGTGAATCTTAACCAACATATCTGATTATAATTAGTTTCGCCACAATAGCATACAAATTTGAGGAGCTAAGATCTAGCATAAGCAAATAGTTCTTAATCTTGATTCACAGTGCAATAAACAAGAGTAAAAAATCTCTTATGAATTAAAGCAACCAAAACCTATGAACTGACTACTAAAGAAGAAATCTTTGACCTAATAACGGATAATTTCACTAAGGATGAGATCGATTTCAATGAATAGGAGTAATAAAGGAGAAGACTTTGTGTTCCACAACTGAGGATTTATTAAAATTACCTCAACGGAATTAAAAGAGATCATAGTACCATCAAGTCCAGGTCTGCTAACAACGCTAGAATCTACATAAAGCCTACGAGCTTCCTTAGGGAATTGTGTTAAAATCCGATAGTATTGTTCCACAAAAGAGTCAGAGACTTCTTGAGCTGTAGGAACAACACCTTCCTCGGTAGC
Organism: Cardamine chenopodiifolia; assembly: GCA_963922655.1. NCBI lineage: Eukaryota > Viridiplantae > Streptophyta > Magnoliopsida > Brassicales > Brassicaceae > Cardamine > Cardamine chenopodiifolia. The sequence continues at coordinate 16,337,678 of OZ000484.1, forward strand.
CATATCTGCACATTTATACTGAGAATTAACACACACACAAAATAACAGAGCAACCAATTCGATTCAAATTCGAAAACCCAAATCTTGAATTCGGATCAAAAGAAAAAAACCTGGCGGCAGAGAAAGATGGAACCGAGGAGAGTTTGGCGAGAAAGAAGAAAGCTTGAGAGGCGTGAATTAGGTTTTTGAGGATGAGTCTGAGATTTGGGAAGAAGAGAGACGAGATTTAATAGGGTTTTAGAGAGGTTCCCAGATTCTGAATTTTTGATTTTCTACGGCGAGGATGGAAACAAATATTTAAGGAAGAAGAATATATATAGGAAAATTTGGATTTGTTTCCTTTTTATTTAATTTTTTACCTCTTAATTGGTTTTGAGTCTTTGACTCTGGACACTTTTAAGTTGACCCTATGAGTCTAACTTAACCACACACGGTTAAAGAAAAGGTAAAATCTTGACGCATACGAGTCAAGTGGTTCGAGTGGGTCTATATTTGCTTCTGACCTGACCTTGTGACATTTGTGAACCAAACGCAGATACCACTTATTTTTTTATAAGGAACATTATATTACTCTTGTCAGATTTTGCATTAAAAAGAGGTTTGTTGAATTTTTTGTATATCTGTGTTAATATTTAGTATTCAATCTTGATTTCTTGAATTATATAATTCATGAATATAAAATTTGGAAGATAACTATAAAATCCAGTGCGATTCAGTTAGAGATATGTAAATACAAACCAATGATTTTGAAACAAATCTTGTAAGATTTACTATTTAAAACACCGAGATTTCTTTCATTTTTTTAGATTTTTTTATTTAGAAATAGTGAAATACATAGTATTAGATAATTATAAGAAAATCTGATGTAATTAAGTAACCCCAAAATATAAAAATTCAGTTAAAAGGGCAAAAAACATACATTTTTCTAAAAGTTTTAATACCTAAACTTTTATAATAATAATTCTTTTGGATATGCAATTTTTTATTATAGATATAACAAGAAGGTATTGACAAAAAAATAATAATGTGACACATATACAAGCATAACGTATTTGGTGGAGGTATATCTATATTGTTTTGTTGAAGGTGATTTCATGTTTTCATGAAACGACGAATGAGAACCTGACACATATGAATATAAGAGAGTACTAGATAGTGGTCCGCGCTCTGCGGAGCGGAAAAATATCATGATTAAATATACATATAAATGTGGTTTAAAAACATTTATACGCAACCAAAAACAGTTTATCCATAAGAAAGTGTTGATATCGGTGGTCTCGTGTTTTCCGGTGACACGACGCTCGTTGCCTTCACCATAATTAGTAATGTGTTTCTTGTGACGCAATCCAAATTTCTCTATCGTTTTCTTTGTAACATATAAGAACTAAATATGTACAATCATCGTCTTATATTTAAATCTATATCGTAATATCTTGCACTTTAGACTTCTATATTTAATTAGAAACTAATTGATTGAAAGAATAAGAAGACTTTTCAATTTCGACAGAAATCTATAATTATTGCATACAAAATCTTTGATTTCCATAAACAAAAATATTACAATATTAATCGTCTTATATTAATCTATCGTCTTACATTAAATATGTACAATCATCGTCTTATATTTAAATCTATATTAATATTGTTTATATAAAAAAGTTTTTATTTCATTTAAATTATAAACAATATTTGTCTGGAAACACAAATTTTTTATATATTTTAATTAAAATTAATATTCACAATTGAAATTAGTAATAATAATTTTTATTATTCAATTTTATATATTACTAATTTTAATTATTTATTTTCATATAAAAATATTATTATTATATGTACAGATTTAATGTTATTTTTAAAAAAATACTTTTTAAAAACATATTAATTGAATAATTCATCATATAAATATAATATTGAATAATAACAATTATTATTGTTATTTTCATATATTAAAAGAATTTAATATATATAATATAATGATAAATATAATAAATGATTTATAAATATAATGTTATTCAATTCGATTCTATTCATAATTCATTTATTATATTTATTATTATCTATTATATATGTTAAACTTAACAAACAATAAACTTGTTTTTTAAAATTTAAATAGAGACAAATAATTTTTGTATGAATTTATAATTACAATAATGAAATTAAAACTATTTTTTTTAAATGATATCCGAATATATATAAGATATTATATAACATTTGGATTAGAATATTTATGAAAATTTATTATTTTGATATTTTGTATGATATCAAATCTTAACAAAAGAATTCAAATATAATAATTAAAAATAAATAATATGGTTTATTAGATATCAAATCTTATCTTTTCAATTTTGATTAGTTAACAATTTAAAAATATATATAATTTTCGTCCATATTTATTTACAGAGAGAAAGTAAATTTAATTTGTTACAATTTTAACCTTCTATAGTTTGTTTAATTTATTCTTAGTTTTATAAAAATATAATGACATTTTATGTAATATAACACATGAAAGCTGGTTAAACTGTTTTTAGAATTGTTTAAATAATATAGTAGTAGATTGTTCGCCTTGATTTTCTCATACGATGAAAATAAGGTATTTAACACCAGTGAATGCTAATATTGTAGCTTCTAGAACAGAAAAAGATTAAGGAGTTTAGTGAACATATCGAAAGTCTAGCGAGACAAGTGAATATGAAGAAACAAAGAAAAAAAAACAAAGTGAATATGAAGAGGTTTAGTCGAGGAATAACGCTATCCAAGTTTAGGAATGATCGAGTTAATGGAAACTAAGTTAAACTAAGCTTTTGAATTAATTCCAACGGTTCAGTGACTTTGCAGACACATCATATATATATATTACTTGAGGAGTATATACCTGAGATGTAACACGGACTTAAACCTAATTCATTGTATATTAGTAGTATCGACCCGCAATATAACACGGACTTAAACCTATTTCATTGTATATTAGTAGCATGCTGAAAAAATTCCTTAATGCTCTATAGGAACTGGAGACAGTGAGCTACTTTATTCACCTAACACGAATGCACCTGTTATCAGATCGAACTAGATTGAGTTGATCGGACTGAACAAGATAGGACTTTGCTAAGGAAATATGAATATTCAACTCACTTAATCAGTGGAATCGTGATTGTCACAAATTATTTCGTGGTTTGCGGCCACTGGTGCACAGCCATGCACATGTTTTTTCAATTTCTTTTCTAACTGTTTTGCTTAAACAAGTATAGACCGTTATATAACTCTCGTTTTGCTTAAACATTTAAGTGTAGACCATAATATAACTCTCTGTTAACTGCTAGGTTGCATGGAAATTTCGTCAAATGTTTATTTTTTTTGTTTTGAAATGTTTCAGGAAACGCATTGAAAAATGTGGAAATGTGTTTCCTAAAAGTACCAGTTTGTGACGAAAATTTACTTTTCGTTTTCTGAAACATAATAAATAAATAATTAAGAAACATAATGTGACATTAAATAACAAAATTTATTCATTAGGGTAAATAAATGATCACTTTGACTCAAGAGATGAGACTAATACTGTGAGTCTGTGATACTTGAGTTTGAGGAATTTTCACTTAATGAACCGGAGTTAGATGCAGTTTTGTTTGATAAAAGTAATGAAAAATATATTATGAATCTTTGATTTTGAGCTTAGTGGTCTTTATTTTAGTTGAACTATTAAATATTTGTGTACTCTTTGTGTTGATTTAAACATTCTATTTTTCATATGATTTAGATGCTTAATGTTTCATTATATATAGTTTTTCATAAAAAGTTGTTTCTTATGTATCTGTTTCTGTTTCCATGTAACCTATGTTAACTGGACTAAGAGAACAAAAAAAAGGTATGAAGAACCAATTTATAATTGAATCCCCAAGTTTGATTCTAGATCAAGAGAAGCTATTTGATTTAGATGGAACGATGTAAATATTTTGGCTTACAACTTTTTTATTACAACATTTAAAAAAAAAATACGAGGAATCTGTGTTTAAATGGCCTGCACTTGAAAGTCAAAGTAGCAGAAATGCTCAAAGAAAGTGCCCTCCCATGTTCCTCCCTCTTTCTTCTATATATCTCCAACTGTCTAAGCAATCATTTTTCATTAGTTTGTATAGAATAGTCAAATAATAATCCAAATTTCTCTTATGTGCTTTTTCGTGAGACTCGAGAAAACAAAAGTATCAAAATAATCACACGATCAAGCAGATTTAATCAAAGAGACTTACTTAAGTACAAACTTGACAACGTGAGGGTCTCAACTCTTCATTTTCACTCATCAAAGTCAAAACAATACACATGAAAGCACGAACATAATGCATATATATATATATAAATGGACACATACAAACGTGTAAACACATTACACAGAAACAAAAAAAAATTATGGGGAATTCTTTAAGATGCATATCACAAGAGCAAGATCCGAACCAAAAGAAACCTAGCTCCGTCGTCAACGTTAATAGCTCTGAGAAACACGTACGGAGGCTTTCTCTTATACCATCTTTCCGGCGCCGAACTTTACTACCGTCTCTTTCCTGCTCCGGTTCCTCCACGTCTACATCGTCAACGTCGAAGAAAGGAGGGATCAAGACGAAGAAGAAGATCAGAGAAAGACACCACCAAGAACATCATCATCATGACCATGAGAAAGACTCTCTTATCCAAGAACAAACCTTAGCCGCCACTAATATTCTCTTTAGTCAGACGCCTCGTAACAGCAACTCTAATGACTCTGCTCCTCCTTTTCGACGCTCCACTTCCGTCGTCTATCCCTCAACTCAGCCACCTCCAGCTGCCGTCTCCGCCGCTGTAGGTTCTGTTTCTGGCGTCTTAACTCCTAAGAAATCTACTTATGGATTCGTGAGAAGCTCCAGCAATAGGCAGAGATCAAGCACTGATCCTGTTCTCAAACCCAACCAGCTCCTAGACAAGGCAAGCATTTTTAATGCCTACTCTTCACCCGTATATCGTCTATAAATATTTGACTCTGTTACATGATACTTTTAATTCGATCAAGATACACACCCCTAGATAAATATATTTTGATTCCATTAGTACTTTTGTGTTTTGTTAAAGAATCCATTAGCACTTCGAGTTATAGTTTTTTGTAGTTTTTAACAAATCGTAAAAACAGAGACATTTAGGTATAAAACAAATAATATGAATTATTTGTTGATCTGCGTAGCTTAGTGCTTTTATAGTAACCCGAATTCAAATAAAAATACAAAATATTAGATTTTACTTGTCTTAATTACGATCATTTTATTGTTTAATCCAAAATTTTTATCGAGACTAATTGTTTTGTTGTATGATGATATACTGATGGTATTCTATGATAAATGGATGAAAGCAGGAGCTGAAGGTGGAAGGTGCGGAGGCGAAGCGGTTCGTACTGGTTCATGGAGGAGGGTTTGGTGCATGGTGTTGGTACAAAACCATAACGCTCTTAGAGAAACATGGCTTCCAAGTCGATGCTGTTGACTTGACCGGTTCTGGTGTTAGCTCTTTCGACACCAACAACATCACCAGCCTCGCTCAGTACGTCAAGCCTCTCCTCCACTTCTTCGACACCCTTAAACCCACAGAAAAGGTAATTTCACTTCAATAAATTATAATGTTTTTGTATTTAGAAAAATGTTTATTAATGAACATATATCAATTAATGGTTACAGGTGATATTAGTTGGGCATGATTTTGGAGGAGCATGTATGTCTTATGCCATGGAGATGTTCCCTTCTAAGATCTCTAAGGCTGTTTTCATCTCTGCTGCTATGTTGGCTAATGCCCAAAGCACTCTTGATCTCTTTAATCAACAGGTTTTTTTCTTTTTCTTTTCTTCATAACATTTTAGTTCTATTTTTAAGAGTTTATGCACTATGGTAGCCTAATTTTGGTTATATATTTACAAAAATGATGAGATAGTAAAATTTTAAATAAGCAGATCTTGATTTCGACAGCATTTTTGCAAATAACATGTTATTCAAATGTAATTTAAACAAATAGCATGTAATTTTATTTGACATTACCTTTTTTAAACGATATTTCGTTATTCGATTAGAAAACTTCTAAAAAAGCATCCACTAATTGCCACCACATTATTGCAAAATAATATCTGTCTACATAATTAATCATTTAAAAATCTAATTGAACCATTTTGATTCGCAGCCTGACTCAAATTATGATCTAATGGAACAAGTCCATATATTTCTATACGCCAATGGCAAAAAGAACCCTCCAACAGCCGTTGATTTCGACAGATCTTTGCTTAGGGATTTTTTCTTTAATCAGAGCCCTCCAAAGGTACACACTACTACACATAGGCTACATTATAGCTTAACCGGTACAAATTCGGTTTGACTAAACCCGACCTTCTTTTTGGTACAGGACGTTGCATTGGCGTCGGTATCCATGAGACCGATCCCGTTTGCACCGGTTGTCGAAAAGCTCCACGTCTCGGAGAAGAACTACGGTTCAATCCGACGGTTCTACATCAAAACCATGGAAGATGATTACGCTGTACCGGTTTCTCTCCAAGATGCAATGATCAAATCGAACCCTCCAGAACAAGTTTTCCACCTCAAAGGCTCCGATCATGCACCGTTCTTCTCTCGTCCTCAGTCTTTGAACCGCATACTCGTCGAGATTTCTCAAATTCCTTCCAAGAAATCTTCTTGACCAGTTGTTACCGGTTATGTAAACCGAACCGGACATAGGATCCCGTAAACTTAAAAGTCAGAGATTGTTGAATTTGATTTTTGGAGAGATATGAACAAAAATTCCTTTTTCATTATTTGTAACTTTTATCAAACAGTAATGCATTATAAATTTTGATTAAATTAATGCTAAAACATTAGAAAACAGTAAATTAATTTATGGATTACACTAGAAAAAGGTAAAAGTTACAAAACGTCACCGGTTTATACAGTGATTGTTCTGTTGCATTGGCGTGGAAAGCTCACGTTCTTGTTTAAAAGAGATGTTTACTTTTTGTGTCCATATATATCACAATTCATAGGCATCTTAATGTCACTCACTGACTCTTCTTATAGCTTCTTCTTCAATCACCTTGCCGATCAGGTAAATGTTTCAGAGTAGCTATTACATTTCTCAAGTCTGAATTCAAGTTTTGTTTTGAGCTCTTACTTGTCCGAATAGAGCAAAACATGTCATCTTTATCTCATCTCTTTGTTCTCAAGTGAGTTCTTGATTGTGGACTTTTAGTCTAACGCTCAAGTACCAGTAACGTGGAGGTTGCTTCTTAGTGCTTGCTTTGGTTTTGTTCCCTTGTAGATGTGAACTTTTTTGTAAAATTTTTGATAGTTTTTGGTATATTTAGATCTTGCGAATATCTGGTTGTTGTGCAGGACCGGCCATCGACCAAGGTTCACTTAGCTCCAGGAGGTGGCTCGTCTCTGGATTACCTCTTTAGTGGTGGTAGCAACTAGCAACTGAGGCCAAATGGGTCACTCTATCTTAATTTTACCTTCCTTCTGTCATTCTTGTGGAACCTCTTAATCTTTATGTTATCTAATTTTTTGTGTATACAAATGTGCTTCAAATGTTGTATGGTCATATTTCAAACAATATCATTCTGTATCAAATCTCACTTTCTACTTATTTTAATTTCACGTTTTGACTCTTATAACCTCAAGTACATGTAAAAAAAAAAAAAACTCCCAATAGGAGTAAAGAACACGCCTAATATCTCAATTCTTGCAAATGAAAGGCTTTTATTTTTAACTTTGTAATGTTATGGTAAAAAATATATAATTACCCTTCGGTAAAACGATAAAACCAAAATACAACGAAAAAAAATAGTTTAAAATATATTCCAAAGCGGTACACAAAAGGTTATTCCCACCCTCTGTTTCAAAATATATGTTTTAGCTGAAAGTGCACATATTAAAAAAGGTATATATTTTCATGTTTTATAGAAAGGACTAATTAATATTAATTACATATATTTCAGCTAATCATAAAGAGACTACATAAGATAAATAGTTAAAAACTTAAACAAATTTATAATATATATAGAAATTTGAAAACATCTAATAAAATAAAACAAAAAAATATCTCTAAAACATCTTACATTTTAAAACAGAGCAACTATATATATTGTTCTGTTATTTTTTTGCTTAACTATTCGGTAATCTCTGAACTTGTTTTTTTTTACCGTTAAAAAGTTTAATTCGTTTTATGTCACCCACCACTAGAAACCTGTTATTCGCTTAGACAAACAGATAATTAATAACGTTCCAACTTTGTAAAAAAATTAGTTGGCCCATCCCTACATTTTATTTTATTTTCAATGTTTTTGCGCTCATTAATTAAACTTCGAGGCGCATTCTTTGCCTGACTTTCTTCCAGCGACGACGGTATAGCCATAGATGGATCATAATTCGCCGAGATCTCGTCGGAGCCGGAAACCGGAGCCGAATCCCGATATATACGCTACTTTCGTTGTCCACTCCGACTCCGATTCTGATCAAGGTCGAGATCGAGACAAACGTAAAGCCAAACCTGAGGAAGACGAAAATGTCGATTTATACGCTACAATGGTCTACAAAGGCGATAGTGACGGAGGAGGTGAGGAAGATGATGAAGACGACGACTCTTTACTTCCTCCTCTCCTCAAACGTCTTCCCAAGGATTTCGGAGGCGGCGCATCGCTCGATTACGACGAAGACGACGGTGATGAATCCGGAGATTTCGGTACGATGATTGTGAAAACAGATCGGAGTAGTCATAGCAAGAACAGTCCGTATTCGTCTAAACCGCGAATGACAGTTAGTCCTAGGAGGAGGGCTAGAGGTGGAGATGAGGAATCTTCCGATGAGGAAGATGCAGATGATGATGATGACGGAGAGTACGGTACTTTTGTTGTGAAACCTTCGAGTAAAAAGGGAAAAGAGAAAGAAAAGGAGATTGATATGTCAACTATGGGAAGAGCTGTGGCGAGTATGCAGAAATCAAATTTCGGTGGTAAGACTCGGAAATTGGATCCTTCTTCTCAGCTTCAAGATGAAGATCATCGGAAAATGCAGCAGCAGAACAGTAAAATGTCTACTACGTCTCTTCCGGATAGCATTACTAGAGAAGATCCAACAACAAAATACGAATTCCTCAATGAACTTGGTAAATTTACTTTCCTATAGCCTACTTAGCTCTATCAGATTTTGCTCCGTTGCTATGATCATGATCAGCCATTAATATAACTCAGTATTTGTTCCAATTTTTGCTTACTGTATCAAAACTGGCATCTGGATTGGCAGGGAAAGGATCATATGGATCTGTCTACAAGGCAAGGGATTTGAAAACATCGGAGATTGTTGCTGTGAAAGTTATATCACTTACTGAAGGGGTATTTAAAAGCTTTGTCCTCAAGCCTAAGTTAAAATGTCATAGTTCTGAAGTACTCTATGTGATTTAAGTTTTACTTTTTAATAGGAGGAAGGCTATGAAGAGATCCGGGGGGAAATTGAGATGCTGCAGCAGTGTAATCATCCAAATGTTGTCCGTTACCTTGGGAGTTACCAAGGAGAAGATTATCTTTGGGTGAGCATCTGGGGCCGTAGCTTGGTTATCTTGTTAGATATAGCAGCTCTTACTGTTTGGAATCTTTTATATATATGTATATATTATAGTTTCTGTATTCGTTTTGAGAATAGTGTCTCTCTAGTTACTAATTTCTGTCTTCTGACAGATAGTGATGGAGTATTGTGGAGGTGGAAGCGTTGCTGATCTGATGAATGTTACTGAGGAGGCGTTGGAGGAGTATCAGATAGCATATATATGTCGGGAGGCGTTGAAGGTATCCACACAATTTCAGTAACCTTTTTTTTCACTTTATAGAATGGCTAGAAGCCTAGAAGCATGAACTAGAAAAATGATGTCTGCTTTCCTGTATTTGATGCTGCCGTCTTTGTTTGGGCTTATCCATGTTATAGGCCTAATACTTCTGTTTGTGTCAATGTCTTATATGTAGGGTCTTGCATACTTGCACTCAATATTCAAGGTCCATAGAGATATTAAGGGTGGAAATATCTTGTTGACCGAACAAGGAGAGGTCAAGTTGGGTAAGTTAGCTTGGGGAAATATATATCCTCCTACTTGAAGAGTGGCGTTTACATATGTTATTTCTGTTATACATGTTGGCTTTTATGTTTTCAAGCTTGGAACCTTGTTTTGCGTTATTGGTTTTTAATTGGATTTTTGTATTGCTTTACAGCTGCATGCTGATTCCAAAGTTCGCTACCTTGATCTTTTCAGGTGACTTTGGGGTTGCAGCTCAACTTACACGGACTATGTCGAAGCGAAACACGGTAAAGACCTATATGAGTAAAGTTTCCTATGGTTCATTATCAAGCTTTCGGTGATCAATTGAGCAATTTATACTTAAGAGACGCTTTGTGCCTGATGGTGGAATTCTTCAATGTTTTGTCTTGTTTGAAGTTCATCGGGACTCCGCATTGGATGGCCCCAGAAGTTATTCAGGAAAATCGTTATGATGGGAAGGTAGGTGTCCCTTTTGAAAATACTTTGCTCTGATAAACTCCTTGAAGTTTCTCAATATAATAATCTCCAGATTAATATGGAATGATGTAACAATACCTTCCATATCTGAATGTTGATTGCTGATATTTACGCTTCATGTCTTCTAAATCTTATATCCAATCTTTTGAAGAAAGTATTTAAGGTGTTATTAAAAATACTTGGGTAAACCAGTTCTCCCGGATACTTTTTTAGAGAAAATTAGCTTCTGTTATATAGCCAGTTAGAAACTACGAGTGCACAAGTTTTCTAGAGAGAAGAATCAATGATTTTCCTCTTTACTTATTGATGACTTTTGGAATCTTTACTACAGGTGGATGTATGGGCTCTTGGTGTTTCAGCAATTGAGATGGCAGAGGTAATATGGGATTACTTCTCTCAGGACTACTATTATGTTTTAACTGGCAGTTTAGCACTTTTTTTTATCTAATAACTGTGCAAGCAAAATAAGTTAATGGCTGTTTTGAGAGCTGATTGTCCTGTTAGCTGTACTGCGACTCTCGCCTGACATGTTATGGAAAAAAGGAGAGTTTTTTTGTACATTTTGATTAACACTCTTGACCCCTCGTCACGTAACTCGTCTCTTTCATGTTTTATTTGTAATCATTCTGTAATTGTCTTCTGACATTTAGTTGTGTTGTTTACAGGGGCTTCCTCCAAGATCAGCAGTTCATCCGATGAGGGTTGTTATATTAAGCCATCTTGCTTTTTTATTATGTTACCCAGTGATCAGATACCTTGCTGAGTTAAGGATAGGCAAACTATACAGTCCTGTTTTTTTTTTCTTTTCTTCTAGTTTTGAGGTTTTATATGTTTTGAAAATGAAATTGAAGTGAATCTGAACTTGAAGCCAAACCTAAATTTTTTTGTTGCACATCATTTCTAGTTTGGCTTTGTTTGAATGGCTTTTGTAAATGTGGTTGGCTCAGACCGTTCATTAACTTTAGTTGTAAGCGGTTTGGTTTAGTCTTTTTTTAAACCAATGCCAAGCAGCTTGGTGTTGTTAAGTTTTTCCTATAGATCGAAATGGAATGAAATCTGTATAGAGCTGGTATGTACTCATTCATAAACTCAGAGTTGTTAGGCTAGAAAATGGAGATCTTAAAATACTCTTAAATGGTCTTCTCTTGATTAGTTAGTGGTGAAAAGCTAGGTAAAAGAGGGAAATATTCGCTTGTTTGCTTACTTGGTGGCCTTTAATCTCATTGTACTGTTGTCATTATTTAATATCTCATTTCAGACATCCATCTTTGCTAGGTTTTGTTCATGATATCCATAGAGCCAGCTCCAATGCTTGAGGATAAAGAAAAATGGTATGTCTTCAACCTCTTTAGAATTATCACAATGGTTACAGTTATCATTAAGGCAGCAGAGAATTTTCCAAATCATCCAAGGGCAGTCAGTACTTTATATTGTGAAGTATAGTTCCTTGCAGTCACTTTGTAAAATTATGTGTCCACAGGTGCTATAGTACTTGCATATGTAACATACTGTGCTTTATCGATTTGATGGTCTATTATTTAGCTCCAGAACCAATTATCTCATGGGTCTAAGAGTTTCTTCTAGCATTGGCAGTGAAATATTATATTTGTGGTTGGCGGCATACATTTATATACAGAAAAACATTGACCTATAAGCGCTGTGAAGCATAGTAATGCAATTCTTGGAAAGAAGTCTTTGCAATATCTTATGCCACCTCGACTGTTGGTTGCTACACTCTGCAGGTCGCTGGTCTTTCATGATTTTGTTGCAAAGTGCCTCACAAAGGAACCACGTCTTCGCCCAACTGCAGCTGAGATGCTTAAGGTAAACTATGATAGTCTTTGCATGTACGCCAGAGATTGTTAGTACGTGTATCTTAATACTCTCTTTTTTCCTTCTTTTTTTTTCTTTCTTTTAGCTTACTGTCACTCTTTCTTTTCAAATTTAGGATATATTCAGCTTTAGTTGTCAGAATTATGATCACTTTCATAGCTGGCATGCAATTTTGTGTTTAAGTTCTATGTGTTCTTCTGATGCCATATACTCTTTTCGATTTAAATTCAGCACAAATTTGTTGAGAGATGTAAAACTGGGGCATCTGCAATGTCACCAAAGATTGAAAAGTCCAGACAAATCAGAACTTCAATGGCTTTGCAAGCGCAAATTGTTGCACCTTCTTCAGAGGACACTGTATGTGTTTTTTTTTCTCAAACGGCCACCTTCTCTTAGTTAAGCGTAGCGTCGTTCCTAATATCTGAAGTTAAAATTGTCTAAATTATCGTATAATCTTGTAACAGTCAACACTGGGTCCAAAATCAAGTGACGATATTGGAATTACTGTTCCATCTAAACTTCCTAACAATGGATATCAAACTTCTACCGAAGCACCTCCAACCAGCACCACTGGATTGGCTGGAGTAGGCAAGTATTATTATATGCATGACTATCTAAGTCCATATTTCATGCATACTTTCACAGAAATAACCCGGCCAAAGGGTGTGTGTTGTTGTTGACTCATATTGAGGCGATTATGCTCCTTGAGGATTTTCTGTGAGCCTTAGGCTGTTATTTTGAAACTTATATGTTGAGCAATCTGCCTTTCCGAACCATCTTTGGGATTGTTGAGTGCATTTTCTTGGTGACTTTTATCTTTGATGTATGGTAACTTATGTTTTGGTAATTTCATCAGCAGCTGTGTTAGCACATAGCTAGGAGATTCTTTAATGAATTTTCTTTCATCCTGGTTTTCAAAAAGCATGTAATTTGATGTTTGCATTGGCTCATGTGATCAGGTGGTGAATTTGGGACTATGATTGTTCATGGTGAGGACGAGACAGATGAGAGTAACTCCAGGTCTCAACTTGTCAGAGACAAAGAATCTTCATCTTCTCAGGTTGAAAGTGTTTCTCGTGGATTCTCAGGAGAAGAATTACCTGACTCATGGTATTTTATCTGTGAAACCCTTTGTGTTACTTTGTCGGGGACATATCTACTTAATACAAATAGGCATTTATATTTCCTTCAGTATCATCCAATTTATTGAATAGAAATATATAAAGATCAGTTTGCTTTCTGAGTATTAATCTGATATTGGATGATAGGATCCATGACAAAAAGAATCCTCCTGCTACCGACGTTCCAGTTGAAGATTCGACTTCACAAAGTATGCAGACAACTTCATCTCATGAGCATAAAACCAAGCTAAATAGCGTATCTGGAACACAGACCGAAGGTGGCAGTGATGCAAGTGGTGGCACTTTAAAGAATGAAACTGTTGGCAGGAAAGCTTTTGCTTTACAAGATAAGGTTTGTAAGTCTTGTGCTGTGTTTGTGCTACAGTCTGGTCAATGCGAGTTGCACGGTTAAAATCTGTCTCCTTTGCTGCAGTTATGGTCTATTTACGCAGCTGGAAACACAGTACCGATACCATTCTTGAGAGCAACAGATATATCCCCAATAGCACTCTTGTCAGAGAACATGATCGGAGGCATGCAACAAGATGGCAATGGAACTGTAGCCGTTGAAGCACTTCAGGAGCTCTTCACTTCTGATCCCCAATCCAAAAAGGGCCGACGTGGACAAAACGAGGTCAATGCTTATATCCTCTCTCTCTCTCTCTCTCTCTTGGACTCTCTAGATAACTTGAATCATAGTGTTTTACTAATCTATGGGACTATGAATGTAGATGCCTCTTCCTCCAAGCGTATACCAAAGACTGACGACAAGCTCTTCTCTGATGAACCTTGCACAAGTTTTAGCGTACCACAGAGCGTACGTCTGATATAAATTAACAAACCAGTTTATGATTTTCTTTTTACGTCCGACTATAAACCTTAAAGCCCATTTTTGTGAATCGCAGGTGTTATGAGGAGATGCCACTGCAGGAATTGCAAGCAACGCAAGAGCACCAAACCATTCAGAATCTGTGTGATACTCTTCGCACTATTCTCCGACTCTAAGTTTGTTTATGTTCATATCTGTTGCTACTCTTTGTGTTAGTATAGGTTTCTCTCAACAAGTACGATTTTCTTCTATTTTCCTGTACCTCTTTAAAAACCAATCAATTTTGTATCCTCTTAGCACAATTGCTAGAAGATTTAGTGGGAGAAATGGATACAGGATTTGTGTAATAAGTTATAACACTCCTAGAACCAAGACTCCTTCACTCACGCAGTCCATCGCCGGTCATCGTTTTTCCGATGATGACCATCGACAGCTCACCGGACCGGGACCCTGACCCTCTGACTCCGTTACTTGCCGTGCTGACTCCACCTTCGTTACTCGCTGCTTCATTGTTGCTGTTCGCTGTCACTTAAACTTGTCGTCATGTCTTTGTTGGTCACTGGCTCGTCTCCACTATTCACCGGCCTACCTCCACTACTCGTCGTTTGGTCACCAGTTCGTCACTGACTCTTCACATTGGTGTGCCCTCTGTTAACTCTTTTACCGTTATGGTGCGGATCTCTACTGCTTGATGCAAATTTTGCAACGGTCACACTATGGTCGTAGTTGGTGTGATGGAGTTCGATGTCTTTTGGCGGTAGTTGGGACTTCGATCTCCTATTATTAGTATCTTACCAATGATTTTGGTTCTTTTGGACAATTATTGGTTGATATTTTTTTTTATGGAGCATTTTCTTTTCCTAAATTTACTTGGTTCTAGTGGATTCGTTATAAAAAGCATATTGTTAAAGTTTGTTCAGCATGAAGTAGAAACAAAGATGGACTCTATTTCTCGTTTAGCGTTTATTGGTACTAACATCTAAATTTCAACTACTTTGAAGGCTTCATCCCTTTTTTGGTGTGGTTTCAACCAAGCCTATCACAGTAAAGAAGTTTTTTTCATTAGATGTATTGATGCAATTGCTACATTGGCTGAGCCTTTAGCTCACTCTTATTCCTAGGGCTCAATTTGAGCTCTTTGTTTGCGTTTAGCATCTTCATGTATTCTACTAGTGGAGATTAATTGAAATGGAAATTTATATTTGACCTAAAAAAAGAAAGTTATAACACTCCTATAAATAGAATACAAATATTATCAAAGTCTCGTATGGCAATTGTATCGAAGAAGGAAGCATGGCGAGATACCAAAGTCTAATTGCAGCTGCTTTGTTGCGAGCTTCTCGCTGTTTTGCCTCACCGGCGACTTGTTTCTCCGTTAGGACTTTTTCTTCTTCCTTGCTACTTCCAAAGACGACCAGTCTCACTCTTCCTCGCTATTCTCCTTTCTTTTCCTCGATATCTACGTTTTCTTCTTCGTCTACTTCTCCGTCAGTTTGACCGGTAGTAATGGCAATGAAGAAGACACTTTTGACTGTAAGCTAAAACGTCTCTTTATTGACTGCGTCTCCATTTTTTGGGTTTTAGGATTTACAGTCTTTCTGCGTATGATCGGAGTGTTTTGCCTTTCTTATGTCTATAAGGTGTTTGTTGAAATGTCTCCTGTCTAAATGTCTCTTCTTTATGTTGCTCACTTTTCGCCAAACGATTGCTTCACCTTTAGCGTATGAACTCCTTTTTTCACGAGTTTAATGCTTTTAGCGGTTGAGTTATGTACCATAAGAATTGTTTGCGAGCTTCCATCTACATACTTGATGCTTCTTAATAGTTTCCTAAGGAGTCAGAAATGTCTGATCTCATGTAACACTACTACTTGTATGCTCTAAGTTAGAAAATTTTTCCACTGTTTTTGATTTGTTATTAAACTCAGATTGATTCTGTAATTCGGCGTCATTGATCCTCTCTGTAGAAGAAGAAGAAGAAGAAGAAGAAGAAGGAGAAGAAGATTCTTAGATTCCTTTAAGCTGATTTTTTGAACATACGTTTCACAAGCTAATGAAACTTTTTTTTCCTTTTCCTTCTGCAAAGATACGGATGTCCAACCATGGATGAGATTGAGGAAGAAGAGTTAGCCACTCTGATTCTTAGATTCCTTTAAGCTGATTTTTTGAACATACGTTTCACAAACTAATGAAACTTTTTTTTTCCTTTTCCTTCTGCAAAGATACGGATGTCCAACCATGGATGAGATTGAGGAATTTAGTCGAGAATTTAAGAAAAGACTAGATGAAGCTGGGGTTACTAAAGTTGTCCCAGATGATCTAGCCCTTGAGGTAAAAAAGAGTCTTTCCTCCATGAATCAGTGATCGCTCAGGACATTTTGTTCTAAAATATATTTCCGTGTTGGTTTTATTGTGAAGGTGCCATCTCCAGGAGCAGAGAGGCTGCTGAGAGTCCCAGAGGACTTGCCTCAATTTAAGGACATGCCAATGACTGTAAGCTATGTAGAGGAAACAAACTCGAGGCAAGTAGGAAAGAGTGAAGTGTTCGTCTTGGAGTCTATAGATGCAGAATCAGATAACTGTATCTGGAAATTAGCAGATGTGAAGGAGAACAGAGATCCCGAAAGCAACGGCAGACCATTAAGCCGGAAACAAAAGGACCTGAGAATCAAATTGCCTTTCACAGATCACAGGAAGATAAGTCTCTACGTGGATTTGTTAAGTAGAAGTAGAAGTAGAAGTAGAAGTAGAGTTGCTAGGAAAGCAAGTTCATTGTCACTGAGGGTTTCACATTGCTGTTTCTGGATAATTTCTCTATCCCACTAGACGTATCTTCTCTAAGCTCAAAACTTTACACTAGGTTGTGTTTATTGTAATGGTTTATATAAGTGATTTTGTATTAGTTGAGATGGTGAGTGAGATCTTAAAACATATGACAAAAATTCACAGTACTAAGATGTTGCAAGATGTGAACAGGGAAAAAAGCTGACTAGCAGAAAAAAATTAAAATCTTGTGAAAATCATAAACTATCATCTTCAAACATTGAGCCAACAAGCTCTAATTTCCGGTATTCCCTTTCCTCGACTGGTTTCATAACGTATGGACCATCTGGTTCATCATAAGGCTTCGAAGTTCGGTATTCCCTTTCTGTGATCGATCTTATACCGTCTGGATTTGATTCCACTTCATCTTCATCATCATCTTCTTCTTCCATGTCATCCTTTGGAGGATATCCTCGGGTTTGTGCCTGCAACCATTGATCAACAACCCCACACTCAATTGCATATCTTGCTGTGCGTTCCAGGTACCCTTTATCGTTCATAAGATCTGGCTGAACCGTAAGCATTCTTATTAGACCTGAAACAGAGTGTAGTTCAGTTAATTGCCGGCATAACTTTCAAATTCCTATAGAAAAAAGACAGAAAGGGAAAATGTACCAGCAACAATGCCATCTCCAGATGCTGACATATCCCTCGTAAAAGGAGTAATGGGAGCATCCTCCATTCCAAGAACAGCACCATTGTGCTCTTTGGTATAGTAATGGATCTTAGAAGTGCCATTGGTCACAAACAAGACCTTGAGATTTTCATGCCAAAGCTGTTGCACAGTTTCTGGTGCATGATGGACAAACTTACTGCTGTCATTGTTTTTTGTATCGAACTCTTCAGTTGGCTCGATTTCACATAAGAATTCAAGTTCCTGTTTTGTGATTTCAATTACGTCTGCAAGATCCCATGCTTCCTGAATGAAAGTCTTGGTTTCTTCACTGGACTGCCATAGTGGTAAAGGGAGATTCAAATCATAGAAAATGACATTGCCTAGTTGCTTTGATATCTTGATGGCTTGTATCGTAGTTGACATCATCTTCTTATCGAGCAGAGAATGTGTGCTAAAGTAGAACATTTTCGCCTGCACCAAAGCTAAGAGTAAGAGATTGGTGAACAAGAAAAAAGAGTTAAATAACTCAATCTTCCAAATCTCCGCGACAGTATTTACCTCTTTGAGCACATCAACGTTGATTTCAGATTTTGAAAGTGAATCCTCTGCACAGGGTTTAACACAAGTCGATTTCAAGCGACCTCTCTTGCTAATCTTCATAGTAGAACATGCTGTAACCCTTTTACCATCAATCCGAACTGATCTGGTTTGGACCTTGCAAACATTCAGGTAATACAACATGGCTTGACCATAGTCATCATCCCCGAGTTTTCCCATAAAAGCAACATTACCACCCAAGCTTGCAAGAGCAATAGCAACACCTCCTGCACATCCTCCAGGAGCCCTGATATACTTCTCTGGGGCCCACCTCGCATCGCTCATCCGTTTGTGTAGTTCATAATCTAAAAGCCTGTTTGCTGGCCTTCCCGAGGGCACAAAAGCATGTTGTGCAGATCCAAAGCAACACACAAGAGGAGGCCATCCATATGTATGACTAATATCTTCACTTTCATGTTTACTCAGATCAATCTCTTCTCCTTCACTCTCGGCATCAGTGCTTTCAACATTCAAAGCTTCCTCGACGTCACTAACCTCATCGTATGTACTAGTACCTAAATCATCCTCCATTTCTTTATCTTTCTTCAGAGTCCTCTTTCGTCTCACTTTCTTCTCGGTTTTTCCTTCCTCCACATCAGAAGAAGAAGCTGCTGTTGCAGCTGTAAATGCACACATTCAATTTATACACTTATACATAACCAAGTGAGGACATAAGCTAAGAAATGGTAAGTTCTTACCTTTCTTTCTAGTTCTTCTCTTCGAGGTGATTTCCTTGTCTAAAACATCATTATCTACCAAAAGTTGAGAACTTTCATCTAATGGTTCATCCGTAAGTACCACCGTCTTCTTCGTAGTTCGAGCACCACCTCTCTTAGGAGTTCTAGATGGTTTCTTTCCCCCAACCGCTCCATTTCCATCATTATCTCCTTCTTCTTCAAGAGGTGCCGACTCAGATAACTTTCTCCTACCAGCAGCCATAGTAAAGCTTTGTTTCACATTCCATCTTTCACCTCGAAACTTCACAAAACCAAGTGACTGGAGGATACAAGGAACATCTGCATTGCATCTGCCAAAATTAAGCATAGATATGAGAAAACAATGACATCAGACGTAGAAATTAACCATTGCTATAACCTAAATTGAACTAGAAAGTGGCAACAAAGATGCAAAAATTCTTCCTCAATTCAAATCATTCTTAATCATACTTCTGTAGAAAGATAAGAAAAGCAAAACTTAAAGTTCCAACATTTCTGGGAAGTGAAGTAGTTCTAGGCCAAGTCCATAGAAACCCATGGAAGAAAATTCGCTAAGATTAGAAAAGCGGAGAGAGAGAAGCAAAGGACCTGGGGAATGATAGGAATTGGGTGAAAGAGAGAGACGCCATGAAGATGAACTAAGAGCTCTTTCCAAAAAAACGAACTTCTAGTGAAGCTAAGCTCCGTAACCCATAAAGTAGAAAGAAGGATAAACCCAGAAATGAACTGAGGAGAACAATTTGAGGGAGATTGGGGTTTAAGCTCTGAAACCGCAAGAAGCTTACCGGGAGCTAGCTGGGCTAGGATGAGGGGGTTTTGCGCTACGGAAAAATGGCACGCGTTCTATGTCAAAAATAGGAAAACGTCATGACGTCCCTACTCTTCTCTTCTGTTTTCTTCTTTGAATCGGTCAAGGTGTCGAGGACTGGGCCCGGAATCATTTACGGGTTTAAAACTTAAAAAGTAGACAATAAAAGGACCGACCTAAAAATATAATAATTTCATCAAACATAAAAACTAGTATAAAATTTTAATTTCACAAAATATATGTTTAATTTATATTTCAGTTTAGTATATAATATTGATTTTTAAATTTTTAGCTATGCACTATTATATTTATGTTTTATTATGTGTAAAATTGAAGAAAAAACTAACTTGTATTTGATGGAAATTTTCTCAAAATTTAGGACGTGTCCTTTTAGTAAGAAATCCTATAATTGTATTAAAGGTTCCTAAAGAAATACTATTTGTGATAATGTCTAAATTTAGGTGTTTATGGTAGTTTTGAAAAAAGTCATAAATATTGTATCTTATCAAAATAAAGAAAATCATGAATATTGTATTTTGTATCAAAGGGAAAATATATTAAATACAATATAGAAATAAATCTTATCAAAGAGAAAGAGATAAATTAATATTAAATACATACAAATAGGACACATATCACATATAAAGAGTGCATTTGTCATGAAGATGAACTAGTAGTATATAATTTGGTGATATACCTTATTTTAAAATCATCCCAAGTATGAGATAATTACTACACATTTCAACTGCTCTCTTCCAATTTTTTTTCTGCTAGATAGAGCCATATCCAATTCGAAAGAAGCTGATTGAACGAGGGTGGAAGACGAAAGGTACTTGAATGGCATAACTAGTTCATAAAATATGGCCTTTATTTGTATATAAAGTAGATATATGATTCTTCAAGTTTAAATTTTCAGGTCAGAGCGACGCAGATAATACTGATATTTTGGCAGAAGATACCAAAAAATATATTCTAGAATGGGTTTGTTTTCCTCATTCATCTTTTTTTTTTCCTTTTCGTTGAAAACAAACTGTGTTTTCGTTTTGTTATCGATTTCACCTTCAAAAGATGATCAGTTTAAACAAAGACCATAGAACGATATATTTCTTTCTTTTGTTTTAGCTTCTCTGATGCAAATATATGTGAACTTTTGGTGTGTTACTCAGCTTTCGCATCTTTGGGAACAACGACAACTTTGGAAGAAGTTGTGATTGCTTTGGGATGCAATGTTGGAAACAGAATGAATAATTTCAAAGAGGCTTTACGATTGATGAAAGATTATGGGATCCGTGTAACGAGGCACAGTTGGCTGTACGAGACTGAGCCTGTTCATGTGACCAACCAATCAAGATTTCTCAATGCTGCAGTGAGAGGTGTCACAAAGCTCAAACCTCATGAACTCTTGAACGTTCTCAAAAAAATTGAGAAAGAGATGGGTCGTGAAGACAATGGTATAAGATATGGACCAAGACCACTTGACTTAGACATATTGTTCTATGGGAAGCATAGAATAACTTCTGATAATCTCATCATTCCCCATGAGAGAATATGGGAAAGACCATTTGTATTGGCTCCTTTGGTAGATTTGCTTGGATCAGAAGATGTTGATAATGATCATACAATTGCGTATTGGCATTCACTCTCAATCCATCCAGGTGGAATCTTTCAAGCTTGGGAGAGATTAGGTGGTGAATCATTGCTTGGGAAAGAAGGTATTCAAAGGGTTATACCAATAGGAGATCAGTTATGGGATTTTTCTAAGAAAACTTATGTGATGGGTATACTTAATATTACCCCTGATAGCTTTAGTGATGGAGGTAAGTTTCAATCTCTAGATACCGCGGTTTCTCGGGTCCTTTCTATGATCTTTGAAGGTGTAGATATTATTGATATCGGTGCACAATCTACACGACCAATGGCCTCAAGAATCTCTAGTCAAGAAGAGTTAGATAGACTAATTCCAGTTTTAAAAGCTGTTCGTGGCATGCCAGAGATGAAGGGAAAGCTTATATCTGTGGACACTTTTAACTCTGAGGTTGCTTTTGAAGCAATAAGAAATGGAGCTGACATGTTGAATGATGTATCTGGAGGAAGTTTAGACTCGAATATGTATAAAGTTATTGCGGATTCGGATGTTCCTTATATGGTTATGCACATGAGAGGAGATCCATGTACAATGCAAAACAAGGAGAATTTGGAGTATAATGATGTATGTAAAGATGTTGCTTCAGAGCTTTGTTTGAGAGTAAGCGATGCTGAACTCTCTGGGGTTCCAGCTTGGAGGATTATGATTGATCCAGGGATTGGGTTTTGGAAGGGAAAAGATCACAACTTAGATATTATCATGGATTTGCCAAAAATTAGGGAAGGGATGGCTAAGAAGAGTATAGGATTGTCTCATGCACCTATACTTATAGGACCTTCAAGGAAGAGATTTTTGGGAGATATTTGCAGTCGTCCTGAGGCAAGTGAAAGAGATCCTGCAACTGTTTCTTGTGTTACTGCGGGGATATTAAAAGGTGCTAATCTCATTAGAGTTCATAATGTTAGAGACAATGTAGACGCGGCAAGGCTATGCGACGCAATGATGAGAAGAAAATGTCAAGAGGATAATTAGCTGATAGATATAATTGTAGCTTGGTTTGAAAATATATGTACTTAAGATGAACTATTGATGGTTTGACAATATTGAAGTTTCTTGCTTTGAGTGACAAATGCAAACATTTCTTTTAACTTTTTTAGAACCAAACATCAGCAACTATGTTTGAAAATGTATTCCAGAAAACTCAAACGTGATCACATCATAAACGTAGAAGCTTTAAGGAAAAACCAAACTTTTCAAAAGACATGTTTGTTAATGATAAAAGCAAAATATATCAAAGAACTCATCAGTCAAAGACTCTGTTTGGGACAACAAGTTACTCAAAACATCTTTGAACAACACACCGAATCCAAACTCATAATCTATCGTACATTGTAGAGGGAAAACTAGTTATATGTATTCAATAAAATTTTAATGGGTTTAATCGTCGACTTTCAACTCCTCTAAGCCTGACTCAATCATATTGTGCCAAGAACTTTGGGGGGGGAGGGGTGGTTTAGTATTCATATTTTTGATGAAAATCATTGTGTTCTATATATTCTATTAATTATGACTAATGGTGTCAACGTGATGCATGGAATCCTGGATACAAAGAGAATGGTGTCAACGTGATGCATGAGTTAAAGAGTGATGTGAGACGCGTGAATTTGGCTTTTGATGAAAACGTGAGTCGATGCCTTGCTTGTTTTAATATCTAGTTATTTAGTTAGAGGGATACAAGCTGGCGGAATGAAGCTAGCATTCATCTATATTTTGCTAAATTCTAACAATGTACATTGAGTAGCATGAAATGTTATTTCATTTGTTCTACTGAATAATAAAAGAATAAGTTTATTTCTCTAGCATTGTAGAGAAGAATGATTTAACGTCTAATTCCCATTTTTGATCCCCAATTTTCATCTTTAACGTCCACTTATACATTTACTTTTACATGAAATTATGCAAGGTTGGAGAGATAACAAACTAAACCCTGATGATAGTGGAAACATATTTCAAAATAATTTATATGCGAAATAGTGTGACGAAATCCTAATTATATTACATTTTCTTTTGCAATATGTCTGTTACTAGAAATATACTACCTGTAAAATTATGTGACTTGATAGTCATAATTCGGGAATTTTTTTGACTTGTTTATAGTTTTACTCTTTTCGAATCTCCTATTTCATACATATTTTTTTTTTATAGAAAAAAATGTCTCTGATATTCACCCTAATTCATCTCGAATAGAAATTAGATAACATATATCTACGAAAATTTTGGATCGACAACCAAGATTATGTCCACCCCTTAAATATTGGAGCAATCAAGTTTAGGTTTCGGTTTCCTTTCAAATCTTGGGCGTCATCGTTTATTTTTTCTTGGAAATGTTTTTATTTATTTATATATATATATTGCACGGAAACTATTTTTCACGTGTATTGAAATATTGCAATATCCGTAAGCCCATTCATCAAATAGTTTTCTCCGGCCCAAGCGACAAAATTTTATGATGAACATACGGAAAACTCCTGCCAAATAACCTATTCGTTCCCAAAATCGTCAATGCTGATTTTTAATTTTTAACTTAAAAAATTAACGATATGTTAATCAATTAGTTAAACTTAAGATATAGTCTACCCAAGACTGGTGCTTATGATTTTAGATTGTTCACTTCAAAAGTACATTATATAGAACTAAAACAAAGAATTTGACTTGCACCATGCTACATTATAAGGAAAAACTAAAAAAATTACTTTCCTAATGAGATTCAAGATTTATTATTACGTTTTGAATATCTTTTCTATTAAATCTATCTACTAAAATATATTAACATTTCAAAAATGATAGTCTAGCAATCATCACAATGAGCATACCATATTAGTTTCTGTTGAACAATTCAGCCTATATTAACTACAAATGATTCAACTTGGTACAAGTTCTCTCACTTCTCTGGAGAATTTCAGTTCCCAAAAACTGGAATAAGATGAAAAGAAAACCAAAAGATGCGCATTTTCATATTCTTTCACCTTTTCATATTCTGTGACAACTCACAAACACAGACTCCTAATTCCTCTTTTTGTTCACCCCTCTTTTATTTCATTTTTTATAAAATCATTTATCCTCTCTTTGGTCCTTTGTGTCGTCGTTATTGCTTAGAAAAAAAAGTAATATTATTTTCAGTATTGGTATAAGAGTGTATATATATATATATATATATGGCTCGTGTGCTCAGTGCTGCAACACTCTGCACATTCATTAACTACACTTTCTTCCAGCTTGCAAACTATTCATTTTTTTCCCTTTTCTCTCTTTTGTCCTTTCTCTTGTTTTGGGACTTTCACCTTCCCAAACTCCCAAATCTTTATTTATCACAGAGCATTCAATGTTTTTCACGTTGATATTTTCAATATTATCCCCAAAAATTGTTATCTGTTTTCTTAAATCATCACAGTTTGAACTTAACATTTGTAAAAATTACAAAACTTTGGAGTCCCTACTCTTTAATTTCGAGTGTTCGGTTGAAAGTTTAGCCTTGATGTGATATATATTGGATTACTATAGTTTGAGTTTGAGTGTTGATGATATGTTTCCCTTTCGATATTATTGAAATGCTCCAACAAATACAAAGTAAAAAATCTGACATTGATAATGTTTTTGTGGTTGTATGATTGACTTCACGCATTCAGAAAAAAACAAAACAACAAAAAGAACTTTTACTTTAAGAAAAAAAGAGAAAAAACAGAACTCACTGTTTGGGTTTTTCTGGTTCAATAATTGGTGGAGGTTTGGTAATATTGGTAATAATAACATGTGATGAATTTGAAATGGAACACTATGGTATATAGAACAAAACGATATATACAGAATAATATCCATAATTTTAATAAATATAGAATGATATCTTCCGAGCTCAAAGTAAACTGGGAAATATTCTTCATCTAATAGTGGCTTCTACCTCAAGGAACTCAAATTAAGAACTAAGACGACATAATCAAGAGCATTTTTTATATATTTAAAAATCAACAATAAAACATGAGATTCTTGACCTTATCACTTAATTTAGGTAGAGGAATCGTCTTAGGAGAACCCACTCGAGACACACAAGAAGGATTCATGGATCCTCCATTAGATTCAGATGATCTCTCGATGTAAAGCCTTCCTCTGTACGCTGCAAGGTGAGCATAATAAGCCGGTGGCACAATAGAAACAGGTTTCGTGCATCTCACGAAAGTGTAACACAAGTTATACACAAGTCTCTGTCGTCTGAAGTAAACTCGTTCTCGTCCCACAAAATGTGATAATGCGTTGTCCTGCTCGTACCCTTCACTCCTAAATGGCTACAGGGATAGAAATCAAACTCTTTTGGATGAGTTGTCACTGTATCAACCACTGTACCAGGAGGTATGTTCTCATGGTCTGGATCGCAACGGAGCAGTCTTGTGTGGTGTCTCTTCTGGACCACGGCGAATGTGATGCTCGGATTGTACTCATGGAAATTAGAACAAGCGGTTTTGATGGATTGAAGCTCTTCTTGAAGTACTTTCTTGAACTGTGTCTCGCTCACACCGTCTCTGAAGAATATGATCCGATTCGGAAGCTTTTTTACGGCTTTGTAGAAATCGTCAAGAAGTTCCTTGACCATCAAGTCAAGATCTTGAATGATCTCTTGTCTATGAGTTTGAGATCTCATTCTTGAGACGTATCGGTTAGCTTCTGGCCAGTTTATGCTTCCGACCACAGCCGCTACTGAAGGGCTACAATCATCGAACGGATGAGGATGCGTTACATCAGCTCCCATGAAGATCACTGGCTCATCAGGTCTAAGCAGTCTTGGGATGTGAGAAGGTATCGAGTTGTAGAGCTCAGTCATGGATCCCCCGATCTTGGCGTTTATCTTGAGAGCTAAGTTTGAAACAAACTGAGAATTGAGCTTAGTGATGTTAGGGTATAAGCAGCATTGTGTCACAACGCCAATTCTTGTTTCTGCTATCCGCTTTAGATCTCCATACCCTTTATGTTTTTTCTCCATTACACAGATAATAAGCTGGAGATTGTTTGACGCAGCTCTTTGAATCTCCTTCAGTTTCAATTCGAGAAGTGCAATGTTGTTGAGTATGTGTGATGGTTCAAAGAAGGTGCTGCTTTTTGTGTTCTTGCTTAAGAAGACTCCCAAATGCTCACATTTTTGAGTGAGCTCGTTTATGAACTTGGGAATGGTAGATTTCTGATCTCGACTTCCTCCAATACTCATCAAAGCCCATCTCTCGATTCGAGTTCCTTTAAAAACTCTACTTTCCTTAAGGTTCCTTAGCCGGTCTAGTTTAAGCTTTGGAGGCTGAAGTACTCTTCCTTTCAGCAATGACATTTCTTTCAAAACCTCGAGGTTGAATTCTCTCGCTTGGTTTCCGCTGTCAAACCGTAGAAACAAAATATTAAAACGCTTTCGATGTTTTAGTACTCGAATATAACATACTCGACTAAATTGAATTACCTCGATGGACCAACCGATCGTGCCATAACCTTGATAATAATAGCTTTCCTTTCATTTGGTCTTTGGCAACCCATTTTCATGATCTTTGCAGCTTGATCATCTGAAAGCTTCCCAAGAAACTTTTGACCTTCGCAGATCATACATAGTTCCATAGGAATGTAACAAGGTCTCGTCCTACTGATCTGCAGACATGGCAAGTTCTTGTACTGAATCTCGTAATTACAATGATCTTTGAAGTAGCTTATAAGCCTTAGATGCGTCCCATCTCTATCCAGAAACCATAGATTTTCTGTAATCTAGTCTGTTAACCCGTAAACCTGATACCTATGACAAACAAAGACTCTTATGTTCTTAAGTGCTTTCTCCACTTCTCTCTTTTCCTCCAAACTCAATTCTCTACCTTTGTTTCTAGGAAGGTCCTTGAGAAACTCAAGCCGCTTCTGCAAGTAAGCTATTACTCCAATGCTTTCATGGAAAGCTGTGATTGAGAGATCCATGTTAAGTGATAAACCTTGCTGAGTCTGTCTAAGACTTTGGAAAAATCCTCTGAGTCCAACAGCTCCCCCTCCAATCTCCTTAGATCCACCCATAGAACTCGAATAAAACGATCTTCCAATCGATGTACACTTCTCCATTGGATTCTCCCTCAAGCTAACATCGAGAGCATGAATATATTCTTGAGGCAGAGGAGCCCAATCCTCTCCTTCTTTTCTCTGTTCCTTCCCATCAAACTTGGAGACAAGTCTCATATTGACCTTAAACAGTTTATCAATCTTCTTCTGAGGTTGCTTCTCTAACAAGTCACCGTGCTTCATCATAGTCTTGCAAAATGGAATAGGGAGATTAACAAAGAACTCAAGCCTATCTTCCTTAAACTGCACAGGACTGTAAATGTTTTTCCTACCATCAAACGCAGGGACAGCACCAGAGAAGCTAGTCCGTTCGATCTCCACGAGCTTCTGTTTGATCATTCGAGCAATTTCCTTTGAAGGGTGTGGAGAGATCTCAACGTTGTAATGGTAAATCATCTGTAAAGGATCAAACTTGACATTAAAATGGTTGGCGAGAAGATAAATGACAGAGCCTTCATGACCACCAGAGTCAGGTCTTTTAGCAACCACTAATGCTGCTTCTTTGTTACTGTGGATCCATTCACTTTGTTGTTGGCTTTATGTTCAAAAACTTGTTTCTTTTTCTTCCGATGTTGTTGTTGTTGCTGCTGCTTTCTCTCCACAACTGTTTGATACAGAGATGGTGAAGAAGAAGACGCAAATGGGTGAGTCAAAGTCAAACAAGACTTTAATTTTTGTTTCATTGGTTTTGATATGAAACACAAAAAGATGCAACTAAATCAGTACCGATAGAGAGTATTAAAGCAGACAGAGAGTTCGTTTTCAGACATAAACACATTAAAGAAAGAGAACATTTAAAGAAACGTGAATAATGCAAGTACAGAGGAGGGCCATATAGACAATTTACATACATCAAGAACAAGAATAAAAGAAGAGATAGCCTTGAAAACCTCGTCCAATAAAAATAAACAAGAAAAATAAAAATAAAGAACCAGACATAGGTGAGGATCCTAGTTCTTAGAGAAAAGAACCAAAACATGCAAACAAGAGAAAAGAAGAAACCCAGAAACAGTTTTGAGGGTTTGTTAACTCACATGGAGAAAAAAGATGAGGTTTGTGGAAACGGGTCATTGAGTCAGGAGGAGGAAGAGAGTTGTGAAATTGAGAGTAGAAGTGGCAGTAGTTATAGAAGTAGTAGCTAGAAGTATGGAGATTGAGGTTTGGGTGAGAAGAAGGGTACTGGAAGAGAAAAGGAGGAGGATTGGTGTGAACATGGTGAAGAAGTGGTGTTCTTGACTTGGAATTAGGGATGTGTTTGGTAGTGTGATGATGACTCTGAGTTTTGTCTTCCATGGCTGAGTGAAAAGATTAAGAGAGACCTTTGAGGAAAAAGCAAAAGAGAGAGAGAATGGTGTATTATCAGAAGAGAGGCAGAAAGGAAAGGATTGTCTGGGTTTTTGCTCAGGGAAAGGTCAAAGTCTCTTCCTCTGTTTTTATTTTTTTCTGCTCTGTCCCCAAAATAAAATAAAATGAAATGATGCTATTTATGCTGTCATAAATACGTTCTAATTAGGTCAGGGTCGACCCACCCCGTCTTGCAAAAAGCCCACAGATATTAGTTTAAAATTTCGAAATTCGAACCGTTCTGCAGTTAGTTGCGGACTCCACGATTTACCCGTAAAAAAATCATGCGTAACTCGCCTCGTCATGCATAAATCCGCATAAAACCCAAAATCCGCTTAAAACCCGCATAAAATCCGCATAAAAATTCAAATCCAAAACTATTTGCTTTTATGCTGATACTGGTAGAATTTACCCGCTAAAACCGCTAGAAATTCCAATCCGTCCCGTGGACCCAATTCCCAGACCTACGGCTAATTGTTGGCAATTAAAACCCAAAAAATAAACACTCAAATTGTCGAAAAGAAAATACGTTCTCAAGTTAGTAAAAATTGAGTGTTTTAACATAAAATTGCAACAAAAATAGTTGGTGAACCCATTTAATGAGTATTCTATATAAGAGTAATCTCTCTTTATAATAAGGGTTTTATGCAAACAAAAAAATTAAACTTGTCAATTTTTGCAGTTTAACTTATTACTTCCAAAAGTAGTTTAACGAATTAAAAAATAACATATAATGTAGTTGTTATTGTTATATAACCACACTAGTTTGTATGTTCCGTAACATAATCGTTTCCAAATCCTGGGAGATGGACTTCTCTGTCATTGTTGTTGTTCAAATAATAAGACTTTATCTGAACGTTGGCAAGAGGAAGCTTGTAGGACCATCTCGTGGCTGGGTTTATCACTTTATTTTTTCTTGTCCAATCCACTTTGGCATAGAAGCAGACAAGACCATCAATACTATTGGAAGGTTTCCCAATATCATGTTCGCGTAGGAAGTGTGGATCCAACTTCATCATCACTCATAGGATCTTCATCTTCTTCCACTAGACAAGTCGAAGGCCACTCCAACCTCATCGTCTTTAGAGCAATGTTTCGTTTATACGAGCTTTTATCAGCATAGAAACAAAGAACTTTGGGTTTTCTGATGCAACGTGTACCTCTCCCGGAAAAACTTGGACGTTATCGTACATCTCCAGTGTTTGGAATCTAATTAGTGATTTCACTGGAAGTCGAAACGTAACTTGTTCTAACGCATCGTGGTTGAGTATCTCAACCACCTCTCCTCTTCTTCTTTTGTTGCTTCCTCTTTCAGTTCTCTTCCGTGATGATGATGCATCATCTCTTCTTCTCCATGAGGCAGTTATGCCTTTTTCCATGGGTGATTTCGATGGATCATGTCTCCGACGTGTCTTTTGTTCTTATTCCTCTTTGTGACAGCAACGACCAAGAGATTTTTTCTTTTCTGTCGCTCTTCCGTGATGATGCACCATCATATTCATCTCTTCTCTCCTTCCTCCAGCTTTGAGTTGACACTGTCTCTTCACTCTTTCTCCTTCTGCTCTCTGAAGACGAAGCAGTACTCTTCCTCTTCTCCATCGATGATGGATATATATTGTCTCTGCCTCTCCGATGTGTCTTCTACTTTTTGCTTTTCTCTTTGTAACGCCACGACCAAGTAATATTTGCCTTCTTCGTGTTTTCAATTCTTTTTTTCATGATCTGCCTTCAATTTATAGACACTTTATATTGGCTTCTCCTAACATAAAAATTAGGAATTCTAGTTGAATCCAAATCCAAAACCATCAAGTATCCTAAGAACCAACAAAAACTAAACGTATCTCCGAAACGCCAATCATACCACATAAATCAAATTTCCAAGTCTCATAGAACACGGTTCTAGCCATTGAATCTAATGTACAACACCCAAAGAAGAGTATTGTCTGTTGGGTAAGAAAAGAGAGAGATAGAGAGCGTAACTGCGTCCAAATTTTAGATAACCTTCTTCTTCTCGAAAAACGTCTTCAAGTGCAAAAACTGCATCCCAGCCACTCCTATGCAGACGAAAAACGAGAGAACACTCAACCACGCCATTTTAGTATTTGTAGACCGATTCAGTTCTTGCATCTCTTCTTCTCTGAGATCATAACACCAAATCAAAGTTTATGCAAATAGTATCTTCTTAATACCAAACAATTAACAACGAAAAGACAAAACTTTTACCTATCTCTAAGATAATACATCTCTTCATGAATCGAGTTGACGGTATCAAGAAGACTCTTTACCTCAAATTCCATCACCTGCAACAAAAAAATGCATAAGAAACTAACTAAACTGTATCCCCAGCTTCAACAATTTCGCTATAACAAGTCTCAAGCTGAGAAATTTCCTAAATCTATTGAACTCACTTCAACTTTGCTCTTCTTAGCCACAGTAGCCCAGCTCTTAGATTGAACACCAGTCCTCCACTCAAAATCAATACTCAACGTAACCTCGGGATTATGATCAACGGCAGAGAAACAAGCCATATAATCTCCTGATTCCACTGCCGAGAACGCGAATTGTCCCGAATCAACTTGATCCGCGTGATGATAATTGTTCCCGGAGGTAGACGTTACCTTCATAAGATTCGAAATCAGATCTCTCTTCCAAAATTCCCGAAATTAGGTCAAAATCGGAAGGATCTACTTACCTTGACAGAGATCTTGTGAGATTGAGGTAAAGCTTGACCTTCGTGAGGGTTATCGACGTTGTATTTTCCAACAGTCATTGAATTGCTTTTGATATCTTCAGCGATACATTTTGTACGACCTGAGTGTAGATCGAAGTGTAATGCGTGTGAAACTGGCGACCAAATCGATAGAATCAGAACCACCGTCCATAGTTTTGGTGACCGGAGAAACATTTCGGAGATTCCTGAGAAAAATCGAGCTCACTTCTGCTTTCTTCCTCGATTGTTTGGAGAGACGAAGACCGTATTTGGGGATTCTGACACGTGTATTTATATCACTGGTTAACACACAATTTGAACCTTCTGAACTCTCCAGAGGGTTTTGGCTACAAACCGATACAGAATTATCTGGTTTCTTTTATTAGACCGGTTTGGTATAGCATTTGTATGTGTTCCTTGCGTCTCAAGGTTTGGGTAACATAAATTTCCTTTTTCTTTAGGTAAAATAAATGTAGAAGTTTCCTTTTTTTTTCAAAGATCATAAGAAAAGGAAAAACTAAACAATGAACATTCCTACTTCAATTTGGATTGAGTTTTAAAGAAGAAGAAGATTTATAAATAAGAGAGCCATCAGTGATCATTGTTTAGTGCCAAAAAGAGGCTTCAAAGAATGTCAAAAAAGATTCAGGAACTTCTTCGTTACTGTGAAGAGAACTTCGAACGAGGAAATCTCGAACTTGCATTACAATGCGCTGTCTCAATCTCCATAGCGAATCCAAACGCCCCTCAACCTTACGCACACGTCACCGCTTACAGAATCCTTCTCACGGCAGCTAACAATCGTACGGTCACAGGAGAGCCTGACTGGTACGCTGTGTTAGGCATCAGCAAACGCAAATCCTCAGAATATGTGGCAAAATCCATTCAGAGAAGGTGTTGTGAGATAATGGAACTGTTGGATGGCGAGACTGGGATCTTCAACGCTGTGTTGAGGGTTTATGATGTGGTGAGACGCGGTGTGGCTGAGTTGATGGACGAAGATAAGAGAAGAGCATATGATCTCCGTTCTGGATTTTCTGTTATCAACTGAAATCTTTCTATTATTTAGGTTAATCTTTAAAGTAAAGAGTCAGAGTTGAATGTAAACTCTATATTAAGTTGAATAGAATATAGAAGAAGAATCTTAACCAATTTAAACAATGTAACAATCTTCATTCATGTTATATATATTTTGCCTAACTCATTCGTCTTGCCAACACGTCAAACAGATAAAAAAATTTTCTTTTAATTAAAAAAAACAAACAAAAAGTTTCAATTTTTTTAGCATATATATATATATATATATATATATATATATATATCAATTCAAACATCTTTTGCACTTTTTGCATCCCGATATGCTGCAGATATCCTATGGAATTCTTGGGGACAATGTTTCAATCTGAGTTTTTTTAGTGTTAGGAGTTCAACGACTTCTTTGAATATTACCAAGCCAGTTACTATCCTTCAACATAGATGTTCTCAAACAGATTACAAAACTAACAACACCGGTCATGCCAGATTCCGATTTTGGTCTGATTCCGATTTGTTAACAGGATGATTATGAGTACGAGGAGAAATTGAAGAAAGAGGATGTCACGTTCTTCTTCTTAGCCACATTGGTCTTTATCTTTCTTTTTTGTCTTCTGGGCTGATTTGGTTTTATAATCTGGATGTAGATCCTTTAACAAAAAAAATATCTGGATGTAGATTTGGAGATGGTGAACCTACAGACAATGCAGCGAGATTCTACAAATGGTTCACCGAGGTGAGTTTAATTTTCCTTGGCTTAATTAGTTAATTGGCACGTTAAGTCGTAACATGTTGTTTACAGGGAAATGACAGAGGAGATTGGCTTAAGAACTTGAATGGGTTCCTTCCAAAACTTTGGATCAATGCCTCTTTCGATAACATCACAAACACTTCCTTTGATACTGATCAGTACATGGATCTCATGCTTAGT
Source organism: Cardamine chenopodiifolia (assembly GCA_963922655.1). NCBI lineage: Eukaryota > Viridiplantae > Streptophyta > Magnoliopsida > Brassicales > Brassicaceae > Cardamine > Cardamine chenopodiifolia. The sequence goes on from OZ000484.1 coordinate 16,371,293, forward strand.
CTTCGTATCTTGTCTTTTTTTTAGCTGAGAATATTTGTGAATTGCCAGCACAAGCTTCTGTAGATTCGGCTCCATGCTCTCGGTGTCAGGGGTCAGTGAGAAAGTTAGGATATTTTCAGATTTCGGATGTGAAAATGGCATGCTTTAAATTAGGTTCCCTCTTACTAATGTGACAATGTCCTGTTTCAGATTTTCTAAAATGATACAATCACTCTTCCGGGATGTAATCACACTGAAGTTTATCAGTCAAATGGATTTATAAGGTATAGCGATCACGAAGCTATAATGGATGATCACTTTGCTAAAGAATAACCAATAACTAGAAGTTCATCCTTTAATCTCTTTCAGGAGGATCACCAACAAATGTAACGGCCAACCACGAGGTTGATGGCATGGAGTTTTGGGGAAAAAGAGCCAAGTCGCATTAAGTATCTCTCCTCACTACAAGGTTTTTATATATTTTCAATCTCATTCCCCTACATTCTGTAGCTTAACTCGGGTGCACTTATCTATCTTAGGGTTCTCCTTAATAATTGCTTTGTTTTTATGGAACTCGGAATAGGTTATATGTTGTTGCCTCTATGTCTTTCAGTATCAATGTTTTGTTTATATCAAGCTGAAACTGTCGTCATGTTGTGTGTCTCATCATGATGTTTAGATCAATGACTTGAATCTGCCAGAGATGAGAAACGGATTAATTCATTGTCTATGAACTCCCACTTACGCTTAAAGAATTTGCTATTTCCATGGACATGATCTCAATTCAAAATGTCTCCTTGGTTGGTTTACTCTTTCCACTCTTTTCCGGTTCTTTAATGTAAGTATGTAGATCGTGAGGTTTAAGCAATTTGTAGCATTAAGACGATGTGATTCTCTTGAATCTTTTTGTCCTATGTTTATGTCAAGATTAGTCTATGTCTGTCTTATGCAACACTTTTACGAAACTCCAAATGATCAATGTGAATGTCACTGTGAATACGAAGCTTTTCAATAAAGTTTCAGAGTAATCTTTTTATTCTCCTTATGCCTTCTTCGTACTAGTCAGTTTATCTATTAATGTTGTCTTGACAAATTTTTATTCACGTAAGAAAGTAAGAAAAATATTGAACTAAGTTTTAGAATTTCTGATTGGATCCTCGATACTTTATTTGAACGCTAGTGATCCTTTAACCTCTGTTTCTCTATTAATGGTGTTATATTTGAAGTTTTCGAATTTCTGATTAGATCTTTTGTACCTTAGGGGATAGAATTGCATGCAGACATTTTAAAAAGCCGGTAAAATAGAGATATATATATTTTGTGTAGATTTATTATATCTGTAAAGATGGGTTCGTGTTGATAATATGATCTCAAATTATTGCAGCATCACTAGGATTACTGTTACTGGGTATGACTATACGCTTCCTGAGGATGATATCAAGAACGCAATGATTAAAGTTTTCTCTTCATGTGGAGACATCTTGGATGTTACTATTACCAGAAACCATGGAACTGGCAGCGAAGCTATTGTTTTAATATAGTGGAAGTGACATGGGAGGATGCAAACTAGTTGTACATGTTCAGGCTTTACCCTTACCGATATAGACGAAGAAACTAACTTGCCATTAATTTTATGCTCCTTATCCTCAGTAGGAGTCTAAGACGACAACAGACCAGAAAGCTCTCACTTAGAAGAAGACGAAGCTCTTATTACTTGGGGGTGTTTCCTTTCTTTATGTATTAAGCTCAATACTCATCTGCCTTTAGTCTCTACTTGGTTGGCTAATTTATTCAATTTCACAATTCCTAAATTTCTTTCAAATGTTAAGAGTCACCAAAGAGATTAGTGATCAGCAATTATGAGTGCGTTACGTTACATGCACATTATTTAGTTTTACTGCTCATGTTCAACTAAAGATGTGAGTTAAATTTTGCAAATCTGTTTGGATCAGTAATCGTCATCAACTTGTCAGAGATCCAAAGGATCAGCTTGAATCTTAAACCAATTCAAACAATGTAACAATCTTCGTTCATGTTATATTTATTTTCATAGCTAGCTTAGTCTTCTTTGTCAACATCTTCATCGTCGTAGTAATGGAAAGGATGTGGAACCGACTTGAAAGCTCTGTATCTACCCACATTGTTCAAGTGCTCATTCTCCAACCTGAAAATTTTAACTCCACACATTACTAATCATTCATGTAACTTGGGACTTTTATATACATAAAAAAGTATTGTTACCTGAAGAAACTCCATATTCCTCGACGAACAATCTCTAAACATGAGATAATGATTGTTACAGCGATTTTGTGAAGCGACTTCAAGTTGAACTCCAGAACTAGCTGCATCCATGCCACTCTTAGAATCACATTCACTACCTGTAGAAATCAAATCTTATTCAACCAGATTCTTCATCACATGAAAATTCTCGGATGTTGTTATGTTACTACTTAGTACTTACCATAGCTGCGAAATAGACGCTTTTGTGAGGGACAAGTAATTTGTCCCTCAAGTACGGGTTCTTGGAATGCCTACGGAGAAGTCCCCAGTCTATAACAATGTCCCAGAATGTGTTCATCCCTATCGCTACACCTGAGCTTACAAGAGCCAAAATCATCCAATTGCGTCCCTTTTTTAGTTCATACACTGTTCTTATAATGACTGCAATGATTGTCAACATATATTTGAGAGCATTGTATCCATGTACGGATTCTTTTTCTTCGCATAATCTGCGTATACACTGCAACAAATATGATTAGGATGTGACAGAATCTGTGAAGGTAGTAACAAAACAAAAGAGATTGAATTGTTGTGATACCTGGAGGAAGCGGAGCCAGTAGGGTATAACAGCAACGACAAAGTAGAATGCATTGTATATACCATGACTATGACACTTGTCTTTCCTCTGCATGTATTCTCCTAAGCCATAATAGCAAATGAATAGCTCAAAACTCCTTATGGCTTGTACCTGAACTTACCAATACAAAATAACATCAGCCTATTATTCTGAATCCTTTATTATCAACACAAAATTTAATGCATATACAAAACCTGACTGGTTAGGTGGTCTGCCAAGAAAAAATCTGGAAGTGTAACCTGTGATAAAGAACAAAAACATGAAGATGAGATCTTTGCTGTCATTGGTGTTAGTTACATTTTTAGTATGATCACCTCGTAGAGAGGAGCACAAACGCAGTGAATCGAAGATCGAATGAAGAATAACCGACTTGAGCGGTATATGATGTTGAAAGGACAAAAAAGTATGAAAAGAACAATCTGCAAAAGAAAAAAGGATTGTTTAAGCCTAACATATTCCCATCTTATCAACCGATTGCACAAAATGTAAGCACTGAGAAAAAATCTTACAGTGGCTAAACCCAAAGGAATAACTTCAGGGAGTGTCTTATGATCTTTTATCTTCCAGTCCATATCAAGCTGCAAATTTAGCAGGAAACAGAGGAAAGCAAGCACCGCAAGACCGGTGGTTACCAGGAAAACTTCTCTGTAACCCAACTCCGTTCCCTGCTTGAAACCAAAGATGAAGGTATAGTTGACTCTATAACGCTTCCAGAAGTATATATTCGCTGAGTACATGAGCATATGAAGAATGATGTATCCAAATAAGCTGCAGGACATGCAATGTTTGTGAGTGTGAGACAAGAAAGATCTGTTTTCTATTTTTCTTAGCACATTTTCTGAGTCATTAAATAGAATAATTGCCTGTAAAGAGGGATAATATTGGCCATGTATTCAGTACCGTAGTCCTTCTCCATTATCTTTCTAGTTTCTATCTTGGAAACAACAGCAATAACTAGTGCAATTGAGCAACCAGAAAAGAAACCTGTGGGAAAATTAAGAACAATCATTAGTGAACAATTAAGTTATCTTTGGTAATCTGACTTTCTTTTTTCTCTCAAATTCCCTTACCAGAGAAGAATGTAACTCTGTGCCTTTCTCTTTTAACTTTAGGCCTTAGACACTTCATGCCTTCTCTTCGATTTCCGCTTGAGAAGTGCTTCACGAAAGTTACCTCTACTCTCTCTAGGAGTCTGTTAACCTAAATCAGGATACAGTTAACAAAGAATACTGATGCACAAACATATAGGAAACTGTTTCTACGTCTTAATTACTCCACAAACCTCATCAGAGCTCCCAATCAATGAATTATCCACAATTTTCATGTAGTTCCTGGATGCATTCCTCGAAGCAATCTACACATTAACCAGGAAAATGGATACATCGCGTGACTTCATTGCTCATGAAACTATTTTTCTCTACAGTAAGGAATATGTAAGGTGTAGAAAAAGCTCTTCATATCTAACCTTCTCGTACTTTTTCATGATCTTTGAAAACGCTAGAAGATTCATGAAACTGATTCAAATTACACAAACATAAGCAAATCAGTTGCAGGAATTATAATAGAAAAAATGCCTTAGAAACTGAACTAATGATGCATCTTCTCCTCACCTGTATTCCTTCAGACGGCGGAGTTTCTGATAGAACTCACTAAAAACAAGCTTCAACTGTTCTTCTGCTTTTTTCAATCCTTTCTTGGAGATTGGTTCATTAGAATCTCCAAAAACCCCTTTTAATGTAGAAATAGGAGATTCAAGCACATCATTCATCTTCACACGCTCAAGTATTTCATGGAGACCCTGCATATCACCAGTACCAGCTTCCTCTTCATACCCATCAGTATGAGAAACCGGGACAATGTCAGCCACAATATGTGAAACCTCTTCTTCTGGAATACTAGTTCTGTCAATACCATATATCATTTCAATGTTTGCACTGCCTACAAATACATCAAGAATTCAGTAAAAAAACTGAGCATAATATGCTTCTTAAAAAACATACTTTTCGTATAATGCTTACCTGGTGTTCTCGTTGTGCTATCAGATGTATCTACTATGACCTTATCAGAGGCATGCTTCTCCAAATTCAAGTTATCTGCATCAGGTTTTTTCACCTTGATCCTTAACGCAATCAGTGCATCCATTTGCTTATCTAGCAACGCCGCTTCCTCCATCACTTCATCAACTTTATCCCGGTAAAACTTGTTAACCTTGTTCAAATTCTCATCGAGCTTTTTGAAGAATGATTCTTCAAACTCTCCTCCTTCTTCAGACCTTTTTAGAAACTTTGTCTTATACAACTTACGAGAATCATCTTCCTGCACCGTGTCAACTTTTATGACTTGATCCTCAATATCCCCTGCATGTTCCCTGTGCCTAGGATGAAACGATAGACCACTAAACGAACGATGCAATGCTTCTGCCTGCTGCGACACTCTCGAAGCTGCTCTAGTCAGCTTACTGTGCTTGTAGCTACGTATCTCTTTTAAAATCCTCTTCAAGCCATTGTAGTCCATATAAGCTTCTACCCACTCAGGCACCATTTGCTTCTTAAATATTTTCCCGAACTTCATCTTTTTGGTAGCTCAATTCAACCAAACCAAATGCTATCACAAATTTTTCATAAAGAGAACAAGAATTCTAATAAGATATTTGAGAATCATCACTCATGCAGCCCAATGTAGAAACATAGAACAACAATAACGCATAAAAGATCAAAAATCGGTAAATCTATGATATTACAGAGATTTATGAAGCAAAAATACAGGTTTGGGGATCAATTAGAACATTCAAATAAGCATAAGATTCGAAATAGTTTTTAAACTGTGTACATTCATGGTGATTGATCATACAAAGCACGAAAAACTCCATAAAGTAGATAGATAGATACCTTGATCAGGAAGAAATGTTACTAATTAGGAGCTTTTTTGCAATTTTGACTTTACGCCATTGACGACGAGAAGAAAGACGAAGGGAGACGTCGGTACTTGATACGCCTCTCTCTTTACTCTCGCCGACGACTGAGTACTGACTGGTTACGGCAAGAGATCCTCTGCGGCTGAGATCATGCTTATAAAGAACTTGTCTCTCTTCCACAGCCGTTGAATCCTTCTGCGTTGCCACGTGTCTTCTGTTAGATTAAATGCGTGTTGATCTGTTGCGGCCGAAACTGATGGAAGGAAGTAAATCATAGATACTGGTTGAGCATTATATGACCCAACAGAGCATGACACGTGTTGCTACGTAAGCTCAGTGTGGCAGTTAAACCGCATTATTTGGCAGTGTAGGACCTTTGGCTTTAACCAATTAAATTACAAGTTACTTCACTACAGCATTTAATTGCAACTTTTCCAAATTAGTTGTGCAAAATCTTTTAAAATGTAAGTGCACTTATATGATAACATGACCTGCTCAAAAAATGCAAGCAAGTGTTTTGATTCTAAATGGTATGCCAAAACAGAGTAAACTAAGTCTACATCATAACTCTTGAGTTCTCTACTAAGAATAGCATATGAGTTTCCACCGTGTTCGGATCCAAATCCCAAAACAAGTCCTCGTCAGTTGTTTGAATTGCTTTGCCCATCAGGTATTGCCCGCTCACCGCTGCAGCAGTAGAAATGTGGCAGCTTAACTCTCCCACAACTGCAGCTTAACTCTCCCACAACTGCAGCTTAACTCTCCCACAACTACTGGAAACACGACAATGTCATGCACATAGGATGGTGATACCAAGAAGATTCTGCTAAAGAATGTCTTAAGAAGGATATAATGACGATAACAAGTTGTTTCAAGAAGCAATCTCGGGTTTTTACAGAGCAACAACACACAACAAGCTCATGCATCAAAGTCTGTTCTTGTTTTCAGTGAGAGTTGATTACTCAAAGTTTCTACCAGACGTTGGTAGTAAAAATAGAACACTGAACTGGAAAGAACATACATTTGTTCTTCAGCAGCATTAGTTACGGTCCCGAAGCTAGATTGAATAGAAAACTTAACCAATGTAAAGATTAAAAACCATCAAAAAGTAAAGTGACAGCAGAGAGTGATCGGGTACCTGCAACGGATGATCACAGGAGTAGGTTTAAGGGCCTTTGGTCCATTTATTATCCCTCTCTTGTGTTTAGAAACCTGCATGATTCACGAAACAAAAAGCTACAGTTATCCTAATCAATCTTCAGGAGGACAAGCAAAGTTCTGTCACTGATAAAAGTAAAGATTTTGAGCCTAAACAAATCATATCAAATTACATGGCAACAGATCCCAAGAAGAAGCAGAGAAATGGCCAAAAACAGCCAAAGAGACAACAATTATGAGATAATGGCCTTTGATTCTTGTATACTGAAGTCAAAATCTGGTGCTTATGATCTCAAGATCGAATCTTTATTAGAAAATGTAATGAACATATAAGCCGGCCAATAGTGAACCTCCCTTAAACCCTAGAGGGAAACAAAATTCCGTCAAGAGAGCTAAATCCCGATGCCACAACACTTTGAACCCTAAAGCTCTCAAATTTCATATTCGCTGTTGTAAATGGAAAGCCGAAAAAACAATTAGGAGAATTGGATTTCCGTTACCTTCTTCTTGGGAACAGCCATTAGCTCCATGGATCCACCACCGAAAGAGAAACTCGGGAAACCGAAACTGAAACTCTTGTCATCAATAGAATCCGATTGATCTTGATAGAACTCTGGTAAAACCGGCAGCGGCGAAGCGGTAGGGCGATCGATGGCGCAGTCCAAGGGAGGAGAAATCGCGGAAACGTGACTGAAACTTCGGGATTCTAACATGCGCTGGGATTGAACCGCGGCGCGTTTTAGCGTCGTTAGTCTCAACGCCATTAGTGCAGTTCTCCGGAAGCTGTAGGTGAAGATGGAGACGAGGCACAGTTACAAGGTATGAGAGCAGACGGCGTCGTTTCATTGAACCAATGATTAAAAACCCGACCAGCCGGTCAGACCGGTTGAATCGCGAACTCCCGTCCAAATTTTATCTAGAAACCCAACTTTACAAAACACGTCCGGTCCGAAATGTCCGGTTTATAAAATTTAACGATCGAAATTTTTAATCACTAATTTATTTACCGATGTGTTTTAAATTCTGTTAACAAGTTGCAGTAACTACAGAAAAAACAACAAAACATGTTGTATCGATAAATAGTGGTCTTAGTCGTTGGTTACACTCGATAACGACTGTCAATTTTAAAATTTTAGAACTCTCTCATGTTTTTTTCCCTATAAACTAAATTGAATTTAAACCCTTCAAAGAAGATAAAGACTAAGATGGCTAAAGGGATCTCTCCTAAACCGTTAGCATCTCGTGGAATAAAATGAAATCGAGTGTTACTAAAATTGACATAGATTTTCAAATGTCGAGTAAGATGACATGGATCTTGTTAAAGAGTTTTCATAAATTTAAGAGATTAACCAAAACTTAGCAATCAGATTCCACGAAGAAATCAAAACCGGATGTCATTGTCGAGCATATCGCATTGGCCGTTGAGTAAGCGATCAATTCTCTCGTGAGAGCAAAGGGTGCATTCTATTATTTATATGTCATCAGGGGCAGATCTAGAAAAAATATTTATACGCGAAAAATATATATAGAAAAGCAAACCATAAAAAAAGAAGAACAAAACGAAATAAGAGGCATGGAACATTAGATCTCAACATCTACATGGAGCACTAGAAACCATTGGAATCTACCTTCCTCATATCATATATTGATAAACTTGACAAAGCTATGTAACCTAGTGGTTTAGGTAGTACTAGCCATGTGTCAGCATCCAAATTTAAATCTTCACAATACATGGTATTGATTAAAACATATTTGATATTCAGTAGACTATCGTCTCTATTTATCTTTTATCATTATATTATAATTATTATAATAAAAATTGACAAAAACAAACAAACAACAAAAAAAGCTAAAATAAAAATAAAATGTAAACAAAAAAATAAAAAAATAATGAATATTCTATATTAACGAATTAGTTGAAATAATAATGATTAGTGTGCATGGATATTTTAAATAACTTATTTTTTTTTAAAAGAGCATACATTAATTAGTTTTATCATGAAATTTACTTTGATGATATAGACATTAGACACTCTATATGGAAAGAGAACTATTCCATTGTATGTATGATTTTTTTTTCTCTTAACCATATATGATTAAAATATTTCTACAAAATTCTTTTAGAGTCAAAGCAAATGTTAACAATATATAAACCGAGTTTATAGGTTACCCTTCTCAAAAATCTAGATGTCTCTCTAGCAAAATAACAATATATAAACCAGTTATAAAACGTAGCAACCAAAGCAATGATAGAGAGATTGATGGGTTCAATGGGAGAGGTGCACCAAAAAATAATTATTACTAACATGTTAAAATTTTATTAAAAATCTGATGTTTATTATAGGAATTAATTACCTACATATATCAAATAACACTCAACGATAAAACGGTTGTGTTTTGCAAGACGAATAAAACCATGATTTTTCTTTCCAACCAAATTTTTTCTCTCTAAACAAATTATAGACTTTCTAAAAATCATTATCATGCCTATCTACGCTGTTACTGGTAAGAAGTATGGTATGATAATAAATCAGAGGATCATTTACCACATCAAATTCAGTAGCAGTAGGACGATAAACTTCATAGAAAATAACTCATAATTTTGTTCTTGAATCTGTAGTCTAAAAAGATTAAAGTTAGATACTAAGAAAATTAACAAGAAAAACTTGTGTATTACTTTTGTACTGCTACAAATTTTAAAATTAAATTGAACCTCTATCCAAGAAATATATTTGCCATATGACTTAGATATTGTATATCTGCAACTAGTATTATTTTAATGAAAATGAGTTTTTATTAGGACTAGATATACAATTCAATAGCAAAAAAATGTAAATTCCATAGTAAATTTCAACATTTTTTTGGTTATCTTTTACGTTTTCATTCTTTATCAATATTCTCTAACCGTGTTTCTTAAATTATTGCAACTATGGTTATCAAATCAGAATCTAAACTTTTTAGCCTATATGTATGTAGGAGTTGCTTTTTTTTAATTCACCCGAATAAAAAAAAAATGAGTAAAACATGTGTTCGGAGTCTATAACTTATATAAATAAATCGTTTCCAACAAAGATGCTAGAGATTATGATGACGACTTGATTAATCATCGTCACTCATTTATAATTGGTTCATTTACTATAAATATAGGTAGACAAAGATGCTAGAGCTTTTGCGTCATCTCATCCTAACCTTCTTATCTTTTAATCCTATCCTTTTTGTCCCATGCCCCATATAGTAAGTAAATGGCTTGGTGATATATATATATGATTCGTGTGCCATTTAAAATTAGCATTTTTTATTATCCATTAACAAAGTAAGTTTCTTGAAAACCTTTTAGAAAAAAGATGTTCATGCGCCACCGTTTATCACGTTTTAGTGAACAAATATTTGTGGCGTTTCAGTACTCGGTAACAAATATGTTATCAAAAACCATGAAATCAACCAGAATAAACAGTTTATCGTAATAGTAAAATAAAAATTAATAAACCGAAACAAAATTTAAATCGAAATTTGTATAATCGTCATGAAAATTTTGTTTTCCCCTCTCTTTCTCACTTTTGCATCTTGTACTGGAACGTTCCTTCGCATCTTGTAGTAATCTTTCAAAAACTTTTACAAGAAACTTGTGTCCAATCTGAACTGAGCGTGTGGAGTTTTTGAAAAATGTAGTAAACAAAGATTTAATCATCCAATTAGGGAGTGGTAATGGCACTATTAGATAAGAGCAGGCGTAATTAGTTACAGCTAAACTATTGTTTAATTATAAATCCGCCGTGGCGCGTGGGTGTATGCCCTCCACAATCCTTATCCCTAATGACTTCTTATGTGAAAACGACACGTCATCAGGAGCAAAAAAAAAATGGACCCTCCCAAACCTTATAGTGTGCCACGTTTCTTTTCCAAAAATTAAGACAAAGAATGGTCTTCACACGATTTCTTTTGTACTTTTTTTGTAATACAAGTTCTTTAGTACTTCTCCTTTGGATTCTTATAATTACTAGTTTTTTAGATGCATATTATTAGAAGCTTATACTAATTATTTCTATTTTTAATTACTCAATAGTTATTGCGATATTTTTAAATATTATATATTTTGTACCATAAGAAATCATCTATATTACTAATTGTTTTAAGAAAAGTCTAAATTTATATCATAAACCCTAACAAAATGAAGTCCAAAACCATAAAATTTTAACTTTAAATCTGAAATCCGAAACCCTAACTCCAAAAAATTAAATTTTGAAGCCTACAGTTTAATCTTAAACTCGAAATAATATAGTAATTTTAAAAGCTTTTAGTTTTTATTTTTTTATAAAAAATAATCTTAAGCATCCCATGATTTTTAGCATTCAAATAAACAAAGTTTCACGAGATAATATGATCAGAAGAATATAGTCCATCTACAATAAATGTATTATGTTAATATATAGTTTTTCAAATACATATTTCCAACTTTTTTTTTAGAGATAAGAAAATATTAGTTTTATAATAGTGGGTAATTTATTTATTTATTTATTTTTGGTAAATAGAAGGCAATTTAATAGTTAGATCTAGACGGAACATAAATAATTTGCGAGGAATTGAACTTCAAAAGGTTATTGAAATGTCAGAATTATATATGCAATATAAAGTTATTGATTTTTCAGTTTGACCAAAAAAAAATGTTAATTGATTTATATATTTTTGTCATGTACATGTAACGTAAACTATATCGTGCAGATAATAATGTTGGATATGACTTTTGGTAGTTGGACTTATATGTTGAATAATGGATAGGGTAGACAAAGATAGGAGGAGGAAAGCGATAAAGAAAATAAAAAAGGAACGAATATATGGGGAAATAGGACAAAAGAATATACTTCTGCTTGAAATGGAGATTCACCTAAATACTAATACTAAAGCCATGCAATGCAACCAAACAAATCAGTGGTCAAGCACACTCAATTATATGACCCTTTAGAATCTCCACAATTAAAAGCCATTTTCTACATTATTGGATAATTCTAACTTATTTCCCGTTCAAAGAATGTATAATCAAGCTTTAATTAAGGTAATATAGCAAACATATCTTTTTCTCTCTTTTTTTTGGCTAGATCTTGTAGCTCATTTGGTTTGAGGGCATAGCAACATATCTTATATAACCTATTATATACATTCTTGATACCTACTGGGGATACTAATTCAATCTTTAATATAGCCACGACTCTATATCTGTAATCTCCATAATTTATAGAACCAAAAATCTTCAAAGTAATTACAGAAGTTACCATCAGATCTTGTAATTTCTTTTACATATTCGACATGCTAAATCTGTTATCATGGGCGTTAAAAAAAAAGAAAAAATAATCTGTTAGAATGAAAACTACCACCTAAGGTGACTAAGTCTTAACTCAAATTCTCATTTAAAAAAAAAAAGCTTTTAAACCGTGACCGCTCTGGCCTCTAGGATGACAAAACTTTACAATATTATATGGAAGAAAACAGTATGTGGCTAGAGATTATCTATAGGACATTCGCAGGAAATAATGAATTATTATTTAAATCGCAATGTACCAACCAATAAGAAAGAAGTGACGCACACTAAACGACAAAAAGCTCAAGAATAAAAACCCCAATCTTCTCGGCTTTCTAACATTTCAAAAACCTTGAGAACATCAAAAACTAACCCAAGCAAAAAAAACAGTTCCTGTTCCATCAGATTTTTTTCTAATTGTCTGAAAATTATGGAAGCAAATTCCCAATCTACCCTTCCTCCAGGATTCAGATTTCATCCTACCGACGAAGAACTCATCGTCTACTATCTTCGAAACCAGACCATGTCTAAACCATGCCCTGTCTCTATCATCCCAGAAGTTGATATCTACAAATTCGACCCTTGGCAATTACCCGGTTCGACCCGGTTATTTCTCAATATGATCTATTCTATCTGCTAATGTTTTTGAACTTCTTCGCTTATTTGATTTTTGTTATGAATTTGCAGAGAAAACAGAGTTTGGAGAAAATGAGTGGTATTTCTTCAGCCCAAGAGAGCGAAAGTATCCAAATGGAGTCAGGCCAAACCGGGCTGCTGTTTCCGGTTATTGGAAAGCAACCGGTACAGACAAAGCCATTCACAGCGGTTCGAGTAACGTGGGTGTCAAGAAAGCTCTCGTCTTCTACAAAGGTCGACCTCCCAAAGGGATCAAAACTGACTGGATCATGCACGAGTATCGTCTCCACGATTCACGTAAAGCATCAACGAAACGTAACGGTTCTATGAGGGTAAGTACTAACTCATGTTTATTTTAACTCAATGATTATTTTATTAACTTGATTGTAACAAAAAAAAAAATGTTCATATTTTTGCAGTTAGATGAATGGGTACTGTGTAGGATATACAAGAAGAAAGGAGCAGGGAAGCTTCTGGACGAGAAAGAGAGTTTCATGGACGATATTCTAATCGATGAGACAACAGTTGTTGCGAACGAGGCAGAGAGAAGAAATGAAGAAGAGATAATGATGATGACGTCGTCGACGAAACTTCCACGAACGTGTTCGCTTGCTCATTTGTTGGAAATGGATTACATGGGACCCATCTCTCACATTTTAACCGATACTTCGTTTGATCATCTTCATCATCCTGATTCGCAATCTAGTTGGTTCGGGGATCTACAGTTTAACCAAGACGAGATCTTGAACCATCATCGTCAAGCTATGTTTAAGTTTTAGTGATGGTTTAAACCAAAAAAAAAAAAAAAACAATTTTAGTGATGGTTAGTAACAAGAAGAATTAAAAATATGTGCTTGGTGAAAGTTACTTTTGGTACATATTTTCGTTAGTTTGGGTACAGAAAAATTGTAAAATATTAACCAAATGGGATTTTATATTTCTCCCAATGTGAAATGAAAAAAACATGTTTAATTAAAAATTAAGTTGTTTCAGCATGATAAGACGAAGTCACGGAGTTGATTTGCATTACTAAGCTAATAAACAAAAGACTGTTTGTATTATACGATGGTTTTAAAATAATAAAAAGAGACATTGAGATTACGTTAACTTGGGAATGATAAAGTCGATGACATGTGGTGGAATCAACGCCAGATGCAATGCATTTAAGTACTTATCTTTGTCGTTTTATTAGATAACGAATGTTACTTGTCATCATCATCGTACTTTATAGCTCAATTTGTTTGATTCAGTCTGCGCAGACTCAAAACATTAGTTGGATGTAAAGAAAGAAACTTATCATAAATGTAAGACTAAAATGTGGGCCCTTGTTGTTGATTTCAATATTGACTGGTTTTGGTGTACCAAACATGGTTTACAAAAACCAAGAGACCAAGACTAAATTTTAGAAAATAGCACACCAAAGAAGTGAAGCATTTTTGCAAAGAAATAAAAAAAAAAAGACTGTTAGTTGAGTTGTAGATTGCTCACAGGCTTTGGCTGATTGTGAAACAACCAAATAAAGATATAAAAACTCTATTAATGAATCTTTAAACCTCATTTTTCAGATTCAAAGAGGTGAAAAATGCCTATGTGTATGGTTGTAGCTTGCATGGTGTTATCATGGATCTTTCTACACCGATGGGGACAAAGGAACAAGAGAGGTCCGAAGACTTGGCCTTTGGTTGGAGCAGCGATTGAACAGTTGACCAATTTTGACCGAATGCATGATTGGCTCGTTGAGTATCTTTATGACTCAAGAACAGTAGTTGTCCCTATGCCCTTCACCACCTATACATACATAGCAGATCCCATCAACGTTGAACATGTCCTCAAAACCAATTTCTCCAATTATCCAAAGGTGAAAAACAAAACTCTTTGCATCTTTATAATGCAATATGTCATTTATGTTTTTGTTGTTTTTATGTTTTGTGTGTTAAATAAGGGAGAGACGTACCATTCATATATGGAAGTTTTGTTGGGAGATGGGATTTTCAATTCAGATGGAGAGCTCTGGAGAAAACAGAGGAAAACCGCGAGTTTCGAATTTGCTTCCAAGAATCTTAGAGATTTTAGTACTGTAGTGTTTAAAGAGTATAGTCTCAAGCTCTTCATCATCCTTTGTCAAGCATCTTTCAAAGACCAACAAGTTGATATGCAGGTAATAAAAAAAATCCATCCATCAATCAAATCTGTAAACTTAGTTAACAGAACATTTTTACATCCTATTTTCGATATTTTTACTCTAGGAATTGTTGATGAGAATGACTCTAGACTCCATATGTAAAGTGGGATTTGGTGTGGAGATAGGGACATTGGCTCCAGATTTACCCAAGAATCACTTTGCTAAGGCTTTCGATACCGCGAATATAATTGTAACACTTCGTTTCATAGATCCTCTTTGGAAGTTGAAAAAGTTCTTAAACATAGGCTCTGAGGCATTACTTGGTAAAAGCATTAAAATCGTCGATGATTTCACATATTCAGTCATAAGAAGAAGGAAAGCAGAGTTATTGGAGGCAAATAAATCTCCTGCCAACAACAAGGTACAAAAATTGTTACAACTCAAAATCTAAATATACACTTTGTCACTAAGTTCACAAAGTAGTAACATTTTGTATTTTTTTCTCTAAATACTATGTAACCAGATGAAGCATGATATACTCTCAAGGTTCATTGAGATCAGTGACGATCCAGATAGCAAAGAAACTGAGAAAAGCCTAAGAGATATTGTTCTCAACTTTGTAATAGCTGGAAGAGATACAACAGCAACAACTCTCACTTGGGCTATATACATGATAATGATGAATGAACATGTAGCTGAGAAACTTTACTTAGAGCTACAAGAACTCGAAAAAGAAAGAGCTGAAGAGACTAATACATCATTGCATCATTACAATACGGAGGATTTCAATGCCTTCAACAAGAGGGTAACGCGATTCGCGGGACTATTGAATTACGATTCTTTAGGAAAACTTCACTACTTACATGCTGTGATTACAGAAACACTTCGTCTCTACCCCGCAGTTCCTCAGGTATGTAAGCACACCAATGAATCCATTAAACTTTGGGATCTAAAGAAAGAAAGAAAACATATATATATACGATCTTTAAACTCTTCGCAGGACCCGAAAGGAGTATTAGAAGATGATATATTACCTAATGGAACAAAAGTAAAAGCTGGAGGAATGGTTACATATGTACCTTACTCAATGGGTCGTATGGAATACAATTGGGGATCAGATGCTTCAACATTTAAACCTGAAAGATGGCTTAAAGATGGAAACTTTCAGAATGCTTCCCCATTCAAGTTCACAGCTTTTCAGGTATTTATAATCAAACATGCACTTACAATAAATTTAATTATTTTAACATGAAATATGATGAGTTGTTGTGTGAATTCAGGCTGGACCTAGGATATGTTTGGGAAAAGATTCAGCTTATCTTCAAATGAAAATGGCAATGGCGATTCTTTGCAGATTTTATAAATTCCATTTGGTGCCAAATCATCCTGTCAAGTATCGGATGATGACGATCTTATCCATGGCGCATGGTTTGAAGGTTACTGTATCAAGACGTTCATAGACAATAAAACTATGCAAAGTCAAATCCATGTGAAAATGATCCAAGAAGTAATATAAATCTTTTAACTATTTTGTTCTCATACCACCAAATAAGATCAACTATATAGATCAAACAACATTTTCAGAGGAAATGGTCAACATTTCGATTTTAAATTATATAAATCTGTCTAACATATTAAAGAATCTCAAATGATAACGGAATCCGAGGAAAATGCCACTATAAAAAAAATCATAATTTCTCACTTAGTTAATAAATCCATGGATTAATCTTTTACCAAAAATAATCTATTGGATTAATCCCATTGTTAAAAGCTATGATACGAACGTAATTAGGACAAGGGGAATTTAATGTATTGGAATATTCGGCCCATTAAGGCCCAAAGTAAGAGAATATTTTGCTGCGTTAAGTTGAGGCATTGTCATCGTCATCGACTCATCGTGTTAGCGCCGGAAAGATAACAACACTAAAATAATCAGATCGGATCTAGCCCGGTTCTCGTCGGAAATCTCCAGACGTTAACCGGCGTTTCTCTTCAACCTTCTCTTCAGGTAACTACTTTCACTAAAATCTGTTTCCGATTGAAATTTTCCTTCCTTCTTGTTGATTTTTCCTGTTTGATTTCTCAGGTTCTAGTAGGATGAATCATCGCTTGATTGAATTTTAATGTCGATTTCTAATATGATTTAGAGTTTTAGCCTTAATTTGAATTCGCGGGAAGTTTTTGAAAATGGAAGTGGACTTTTTCTAATCATTACTATCGTTTTGAATTTGTATTGAGAACGATGTATAAGTTTTTGTTCTGGACTTCAATTTTGCGATTAATTCCTAGGATCACAATGTAGAGGGTAGGAATCAAGAGTTAAGTTAAGGTTTATGCATTAGAAGAACAATATGATCTTATTGTATAAGATTGAAACTTGAAAACATAATTTTGTAAAATTTAGTTATGGAAGACGTCAAAGGGAAAGAGCTTATTGAAGATGCTCCCATTGAGAACAAGGTTTCAGATGAGATGGAGAATAAGAAACAGCCATCACCTGAGAGCGAGGTAATTTCGAATTGTTAACTATTGGAATTAGCACTTTGAGTTTAGGTTGAGAGACATAGTTATGATCATGATCTGTATACACTATATTTTCGCTGAATCTGTTTAGATTTAACTCTTTGGTTATATTGTTCATTGTTGGTATTATGACTGTAGGAAAATGCGATCAAGAAAAAGTATGGAGGATTGTTGCCAAAGAAGATTCCATTGATATCTAAGGTAAGCTTAGTTTTACCATTATTTGTATTCCATTCTTTATAGTGATCCATTAGAGAAGCTAATTGAGCTGTATTCATGTTTGATTCAAGGACCATGAACGCGCGTTTTTTGACTCGGCTGATTGGGCTTTAGGCAAGGTGATTCTTGCATACCAACTTTTCTAATTATCCTTGAATCTGTGTCTTTCTATGTGGTGTGAAATTTACAAAGGGGTCTTAAAAGTAAGTGAAGCTGATGAATTGGAATTGACATTTTTAATCAGCAAAAAGGACAAAAGCCGAAAGGGCCTTTGGAAGCACTCCGTCCTAAACTGCAGGTGAAGTGAAAGCTCCGCCTTTTTTTCTTTGTTTCTCCATTTGTTTCTTGTTTGAATCTTTTGACATTACTACATGTTCACGCAACAGCCAACTCCGCACCAGCAACCAAGAGCGAGACGAATGGCTTACGCTTCTGGCGAAAACACTGAAGGTGATGTATTAGATATGAGTCTGCAACCTTGTTTTCTTGATTCCATTCAGAAGATATCACTCAAGTCATTCAATGTGTTTCTTGCATCTTGTGAAATCAGACTCTGAGACTAACAATGAATCTCCCGACCAAGCCGGCTCATCAGCTGTTGACAATACCAACTTAAAGGATGATGGAGGCGATGCTGACGCGAAAGATAATATCAAATCTTGAGCAACATATGCATCTCTTGAGTAGCAAAACAAACAACATCGCTGAGTCAATTTACAGAAGAATAAGCGACAGGTTTGCTTTTGCAACGGATGTAATATTGAGTCTCTTACCTTATCATACTTGGATTGGGACAGCAAATCTGTATCACATACGAACCTTGTGGTTCGGAAAGTCTATTGGACGATTTTAAATGGTTTGCTTTAATGATCCATCAAAGCCCTCTTAATGTTTCATTACACAAATCAAAGTTTTAATGCTCATCTGAAACACCAATCTTGGCATCTCTATCATTGCTGAATTGTCGTCAGATCCAAGATTACAATAATATATAAAGTAAAGTCCTTGTGAGTTGTGACAAAGGCTTACTCAAACAAAACTTCAAAATGTCGGAAGTGGAAAGTCAACTCCAACACTTAATTAACCAGGGTGTCAACTTGCCGCCTTGGTCTTTGTTTTATTCTCTTCTTTTCACCTAACTCTTCTCATTTCTTTGTTGTTTCCTTGGTGACCTGACCACCTCAAAAGTAAGTAACTTTGTTCCCACCATTAAATTGGACCTTAACGAGACCATGCTTATTGCTTGCTCTAAGACCCCGAAGACTCGCCTTCCTTGAGGTTGCTCATCCTCCTACTGATACTACACCGTTTTTTCACCCCTCTTCTTCACAATGCTTAGTGTTCAAAGGTAATGACTATCATCAACTTTTCTCCGGATGCATTTCGAGTAGCATAGACCAAATGTTGATCTTAGATTTCACAAACGAATCTCTCTTCTTCTGTGTTTTTTCGCAAAGATAGTGTCTTTTCATTGATCGCATCACGAAGTTGAGTTCTTGATCTGTGAGTGAGTTCTGTATGATTGAGAAGAGACTGAGTGTTAAGAGTTTGATTTGTAAATAACCCTTATGTGCATCAGAGTGTTCCGGGAGCACATCATCCGCAGAGGCCGGTGCTATATGAGGAGACTCTACTCGTGGGTTTTTAACGCATTGTTGCAGTCTTATTGGCAAGAGGTTTGTGTTTATGAGCTGTATTGCATTATTCATTAGAATGATTCCTCAGAATGTTACAGTTTTGGATTAGTTGCTCTGTTTCTTCTTTGGTAAGATTGAGGATTCCAAGGTGAAGATGTTTGATAAACTGACTACAAAAGCTGAAAAAGTGTTGGAGATTGGTATTGGGGCAGGTCCAAATATGAGATACTACGCTGCTCGTAATATTAATGTAACTCTTTTTGGGTTGGATCCAAATCCCAAAGTGAAGAAACAGGCACGCAGATCCGCTACCAAAGCAGGATTGAACTCTAGAAAATTTCAATTCAAACAAGGAGTAGGAGAAGCTATACCACTAAAAGATGACTCTGTGGATGCAGTGGTTGCAACACTTGTTCTATGTTCTGTCTCTGATGTCACTCAAACACTCAAAGGTAAACTCTTTTTTTTCTACTATAACCTCATTGCTCCTTAATACACAAATCAAAAGTAACCCTTTTCAGGATTTTTGATAGAAATCAAACGGGTGCTGAGACCAGGAGGGAGTTTCATCTTCTTAGAACATGTTGCAGCAAAAGGTACATCAGTGTTATCTTTTCTCTTACCATACTAGTTGCGGAAAAAAGCTGAAATCGTGTTTGGTTGCAGATGGATCGGTGTTGAGGCGTTTCCAGAAACTGTTGGATCCACTGCAGCAGAAACTTGCAGATGGATGCCATTTGACAAGAAACACTAGAGAGAGCATCTTGGAAGCTGGTTTTAGTGGAGGAGTTGAAATAGAGACTTTGTCTGTGTATAGCTTCCCCTGGATTGCAAGACCTCACATCTATGGACTTGCTTACAACTAAAATCTATACTAACTACACTTCAGTGATTGGCTTAGACAGATTTTAAATTCTGAGAAATTTATGATTGCTTTTGCAAGTGAATGATGTTTTCATTAAGGTAAAAAGAAATGCCAATTTTATGAGAAAGTTTAGATAATTGAGATATATAATCTGTGCCTTAAGAGTCTCCCCTACATGAACTTCAAGCATGAGCCCATAAGAGTCATTGCATGGAAGAGATGTCGCATGTGACATAATCTAGCGTTTAGGTACACCAATATCTTCTTTTTTCTATGTATTTTATTAGAAGGGGGAAAAAGTTTTATTGAATTTAGGAAATGTCTAAATTCTGTTTAATTCAGTTTTTGATTCCAGTCCTCTGTTTCAAAACTCTGTTTTGATCTTAGTCTTGTTAGAACTCTGTTTCAAGTCTCTGTTTATGAGAAGAAAATGCCAATTTATGAGAAATTTTGTAACTTTATCAACTACTAATTGAAAATCAGAAAGGGTAATTAAAATTTGGAATCAACGAAAGAGACGTCCTATAAAAGAAAGATTTCATATGTGGACAGAATTTTGCGTACAGAAGATAAATATCTTCATATGTTTACTTCACTCTTATGCTTTGCCTTGTATATGATTAATTGAGCTTTTTCAGTCAGCAATGGCGATCCTACACTTGTCATCTTCTCCACTGATCTCAACAATAACCTATTCATCTCGAAGAAGAACGATTAGGACTTCTAAAGATTCCATCAAAACCCGTCAAAATCTCAGTGCGACAGATTCTGTCTCTTCATTCAGCTTATGTCCCTGCGGAAGAAGACATTTCTTAGGAGCTATGCCATTTCTTCCAATCTCTCCTTCCTACGCTTCTGTCTCCTCTGCTTCTACCTCAACGGTTTCTTTTTCTGACTTCAGTTTTTGTTAAAGATTCTAGCTTTTTTTCTCGCTTGATTTGAAATTGGGTTCACGGTTTTTTGTTTTCCCCAAATGTTCAAACTTTAGGGTTTATCTGGAATTAAAGAATGATGCATCCACTGATATCTCTTAAAATTAGGTCGATTTGAGAAGATTGCGTCCTCCAAAGCCAGATTGGTATGAAGAACTCTTTGCTTGGTTAGTGAATACAGGAATGGAATCTTACGAGAAAGAGGTTAGTTTCTTCATGAGTTTTGATTTTCATTCTTTTCATCTGTCACATTTTTATGTTCTTGTTTTGTCAGATTTCAGATTACAAGATGAAACTCTTTGATAATTTGGTGGGGAAAGCAGAACAAGTTTTGGAGATTGGCATTGGAACAGGTCCTAATTTCAAGTACTATTCCACTATTCCAAACATTTCTGTTCTTGGTGTTGATCCAAACGCTAAAATGGAGAGTTATGCACGCAAATCCGCTCAAATCCAAAGACTTCACATTCATTCACGCGGTAACTTACATAAATATGCTATCATTGATTCCTCTTGATGCTAGTTGCTACATTTCTTGTTGATTTTGTCTTAGCTTGGAGAGTCTATACCATTAGAAGATGCATCAGTTGATGCAGTTGTCGGAACTCTTGTGCTTTGTTCTGTCACAGATGTCACTCGGACACTCAGCGGTTATACTTAGTTTACTTCCTTCAAATCCAAAACCTCAAGAAAAGAAAACAGTTTGATTTCTGTGGTTTTGTTACAGAGATAAAACGGATTCTAAGACCTGGAGGGATTTACATATTCATAGAACATGTTGCAGCAGAAGGTATCTTTTTCGAAATCGAAATTCATCAGATTCCATAGTAGAGAAATGATGAAACTAAAATCTAATATTTGGCTTTTTTTGGTTGTGCAAGATGGATCATTACTGAGGTTTGTGCAGAATGTATTGGACCCATTGCAACAAGTTGTTGCAGACGGATGTCACCTGACGAGGCACACCGGAGATTATATTTTAGAAGCTCGGTTCAATGGTGGTGCAGATATTAAAAAGGCATCTCTCTCTAGCTTAGCTTACATAAGCTCTCATGTCTATGGTGTTGCTTACAATTAAATAAACATGAAAAAGCCTCTTAAAACTTATCCAAGGTAAGGTAATGATTTGTAGATTTCAATGATATAGATAAATTCAAATAATGGTTTTAGGCTTAGTTTATATAGTAGTACATATATTTTTAATATCGTCATATCTATATGGGTGTCCTAGTTGAATAAAACAACTATTGTATGTTTTATAAAGCTTCATTCTTGAAAGTCAAACTCTGCAATGTTCTAGGTGGGATAAATAACTAATTTGAAAGCTGAATACAACTCTAAAGACTAAGATTTGTGATTGAAAGATCATTGTGGCCACTATGATGATGATGACTCCAGTGCATTCAACGCCTTCTTCACTGCTCTGGTTGCTCACATACTCACCTCGTAGAGCGATTAGAGCTTCACGAGATTATCTTCGTGCTGAAACTCTAAAGAGTCATCACCTTCCTTCAGGCTCCTCCTCCTCCTCCACTAGCTTATGTTCATGGGGAAGAAAACATTTTCTTGAAGCAGCTAGCCCAACGAAGCCCTTTCTTCCCATCTGTTCTCCTAATGCTTCACGTTCCAAGGTGATTTTTCTTTTATTTTTATCTTTCTCCTAGATGCATTTTGTGTATGGGCACCAAATTTTTACTTGTGTGACATGATATTACTAGTAAAGATTTTTGTCTTTAAATGCCAAGTTTGGTACTCTGAATGAATAAGGCACTCTTATAGACTTGGCATGTGGAGAAAATGTAACTGACCGAGATTCATCTGCTCTAGGATGTTTCAGAAACATTTCATCCTCAGAGATCAGATTGGTATAAGGAGCTTTTTGCTTGGTTCTTGAGCACAGGAATGCAATCTTATGAAGCAGAGGTCAGTCGGTGTGACTTGGATGCATCATTCTCTGATCCATTTCCTGGATTTCAATCTTTTGTTTTTTATACCTTCTCAAACCTGAGTTTCCTGTTTTATGTGTTTGTAATATTGCTGATTACATGAAGAAACTATTCGATAATCTATCTGGTAAAGCAGAAAAAGTGTTGGAGATTGGTGTTGGTACAGGTCCTAATCTGAAGTACTATGCGAGTAATGAAAACATATGTGTTTTTGGTATGGATCCGAATCAAAAAATGGAAAAGTACCCTTGTGAATCTGCTAGAGAAGCTGGGATGAAACCTGAAAACTTTAGATTCATGCAAGGAGTAAGTAAGTCACTTGGTTTTGATAGTGAGACCTATTCTTTTGTAATCCCTTAATGTTACTTCTCTGTTGATCTTAGGTAGGAGAAGCTATACCATTAGATGATAACTCTGTGGAGTAGTTGCAACACTTGTTCTATGTTCTGTCTCTGATGTCACTCAAACACTCAACGGTAATATTCATAAACACATATAAGAGTTCTCATTAGATAAGCCTTAACCGGACTATTATTTACAGAGATAAAGCGGGTGCTGAAACCGGGTGGGATTTTCTTGTTCATCGAGCATGTAGCGGCTAAAGGTATACACATTTTTCACATCAAACTTGTTGTAAGACAAATTGCTCAATTTTTTGTTTTTTTTTGGGATGCAGATGGATCTTTTTTTAGGAATGTTCAGAGTGTATTGGATCCATTACAACAAGTAGTTGCAGATGGATGCCATTTGACAAGAAACAGCGACTTGTACATTTCGGCTGCGGGTTTCAATGGTTGTACTGAGATCAACAATGCAGTTAGCTTCCCTTGGATTATAAGACCTCATGTTTATGGAGTAGCGTACAAGTAAGGTTTATCATTCATGCCTTAGGTTATAGAGTCAAATCAAGACTTCATTTTCCCTTTTTTATGCAAATTGATTCCCAGTATTTAAATGCTTTTGCCACTCGTTGTAACTTGTAAGTTGTAAGAGAAGTCTCCTATGAAAAACTTGTGTTGGTGTATGGTGGATGGTTTTGTTGGGTTTGTTTGTGAACTAAACCGGACCAAGTTTGGGCTAAGATTTATGAGACAAATTATACGCCCATGCTTGGTCATGGACTCATGGGAAACGTTCTCCTTTATACCAAAAAAAACTAAATTTAAAAATAATGGACCAGAATTGTTGAAATATTAAAGCAAAACAGTTTTTTCCCCCAATTTTCCAGTTTAATAAAAAAATCAAAAAATTAATGTTCCAGTTTTAATATTATAAGAATATACAGAAAGTTCATCGTCTTGAGAGTTGTGAGACAGTTATTATGTTTGGTTTAGAAGTTTTTTTATTTATTTCTAGAATTTCTCCTATGATTATTGTTTAATCCTCGAGATTATAACATGCCACGTAAATACTTCACCTCTCTGAGTATTAGAACTGTATAATTAGAGACCACAGAAAAAAATATTCCAAAATAAAAAGCAAAGATGAGATTAAAGGATTATCCGTTAAGATACAGAAAATCGAATGTCGCTTCTCGTAAGATATGATGTAGGCTGCAGTCTACAGCAACGAACGTAAGAACAAAAGGTTAGAACTTAAAAACATGTTACATGTTCCCAAAGTTGCACATGAGAGAGGTTCACGTCATTGTCCTATCCACTTCCTCACGAGCACCGTTTATTTTCACGTACCCAACGCTCCAGTTTTGTTTTTCTTTTCTAAGTTATGTCACCGTTAGTAATAGACAAATACATACCCATCAATTCATACAAAAAGTCGTTTTCTAAAACCAATTTGCACAAAGTCATCTAAAATCTCTTTTCTTATTATATTAGTTAGAATCTCTACCGGAATAACTAATAGTCGTCGAGACTCTTAACAACATATTGAAATATATATATATATGGATTTCTTATTTTACAATATTATATTGATGACAATTAAAAAGGAAATCGCTGAAATTTTTCTCAGTTAATATTTCAAATGGATATAAAAAAGGACATACCATCGTCGAGGAATAAATTACATTACGAAAATAATACAATATTTCCCAACGTTTTCTTGGTATAAAGGAATAGATAATCGTTTAATGGTTTATCAAGTGACGATTTGATGAGAATGGCTAGTTTGTGGCTCGCCATTTGAGGGAAAAAAATACATAATAATATTATTTATGTGGTTCCTTCTGTTTATTTCAGTGGCAAGTGTTCCACGATATGTAGGGACCAATTTTACTTCTTTTCACGTGACATGTTTGGGCTTGTGTACACGGAAATAAGAGTTATAAGAAATAAGAAGTCATCGGATATTAAGAAAGTAATATAGTTATGTGAATATATAGACTTATTCGTGAAAGATTTGTCTGAAAACAAAGACTAGGCTTCTAGGCTGAGGCTGACCTTAAGTCTCAATGGAAACGATTAATATTTATAACGGTATCTTATCCAAGATTTCGTAAAGAATCAAAATCATTGACATTTAATCAAACAAAGAAAAAATGATGTGAGAGCTTTTATTTAATTGGTCCCAGCTAGATAGCCATGTTCGTAGAGTCATGCATCCTCGATCGACTTTTTCTTAACTCAATATAGGAGGTCAGGAATTTTTACAAACAAATAACACAGATTTCCTCAGATATTGTTTCACAAGGGAAAATATATGATTATTTTTCCCCTAGATACTTCTTCGTAGGTCTTTTTGTTTTTTTATTTCTTTTAGACTACTTTGAGTTTTTTCTAGTTATAGAAAAAAGGAGGTTCAAGAATTGCATTCTACAAAAGCTTACTAATTTGTACGAAAATAACGTTTAGTAGACTATCGTGTTGAGTATATATATAGAACAAGAATAGTGTAATCTGAATATATATATATATATATATGGATAATATTTTTTATTTTTTTAATAAAGAGAAAGCAAAAGGTACTATTAATTAGTGTTTAGGCAGTAAGCATATAATACATATATGTGTTGCGTCGCTATCGGAGATGCAACTTGGTTTCTTAACTTAGGCATGTGCCAACATAAGGCCAATATTTATTATTTATTCAGTGGAATGGAAAAGGAACATTACTAAAATCCACTCATAAAACAATGTGCGTCTATACGTTTATTTATGAATCGATGTCAAACTTAACGTTCTCATCTAAACATTTTCTACTAAAAACAAACTAGTATACATCAGAGTTAATAAACCTAACGTGTTTTGGTAAGTTAATAATTTATTAATATCTGTTATTACAAATTTACAATATTCGGATTTTCAAGTTTTGGATCTTATGGTTTTGTAAAAAATATGTCCTAACGAAAATGTAAATTACTTCGATTTGGTTAATTTCGGGTACTTGAAAGTTTGGTTTTGTACGATTTTCTAGAAGAGTTACCGAAAATTTGTTTTGATTTCCGTAATTTGGTCTATATTTATTTAACTATTAGGATTGTGAGTAAGTTATGTTCGGTTTATATAAGTAGTAAATGTATACATTGAGTACAAATATCAATTTTCAATGTACTTTAGTTTATTCTATTTGGTTCGGTTTAGTTGATTTCAGATTCAATTTGGCTTTCAAATACAAAATATTTGTTACAAGAATTGGTTTGGTTTCGATTTTGAGTAATATCGATTCATTTGGTTCCCGCTTATTGTGGCCCTCCCTAAATTAACTCTCTTGGAGAAAGTTACATGCGTCTTGATCAAGGCGTTATCCAGAATCCCAAATCTGTGTGTGAAAGAAAAAGAAAATGGAGAGGTAATATTTATCCATTCCGATCATTGAAATAGCAGCTCGCACTCAAGAGCCTGCCGTCGTCACCACCACTCATATCAAAAGGAAGTTTGACTTGTCAAAGACTTATTCAACATTTTTAACATAAAAATCATTTATCAAGATTTAGAAATATACCTTTTTCCTCTTTTCAAAAATGCTATAGTCAATACTATAGTTGAAAGACTTATTTATTTTCGTATAAATAAATAAAAGACGGATCTAATTTACCTTTGGGTTGATCTCAATGTTGTGACTATGTGTACACCATAATATCACTGAAACAGGTATTTAAAAAATAAATAAATATATATATATATATATATATTTCAATGGAATAACCTTAATATTTACGAGATTTTATAAAGTTTTAAGAGAAAAGAGGTGATGGCAAGCTGGACTCGGTTACTCAAATGCGTGTTCGCTATTTCTTTTTCTTTTCGTATTTTGTTCCCACCTTTCTATTTTGGACATCCTAATTTTTATTTGTTTAGATTCACGTAAACCGGATGCGTGAATTGACAAACCAAAAGCCGGTATATAGAAATTGGGCCTTACTTATAATCAGACTGGTTTAAGTGCGAGTTAGTGGGTAGCAAGCTTAAACAGGTGGAGGACGCTCACCTAAACTATTTTTCCGAAAGATAATCATACATAACGAATAAAAGATTAAACAGATGAACTTAAAACTTGTGTACAGAGAAAAATAATGGAATATAAAGCATTGGCTTAGATTAATATAGCAAGATTTATATGGGCTTAGAAGACCGGGTTATATAGGAATGTAATTTTTTTTATTATTGTTGGTTTAAATCTGAGTGGGGGAAACTGGGTTAATTGGGAATTGGTTTAGCAACCCAAAAAATAGATTAGACTCATTCATTACTATATTAGCAGAAACAACAACAATATACTACATGTTTCGTATTTTCTTGTCCTACGAAACGGCCCCATATGGCCAGTTTAAAGAACAACCAAGTACGTAGATCTTCCTTTTTTTTTTTGTTAATTTGGTCTATGCACATATGTCTCTTAGAGCCGATATCAGCTTCTAATAAATTAATTTTTTTTCAATAGAAATTAAATTTGTGAGGTTATGTTGAACCCAAGATATTTTTTGTGCCTTTGTAAGTGTCTACGTTTTCAGCTTTACTGAATCGAACTTGTATATTTTTTTTTCGATTTCACAATCATATAGCTACGTTTTTGATAATATGAATTGGATTTTGTTTTTCTCATCTCCTAATCTGCCATATTCAAGATCGATCATTCCTAGATTTTTCTTTTGAAATGTGAAATGACCATGCATCTTTTTCTAGTTGATCGTAGACTATTACCAAAAGCTAATTGTCGAAAACGGCAGCCAAATCTTATCTTAAGAAGCCCAGTTGAAAACATTAATATGTATATAATGGATTAAAATATATTTAGTATATAGTGTATATATACTATATATATATATATAATTTGGTTAAATGGAAAATCTATATAATAAAACATAAAAATGATGGTTGAATGGAAATTTAGCCAATACCATATAATTTACTTTTATATGACTTATAACTTTAATCGCTACAAAATATACCCCATGATTATAATTTAGAAACTAGTCTGAACTACTATCTTAAATATTACATAAAAATGAAAAACAGGAGATGGAAAAAAAATGTTACTAAAAAGCAGAAACCAAAAATCCTCACTGACGGTGGAGGTTCTATTCCAGGCGAAATGAGGACTATTGTCTTAATCTTGTTTGGCCATAAACGTAACATAGCAACTAATTATCTAATTCATTATCAAATATAGTAGTATATTAATGATATAGAATGATGTGAACGTTGGTCCATGATCTATCCGTTTGATGAGGAGCTGATATGTCTTAGTTTTTATTTAAGATTATAGAATGAAAAGTACATTTTAACGATGTTAGGAAAGATCGAGTTCGACAAAGTGGATATTACAGTTTGCTCAATATTATGCACATTATCTTGCTTTCCTATAATTATAATATAATTTATCATACAAGATCAAGAGAAAAACTAGATAACATCAAAGAAAAGAGATATTGTGAGAGGTTAATAGAGAAAGAGATATTTTAAGTTATGTTTTCGCTGAAATGTTGCCAATATATGGAACGAAATATTCATCTATGTAAAAAGAAAATTTACAATACATTACTATATATGCATAGTAAATTAGCAATGGTACTCTACGTAAATATGAACACGTTTTTTCTGCAATATTCTGTTTTTTTTTTCTGTTTTAGAAATCAGTGTTACTGATATCCCTTACTTACGATATATTAAAAAACAATATAAAGTGATGTTTATCGATATTATATATATATATATATATATATATGAATGAGAACGGATATCCGAATTTTGTAAAATTGGTATTTGCTATTTGTTTTGCTTTGAACGATTTCGAATACGATAAATTTTTTAATCAAAAGAAAAAAATTAGGGAGATTTGATATCAAACAATAAATAATTAATTAATCAAAAGAGTCGTAAACATTTACATGATTATGACTTGAGCACATGAAGCCGACTTTAAGATTTGATACATCTCACATGGTCATCACCACAGCGACAACGTCACCCACGTTTTCACTAATTAAAATTATAAAATTTAGGCAAACAAATTGGTCTCAATAAATTGTTTATTAGATTTAAGAAAGAAATAAATCTACTTTTTAATAGATTGGTTGGTTATATAGTACGAAATTTATGTGTGGCTTCGTTGATGTCATTCTATAATAATTCATGTATCCTTTTTTTAAAAGGTATATTTATACATTAAGAAAATTGTATATATACATACACGTTCGCCTCACTCCTAGCTCAGTCACACTTACTGAAAGCCTAAATACATTATTGTTCACATAAAAAAGGGTGACGAGACCGCTGTTGTAATTTCATGTTTTTTTGTTTGATAATTCGATGCAACGTCTTGTTTAATCAATGTTTTAATTAAGTAGCATTATCACTAATGCGTAATGGTCGACAAATAAACAAAAAGATGCGTAATGCCCTTTGCCTAATTTTAAAATTTTTAGATGTCATTACATTGCCCAGACAAAAAGAAATATGTCATTTTAGTAAAAGGTTAGTCGGCATTAGCATATAATAGTTACTTGAGAGGGGGGTGTCAAAGAGAATTACTAAATATAAATCAAGGGATCCTTGGCGGCAACAGTCTTAACAAATTAAGGGACTGGGTACATAAATATAAATTACTTATAGGGCAAGACAACCATGTTCTTCTACCTGCATATATGAAATTCTTAGAATCTTACCTCGATTAATAGAATGATATAATTTGATTAACAAAATCGTATAGAATTAAATAAATTGCCTGATTTACGTTGGTCTACCGGTTAAGATTACTTATCTAAATAGCACATCCACCACAGTTCACGCACCAAATTCATGGCTAATATATATATATATGTTAAATGGATCGAACCTTTAGTCCTTGACTATCACTTTTTCTCCCCCAACCTTGACTATCACTTTTAATCGTCCAATTTTTGTTTTCTTGTTTTTGAAATAAGTTATAGGTGCGATCATGTGAATGCTAATTTTTGTTTCATGATTGCAATCTAGAAATTACCAATCAACCTGCCTGCATAATTAACGGCATACGACTTCGAAAAATAGAAAAAGCGGCAAGTGTTTACTTTTTTATAACGATTAAATAAAATAATAGATATAAGGAACAATTCGAAAGGGTCTTACAAGAAGAAACTAGACAACAAGAAACAAGATAAACTGCATTAAAAAAAATTTGAGGGTTGTTGGGGGATATCAAAGAGAAGAAGAGAAAAGTTCAGAATTAAGATGTTATAGTTCTCATGCCTCGCGATTAATTGACTAGCCATAAACCATTGTTGCGGGAGTTGCGAAGTTAATTCTGTTCCTAATATATATTCTTTCCGTTTTCTTAAGAGAATTATTGTAGAATTGAATTTTTGTTTGCAAAGAAAATATCATTTTACATTTATAATGTAATTTTTTAAACAAAAGTTTTAATTTGTCCTCTATCCAAAATTAAAACTCTTTAAATTTAAATCAATATTAATTAATTAGCAACATATTAAATTAAGAAAAAATTGTATAATTAAATATTTTCTGAATTTATGTGAAAGTGTAAAATTGACACTCTTTATAAAACAGAAGGAATATGCTTGGTTGGTTGTATGTTGATATTACACTGCAACACTTTCTCACTAATTAACTCAATCATTTATGCATCATTGAATCATTTTTGTTACTAATCTAACCCACAAGGTAAAAGTTGAATAGTCTTCTTAGTTAAAAAGGCTTTCAAAATTATATGCGACCGCGAAAATGGAATCTTGGAAAACCCCTCGATGACTAGAAATAATTTAAAAGATTTTTTTAAAGAAAAAGGTTAAATATAAAGAGGTCCTCGGAGAGAGTTAGTTCAAAGGTCGTTAAAACCGGCTTTGGCAGCTCGGACCTTGTTTAATTTGAATATTACTTTTGATCAATTTGCGCTTGCTCAGACCATCACGGCAATGGTTACGAATATTTTTATACACGCAGACAAACATGCGCATTGAGTGGTTGTCTGATTTTATATCTGACTAAGAAAAAACACACGATATATAGGGATATAAATTAGTTTATCTATCGCAGAAAGAATTTAAATTCATAGACTTATATAGTTATATGCATATATAATTGTGTACTATTGAGCACATAAACATCCGAAATACAACACCGATTAAGAAAACCGAAACTGTACCAAACCTAACTATACAGTGACACGTAAGTAAAATCTTCGTTGCGTTTTAGAATCAAGACCACTTGTTTAAGTGTGTAAGTAGCGATAATTCAGCGACATAATTATTTTTAAGTTTTTGTTTATTATTCATTAGTCAATAAATAGCTGAAAAAAATATATAATTTTAAATTAAAAAATTAGGAAAGTTTATGCAACTGTTATAAATATATTTAAAACCAGTATATATATCTGAAACTAAGTTGCAGAAAATCATAATTACAGTTGTCCCACATCAACCGTTTGTTTATGATAGTACTTATTCTTCGAAGATACATAAATCTCGAAGGAATACCGAATTCGATCATGTGTCGTTATTATACGTCTTCTTATAGATATATATTCCATCATTTTTAAAAAGAGCAAAATATTTCTGAAGGTTACAGATATCTGCAACAACATTCTTTTTTTAATGTAGTTTTCTATAAATCATCACTGTTTTCGTAGAAATATTCACTAGCTAAAACATTTTTTTTTAATGCAGTTTTCTATAAATCATCACTGCAACTGTTTTCTAATATAACAATTTTCTATAAATAATCACTGTTTTTTCTGTCTGCACTTGGTTCTAAATTTCGAGTTGTTACTTTTAATGAAAACTCAAGTACATCTAAACTCAATTTAATATTGTTCTTTTTTTTGTCTTTGTAGAAATATTCAAATTTATGTTTATAGTGTTATCGGAAAAATATACTCGAGATGTAGATATAATTCATGTCGAACCTCTTGGTGTTTTTCAATATGCATAATATAGAAGACCATCTTCATGATAGTGATTTAGCTAAACATTACATACCTGATGCTGCCTACTGGAGAATTGTTCTCACTTATGTTTCTCCTCCCATATCTGATTATATGATCTATCTACACAAGTAACACAACAAGTAACAAAACGAAAATATGATGCTTGAAAAAAAAATTCCAAATAAATTAATAGCAAAACAATCGTTTTTCATTCGTAGAATATAAATGAAACATGATCCTTTTTTTCTATATGATTTCATGTATCAAACATGTAATACATGTTTACATTTGGTTATAGAGGAAGATGAGCATCAATGATTAGTTGGTGTTACTCTAATCATTTGTAGATGAAAATCATTATCAACTAGTAATTAAACAATTCAAAGAGGATAGATTCGTGTCAACTTTTTTCAGCTCATCTATCAATACATGCTCACAACGTTAGCTTCAAACGGCGTCTGTCGACCACATGCGGAGGTATCTCTGTTTTCCATTTATTGAATTTTATATATTTTGTTTGTATATTACTATTATTATTAAATGATTATTTCAGACGTTAGAGAAGTAGCAAACGGACCGTCCTTGATATTTTGTGAACCCATGTTTTGAGCTGAAATTACGAAAACTTGGCCGTCGATTTCTGCCGTTGAACTTATTTACCTTATTAAATTTAATGTGCATTTATTTTCTCGATGCGCAAACTAAAATCGTAACTCAACAAATTTATAATCTAACTACTTCTGCAGAATACGGAAGAAGGTCCGTAAAAGTTAGATAGTTTATCACCAACCACATGTAATTTTTTTTGTCATTAAGTAATTAAATTTATGTACTTCATCGACATTTTTCACATAAGCCAGACAACTTCATCGATCGTACATTTTTTTTGATAAACAGTTAGATGGTTACACTTACACATAAATAGTTTGATAAGTTCGATGAGATTTTTGTGAAAATACAATATTAGACTTTCATAAGAATAATAGTTAAAAATTTATGATTATATAGACGTAAACGTAAATTTTCTAATTTAATGGAAAGATATATCTAAACAATATATTTAGAGATAATGTTAAATATATTAATTTAAATGTTAATAAATATTAAATATATTAATTTAAATGTTAATATTTATTTACAATTTTTTAGAATTTTCTTGATTTCTTTTTGTAATTTTGGTCGATCTATCCGATTTCCTAAAATTCCCGCCAAACTCATACGTGGTAGCACATGTGAGATTAGACAAGTTTACAAAGTATCGGCGTTCTATTCGGCTGTTGGATCATCACCGGCGTTTATACCCGGTCATGGGGTCATCTTCGTTGCGTTTTATCCAGCTATAGGGTCATCAACGTTTATAGGTTTGATAAGGCAAGGCATTCTGCACATGTTTGCACAAGTCTGGATCATTCTTCGAACTTCTTGTTCGAAGAAACTTGTGTCATAGTTTGGTTTCAAGCAAGGCATTCCGCACATGCTTGCACAAATCTGGATCGGGTTCAGTGATGTAGTAGCATCTATCGGAGTAACTATCCGATGGCACAGAAATCTATCTGTTCCAACAAGTCTTTTCCAGTTCTGCTATGTTGTTTTGTTGGATTCGGTTTCATCGGATCATTGGAATCATCGAGCTTTCGTTGATTTCGTCGGATTCGTCAGTGCCAAAGTCGCTGATTTCGTCGGTTTGGTGCCATAGTCAGTTTCATCGCTCATGACACATGAATCTATTTGTGTCAACAAGGTTATCCTTTTTTTCTTTTATTTTTTTTTATCAAAGACTATATGTGTCTGCCTTCTTGCTCTCCATCTTCAGTTTTTTCATCATCGGTGTCTGTCATAGCACCGTCTTTTGTCTTCTCTTCCAAAGGTCACCATCATCTTATGATGACGATGAAGACTTAGTTGGATTATTTCCGTTGGATATCAATCTTGGAAAACTCACTATGGACTTAAAGAGCTTACTTAAGGAAGAGCAACTTTGCTTGGAAGTCAAGGAACCTAATGATATTGGACTCGTCAAAGAAGAGAATAACATAGGGTTTGAGATCATGGTAATGTTTTTTTTCTTTCTTCTTGCAAAAGTTAAGATCAATCCACAAGAATCGACCCGTTCTAATACCATGATAAGTTCGATGAGAATAAAAATACAAAAATGTTGTTGAAAAATTATATTAAACTCTCACAAAAATAATGGTTACAAACTTATGATTTATATAGATGTAAAAATAAACTTAATTTTTTATTTAATGCAAAGATAAATCTAAACAATATATTTAGAAATAATGCTAAATATTCTAATCTATATATTGATATTTATTTACAATTTTCTATATCTTCTGCATCTTTCTAATCTCGATCGATCGATGTCTTAGCAATAGTTAGATGGTTACACATCGAAACATAGATTATTGTAACCATTTTCTTGTTTTTATGTTATTTTCTTGCTTTTCTTTTCTTTCCTTTAAAATTTTCAAACTCAGTGATAAACTTTCTTCGCCTCCATTGACCTTAATCCATAATTGTAACCATTTACATCTAGATACCAAATACAAATTCTAGACTACCTACTTTTTACAATTTTCTTTTGCGTGATTGTTTCTTGAGATACTAAATTTACTTCCCAAGGGAAAATTAGCGTTTATGTGTGTTTGAAGGCGCCTGAAAAAAAAAACCACACGGACCCATCTTGTAGCTCACATGTGTTTTTGCCTCTGTGCTTTTTCATACCATTAAATATTAAGCCTTCAGCGGTTTTTGGTCCCAAACAATAAAAATATTTTATTATTTTATTGTTATATATAGTTTATTAAAATTACATTTAATAAACCCATTTAAATATATATATATATATATAAAAGCCGGAAAAATTGCATTTCAAGTATTCGTCTTAAACAAAAAAAATGTGTGCATGCTAGTTGCTTTAACAGTGGCAAAAACGTAAATAATCACTGGCTAAGTTTTTCTATAAATTGAAGGACTCGCCTCCTATGCTATTTCCAGTTCTAAACCAAACAACATATTCTCACAATCATCTCTTTTTTCTTCCTCTTTTAAGAAAGGAAGAAAGATCAAAGCTTCCAAGTAATCATTTTCTCTCTTTCATACACACACACATTCACTAGTTAACAATGGCTCTTGTCGCCGTCTTGGTTATGGCTATCCTCGGAGTAATGACGTCAAGTGTCAATGGCTACGGCGGTGGTTGGGTCAACGCACACGCCACATTCTACGGCGGTGGTGATGCTTCCGGCACAATGGGTATAAATTACCTTCTCTCATAAGGCTTTACAGCTTTCAAAATTCGTTCTTTGTCACAATTCTTAAAATATATGACTTTTACTTTGCAGGAGGTGCTTGTGGGTATGGAAACCTTTATAGCCAAGGGTATGGAACAAACACGGCCGCGCTAAGCACTGCTCTATTCAACAACGGTCTAAGTTGTGGTGCTTGCTTCGAGATAAGATGCCAAAACGATGGAAAATGGTGTCTTCCTGGCTCAATCGTCGTCACAGCTACAAACTTTTGCCCACCAAACAACGCTTTACCGAACAACGCAGGAGGTTGGTGTAACCCACCTCAGCAGCATTTTGATCTCTCTCAGCCTGTATTTCAACGTATCGCTCAATACAAAGCCGGCATTGTCCCTGTTGCTTACCGAAGGTAAAAACCTTTTCTTCAAATCCTATGTTTTTAGCCTTAAACAAACAAGAAACAGAGCTACTCTGTTTTTCTCCCAAAACAGAAGTACTCTGTTTTTCTCTCTCGAACCTTACTACTCTGTGTTGGTTGCAGAGTGCCATGTGTAAGAAGAGGAGGAATAAGGTTTACGATAAACGGACACTCTTACTTCAACTTGGTTCTAATTACGAACGTCGGAGGAGCTGGAGATGTTCACTCTGCTTCGGTTAAAGGATCAAGAACAGGGTGGCAAGCAATGTCAAGGAACTGGGGACAAAACTGGCAGAGTAACTCTTACTTAAACGGACAAGCTCTCTCTTTCAAAGTCACAACAAGCGATGGTCGAACCATTGTGTCTAACAACGTTGCTTCCGCAGGCTGGTCCTTTGGCCAGACCTTCAGTGGCGAACAGGTCTAGCTAAAAAGGGCAGTTTGGTAAAATCATATCTCATCTCATTTACCATGTGGTGTTAGTAGCAGCAGATAAAAGCTAAGCTTAGAGAGGGGGATAGTAGTAATTTGGTCCTTTCTTTCAGTTGGGGGTTACCTAAAAGAAATGGTGCTTCGAGTGCTGGATTTTGCACAAGGCCTTGATGAAGTCAATCTTTTAGGACCTTTCTATATTTCTTTTTGGTTTGTTCCCTTTGTGTTTTTAATTATTGATAAGGTTTGTGTTATACTGATGCAGAGGTGGAGTTAAGTACCACCCGCTAGTAGTTTCTTATTGTAATCCTTCTTGAAGCGAGAGGGAGAGTTTTAGATTGTATTATTCTCGTCAAGTCATCATGTATGTTGTAAAATTTTCAATTTTTACTAGTAAGGAATGAATGTTGGAGATTTGATATTTTATTTTTGTGGGTATTATTAAATCACCATATAGAGTCAAAAACAAAATTGACATATATAATAGAATATATTTGTTTGTTTTGTTCACGTCCGGCGTATATGTATACTATACATAAACGTTGTTATAAAATAATTCACATGAATCGCATCGAAAAAGCATTGTTTTAAATCTTGTTAAGAAATTTATCTGCTACCAACAAGTTAACCAAAAGTACTTATAGGGGGAGATTAATGATCAATTATTAAACCTAAAGTAGCCTATCAAAGACTCATCTCCGACAAATATTATTTATACGGTACTTGTATTGTATTTGCATGAGAAGAGATTGGGTCACTTGATAGTCTTAGGGAAGATGTACAAAATAGTTAAATTTTATCCTCTTATTTGCAAAAACCAGAGGTTTTAAAATCATAGATAAGTTAATTTATTAACTGCATGTATTTTTCATTAATGGATAAATTTTGCATGAAGTTTTAGCAAATATAATATATATTTTTGACAACTTACTAATTTATATGATGTCATGTTATTTCTTTAAATCACTCACAAAAAATATAAGTTTTTATTAACCAAAGTATATTTGCGTCTCATGTATGAAAGCCCGAGTTGTAACGGTCCGTTCACTCCGTTCTTTAGAACCATAAAGAACATAAATGCATCTTCGACTCGGTAATCTTTTTGGTCATCCATCTGTGCGTAAATATATAATTGTAAAATCATTTTTATCAGAAACGTATATACTTAAGTCTGAAAAATAAACACGAATATAATGCATAAAAATGACAGCATTGCTAGATAAAATTTATCAAACAAACTAACATTTGTCACTTCATCAAAATATAATCCTTTTTCTCTTACCACTAAATTTATTCTTATCACTAAAAGTGTTTTCATAAATATATATTTAGCCAAATAAAATTAAAGAATGCTAACATTATAATATTCTAGATATTAACATAATCATTATTAAGAGATGTAAACAATTAGATATTTTTTAGAGCGTCTTTGTCTCTTCATTAATTTGCAAACGTATTAGAGATTACACATAAGAGAGAATCCAAGGAAAAAATAACGTAACAAATAAAACATAAAACAGTTTCTTTTAGGCTAGCCAGCAAATCCGCATATCTACTAGTTTTCCTATAATTGGTTTGGAGACAAAAGAAATTCAGCATTTTGCGGGAAAAAATTCCAACTGACTTAAAAATAAATAATAATTTACTTGAAGTGCAAAAATCGCACATCGTGAGTCGTGACAACAAAAAGAGAAGAATGACGTGCACGTTGGAACAGTCACGAGTGATACAGAACGACCGAAGCCATGTGGCTTCTGACAATTTTTTGTTCTAACTACCCACATGAATCCTATGGGTCCCCTAGATTTTTAACACTTTTTTTTTTTTGTCAATGGGCCTTCTTAAGGCAGTTACTATCTAGCCCATTGTATTTTTTCGGGAAGCTCATTCCCATTTTAAGACCAACCACAACGACAATGCGACGATCTCTTGAGCAGGTTTTGTCTTTTTTTTTTTGTTAAAGTGAGCAAGTTTCTGGAAATCAATCATCTTTATCTTCTCTGTCTAATTCTCTTTTGTTAGTTGTCAAAGCCCAAGAAAACAATCCTAGATTTAAATATCCAATTATAAAATTAACCTTAATCGTTAATACCAAAAAAAATAAAATAGAAAACAAAAGAAGGAAAGTTTTAGATCTGCGGCACCAAGAGTAATATTAGTACATAACTGATGAAGCTACATCTCTCGTTCAGAGCTTCGGACTATTATATGAATAACCGATGCCGAGAAAAGAAGTTAAAAGCAGTAGTATCTACTATCAAGGTAGGTCATGAAATAGAGATTAAAAAAAACTTAAATTATGCTTTTTGGAGATGTCTTGAGTTACAAGTAACTTAATATGGTATCGTATATTTTAGTATAAGTCCCTGTAACTTATGAACCCTAGCTTCTTCCGCATTCGTGACTGCTCAATACAAGACGCTTTTTCGGATCAATGTCTCTGTGTTTTCCGGGAGCTACTTCTCAGTTTGGCTGCTGCATATTAGATATGTTCAGAAACAGTCAGCAAAACAAGAAGTCAAGTTATTTCCATGGAATAACAGAATTGTGAATCAAATGAATGATGAACAAACCCTTATCTACCCGTGAAAACAGAGGATCATCAAAGACAGCTACAGGATAAGGTAATGTTTCAGAAGAAGCCCAGTTGTTTCCTCCGAACTGAGGTTTATAAGAAGCTTCCAAAATCTGATCTGCGGGACTTCCTAATAGATTCCACTCAGCTAGTGGCTGAAGCTTTGGATCATTGAAGAAACTGAGATTGCTCAATTGGAGGTTTGAATCAGCCGATGTCCCAGGAATTCCACCGGTTTCTAGGTTTGGAGTTGAAATATCTGAGCTTTTACCAAAGAGTCCTGAGTAACTTCCAATATATGAACTTGCAGAGCACGCCATGTCCTTATACCTATGATGAAGCGGTAGACACTGGTCTTCTTGAAGAGGAACATTTATGTTTTCATCGGTGTGAACCCATGATAAATTCTCAAGCCCTTGCTCCATATCCATTCCAAAATCTATATCTATCTCCGTCTGCAACTGCATAGGCTTACTTAACACACAAACCCTAAACATTTTTAATGTCCAAACTGATATTTTTTACTTGGTCTTTGCATTCTGAGGATATGAGTTGTTGGTGCTGATGTTGTCTCATGGTCTCCTATCGGTCGTAATAAGATGTATAAGTTTTGTAAAATGAGACCTTAACTCATCATTTGGATGATAATTATACCTTAATGAGTATGGATTTGATCCGGAGTGTATCTTTGTGAAGTCTCTACTCGCTGCAATTCGTCTACGCTATCACTCTTCTCTATCTCGCTCCAGTCCCTATCTCGGAGAACCATGTAACTCACACATGAGATAGCAAAACTAAAATGAACATTTAACTGAAAGTATATGGAAGATCTTGGCACCTTAGTCGTCTGTGTATATATGATAAATGTGTGTTTAGAGACATGACTCTTTCGCTTAGAACCTAAAAGTTCCCGGTTGCCAAAAAAAATATGAGATACTTGAACATCATTATTAAGATTAAAGTAGTAGTGTTACATACCTCAGCTGTTGGTTTACTGAAAGAGATAACAAAAACAAGCCACATTAGTATTTAGTAATACTCACCAACACTAAACAGAACAAACAGAGACAGAGTTCAAAACGAAGCTCAGATTCTTGATACACACCTTCTGTCTAGAAACTCTGATATATTTACATCGTGATTCAGCTTCATAAGTGTTTTCTTCAAAGCCTGACATGTTGTGAGAAAATAATATTACTTATGATAGTTTAGAAAATGAGAAGAGACTAGACAGAGCCAAGCAAAACTACTTACCTCAAGATTTCCAACTTCCTGTTCAAATGTAGACAAGATCAAAGAGGTATGTTCAGTGTAATGTCAACACAGAAAGATTCTAGAAAGATGTGTGTAGTTCTAATAGAGTGTGGCAAGTAACCTTTTTTCCCTTTCTTGAGGAGTGAGTTGAGCAAACTTAGCAATGACTTCGCCAATGCTAAAACAAAACCCAAAAAACAGAACATCAAACAGAAGACAAAACTAAACAGAACCTTTGGTGGTACTAAGAAAGAGTCATCAGTATCAGACCTGTGTTTTCCGATGCATAGTGAAGGCTTTCCCGCGGGAGAGAACATGAGAAGCACAACATCTATGTCGCATAAGATCGATAACTCCTTAGCTTTTTTCATGATCCCATGTTTCCTTTTCGCATACCCAGTGTTTCG
This sequence comes from Cardamine chenopodiifolia, assembly GCA_963922655.1. Classification (NCBI taxonomy): domain Eukaryota; kingdom Viridiplantae; phylum Streptophyta; class Magnoliopsida; order Brassicales; family Brassicaceae; genus Cardamine; species Cardamine chenopodiifolia. The sequence continues at coordinate 16,412,029 of OZ000484.1, forward strand.
TAGTTCAAGAACATGTTTGTAAAGAATCTAAATCCCTCGAAATCTTGAATGAACTTCTTTAGATGAATCGCTTGACGTGCATTCATATTTTGTAATTTCTTTATCTTTACCTTCACTCGACCCATCAAGCTATCTTACACTTATTCAAGATTCAAATTTACAGAACAACCCATTTTAATGGATTAGCGACAATATCCAGTTCAAAAAATTCATACTTTTTGTCAATAAAATAAGTATTTACCAATTATAGAAATGCCCAAAAGATTTTTAAAATATATTTGGAAATTAAAAGAATAACCTGGAAGAGTGAAGAGAAAAATTCATCTAATTTGAGAAAAAGAAAAAAAAAACTTTCCATGTGAGGAAGAAAGAAAGGAAAAGAAAAAACAGAGCTTCTAGAGACGAAGAAGAATCGTGAAGGATAGAGAAGAAATAGGTTGGGACTGGGACGAATGGGTAACCGCCAAAATCGGAAATTAAGATTTGAACTTTGAAGCTGGAGACTAGGGAATTTGAGATCGTCCCATTAATATTTATTAGTTTTTCTTCTCTTACTTCAGTAACCACTAGTTACTAACCAAATATTACCGACGTGTCAATCTCCTCGAGTTCCGATTTTTAGGAATGTGCCAGTGCCTCTTAGATTATGCTGTGCCGTAACTGCGAAGCAATTATCTTGCGGCAAGAATCGTATGGTCTTAGTCTACACGTGTTAGGTTTCCCAAGCCTTAATTTGTCTACATTTCACATGTGTTTTTTTCTTGTATATACATGCTTATTAATATGTTTTGACGCTTCCAAATATTTGGTAAAAGATTAAAAAGTAGATAAAAAATAGTTAGGCTTGATATGTGTTTACAGTACAATAAATAGGTAAGATTTATCATTTGGATATATGTTTTAAATAAATTGATATACAATTAAAATTAATTATTTCTACTTCATCTATTTCCCAAAGAATGTAGTTATGGAGTTGAATCTATGTTTTAAAAGAATGTCATTTTATATTTGTAATGCAATTTTGTAACTGATTTCCAAATTTATCATTCATTTTAAACCAAAAGCATTTGTATTTAAGTTATTTTGATTTAGTTAGATATATATTAAATAGAAGCATATTTGTATATTTAAACAATTTTTTAATATGTGTGAAATAAATGAAAACGACATTTTTAATGAAACAGGAGTAGGCATATATTAAATTTCTCATCGAAACCCCTCGGTTGCGAGTCTGATCACTGGTTTTGGTTTCGATACTTAATCGGTCCGTCTACTCTCTCAATAGTCAATCCTCTCTGTGTGTCCGGCTTTTCCGCCGTTCACCATCTTATGCAGAGTGGGTCTGATGGGCTCTTAACCTTTTCACTTTTGATTTATGTGGTTCAACTTGGTTTTCTTTGGGTCTGGATTATTCAGGCTTATGCAATTTCTAGATGGGCTGCTTTCCTTGCAATGATTTAATCTAATTTGTAAGATTTGAAGATTTTCTTAAAAATAGAGTTATGTTTCTGTGTTATAAAACTATCATGCATAGTGGAGTATGTTGATCTGCTCAAAGAATAGGAAAAAAGAATACTCATAATAGATGATGTTTTTCAAAACAGATTGAATCAGATAATTAATTAAAAAAATTTTTACAGATATTTTACTCAGCCCTAATCGTCATGACTAAATGTGGTCGGACCAACTTTAAAATAAATATTTTATTAGGTTTTGATGCAATACAATCACACATCTTTTAAAACAAAATGTAGTCACATAATAGAATGTGTAATGTAATCAAAATGCTTATGCAACAATAAAAAGCACACAATTTTATCAAAAAATTAAAAGCAAACAACAAAAAGCACATGCATTCAACTCGTGATGTAAATGTCTATTACGTAATACTAAATTTTTTTGGAAAGTTGTCGATAAGAGTTATTTCCTCTTTACACCAAGTTGAAATAATGTTGCACATAATCTAGGTGAAAACTTAAGAGTAGACATTGAAAATTTCCGCTTCTTTTACGTGACAACTCATATTTTCTTTATTTCTATTGAATATATAGAATGAGGCCCCATCTAAACTATAGGGTTGATTGAAAGTTTCACATATCTTGTTCGTTGTGAATCTTGTGATGATGGCTTGGGGCGAAAAATGTGATAAAACTGACCAAATTTGGGCAACGGGGCTATGCTAATAATAGACCGGTCATTTCATTCAATTCGTTTCTCAATTTGAGAGACTGTATCTATTTAGTTAGCTTTCATTTCATTGGGTTTTTGTTGACTCTAAGAACAGTGAGTCCACTTCGCGATATTTTTCAACATATATTTATATTTTTTTAGCCTATATGTTGTCGTCATCTCCGCTTTCTTTTTTTTTTTTGGGTGAATTACGAAACTGCCAATTTTTTTAGGAAAGAGATTCGAAAAATGCAATTTTGAACCATAAAAGTGTAATAGTAATGCTACACTAAAAGTTTTGTGACGATTTTATTTCTATTGGATATAAAAAAATTGTGGTACACGAAAATATTATTTAGTATACAGAAAATTTATTTGGTATATAGAAATATAATTTATTGTAAACTAAGCATATAATCTAGAGAGTTATGTTCATGATATATTATAGATAAAAATACAAAACAAAAGTTGAACAATTTTGGTAAGAATAACAACAGACAATTAAAAAGATAATGTCATTAGATTTGAATCAATGTCATTAGATTTGAATCAATTAGTGAAAAGTATATTCTAAGTTGGACTTCAAACCACCTTCACCTAAAAAGATAAAAAACAAAATAACAAAACGAACCGAACAAACATGTCTTATGTATGACAATCGAACTTCTAGAATAAGAGCAGAAATTTTGATGTTATTATGGTTGAGTAAATAACTAAAAACTATATTCTAATTTTGAATTTATGATTTTACAGTATTTATCTTGTAATAACATTACAAAAAAAGATATTATACCCTACACCCACATGGAATAAATAACCCAAACATGTGATTTTACAGTATTTATTCCGTAAAAAAATTATAAATGAATGAATCCATACTCTCAACACATATTAATGGACAAAACATATTGCATATTTTTTTTTAAAACAAATTGCATTACTTCCTACGTGTGTTTTTAATTGTATTTTGTCATTTTTTTGTTCTTGTTGTTTTTGTAGCCTTCTGTTGTAGATCTTTGGTCTTCCCGTCTTCTTATTTTCCTGTGTAACCGTTGTCACAATTCAAAAACGGTAATAAATAGTTAACATGTTTACCAAAATTTAAAATTTAAAATAAATGTCTTATCAACAAAACACATAACATATATGTGTCTACGAAAATATATGGGAAAATAAATAAAAAAATTTGTACAACTCAAACAGCGGAAAAATTGTTACGTTTGAATCAATTACCAAAATCTATACTCTAATAAAATTAAACTACATTATAAATACAGAAGTCAAACAAAAACATCTCGTAAAAAAATACGTAACATAAATTTGTCAAAGAAAACTCGTAGACAAAATAAATAAAAATAAATAAATAAAAAATAAAAAACTCAGCACATCAAATAGTGATTTTTCGAGTAACGTGGACGAAGTGGCTTTTTCGAATCCCATACCTAAAATTGTGGCATTTTTGTTAATTTTCCCTTTTTAAGTCCAATTCGATTTTTTTCTGTTTATTTTTTCTATTTCACTCTTTTGTTCATTTGTACTGCCACCACTTGTTTATACTCCTTAGTTTTCTATACTTCTATTGATAAATGATAAAATGTTTTACAGACCTTTTTGGTTTATTTTATTTGTATTTTAAAGTGTTGATAAAAAAACTAGTTTTATTTAATGTTTTGAGACAATTTGTATTATGCTGTATATTTTACTATTGACTGAATTATTATGACTAACAGATTAAATGATGTTAATGTAAAAAATTTAAATAAACAATTTATGTTATTTCTTAGTTTTCGTGTATTTTGTTAAAACATCTTGTAAATCGACAAGAGGTAGAAACTATTTTGGTCAGTTTAAATAGTAAACCCAAACCAAGTTGAATCCGGCTGAATCTACTTCAGCAAAAGCAAAATGGTCAATTAAAAGTCTAAACATTGAGCTAAAAAAGTTAGGAATCCTAGTGCATATACAATATGTTTCAATCATGTTCATTGTTCTTGTGTTTTCAAGAAAAATAAATCTGGTTAAAAACAAGAACAAGATATGTTTCATCGGTTAAATTACATTAATTAAAAAAATAGTATTATAATCGATACAAATATTATAAATTAACATCAGTTATAATAAGTGACGTCACTGCTAATTATTTGACATTAATTAAATAAAATCGATACTACTTAATCTTAATTTGCATCACTTGTTTAAGTGATAGGAAAATTGTATCATTTAAAAAATGATGCAATTTGCTTTCTTACATTTATTCACATTGTTCAAACAAGCTGGGAGGAGAAAATTATTCCTCTATAAATAAACATCATTCTAGAATAAGTTTAGTAAGAGATTAGATGAAAAAAATCATCACTAAATAATTATTTTAACATATTTATTTTAATTAAATAATTAATAATATGTGATACATTGTCAATAAATTTATATATTATCATATAATTATAATAATATTTTATTTAATCAAAATTTAATTAAATTTAAATATTAAAATCAACTAATTTTAACATTAATTATTTACGACCGATGCAATTATAAAAAAAATAATACAACTATATAACACCATTTATATTAATTGATACAAACTTAACATCATTTTGTTTGTAACTGATGCATACTAACATCAAATACAAAAACTGATGCAATATTTATCTCAATGGATGTAAATATATTGCTATCATTGTTTCTTAAATTATTTACATAATTGATGCAAACCGGAGTTCTCTATTTCTAAAAATAAACAAAAAATTTGTTAAAAATACTATGGGATTGGACCATATCGATTTCCTTATCATATTGATGAGGCTTTGTGCCTACTTACCCAAACGTAGCCTATTAAACTAGCTATTGGCTATGTCACTGTGTGCTCCGGTATGGTCGGTGCATAATTGAGTAATGCGCGTGCGGTATAGTAGAATGAGAAGCAGAGCATGCACGTGTTGTTTGTGCGACATGGTACGCCAAAATCGGGTCGTGGGGTCGCATATTTGAACCACTTTAGACTCGAAAACAATTCCCTGTTGATATTTATGGGATCCTATGCATCTTAATTTCTGAATTTTGTTTCCTTTCTCGATATAATGTTCTTCATTTAAAACTGAAATTTAATTCCAGTAATTCTGTATCCCCTACAATAATTGAATCTCGCTAAAAATCAACGCCTTATTTAAATGGCTTTCTAATGAGCGAAAACACTTTTTGCGGTGAAGCATATTTTTTTTGGGTAAATGCGGCGAAAACATCTTGTTAATTCAAATTAGTACATACTAATATATTAAAATGAAAACAAAACAAAAGAAAATGTGCAAAATGGGTATAGATTCCTTAACCTGCTAAACTGCTAATGGTTCTTGTCAGTGACTTGTTAGTCTCTTTGAAAAATGTAACGATCCATACCACTTTTTTTTTTGTCAACCTGCTGAAAAAGTAACGATCCATACTAATATCATTGTTATGACAAATTTTATGAAACTTAGGAAATATATACTCTTTTTTGTCTAGGAAAATATATATTCAGTGTTATGGAATGCGAGAGCATAGGAAGTGTTCAGTAATCTCTGCAGATGGACCGTACAAGTCAGCAACCATTCTGAATCTAATATAATGTCTTCCTCTGCCAATTGATATATTTCTGGTCAAATACGAAAACATCTACTTTAAGTTTACAGTGTCATCTAACCTACGCATTTATCAAAATAAATGCACAATTAATTCTGAAGGAAATACTTTAAGTTTACATTTCACATTAAAAAATACCTTTTTCCTTGCTTTTTAAAAATTTCGCAGAAGCTCATAAGGGGATCGTATAAATTGCACTGTGATGAATATTCGTATCAGATTAAATTCGAAGAATAAAGATTACCTGTCCCTTACAAAATGATTTATCGCTTATAAAATATACATACACTAATCTAAGATCAGTAATCTTAACAAAAAAATATAAGATCAGTAAGTGGTAGATTGTCATGTTCTGAACATCATCACATATTAACTAACATGGAGAGACCCGCTAAGTAGGGGAGAGGGTTTCATGAAAGAATAGCAAAGTGTGGAGAGATGGTGGTTCATGGTTGTGTGTCTGTTTTGTTTTTCTGTTGGTTTTCCATGGTAGGTGTGTTAGAACTTAGAAGAGAGATACCATCGAGAGTTAAATCAAATGTGATTTGAGCTTTTTTGGGTTGTTAGTTAGAACGACTTTATATGTTTCGTTTCATTTTCATTTTCCACTTTTCATAAACAACAAAAACAAGAGCACTAATTTTAATTTTTTAACATCATAGCAAAACCCCATAGAAACAATCTTGTTATACTCAATGGTTTTAAAGTGAAATTTGGAAGAAGAAAAAAGAAGTGAAAACAACAAAAAGATCCATAGAAATGGGAAAAAGGAAAAAGACTGAAAATAGAAGGAGCTTAGGTTTCTTCAACGTGTCTCTTTCTTCCCCTACACGTGAGATCAAACTAATTAACGTTTACTATATATTTACATTTAAGTAAACCATTGATTTTTATCCATTGTTCAAATTAATTAGTTAACCACATTAGTTTACAAAAAGTAAACCAACATTGTGTCCGGAAAGCAATCGTAGTAATTTGAATAATATGATGTTTTGTTTGAGGCAACAAAGATTAAAAAAAGCAGTTGAACTAAAAAAGAGGTTTACGGATGTTTAACAACTTTTCATCTCTTTCCACTTTTCCAAACACATCTCACTGCTCACAACGTAGGAAACGTGTTCACTGTCTTTTCTCTTTCTTTGTCCTACCCTTTTTTATTTATTTCTTCATCTCTATACGTATTCACATTTATGGTTTTTCATATATTTTTTTTGCCAAATTTTCAGCGACAATTATTGTGAAGACGTTATCAAATATTTGGTTATAACTTAGACCAGATATAATATATAGTATTCAGACACTATATTAAATTAAATATCTAGAATATAAAACTGTAATTGACAATTTTTGTAATATATCAGCTTTCAAATCAGTCCGTGACAGTCCATGAACCTTTTAACAGTTGTATAACAGCATTTTGTCAGAAAACAAGGTCACAACATATACATACACGCACATAGCTTAGAGACATACGTAATAATACCACAAAATATCAATGATGATGATATACAAGTCATATTTAATATTGCATCTTCTCCTCCAATGAGGATGGAGATGGGCCAAGCTGACCTGGCGTCTCACTCCGTTACACTTTGTTTCCCGTCTTCATCTTGTTCCTCACCTCATCACTAACCAACAAACAACATTGTATCATGTCCGAAGATCATCACCGTTGGATGGATCAGATCGCTCCATGGGAATACTTTTCCTTAAACATGGCTAACGATCAACATCATCATCATCGCTACTATACAAGTCATAGAGAAGAAGATATTAGGAACCATAATCTAAGTAAATACGACAAGAAAGAGACGCGAGACTGTGGAAGTTGTGGCTACTCGTCGTCTTCAAAAGCTTCAGTGGTGAGAGGACATTGGAGACCAGCTGAAGATACAAAGCTCAAAGAACTAGTCGCTGTCTATGGCCCTCAGAACTGGAATCTCATCGCCGAAAAGCTCCAAGGAAGATCCGGTACGTAAATACTATCGCTTAATTAAACCTTTTTCAAGATTTGGGTTCTTGATATTTTGGCCAAAATATTGAGCAGGGAAAAGCTGTAGGCTTCGATGGTTTAACCAACTAGATCCGAGGATAAACAGAAGAGCTTTCACAGAGGAAGAAGAAGAGAGGCTAATGCAAGCTCATAGACTTTATGGAAACAAATGGGCGATGATAGCAAGGCTTTTCCCTGGAAGGACTGATAATTCTGTGAAGAACCATTGGCATGTCATTATGGCTCGAAAGTTTAGAGAACAATCTTCTGCCTGCCGCAAGAGGAAGACGATGCTTCCTCCTAATCCTCACCCTTTCAATGATTTTGACCCTACTAGGTTAGCTTTGACCCACCTTGTTAGTAATGACCAGAAGGAGCTAATGTTGCCATTGCCAATGCCTTGCTTCCCAGGTTTGAGTTTGAGCTCTCTTTCCTTTCTTTTTAAAATCTCATACCCTAAAGTGCATCTTTCATATTTTATTTTTGGAAACGTTTAGGTTATGATCATGGAAATGAGAGTCTATTGATGGTGGATATGTTCGGAAGCCAAATGATGGTCGGCGATTACATTGCAAGGACACAAGAGACCACTACATTTGAATTTTCAAACCAATCCGGAAAGAGTGAAATGTTTGCAACGTTGAATGAGGAGAAGAAACCACCTTTTTTCGATTTTCTTGGATTGGGGACGGACTGAACATCATGACCATGAACAAGACTGGCTTAAGTTAGTTAACAAACATTATGAGATAACTTTGATTTGAGTCCTTATCGATGTAGGTGTATTGTGTTAGTTAATTATTAATTTGTAGATTAATTGTTGTTGTCCTTAGCCCCACGCAACATTCCTTAACTCGTGTTAGTACGTACATACCAACTCTTTGGTTCATTTAATGCTTTCATTTGTGTAATGCCAAACTGTCTCACCTTCAAAACCAAATTTGATTTTGAATATAAACATGTACCACTTTATAGTTCTAACTAACTCTTAACTTATATGAAAATGTCAGATTCCATCATTAGTGTCCAAAATTTATGTGGAGTCGGTAAGAGTAACATGCTTCGTATATGAAGGTGAAGATGACATATGTTAAAGGGACGATGATGTGGAAATAATAAGCGACAAAAAAAGTAACAGAGAAATCAGAGATAAAGAAGTAATGTACTTTTGTATTTATTTGGGGTATGCAGAAATTAACAATAACATGCGATATTGATGAGGTCGCAAGATTCAGGCACAGATTCTGCAACAGAAAGTCCAAACACCCACTCTTAAATTATTCTCACACCCATTGCATTTTTTATTCCCTCCAAGCAAAAAAACTTATTCATTTCATTGCTCCTTACTTATGCGTCTCATCGACCTCATGTCACCCACATGGTCCCTTCTTCTCTTTGTCCTAATTATTATTTTTGTAATATTCTTTTAATTCATTTCATGATACTATTTGCATACGTCATAGTAGTTTTAGTCAGCTTAACTCATTTGTGTATTTAAATACTAGGAGTAATTGATAGATTTACTAATTTGATATTAGATTATGTATTATTTTCTCTTTTCACGAAACGTCATTTCCACTTCTTGTTTTCCTCGTTTACAAGTCTGTTAAGTAAGCTATAATAATTTTGCGATTCCATTGGGTTTTTACCAGTTGCATTATTTTAGTGAAAGCGCATATTATATTTATATATTTCACGATTATATATTCAACAATAACGAAATATTTAACTGTAAAATCTTCACTCTCAAAAATTTGTGAATAAATTAACATTTTGCTGTTATAGCTCATTTTTTATTTTACTTAATTTCTGCTGTTTTCATGTGTTTATACTGTTACCACTTATGAATGAGACCCGACAATGTGCGTGTGTTTTTTTAGTTAAGGTTCCGCGTGAGATCCACAAGAAAAGGAGAAAACGGTAAGCATTCCTTCTGTGCACCATACAAGACGGCGTACGTTTCACTTAAAGCTATTGCTATTCGAGGCTCAGGCCCATGCTCAGGCCCATACTCAACCCTGGAAGTAGTATATGTTGATCGAAGACTACCAATTTGCATGTGAATCAGAAAAGCTACTCTGTAATTTATTAGACTTTGTTAAAAGGAGGAATAGAAAGTAAAAACGAAGTATATACTGTAGGTTGATTAAATCAAAACGTTAAAAACAGTTACGTGTTGAGGTAAATACTTAACCAAAACGTCTAATAGCCCAAAGGGCAATTATTAAAGGAGAATATTCATGTTAATGTAGTTCCTTTTAGTTAATCCAATAATTAAATATTGATGATTCTTTTTTCCGTTTTTCTTTCAAAAAGGAAAACCTTTTCTGTTCGTTTCTAAAAAAAGCTGAACTACTTTACGAACATATACGCATCGCTTGCTACGTAATATGGTCCAGGTGAAAGCTAAGAGGCCTCCTTCAAGTTTCTACCTAACTTTATTCTTTCTTTTTACATTTTAAAAATATTTGATGAGTTTAGGGTTTTTTCATGACTTTTATTGGGCTAAATCGGTTGGCAGTAGGTTTGTTATCATATATGTGGATATGTTGGATATCTAATCCGGATCTGTATTCGAAAAAGCAGATATATGAGTGTGATGGATCCGGATATTAAAAAATTTCGATTCATATATTCGTATCTAGTCAAAAAACTCTTTTTTACCGGATATCTGTATTTTACCTATGCATATTTATATCTATGTGTTGTTGGTTATCTACAAAATATCCATTTTTTATCTTTGGGTATCCGATAATTTTTTCTTTTATTTTGAGATACGGATATCCACGAATTGATAATTAGATAAGTTCCCTAATAATAAGGACTAGTAAATATATTCGTAGAAAAATTAGTAACGTTGGAGTCGGTCAAGCCATAGAGCTTTGTGTATAAATACAAGTATTTGTGAATCAATGAAGCAATATAAAAGCACGTAATGTTTATTTAATTCGTTTGGATTCCTCAGAAGTAATTAGCACTATAGGAATTCATTTGGTATTTTTAACTGATAAACACTACCTTACTAGAAATACAATATATATGCCTTGGAACATCGATACAATTGTCATTTAGGCTCCGAAGCGCCCAATTAATCCAAGAATGAGAAAGCTTTTTGATTAGGAGTTTTCTGCAAACCTATCACATGTAAAACACCTGAGCCCAAATTCAAATGTTTAAATAACCCACACGTAAACTTTGCACATAGTGTAATATAACATGAGCGAATACCGAATTTACTTCCTTGGTTTAATATATGCTCTCCGAATACATATATATACATCTATTTCTCTTTTATCTCTCCACTCCTGGCTCGAACACCCCAAACTTTTGTGTTCCCTCGGTTTCCATTAATGTTCAAAAATGGACTCACCAACCACTTAGAAGTTAGAACAAACTTCCGGTTTGGGGAAAGACCATGCGAACCCTCCATGCTTATCCTTCAAACGTGAGTGGGTTAAAGCTTTTATCCACTATAATACTATATATATATGATTGCATATAACAAGAAAAAAAAAACTTTCTATTAACAAATTAGACAATAAAAAAAAGGTTTAACCAACTAAATATGTGTTGTTTTAACGTTCTGTAAATCGAATTGAAATTTCATTTAAAAAGACATCATTTATTTTTAATGGAAGAGTCGTAAGTATTATAATAAATTAATTATAAAATTAAAACGATTATGATCCAGATTTTTAAATTATACGGTTATAAGGACGCTAAGACGTACCATAGAAAGGGTATAAAGCGATGCAACATGGTATATAAAGAAATTGCATTATAATAACGAAAATGAGTAGTATAAAAGCCATTATTAAAATATAAAATAGAAAATGAGTAGTATAAAGGAGTAGTGAAGATGCAAAAGGAAGAAAAGGACATTGGAAAAGAAAGAATAATTGTTTTTTCAGAAAAAAAGTAGACTGTATGCACTTCTTTTAGCTTTTTTTCAGTGCCAGTAAGTTGGATTCGTTCTTTAATCCAAGAATGAAAGTGAAAGATGCTATGCTTCTGCCTTCTTTTTCTTTGGTTTCGTATTCCACTTTTCCTGATCTCTTCTCTTAAATTAACTTTACGCATGTACGCTAAGTACTAAGTACATACAAGACTATAATCTGAAACCTCATGATCTTCGATTCTCACATGCATTTTACCAGAGAGGACAATTCAGAGTTGAGAATATTTATCTGTTGGGATCATGGGCAAAAACGTAATTGTAATTCGTGTTCTGTGCCAGCGTGGCAGATAGATCACGGAGATATTAATCTAAAAGTTTATATATGCTGCAACTTCATCACACAATGGAGAGAAAATATCTACAACTCCAAAAATATTTTCAATTCGTGTACAATAGTAGTACTATATCTACTCTTAGTTCGAACAGCAAAATACCTACACAGATTTTTCTTCTTCCACAAGGTAACAATTAGCTAAAATCATATCTCTCCAGTTTCATGAATATATATACTATATCATCACTGTCTGATTATTGTTGCATGCTCTCCCTGAAGTTCATAGATCTAGACATCGCTGCAGGGTTTGCTTGTAGATTGATAGACGTTTCAGAAACCAAGCTTCTTCTGTTGCTACCCTTTGTTTCAAATCCATTGAACAAACTAAACCCTACCGTTTTTTTTTCCGGTTTTGTTGGTAACTTAGACCACACCGCCCTTCTAGTAGCTTCGCTATTAATTCTAAGAGATTCTGAAACCAATCTTGCTGTTGTAGTGGTAGTAGCAGTAGCATTGGTGGTAGTATCATTGATTCCTCCTTCAGTTTGATCCCTTGATCGTTTTCCTAAACATGGTGAAGTCTCTGAGGTAGGCCATAGAGGAACCGTGCAGCCCCAATAGAATGGGACAGGGTAAAAATTAGCATTAGGACCCGTTGGATTCCATTGGTAAGGCCAGGGAGAAGTATTATTAGGTGACATTACTTGCGGAGGAAGAAACCCTTGATAATTTTTGTGTTCTTGGGAAACTGAATCAGCGGTTATCTTTGTTGTATCTCCTGACTGACTCTTACCAGTCTCTGTAACCGAAGATTCGGAAGAACCGAAACTAAGGATCGTTCCCGAGTTATTGTTGTCACAATCCTCAGACGTGACTTGCAAGTAATGGTTTGAAGAAGCCCAGCCTTTGTTCTTGCGACGACCTGAGCCGACCGGGACGTTCCTCATGGATCCACCAGCTGTCCAATACCTTTGACAGTTCCTACAGAAGTAACGTGGCTGGTTCACGTTGTAGTTGTTGTAGTAACAGAATTTGGTGTTTGCGCTTTCGCATCTCGGACATGGCAAAAGCTTGTCTGGTGTTTTTAGAGTCGTTGATTTGTCCGGTGATGTAGTACTTGTTGTTGTGATCTCGCTCTGTTGATCACAATTGTTCTTGGAGCTTCTTGGTGATGAATTCTCAGATGCTGGTTTTAGTGGTTCGTTAAGATCAGATAAAACGTAAGGATCTTTGAATCTGTTATTCTCTTGCTCGGTTTTAGTAGCCGGAACCTGAATTTTTTTTTCAGAATTTGGATTAGAGTTAGCAAGAGCCATGACTTAAAGGATAAAAACAGTAACTAATTTTTATCCTCTTTAGTAATAATAATTACCTAGATAAAATTAGCATGGTGAAAGCTGTGGAATCCGGTATATTTTCTAATTCAATAAAAAGTACAAATTACAAATTACAAGCAGATGAAACAAATTCGGAAAAATCAAAACTCATAGTGATACACGTAGCATGATTATCAGTAGATAGATTAACCAGGAAGTTACTAATTTTACGGCAACTCAAATTCCATAAGAAAAAAAAACCAGAAACTAGATTTCAGATCGGGATCGACCCATTACAAGATTCCATTGGCCTATAAATGGGTCTCTCTCAGAATCTTAAATTAACCAATGAAACGTCATGGAATCTCTCACTAATATATACTTTTCTTTTTGGTAAAACTCTTAAGAAGTTAAAACAAAAAAAAAAACTCTTAAGAAGTTCGTTGATGTTAAATGCAGTAATATATAACAGAAGAGGAAACAGGATTAGGATTAAGTGACATACCCTGTCTGGTCCAATTGAGGGAGAACAAGAAGATGAAGAAGACGACGAAGCCTCCTTGCTTTGATCAGAAACACCATGAACAGGGGACAACGAGGACGATGGAACATGATGATTCACAGCGAAGAGAGACGTAATTGTCCTCCCAAACAACTTTATTTCCATATCTCTAGCTTTAGACATAACTAAATTCCTCCAACTTAAAACTCAGATTCCTCTGTTTTTGATGTGAAGATGGGAGAAAAGAAAAAAAGAGCATGAAGAGAATACAAGGGGCTGAGGTTGGTATTAATGATAGTTGAGCGTATGAGTTAGAGAGACATAGAGAAAGATAAAAGAACACGTCAGAAGATAGAAAGAGACATGTTGAAATGTGAGAGCCACATGTTGTTAAGAAAGTGGGCATTTTGAGATCTTTTTCACGCTCTTTTTGATTCCCCGTTCTAGTGCCGCTTAAAGATTTTCCCACCTCCCTTTCTTGCCACGTTGGATTTTACTCTTTTAATTAAAGGAATATAAAGATAATAAACACTTGGTTCCTAGTGTTTTGTTCACAAAAAGCATTTTTTTCAGAATAATATTTGTGTAGTGCTTATTCAATATGGTGTAAACGCACCGAATAAAGAAAGAAAAACTCAATCAAATCGTTCAAGTCAGTCAGATGTTATACGTACGTTAAAGTCATAGTAACATTCGAAGGAAAAGGGTTTAAAACTATGACCCGTACGTAACTACGTAGTTATCAATAATAAAAAAAAACAATAAAAAAAAGACTATGACCCGTACATATCGACTAGTTCTCAAGTTCATATTACTAATCGAAACTCGATGTTAAAAAAACATATGTTTTTGTTTTATCGTAAGTGTTGTTTTGATATTTTTTACACAAATAAAGAAAATTTATTCAAAAAATTACATTAACATCTCTATAGAAAAATTTGGCTATTGGTATTCTCTTCTTAGTCTTCTATTATTAATTTAAGTTTGAGGTTAAATAAATTATTTGATGTCAAAATTTACATCATGAATCTAAAAACCACATTTATTTCAAACAAAACAATCTTAAAATGACACATTATTTGAAAAGGAGGATTAACTAAAAATTTTAAGCAATTTTTTTTTTCATACAATTTCATATAAACATCTGAAGTTATATCTCTTCTCGACAGAATTAGGTAACAAGTGCATATTTTATACATGATTATAAAGTTCTTTCAGTATTTCTATGATTATAAGATTTTGTATGTAATCCGACAAGGCATAAACTGTCAATGCCAGGCTGTGAAACCACGTGGCATATAGCCCACTTCGTTTCCGAGACATCCTACATCTCTGCCCACGTAAGCTGTAATCAAGCACGTGTGGATTGGTCCATCGACTTAAAAAGGTTCTTCTGCCAGAATCTAGCTGTTCGTCACGCATGTGACCAATTAATATCCGACACGTGTCGTAAGATGAACACATTTTCTGGTGTAGGGTACGCTGTAGCGTATCCAACATAGCAAGCATCGTTGTGCTCTTTTATAAATGGAAAGTAATATAAAATTTTGAACAGTTTGTGGTAGTAAGGGAGGCTATGTTCTGGTAGTGTCTGACCTGTGGCACTTCCAGGTATGAGATAAGGCTGGACCATATCTTTTTCTCTTATCTGATTGTCTTTTCAATCGTGTTTTTAGTTTTTTAACAATTGTTTTCGTATTTTGCAAATATTATTCCTGCTTATTTTATAATATCTCGGTAGTTGTACAGTAACAACGAAAAGTAAGATATGATCGATGAATAAGTGACATAATGAAAGCCCATTATCATTTATGAATTTCAAGGTCGAATGATCATATTATTGTGAATAAATACATATCATATTTGGAAAGTAAAAGGTATAATGTGTGAGTAAGGAAAATCTTTAGGAGAAATAATTAATTTATAGTTTTTAAATAAATTGTGTAGTTTCTTAATATTTGTGTTTTTCCCCTTAAACATTTTGAAGTGAAATTGAGTGAGTACAATGATTGGGAAAATAAAATTTCCGAACTGTGCTAACAAATTGTATTCATTATATATACTCAAATATCGAAAAAGTAGTAAAAAGTTAGAAGTTAATGAAGTGTAATCGAATTCTTGTAAAAAGACCTTTGTCATATAATTTAAAAAATTCTCTTAATTATTTAGTCACAAACTACTAAAACAGTGTTTTTGTTTACGTGGCTTTTAGGACTCCAAAACCCTTGTTAATGGGAGAAACTTGGGCATGATCTATATGGGATCAAATTATAGGCTTGTAAAAAAAAAAGGTTCAAAATAAAAAAGTCCGCTCTATACAGGCTTTTGTGTTGTTCATTCTAGGCCCATTGAAGGAGAGTACAGCTAAAACGACAGCCTCTAAAGAGGAGTCATCTCAATTTTTATTTTATTTTTAACATGGTGGAGAGTGTGATTCTCGGCGTCTAACATCTCATTTTACTTCCTCAATTCCTATCGGACTAATCCTTTTTTTTGGTTAAAGGATATACTAATCCTTATTTAGTGGTCTTTTTCTTCTCTTTGGTCAAACATTTAGTGGTGTCATCAATTGATTATTGATCCTTCGCAGGATGGCATTAGTCAAACACTTATGAATAATGTAGAAATATGTAAGATCTTGAAAATCTCTGTATCCGTTCGGAATATTTATCTCATCGTCACAGATAATAATCTAATATCAAAATATAGTTCTAAATAGTTTATTTACATTAAAATCGATGTTAGTTGAGCCATTTTACTATTTTAGTATAGGGATAATTAGGCAACTACTGTTTCAATTTGTTTTATTCGTATTCGTACTGTTTCAAATTTAATTTTAAACTACTAACAATACGAATAATTACATATGTATAGGGATAATACATCAGGGGTGATGTCATCACCACATCCATATCTTCTTCGAAGTTTTTAATCTTTATATATCAAGAATGTTAGCAAATTATCTCTCTCTCTCTCTTTTCCCTGGGAGCAAAAAAAATGGAGATATCAGTTGCGTCAGTGACAGTTTCAGTAGCTATAGCTGTTGTGTCATGGTGGATATGGAGAGCTTTAAATTGGGTTTGGTTTAAACCAAAGATGCTTGAGCGATTACCTAAGAAGACAAGGTCTTTTCGGAACTCCTTACACACTTCTTGTCGGCGATTTGAAGAAGATGTCTAGCATGTTGACTAAGGCAAGATCTAAACCCATCAAACTAAACGATGACATCACTCCACGTGTCGTGCCTTATCCTTTACAAATGCTCAAGACATACGGTATGCTTCTTGGTTAGCCTCTGTTTAAAAATGTTTCATATTTTGTAACCTTTGTGTGGTTTGGAACAGGAAGGGCTTTTTTACATGGTTTGGACCTATACCAACCATAACTATAATGGATCCTGAGCAAATCAAGGAAGTGTTCAACAAAGTTTATGATTTCCCGAAGCCACATACATTTCCTTTGGGGACATTAATAGCCAAAGGACTCACTAATTATGATGGTGATGAATGGGCGAAACACCGCAGAATAATAAACCCGGCTTTTTATCTTGAGAAGATCAAGGTGTAGTAGGAATAAGTTAGGTTCTTGTATAGAATATGGTACCTGCGTTCCACCAGAGCTGTAGTGGGATAAGTTAGTTTTGGATAAAGGCTCGTCATGTGAAGTTGACGTTTGGCCTAGAATTGTGAGTATGACTGCAGATGTGATCTCTCATACAGCTTTTGGCAGCAGCTATAAAGAAGGGCAGAGGATATTTGAGCTCCAAGGAGACCTAGCACAAGTCATCATGCAATCTATTATGAAAGCTTCCATTCCTGGATATATGTAATGAAAACGCTCAAGTTGTCTCTTAATCTTTTAGTGATGCAATCTATTAGAGACTTGAACTATGTTGTGACATGAACCATCTTGGTGTAGTTATCTCCCAACAAAGGATAATAGAAGGATGAAAGCAAAAGCCAGAGAGATCCAAGTTATATTGAGAGGGATCATTGACAAAAGGGTAAGGGCGAAAGAAGCTGGGGAAGCACCAAGTGAAGACTTGCTAGGTATACTTCTTGAATCGAATTCGCGGGAATCTAAAGGAAATGGAATGAGCATTGAGGAAGTGATGGAAGAGTGCAAGTTGTTCTATTTCTCCGGGCAGGAGACAACTGCTGTAGTTTTGGTTTGGACAATGGCTCTGTTAAGCCAACACCAAGACTGGCAGGTTTGCGCGAGAAAAAGTGAAGCAAGTCTTTGGCGATAAAGAACTTGATACAGAAGGCTTAAACCAACTCAAAGTTGTAAGTAAAAACAAAATCATAAAACCTTTAGGTAACTTGAGTACTTTTGGCTTTGTTTTGATGCTTTGTGATTAATGATTTATTCATCGCAGATGACGATGATATTGTATGAAGTCCTTAGGCTATATCCTCTATTAACCCAGCTTACACGAGCCATTGACAAAGAAATGAAGCTAGGAGATCTTACATTACCAAGTGGCGTTCAGATCAATCTACCTATTCTGCTAGTCCAACACGACACCCAGCTATGGGGCAATGATGCAGTAGATTTCAAGCCCGAGAGGTTCAAAGACGATCTCTCAAAGGCAACAAAGAGCCAAGTCTCTTACTTTCCTTTTGCGTGGGGGCCAAGGATCTGTATTGGCCAGAATTTTGCTTTGTTAGAGGCAAAGATGGTAATAATGGCTTTGATTCTGTGGAGATTCTCATTTGAGCTCTCTCCTTCTTATGTTCATGCGCCTCACACAGTTATCACCATTCAGCCACAGTTTGGTGCTCATCTTATCCTGCACAAGCTATAAAACAATAGCCTTACCAGATAGTGCCCATGTGATGTTTTCAAATGAATTTGTTATACCTCACCTTTTTGGCCCATGGCTGAAAGGGGAATTGCTATTAGGGATTCAGATTCCTAGAATCGGACCTGTTCTCTAAAATTTAATTTAGATGATTTAATTTTTTTATCCCACACTGAATAGTTACGTTATTAAAAAAAAAAAACTCTTCTCGTTTATCAAACTGTTTTATCAAGATGAAGATTGGCAATGGGAGACTGGGAGGAATACAAATTTTCTAAATTAATGACCGTAACATCCTCATTTCTGGGTAGCCGTGATTTGGCCAAGTAACTGCGCTAAAAGAGAACTCGTATTTTGGTCTCATAAGTGAGTCAACAAAAAACGTTTAAAATAATGGATGCATGCATGTTACTAGTCAAGAAAGTTCGTATTATCTACCCGTTGATCATTTTTATCTCCTTTTTTTTTCTTTAGCAACAACTTTGATCACGTTTGTATTAAAATTTCAAGGGGCTTTTTTGTAATACAAGCTGTATGCAATACAAATGTTATTTTAATTTTTCGGTGTTGTGTTGACGGGAAAAAAAAAACTTGTACACTGTTGTACAGTACTATATAAACAATGTTTGAATAAAAATAAGAAATGTTGACCAAAAAATATATAAATTTTTTTTGATAAATTAAAACTGAAAATTTTATTATTGAAAAGCAAAAATTTTTAATACTGCCAACAAAATTTATACACAGAAGGCAGTAGCGTGCGTGGAAAATTTAAATGCTTTTGAAGTTTCAACTCCAACAACGGTCAAAACTGGCTTACTGATTTCATATTTCTTTTCACTGAAAGTTCCAATATATGTGGGTATATAATAATCACATGTCTTATGCAAATTAACACAAAATTAACTTAGCAGAATCATCAACACTCGCAAGATATAGAAAAAAAGAGAGATGGCACCTACTTACACAATGGCCGGAGGTGAGGGTCCGAACAGCTACAGTCAGCATTCAACGTATCAGGTTGAATTTTTTTTTATATATGTAACATGTTAAGTCTATCTTCTTGGAAACATATTATCGTTTATTGAAGATCGATGTATATATACTTTTGCTTTATACGTGAAATATTTTGGTACATAAATTTTCCGGAATCTAACATTTTCTTTGTAACACGTAATTTACATACCAAGAATGGATCAGTTTTGATGCTTACTCAGTTACTTTTGTTCAACTAATCTTGAAATATAAGGGGTTGGCATTAAACCAAAAAGAATCGAGCTCCCATTTATACAACAATATGTTTAGGTATTATAACCAAACTAGCTAAAAAAAGTTAAATCAAACTGAAAAAAGCCTAATTAACTTACCTATTTCTAGTTATCATTTAGAATTATAACAGACATAAAATTATAAATGATTAAAATTTTAAAAATGATTACATAGGAAATTTTAAATATAGCATATTTCTTTAATTTACATATTAATATTAAATATAAATAATTTTGAAATTTCTTAAAACTAATATATTTTGTATATTCATGGTGGAATTGGATTGTTGCAGAGAGCGTTGCTTGAAGTCGCAAAGGCAAAAATCAATGGAGCCATTTCTACTAAACTCGACATCAACTTAGCTTTGAATCGCTTTAAAATAGCGGATTTTGGTTGTTCCACTGGACCTAACACCTTCCTTGTAGTACAAAATATAATAGATGCCGTAGAACAAAAGTATCCTAAAGAAAGTCAAGACGATAACATTGAGTTTCAAGTTCTCTTTAACGATCATTCAAACAATGATTTCAACACCCTTTTCAAAACACTTCCTCCGACGAAAAAATACTTAGTTGCTGGAGTTCCTGGTTCTTTCTTCGGCCGTGTTCTCCCTCGCGATAGTCTCCATGTGGGACATTGTTCTTACTCGCTTCATTGGTTGTCCCAAGTTCCCAAAGGGATCGTGGATAAAAACTCTCCTGTGTGGAACAAGGACATTCATTGCACTGGATTCACGAAAGAAGTCGCAGAAGCTTACCATGATCAGTTCATGATCGATATGGGAAGTTTCTTGAAAGCAAGAGGTGAAGAACTCGTCTCTGGAGGCTTGCTATTTCTTCTTGGATCATGTTTACTAGATGGAGTTAAAATGTCTGAAACAATGAAAGGGATGTTTCTTGATTTCATGGGAAAATGCCTCCAAGATGTAGCTAAAGAGGTAAGTAAATCTCCGTCTCGCTCAAATCGGTCATTAATAGCTTTCTTGTAGTGTGCAAAAAAGTGAAAATGTATTCTATTTTATGTATTTTTATAGGGATTAATCGACCAAGAAGAGCTAGACTCTTTCAATTTCCCAATCTATCCGGCACACGTGGCGGAATTCAAGAAAGTTATTGAGGACAATGGGAATTTTACGATAGAAGCGTTTGAGAAGATTAGTCATGCCAACGAAGAGTTTCCTCTGGACCCAAATTTCTTAGCAACTTCACACAAAGTTTCATTTGGAGGAGTTCTTGAGTCGCGGTTTGGTAAAGAAGCAATGGAGAAGACAATGGAGCTTATTGAAGAGAAGTGTCCAAAGATACTTCCTCAACTTGCGAGTGCCAAATCCGGAATGCAATATTTTATTATGCTTCGAAGGAATTAATTCCTAGATGATCAATAAAAGATTGATGTCTATTGTGGTATGAATGAGATTCGTATTATTGGCTTGCAAATTTGTTTTTATTTGCAAGAAAAGAACTGCATTATTGTCTGACTTTGTTACTAGATCAATGTTTCACATCAAAAACTCTTTGACAATAAATTTCTTTTCTTGTTTTCCTAGTACAGTTAATCGTCTATTGCATAAAACGTTTCACACGTAAAAACAAAATGTGCCGTATGTTTTGAACTAAAATTTCTTATTTTATTTTTTGCTTTGCCATTATTAATGCTAATTTTCTAATAATTATAATAAAATAATAAAGAAATCTTGAAAATTTGCTAGTGGTCTTTGTTCACTAAACAATATAGTTATATGTAATTAAAGTCAAGTAAATTCTTAGATCGTTTATCCAATAAAAAAAAATTTAAGTCACACAAATATAGTCAATCCGCAACATGCACATGTATGGACTAACATTGACCATTTTTGTTTGGTACGTAAGATATTGTTTTGGGAAAAGATATGTACGAGGCTATTTAATTATAAACTCAAATCAAACTTGTACACATATTATATGGTAATTGTTGGGCGAAAATTCGCCATCCCTTGGGACGACCTGAACACTAAGGAGCGAGACCCGGCACTCCATAAAGCAAACAAAGCATATGCTTTAGGCCACAGTCCACATAATTGACATTTCATTGTAGTGTGGTTTAAGCAATGCCAGTAATGACTCATCATTTGATCGATATTTTTTTCTTTACTTCATTTACTTTCTTTAACACTAGATTTATATATCTGCTCATTGCGCAAATTTAATTTTACTAACAATACGAATAATTACATATGTATAGGGATAATACATCAGGGGTGATGTCATCACCACATCCATATCTTCTTCGAAGTTTTTAATCTTTATATATCAAGAATGTTAGCAAATTATCTCTCTCTCTCTCTTTTCCCTGGGAGCAAAAAAAATGGAGATATCAGTTGCGTCAGTGACAGTTTCAGTAGCTATAGCTGTTGTGTCATGGTGGATATGGAGAGCTTTAAATTGGGTTTGGTTTAAACCAAAGATGCTTGAGCGATTACCTAAGAAGACAAGGTCTTTTCGGAACTCCTTACACACTTCTTGTCGGCGATTTGAAGAAGATGTCTAGCATGTTGACTAAGGCAAGATCTAAACCCATCAAACTAAACGATGACATCACTCCACGTGTCGTGCCTTATCCTTTACAAATGCTCAAGACATACGGTATGCTTCTTGGTTAGCCTTTGTTTAAAAATGTTTCATATTTACTATTTTAGTATAGGGATAATTAGGCAATTACTGTTTCAATTTGTTTTATATGTACTTAATTAGTAACACTCTTATATTTTGTCTTTAGAAAAATATCCCTGGAATGAAAAACTTTATCGTTTGATGCATTGTTCATAAAGCGCCAATGTAAATTATCAAACATATAAAGAAAAAGTTACGTGTTTTTCAAAATTTTCATGAGTTTTTGAAAAATAAAAATAAAAAGTTTGGAAAGCTGTTGTGTCCAAACAAATTTTTTTGAAATATGGTTTCCAGAATATATTTGATTTCCAACATCATTTTAGAGATATGAAAGTTTAATTCAAACTAGTAAGAGTAATTAAAGACAATGTTTATATGAGTCTTACAACCGTCAGTCATGATATTTTGTGGCTTAAACATTTTTTCTGATGATTTAATGGAATTTTCTTCTTGAGTTGGTTTCAATAAGAAACACTATAGGCTAAAATAGTGAAAATTATTATAAATATCGCCAAGTGTAACGGATTAAAACCTAACAAAAATATAATATCAACTTAAAAAAATATTATTTGATCGAATGATGAATTAATAATACATTCTTGTAAAAAATCACCAATAAATTATAAAAGGGACATTCTTTTATCATATATATATATATATATATATATATATATATTAAAACACAGTTTTGAAATGAAATTTGTAGTAAAGGGAAGAAGTATTATGATCTACATGTCACTTACAATCTCAAAACAATATAATGTCTTCCCTAATAACTTATTAACCTTTGTAAGTTATTAATTATATCATGATATTTTTACTTTCATTGAATTACTGTCTTCGAGTGACACATGAATGATGTCACTTTGTTCGACATGGATTAATTTACGGTTTTAAAAATGTTTTTATTTTATTTAGATGTTCTTTTTTGCGCATTTGGATCTGTGCAACACAAGCACATTCGATTGAAATTGGGTCCCTTAAAGCTAAAAGAGAATAATAATCGATGAGGCATCTCTCTTTCAGACTGCTTTCGATCCAATTTCAACACTATTCAAGAATCTCCTTTGTTTTCTTCTTTAATAATTTTCATCTTCTATCATTTCTTCATTTGATCTCACAAGACTTCATTACAATGGATGAAAAGATGCGTTAGATTAATCTAAAGGATAATTATAATAAATTAAAATTTTGTATAAATCTTCGTAAAGAAGAAAACAGTGAAGTCTACTATATAAGTCTTTATAAAAAAAAAGTCTACTATAGAAGTTAACATAAGTAGAATTGTAACATAACAAGATCATCGCTTCTGAATATATTAAAGCTTTCACGGCTGATATATCTTAATTATACACATTTATCACACCATCACCTCAAACTTATTTAAGATAAACACATCTAAGTACTATGTTTTCATGTTTTCTCATTTCTAATTCTTTGTACATAAGAAATTAGATTTAGTGTGAGGCTATATATGTTCAATTTCGAAAACTATATTTCGATGGTATGATCAATCTTGTGACTATCATTCTTAAACGACATGTAGCTCTTGATTCTTTTTTATACATCACGTAACGCTTCATCATGTGGTTTGATGTATAAAAGCTTGATTCGGTTCACTTCATTTTTTGGATAATGGGTTTCAACAAGTAATTAGAGAATATGTTTCTTTTGCATCAGAAAATAGTATATTAAATCGGTGCTTAAGGAGAAAGTTCTATGATCATTATCCTCTCTTGGCTTTGATTATTTTCTTTGCTTGTTTTTCAAACATTCGGGCCACACATATGAATACATGATATATATCTTTATATCTCATATCATATCCATTTATGCATGCATGTGTGTGTGTGAAGTTGGATTAAATGATTAATAATATTCCTTTCTTTAAGAAATGAACAAATGAAAGGTCTCCACTAAAACAGAAACTCGTAGTAGGAGAAGATGCTTCTCCACGACATCAAGCTACCCTATTGGGTCCCCCAATTTCTCTCTTAGTTTTCTCCTCTTAATATCTATTTTTCAGAATCTTACGATTTTATGCCTCATGGGGTCGAATATCATAACAGATCTAAATCACAACTGCGAATGAATCCATTCTTTACAAAGGAGGGTGTGAATTTAGCTAATGTTTTTAAAAATACAAAATTTCAAAATTAAAAATTTATATCCTTTAATGACAAAAAAATGAAGACATGAAACAAGTTATCGAATAATTTGATGATATTATATTGTATCTAAACAAGGGGTGTTTGTTGTCACTTATGAATAATTAAACACTGTATATTCAGAAAGAAAAGAGCGATTAAGAGAATAATAATCATTGGATTTTTGATTCTAAAGACCAAAGTCCGAAAATCAAAGCTTGATCAGATTCTCAGCTTTTGCCGACGGCTCTCCATAAGCCATCACAAATATACAACTATTTCCTTCTTCCTTTTTCTCCAGTTATTTTAAGGAATGATATTTTACATCATTTTAGGTTTTATATTCATCAGTTGAATTTCTTTTCCCCTTAGAGGTAGCGAATCTTTTTTATGGAATATATTTACCTATTGCTTCTACAACAAAAACTGCCTTGGAAAAAAGACTTATGTGAAAGAGAAAAAGGTCTTTTATTTATATTTATATAACTTATAATTCTTATAATCATGGGGTATAGTTTTTCTTTAACCCAAATTTTTACGATAAGTGACAATTCATTCATTTACATTACAATAGTGCCGAAACATGCTTTTAACGCGTAAAATTTAAATTTTATATCCAATGGTAAGTTATAGCGTCAAATTTATAGTCATCATTAACGAGTGTTAATCAACCGTTAACCGTTAACGATACTAACTCATTCGATACATGAGTAAAGATGTAGACTAAACGATGTCGTTTTGAATTAGCAAGTTAAAAAAATTTAAAAAATATATATTATAAACCAGATTTGAAACCGCAACCTCTATCCCGCTTAATGCATATTTGAACCAATTGTACAACCATCCCTATGTATTACACCTAAATTTTAATTTATATGGTATATAAAATTCAAAATCTTGTTTCTGGATTACATAAGGTTTAGTCTAAACCGAATTACAAATCAAACTCAAAAGACCACTAAAAAAATATGTTCTCTGTACAATACTCTAGGGAAAATCCATTCTTCTAAAGCAGACACCAAATAAGAACAAAATTCTTGGATTTATATGCTCTTCTCCAAAGTGCAGGGTAGATCAAGATACCAAAAACCCAGTGAATCGCATACATCTTTTCCCGATTTCAACTCTTCTTCTTCTTCTCTTTTTGTGGAACCACGACGCTTCATCTAGGTAGAGTCCTCATCGCCGGTGGTTTTTGGAGGAAAAATCTGGGTTGGTGGCGGTGGAGCTTGGCGATTAGGTGAGTTCCTAAGCAGTAACTAGACAGAGGTGACAACGTCCGGTGACTCATCTCCCTCAAGACCACAAGCAGAACCGACCACCTCGACAACGCCTCTGCGAGGACACCGAGAAGAGAACCAAGCCGGTTTGGAGGAGACCGAGGAGTGTGTTTCTGTGTCTCCGGCTTGAGGCAGAGTGGGTGAGTCGCTTCAGGGTGGCTTAAGGCTGGATCTATGTCGGTCAACAGCTGCTTGAGGCGGTGCAGTGGCGAGGAGATAAAAGTTGGCGCACCCGGCGTTTCTTTCTTCGACGGCGCAGTGGTGTGGACAACTCGTCGCGAAGAAGCATATACAGGGCCGTGGATTGATGCGACAAAGCTATCGGGTGAGCCGGATCTGGTGTCGGCTTCTGTTCAAGGATGATAGAGGTACCTAGTTTTGGAGAGATCATCGAGCCACCGCTTGATGTCTCCTATATTTAGATTGGTAGTTACCGGTGACATAAGTGGAGATTGGCCAACTCTCTTCGTCTGTCGAGCTTGGGAGGGTCTTCGCTTGACTGGATTGAAGGTCTCACCGATTCTGGTGGTCCAAATCGACATGATTAAGTAGTTTCGGCAACTCTGGTGGTCCACACCATTGAACGGTGTCATGTGTAACCCAGCCGGTTTGTTTCCGTTTTATGATTATGTAATTACTTTGTTTATAAATGAAAAAGAAATCATTTTTTCCCCAATTCTATTTAATTGTGTGGGTTTCTCTTTTGGTTCGTTGGTAGTTTGTAATTCGGTTTAGCCTAAACCTTATCTAGTCCAGAAACAAAAATTCGAATTTCACATACAATATAAATTAAAATATTGGTATAGTACATAGTTGTGGATCAACCGATTAAAACGTGCATTAAACGGGTTAGAGTTCGCGGTTTTGAGTCTGAATTGTAACATATATATATTTTTTAAATTTCTAACTTAAAAATCCAAAACGACGTTGTAATACATGTGTTAGTTGAATCAGTATCGTTAACGGTTTACTAATATCCGTTAAAAACAACTACAAATTTAACACTATAACTTAACGTCGGGCATGAAATTTAAATTTTATCGTTGTTGGATATATTTTATACGCGTGTTGGAGTATATTTTAATACTATCCTAATGTATAGGAATAAATTGGCATTTACCCTTTACCCTATAATCATGGTTTAGAAAAATAAAGTTGCAAAAACAAAACACGTTACAAGAGTCTTGAGACTTGAGAGTTGTAAGTTGATGGATTCCACTTTCAGCACTTGTTAAGTTTGATTGGTTAAAAGTAATTAGTCTCGTGAAGTGGCCCCCTACACATAACACCAAAACATGTATGTAAAGAAAAAATCTGAAATTTTGTTCATAAGGATTGTATCTTTCAAAAGACTTTAAAATATTTTTCATGATTCAATGGTTGAATCTGATTTATTATTTATCGTATAGTGATAATAATATTATAGAAAATAAAATTCCAGTTCTTAAGAGCATTTTTATTTAATTTAATTTTACATAATTGCCAAAAAAACTCTGATATATATATATATATATATATATATTTCAAGCTTTTAATGAATAGATTTTACGGCACGAGAAGGCAAATATTAAAATCTCGGTCACTAATTAGGTTAGCTTGACAAAAAAAAATATTGTCATAAAATATCATTTTTAGATTTGGGGAAATATTAACACACATCAAGCACATGCACTAAAATTAAACACTTTTTTCCTTTTAAAATTCTGCTTTTCAAATAAAATTGTGTGTTTTAAGTCACCAAAATGATTTTTTTTGTGGGTTTCATTTTGATATTTTATTACATATAATACTTGAGTTTATGTTAAAATGTACATACTAAAAAAAAAAACTTGCAAGAGAATGCAGATTCGAGAACATCTGAAAAATTCCTCTACAGTGGATTATAAAACTTCAGCATATATTGTTATGGACATAATATGGACCATCTATGCGTATTTTTATTTTCAAGACTATGCATAGAGCTGTTCTATAATTCAATTTTTTTGTTACAGTTTTAACTTAAAAAGATTTTGCTATATTAATCTAATAATTATACGAAATCTGGCTGGATTCACTTTCTTTGTGTGGGTGGTTATTAAAAAAATAAGGGAGATAGAGGAAGGGATTATTCTTTTTAAAGTTATATTGAGGTTAGATTCCCTCATCCCTACATACAACCAAGAGAATCTGCCAATTCCTCCCATCTTTTCTTTCCTTCAAAAAGATATATACATAGAAAAACTATATTTTACTTTACAATCATATACAATTTTAAATGCTTATATATATACGTATCTACGGCAACACAATATTTTCATTTAGAAATGAACATAAATCCTCAATGTCCATTTTGAAGTGTTATCCAGTCGTCGGATCACACAGCAAAGCCAAAAGATTATACTTCGAAACTACAGTGGATATGAGAAACTAGACTTTAAAACAATAAAACAATTGTCTGAAAATTTCCTACCTAAAAAGTCAAAATAGACAACAGTAAAAGATTTGCTATCACATAGTTAAAAGTAACTCATGAGCATCATGAATACAACAATACATGGTAGCTTAGTATATATGTAAACATATGACAATATAATTTTGGTACCACATACGTGACTCTACAAAAAGTTTCCGTCGACATCGTTGAGTATATATATATATATATATATAGTGTTTTTTGCTTCGTTGAAAAATGTTATATGAGGGACATATATACAAGTCTGGTGGGGGCAACGATACCCAAGAGCAAGCCAAGATAGAGATGAGACACAACACAACAAACCTTATACTTTTTCTTTACCCTTCTTTTTAGGAGCAATTCACTGTATTTATACACAATTACTTAATAATAATACATCACTATCTAGTATCTATTCTGGTATTATTATACAAAGAAATGTCCGCGTGGTGGATATATTTCTTGTTATTAAAATTGAGTTTCATAGTTAAAGAAAATTTATAAGGGTATTAAATACTATAAAACTCGAATTATCAAGAGATAACTCGTATTATAAAATTTGTTGTAACTGATCATTCCCATACAATCCACCCATTAAACGTTAAGAACGTTAAAAAAAATGTTTTTAAAACTCTTAATACTCTACTACAACTTTACGATGCATATCCTAAAGAACATGTCACAACTTCACCAAATAATATATAACAAAAAAAAATTTATATTTTCTACATAAATAGAAAACGTAGAATAGAGAACCATGTAATTAAACATAGAATAAGAAACGGTGATAATAATTGCAAACAAAGAAAAAAAAAAAGGTTTGCTCATACGATATGTGTCCATTAGGATCGATCTATGTCTATACGACCAAAAACGAAGTGTACAGACCTTTTTTTATATGATCGCATTGCCTCATATATGGAAGAAAAAGTAACACGAAATTAAAATAAAGGCAACAAAAACTAAAAAGCGGTGTGAAATCGAGAAATAATTTTAAAGAAAGAGGAAAGGGTCAAGAGAGCATATATTCCCTTCTCCAACAGAACCCCACTCATGTTTCCAGATATGGAGTGAGAGAAGAAGAAAAAGAAAGAAAAAAAACATCAACCGCTCTAAAGATTTAGATATATATATATATATATATATATATATTAATCTCCATATCTTTGCCAACAAATCCAACAATCTTTGAAAACAAATAACCCTTTCGGTGTTCTTGGGTCATTCGTATAATTGTATATTAGAGAGAGATTTGTATGTGTTTGTTAATGGAGAGCAATAATAGTGTTAACAATAATATTAATCATAAGGCAAAGATGAGCCTTGTGTTGTCAACGGATGCTAAGCCTAGATTGAAATGGACTTGTGATCTTCATCACAGATTCATCGAAGCTGTTAATCAACTCGGAGGACCTAACAGTACGTACTTTTGTCTTTTCATCTTCATTTTTCATTATCCATTTCTTGATTATTTTTGTTTGTTTGTTCTGTTTGTGTTTGCAGAGGCAACACCTAAGGGTTTGATGAAGGTTATGGATATTCCTGGACTTACCTTATACCATCTCAAGAGCCATTTACAGGTAATAATTAATGTTCACCAGAATCTTTGATTGGATCAGTGTTTTATTTTCTTTCGAATATGTTTCTTGAAAATAAAAAATTTTGATTATTTTATTTATTCTGCAGAAATATCGGCTAGGGAAGAACATGAAGTTCGATGAAAACAAGCTAGAAGGTTTGTGATTCTTCGATGAATTGTTAACATTAATCATGTTTTGAAGATAAAAGATAGAAACAAATTCTTGAGTTTGAACCCTGATCTAATCAAATTAGGTTAATAAGTATGGTTTGTTTCTTGATGTAGCAGTTTCCTCTGCTTCAGAAAATCAAGAAGCTGAGAGTAAAAGCGATTCTAGAAATCTCCGAGGCAGTCTCACCGAAGAAAACAGCAATCCAGATAACGAGTAATGATCAAAGAATCAATAGAATAATATTTCAATAAAATGAAAATTAATCGTTTGTTTATTTATAGCAGAGGGTTGCAAATCACGGAAGCTTTACAAATGCAGATGGAAGTTCAGAAGAAACTTCATGAACAAATCGAAGTAATACCATCAGTAAAATCTCCTAATTAACTCTAAGCATTTAAAATCTCTCTTTGGAGCCTTAAAATTTTTTTGGTTTCAGGTTCAGAGGCATTTGCAGGTGAAGATTGAGGCACAAGGAAAGTATTTACAGGCAGTTTTAATAAAAGCTCAACAAACCCTAGCTGGCTATACATCTTCAACTCTCGGCATGGACTTTGCAAGAACCGAGCTCTCTAGATTAGCTTCAATGGTGAATAGAGGTTGTCCAAGTTCTTCATTCTCAGAGCTAACGGAAGATGAAGAAGCAGAAGAAGGTTTCTTGTGGTGCAAGAAACCAGAAAACAGAGGATTTAATCAGCTGAGATGTTCAGTAGAGAGCTCGTTGACATCTGCAGAGTGCTCAGAGACGAAACTGGTTGATGAAAATCACGAGAGGAAATCGATTGAGCTTCCATTGATGGAAATCAAATCAGAAGTGATGAAGGGGAAGAAGAGAAGCTTAAACGATATCGTTTGCGTGGAGCAGCAGCCTCTGATGAAGAAGGCTTTTGGAGTTGATGATGATGAGCACCTGAGGTTGAGTTTGAATAGTTACGAGAAAGACATGGAGACGTGTCCGAATATAGGACTAGGGTTCAATTAAAATAAAAATAAAACATTTTACTAAAGATATATAAATGTTTTAAGAAAATCCAATATATATATATATATATATATATATATATATGCGTAGATTTCCATAGATTATTGTAAAGATTTTGTGAGTAAGTCAGGGTGAAGAACGCATGGGAATATTCTATATGAGTCAACATGATATTTATATATACTATATAGAAAAATGTGTGATATGTGTGTAAAGGTTAGGTGGGGAGGCTTGTGGCTGTGGTAAAGGCGGATTTGGAGGAACTTTTTATGATCAATGAAAGAAGCAAAATGATTAAATTAGAGTTAGCTTTTTATCATGATGTTCCGACCATGATAAGCATGTTGGCTTCTCAGTGGTTGTATTATGACAAGACAAACCATACTTGAGTCTTGTGAAAAAAATCGAATATCTCTTCCTTGATTATTTTACTAATTAGCCAAATTCGAATATTTCTTGGAATCCCATGAGAAGGTAATACTTGTTATTATGTGTAACATGGATGAAAGACTAAAGAGAGTCACGTGTTCATGTAGACGAGGCTTATCAGTTGTTTTTTCCCAAACGAAGAAGTAAAGATTTATATATATGTTATTCGTGTTAAATAAAAATTAAATTTATACCCATTAAAATGTGTATATATATATATACCCATTAACAATTAAAAATGA
The DNA here is from genome assembly GCA_963922655.1 of Cardamine chenopodiifolia. NCBI lineage: Eukaryota > Viridiplantae > Streptophyta > Magnoliopsida > Brassicales > Brassicaceae > Cardamine > Cardamine chenopodiifolia. The sequence goes on from OZ000484.1 coordinate 16,443,842, forward strand.
AAGAATTTTTTTTAATAGAAAAAACACGCTAAAAACTATACAAGTTTGCCAGACATTACAAAAACTGGTGAAACTTTTTTTAAAACTTGTGAAAATATACCTTCACATCAAAATCATAAAATCCTAACCGCCGTTTTACCATTGTACTACTGTGCACAACCTTAAGAAAAATAGAACTTATAATTGAATGTGAATATATAAACAATACGATTCGAGACTGAGAGAAATATAACTTTAAATTATGGACTTTTCCATTGTCTCGTCCAACATTTATTTGTATAGAACCCGTGACTTATAATCATCTATCATCTATATAGCCAAAAACTTATTTTGTCTGAATTCAATTATACATTTTGCGTTCCCATTGTTTGAAATAAAATGGGAAGACATTCTTGGTATTGTCCAAGCCATGTAAATTATGGGTCTGATATATTGCAGTGTTTGCAACAATACGGTCGATGTGTTAGAAACCATCTAATGAAATTGGTGCATAGATATGGTTTAATCAGTTATTTCAATTAATGTTTGTGATTAAAAGGATTCGGCCAATATGTTGTTCGGATTCAAAACAATACCAAAGACCAATATCTTTTACCCAATCAAACAAATTTTGGGAAAAGAGACAGACATTGGATTCGTTACATTACACAAACTTACAGAATTAAGATTTACCTATCACCAAACATAATTGGGGTGTAAGCATCAGTGTCGTACATCCCTTGCACTTGATTGATGTATAACGAGATTGTCTGATATGCACATGATATTGTCACCACCTATTCGCATCCTATGTATACATCCTATGTATAGATTGATTTGTTCGAATCTACCTAAATTAAAATATGTTAAAAGAGTTAAATAAAAGAATGATAAAGGTATGCTAATTGCGCAATTCTTTTCATCATTTTTACTTCGCAAAAACTCAAGTTAAATTATGCTAAATGCTCATTTACTCAGAAGTGCACCAAAAGAGAAAAATCTACACACAGCCCATCTCATCATATATAGTCCCGTTTTCCCAATACCAAGAGAATGTCAAATCGCAATCGTAATCGCCATCGCCATGCCTATTTAAAATATAAGATTTGATTGGTAAACTTTAACCGTCTCATTTGCAAATAAACCGTCTTCAAAATTACCAATCAATAAAATGACCGGAAATAGTTGAAGAAAACGGTGTAAAAGAAAAACATGTGGTTGCTAACCACTTAAAACTTAAGACAGTTCGTTTGTAAACAAAACTGTTAGATTTGTATCATATTTTTAATTTTTGAAAATAGTATTAATAATGGAAGCAGTTTTGGTCCATTGGTTAAGGGTTTAAAAGCTTATACACTATATTTGGGGTTCGAATCTCAAAGAACACAATTTATTGCAGATTAAAAGATGTAAATATTTTGAGAGGTTTTAGAGTGTTGCAGATAGAATCATCCGTCGTGGTCTCGTGTGTTGCGAGATAGCTTGTCTATCATACCAATGTCGTACATGTAGAACCGTCCGTCATAGATCCGTCCGTCATAGATCCGAGTGTTGTAGAGACAGCATGTCCATCATAGATCCGAGTGTTGCAGAGACAGCATGTCCATCATAAAGATGTCGTACATGCAAAACCACTTATCGAGGAGACTATGCGTCGTGGAATCGTTGTTTGTAAAATTGTTCATCGTAATCGAATATACTGCATATAGTCGAGTAATCATCATATTAGGATTAGATCATATATCTCTAATACTATTGATGTAATAAACGACAAAAGATATATTCGTATATATTATTTTTAAAGAAAATTTTTAAAAAATTTTAAAAAATTGAAATCTTTTAAAAAATTTTAAAAAATTGAAATCTTTTTCATATTTTAATTTATTTTATGTTATTTTCTACAACGATTTTTTTTACTTTTCAACTGCTTGTTATCAATCGTAACTATAATTTAGCCGCTTGTTTTCACTTAACCGATTTCTCTCTACTGCTATTTCTAACCGTTTTATTTTTAACTGTTTTTTTACCACCAATAAAAAAATTCTTAACCATTAATTGTTATGTTTAAAAAATGTTACCAATCGAAAACCCACAATTTAATCAACCACAACCTAAACAAGAATGCACAGTTGCAAACGTAAACACTAAAAATCTAACCTGATACCAATTATATTCAAAGAGGGACGAGATGGGCATCAATCCTATTTATGCTTTCCCCAGTTTTATAAATAACTTAACACTTAATTTTTGTTTCAAAAAATTATCCGTTTTATTTCCAATTCAGATTTTAAAATAGAGTTCCAGTTTTATTTCTATTAATTTAATAGAGAACTAAAATTATTTAGTATATTGATAAACAAAACAATATAAAACAAAAAAATTTTAATGTGTGGAAGAAAACCTTTTATTACTATTAATAGTACTACAAAGTACAAACTATGTAGGAATGGTAGTGATGGAAAAGAGAACCCGCGGACCAATTTGAAGTTTTCCCAAATTCCAAGTACTAGATCCGCTTTAGTCCGCATGAGGCTAAACCCAACGTAGGCCAGAGCCACATCTGCCAAGCCCATTATGAGCCGGTCCACAGCCTAAACCTCAAATAAGGATAAATTTGGACCTGGCTAAATCTGTAAATCAAGATTGGATAAAAGTGGCTCGACCCTAATTAGACCACCGCAACATCCCAAATTTTACTAGTCATAAGTCACTTATTTGAATGATTGTGCATTGGACCTTTATCCACCGATATAAGCATCATCTACAATCCAATTATAACTCAAGTTTGCTTTCTTTTGCTTTAAACTTCTTTTGGATCCCTCCGACCACATCAGAGATCTCATTGCTCACATCAAAGACCCTCATCAGAATAAGAATATTATTATTTTAAATTCAAAAGACAAATACAGAAACAAAACAATCTATCAACATTCAAGATTTCACTATCTTATTTCAAAAAAATGATGTTTTTGGGTTTTCTTAAGTAAAGGAAAAGTTAAAACTTTAGGACTAACCTCGAGAATGCAAAAAAAGTGAAGGGAAACTCAAAATCAGCAAATATGTATTTTGTTTTTTGGACCAACGACTGGTCTTCTGCTTTTTTTTTTTGTAGCCTGCAAGCAATATCCAATCCTCAGTTTTAAAATATGTTACTTTGAGACAGAACCTGATGCTTAAGAATGTTCCAAGTTGCATGTGATTAAATATTGTTAGAAAAAAATATAAAGAAATATAAATGACTACAGTAAAGAAAAGGGAAGTCAGAAAAAGAAAAAGGTCATCTCTTATGAATAAATCAGATAAGGAAAAGAAAAATTCATAATTAAGGTAGCTATATCAAACGGAGAAGTGGGTCTTTTTGAATCATTGCATTAAGAGGCAATTAGCATAAACAAACACACAAAATAATCATTAGTATGACTGATTCTTAAACTTGGCAAGCAAATATCGAATATCTCAAGCTAGAATCTAATGGTTATTTCTACAGTAGAGACTCTAGATTATATTGCCTTTCAATTTATCTTGGATCCAGATTATTTCAAACACATGACTTATGCTCTATCTAATACAGTACCTTCACTAAATTCTATCCTAGACTACTACATAATATCACAGGCAAAAGTGACAATGAGGAGTTATGTTATTGGTGTGATGTTTTGTGAGAAGATAAAGATGGAGCACAAATAAACATGCAGCCGATGTTGTTGCTTAAAAAAGTGAGCTAGGGATCCTAAAGTGAAGGAGGAAGATCTTAGAATAATATAAAGAATCATTCTTAAAGAGAAAAATAAATAATGTATTTTGTTTCTTTTTCTAAGAGGGTTGCTCTGTTGTACCTTTGTTTTTGCCAAAGTTTAATGCTTTATATGAATAGCTTGCTCCTGTAGGCTGCAGTAATAGAATAGAACCAACGGTTTACATGGCCCACGGCTCCGGTCCGCTATGTTCCTGCCATTTAACAAAGAACCAACAAAAACCACTTTCCTTAACAACAAAGGAATTATATGACATAGCCAGAATCCACAGCATTAAAGAGTGTAAACTTGAATGATTAGTATATAAGTCATTGTCTCCAAAAGTTAAAGGCATTGTATATATCGAAGTACAAATTGTGAAATCAAGTAAAAAGCTTCTGATGCGGTGAATATGCCATAATAGAAACTAAGATAAGAGACCATTGAACCGTAACTTAAATTTTCCATGATGTTTTTCTCGTTGTTCTGTTTAAACTATTCTTTGATAAAATCAGATAGCAACATAGAAAACTGGCTAATAGCCAAATCCCTTGATTGGGCAAGGCAACTTATAGATGGTGAATACAGAGAATCTCACTAAACATGTTCATTGGAAAAGAGCAAGTGTTTCAAGAAAGGTCTTCTAAAAACCCAAATTGGCCAATCTCTCGGTCAAGATTGGAATGATATGGATATGGTTACACAAAAGCAAAGGATAAATATAGAGATGTAGTGAAACCAATGAAGAAAGATACTTAACTTCCCAGTGGTTATCGTGTACCGAACTCTTTTGTACAATCATTGTCAGATTCTTTCATAACAGCCTTAATCTACTTAGATTTCCAAAGCAATATTTTTTAAGTGAATCTGAATTTCCCCAGGGTTCCAAGGACCCACTATGCTTTACACTTTAAAGCTCCCTCCAAATCCCAATAACTGATATATAACAGGACTATATCTACAGGAAGGGACACACACAAAAATCAGAACTCAGAAGGGCTATAATCTCATAACTCCTAACCTTCTCATTTCTTTGAAGAAAAAAGAAAGATACTCTGAATCTTCTTGTCTGCCAAGAAGCAGAAATGTTGGGTTCCAGTACAAGAATGATGCTTTTGCTTCTTGTCTGCATAGGGTTACTAGCAGACAACAGATATAAGGTCTCAGCATTGAGAAATAGAGAGTTTTTCATCAGACAAACAAAAGCAGATAAAGCAGGACTTCAGCCAGGTGCAATTGCTAAGCTCAGGAGCATCGGTTCTCACTTCAGGCACCCCCTTGAAGATCAAGGAATGCAGAGGAAAAACCGGCGCATTCTTGAGGAGGTTAACGAGAGTAAAGTCAAAGCTAAGGAGACACAAGAACAAAAGAATAAAACAGATGACTCATTTCAATCAAGCAAGAGACGTGTAAGACGAGGATCAGATCCTATCCACAACAAATCCCAGCCACATTCTTGAGTATCACAACAGCAATCAGATAGAGAAAAGGTAATATACTATAGAATTGCACCAAGAAGCAAAAAGAAGGGCGAAACAATCGACGTTATCAAGCTGGAGGTAGGTTAGTTGGTTTTTCTCGGGTTTTGTTTTCCAAGTATAGGTTTGATAAAACACAGAATATAGGCTATTGAACAGCCATCAGTATGCAGAAGAGCATTGTCTGTTCAGATACGCAAGGAGAATACACATTTGTTCTCAAGATATTTCTTTGACTAAGTCTCCACTCTTTTGTTTGCATCAGTTCTAAGTTTTGTTCTTTCTGCTTTGCTTTGACTCAACCAACAAAAATCTTATGTATATACAATATTACTATGAAAAAATCTCTCTTTTTCCCAAAAAATCTCATTTGAACTAAATGTTAACCAATTCTGCCGACTTATCATTGAGTAGTAATGAAAATCGAAGAAACTGGAGTTCTCTATGCAAGCCATTTCTCATGAAAATGCTACTCTGAATTATCTCAAGTCCAATATTTGATTAACAAAGATTACAAATCTCTAATCACTAAATACAATCCAATATAGTAGGAATCAGGATCTTCCAACTCAAAACCAATTGCCACAAATTTGTACAACTTATAATTTTTGGATCCAAAATTTGAATTCCTTGTTTCATTTCACTACTAATGGCTAAACTCCGATCATTTATGACATATTGCCGTCAAATCAATCTTAAATCAATTGAAATTACACGAAGCTTTCATTCAAAGTAATGCCTACATCCAACTAATAATCGTAAAATTAAACTCCTAAAATCAAAGATACTTAAAACGCAGGCGCCAGCGGAAAACGAGAACTTACAGTTTCTACTCTGAATATATCTTCCGACAAGTTAAGCTCCGTCGCCGGTGAGGAGGAGATTCATTGGCACGCCGCCGTGAGGTACCGCCAGCGACGACGGCTCACTCGCCGAGGGCCTAATCATTATTTGCTTAATTTAGTTGTTAGGCCCAATCCATAAAATAAATTTATTGGGCCTATTATTTCAGATGTTTAAAGGCGCGACGATTTTCTCAATAGTGGTCGCAACATTATTTTTTTCTTTTTTTGTCAATCACGTAATTATACTCGGTGAGAAGTCTGTTCTAACAACTAAGTCGAGCCCACATTAACTCTAAACGTATGAAATTTCTGACCCCACATTAGCCACAACAAAGACAATAGGAAGGGGTACTGATGGCATAATATTTGTAGGATGTTTTAAAGAAAATATATTATTAAGGATCGATTCTGATTTATGTATTGAAATTTTTGCAATATTGAAATTTAATTACAAAATGAAGTTTGTCAATTGTCACGATCTACTCTTCTTTACTTTCTCCACTATTGTTAAGTATGAAATATTCATGCAAAACAAGTATTGCAGGGGTGTTTTCGGTGTACAACAAATATGTATCATATTTGCACAAGTCAAATATTAATTTAGAACACGTAATACCCATATTAGAAACCAAAATTTCACTTTATTATTTCGCTAGATTATCGTTCTAGGAAAATTTACCGTTTTAGACAACCAAGCCGATGATTACTCTAAAAACAAAATGGAATATACGTAAATAAGAACATGGTCCCTAATTATGACAACTGACAAAAAAGAATCAAACTGGAAATGGTTAAAAGGGAGCAGTTTAGAAATGTAGGGACAAATACAGAAAGTTTACATAAAGTATGGGTTCCGACGTGGACTTTTAAAAAATGATTAACCTGTAAAATGTACAGTGAAATATATGATATTGCAGGGCAGCTGTAATTGTCCTTCAGTACGATGCATGTAATAGTCTTGTTACCGAGCCGGATATTCATGTTTTTTTCGGATTACCGAATCCATATCATCATCCAAAATATCAGTTAAACTATTATTTGTCTTTGAATTCGAAATTTGCGGATATCTAGATTCAGATTCATAGTAAACTAAAAATTCTTAAGTTCATTAATAATATATATTTATCTTAAAAATTTGATATCAATAAAGAAATTAATTAAATATCATAAATTTATTTACGAAACATCAAATCACAGTATAAATTTATCAAACAAGCAGAGAATTTAGTAAATTTAAGGAATGCATCTTCATGTCTTTTCAGTCCTCTTCATATTTTCTTTATAATCTGAAAAGATTAAGATAGAATCAAGTTTTTTTTTGTAAAAAAATGACATAGAATCAAATCAATAAACTAAATCCATGAACCAGAGCAATGAACAACTTATTAGTTATGGAACTAAGACAAGGAAAAGCGAAATCTTAACTATGAAATTCAAATAACCATCTATAGGACTAATGAGAATCAAAGTGACAATACTCAAAGTCATAGTAGAAACTTGATCATGCTTGTATGCTTAGAGTCTTCACTTCTGTATCAGAAAACATTTATAAATTAATATTAAAAAAGCTATTTAAAAAATGAAAAAAAAACTGAACCTAATTCGATATTCTCAAGCTCAGCAAGCATTTATTCTACGTGTAAATCTACATCATCATCACGATACCAATCTTGAGTGCATATAAGAGCTTCCACGGTTCTTGGTGTTAGTGAACTACGAAAACGATCAAGTACTCGACCTCATGTGCTAAACACAGATTCTTATGTAACAGTTGAAACATGTATAGCCAACAAGTCTCTTACCATTAGAGACAAAACATTATACTTAGAACATGTTGTCTTCTACCAATCTAATATTTTAAAAATTGGATTCTTTCGATTCTCCCGAATATAATCTAAATATAACTCTAGCTCTAATTTTATAACCTCAGTCTCTTCACTTTTCTCACCATCATCAAATATTGCGTCCATGAGTAAATATCTCTTTTTTATCCTTAACATCTGACTTTGAATCTCTTTTTCTTTGGGAAGATACTACCGGATCTTCTGATTGCAAAGATGCATAATATGCAAAAAATCTGTCCAAAGTATTTGTGATCTTGTCAATCAAACACTGAGCCTTATCAGATGGATATGTACTCTCAATCATCCACTATATCCATCTCACTGTGTATCGAGGATCAAGAACTACAGTAACATATATCAGCATATTTGTGTTGTCAAAATTTTCTCAATACTTATAAAACTTTAGCTTCATTTTTCCAGCCATATCTTGCTTGTGTCCATCTTTGCTATCATCCAGCCCACTCCGAATATCTCTTTCGTATATATATTTTCAGTAATATATTTAGACTTGGATATGTTTCAAACTGAATCATAAAAATACTGCAAAATATCAAACAATACACTAGGATATATCTAATCATTATCACTTGATACACCTTCACAAATTTTGTTAAAATGTACAACATAATTTCCATCTTCTAATTTTAACATATCAAACTCTTTCTTCGGACTTACAGCAACTTATAGTATCATAAAAACAAAAACCAATTTTTTATTCAACATTTTAAATTTCCAAACATTTCTTAAACCTTTTCAACTTTTCAGGTCAAAATTGAACGTGCCATGTAATGGACATTTGCCACGTATATACTTTGGACACAATCCGCCAACTAATCTCCTCCTTTCCTTCGAATATATTCCTTCCTAATTAAAATTTTATTTTAATATATAAATATGATTTTTCAACGCTCAGATATTATTCATTTTTCTGATCAAATAAATAAATAAAATATTCTCTTTTTTAAGTTTTACCCATTTCTTTCTTCCCACCAAGAAGTTACCCACTGGCCACTGGTGAAAAGTGAAAACGCATATCTTTACAAATGTCCCGTAAAATCATTCAAGAAAAAGCGTCTGATACGACCTTATATTAAAAATTCTATTTAATACATACAACGTATGATTGAATAGAGAGATATGAAGACTAAAATATTCAAGAAAAATTATCTGCTTCACCATAATAAGTAAAAGTAAAAGGAAAAAAGAGTTATAGGTTTTCATTTTGATACAGTGACTGTATGCTTCTTTTGCTGTATGTTTTGGACGTTTGTGAGTAAGCACTTATTATTATTTTCAAGTCCTAATTATATTTCATCACTGCCATATTCTTTACCGATATAGTTACATCATCGTCACATGCAGTTACTTAATTATCTTTTTAAAAGTAAATAATATCAACTCAAATAAAAACCATAAAACCTAATCTTCTCGTTTAATCAGAAACTAAAACAACACTATAAAGACAGAACAAAACTAAAGCTATTGATTTGGCTTCCAAAACCAAACAAACATTTATAAACTCTCCCGTCACCGGAGAACTAACCGTTACCGGAGAAATGGGTGTTTGTTACAAAGAGTGTTTAAAAAACCACGCGGCTAATCTCGGCGGCCACGCTCTTGACGGTTGCGGTGAGTTCATGCCAACTACAACCGCCACATTCACAGATCCTTCTTCACTCCGGTGCGCCGCTTGTGGCTGCCACCGTAACTTTCACCGTCGTGACCCTTCCGAGAATCTCAATTTCCTCACCGCACAACCGATATCTTCTCCCTCCGGCACTGAATCGCCGCCGTCTCATCACATAGCTTCACCTATTCCTTGCTCTTACTACACCTCAGCTCCTCCTCATCACGTGCTTCTCTCACTCAGCTCCGGCTTCCCTGGACCGTCAGATCAAGATCCAACGGCGGTTAGGTCAGAGAACAGTTCAAGAGGAGCAATGAGAAAACGAACAAGGACTAAATTCACACCGGAGCAAAAGATCAAGATGAGAGCGTTTGCTGATAAAGCAGGTTGGAAAATCAATGGCTGTGATGAAAAGTCGGTGAGAGATTTTTGTAACGAAGTTGGGATTGAGAGAGTAGTTCTTAAAGTGTGGATGCATAATAATAAGTATTCACTTCTCAATGGCAAGAACAGAGAGATCTCTTCCATGGAACATCAACGTCTTTGTTTGAACAGTAACAGCTGTAACAATGATGGTGATGGGTCTTCGTCTTCTTGAAGAAGCTTTGGGTCAACCCAAATTAGGATACTTAATTTGGGAAAATATGAGCATTATTAGTTAACCAGTTTAAGTATTTTAGTGGTGTTTTTTTTTTATCTAACATGTAATCGATCATGATAATATATGAAGTTGATCTTTCCGCTTTTATTTTGACAGAGATGTTCAGATCACATTGGGTTTGATAATAAATGAATTTTTAATCGGGGGTTAAATATAATTCGACTGACTAGTTCTAATTATGGTAAGTGCATAAACCCTAATTGTGATCGTGCAAATCGAAAAATTCGTTTATTTGTTTACTTTGTGCCATTATTCTATGTTATCTTCTGTATTATTGGAAATAATCTCCTGAACTTTTAAGAAAAAGTAAGTATGAGTTGGCTTAATGAGATACGACGTGGTTATATTAAGAATGCAACAAACTATATGGCGTGGCCGAATAATTAGGTCATCTGAGCGGCACATTTGTTATTATATGATATGATTTAAAGTTATAAAATGCGGGCTTATCTCTTTTGTTTATCACCTTTCCATTTAAGGATAAGCTTCGGCAACAGCAACCTCTCTTACTTATCCTAATTAAGTATAATACAGATGTTACGGTTATCAAATAATCTCTCTATTCTCTTGGCTCTTCCCGCACCAGTGAAATTAAAAATTCAGTTGATTCCATTTATGAACGTATAAAAAAGTCATCATGTATATATTTACGAATCTTGGCGATTGCATTATCACGTTCACGTTTAAACGGTCTCACCTCAATGGTGGAGGCAAAAATATCCCACCATAGACGTCAGGTACGAAGTAGTGAAGCCCAGCCTGAACAAAAAACAAACCAGTACGATCCATGCCAAGACAGACCAATGTATGCTAAAAGCTCCTCTAGATGACTAATTGCATGCATGATTAATGATATTTATCAAGAGGAATCAGTTTCAGTAAGCTCTGCAAAGGAAGCCGTGTGAGATCAAAGCAAAGACTCCATCCCAGTCCGAAGGTTTGCTCAAAACAGAAGTGAAAGCAAACACTCTTCATCAGACAAAGTTTTTGTCTGTTTCAGAAACAGAGCATCAACGACTCTCTCCTCCGATGAACAGAAAGCTGAAGTGTACGGAGTACACGACAAAGACCAGAAATCGTTTTGAATCTCTCCCACTTGAGACCACGTGTTAAAGCATCACCTTAGCTAGAGAAATGAGTTGTCGATCTTATCAAGAAACGCTCCTCCTAATCTCTGCTTTTGTGACCTTTGTCTATGAAAGAAAAACAGATGTGTAATCTCAGACTTAAGATGAAATAAATCAATAAAAGCTTTTTCAATCATCTTCTTCGTTTACTCTAAAATCTCTTCATGGTATCAGAGCCATGGCTCTTGAAACATATTCCCAACCAGCTCTAAATATCACAAACTGCGTTACTGTTAGGCTCAATGAGAAAAATTACATCTTGTGGAAGACTTAGTTCGAAACATTCTTGTCAGGGCAAGGTCTTCTGGGCTTCATCAATGGAGGTACGCCTAAACCAGATCAATGGATACAAGTCCCAACCATTGGCGGCAGAATAAATGAAACAGCTAATCCAGACTTCCCTTTGTGGACTCGAACCGACCAAATTGTGAAGTCATGGCTTCTAGGCTCATTCTCTGAAGACATTCTGAGTGTAGTAGTCAATGCACCTACATCTAGAGAGGTGTGGATAGCCCTTGCAAATCATTTTAACCGGGTTACGTCCTCAAGACTTTTTGACCTACAGAGAAACCTTTAGACCATTGTCAAAGTAGATAAAAGCATGGAAGTTTATCTAAAAGAAATAAAAGATGTCTGTGATCAACTTTCCTCCATTGGCAGTCCAGTTAGCGAGCATGGTCTAGGGCGTGAGTATGAACCCATAAAGATAAGTATTGAAGGACTAATGGACACGGGACAACATCCAATGTTTGAAGATGTGATACCAAGACTGAGAAACTTTGACAGTCGTATTCAAGGGTATGAAGCAGGCTTTACAGTCTCACCACATCTTGCCTTCAATGCAATGAGATCAAACAACAATAACTATTATGAAGAAAATAGCAGAGGCAGAGGAAACAATCATTTTAACAACAATAAAGGAAGAGGAAGAAGAAGCTTCTCAAAACGAGGTCGTGGATTCCACCAACAGATCTCCTCCTTTGCAGGTTCACAAAGCTCCTACAGCAGTGATGACAGGCCTATGTGTCAAATCTGTGGAAAAATGGGTCATCATGCATTAAAGTGCTAGCATAGGTTTGACAATAACTACCAAAGCGAAGAACTTCCAAATGCTATGGCTGCTATGCACATCACAGAGGTGATAGACTCTGGAAGTGACTGGTATCCAGACTCTGAAGCCACAACCCACATCACAAATTCAACACAAAGACTGCAACATGCTCATCCTTATCAAGGATCAGATTCTGTTTTAATTGGAGATGGCAGCTTCTTACCTATAACTCAGGTTGGCTCTACAAGTCTTCCTTCTACGTCATGTAACCTTCCTTTAAAAGACGTTTTAGTGTGTCCTGACATTGCATAATCTTTGTTATCAGTGTTTAAGCTTACAACCGATTATCCATGCTTCTTTAAATTTGATTCTGATGGCGTTCGTGTAAAGGACAAGGCAACAAAAAAGCTCCTGACATTGGGAAGAAACCTTAAAAAAATGTATTTTCTGGGGGATCAAAAGTTTGAAGTCTTCTATTCTGCAAAACAGTCTGCTGCAAGCTCTGAAGTGTGGCATAGAAGGTTGGGGCATCCAAATGACAAGATCCTCCATTTGCTGAGTAAAAATAAAGCTATCTCTGTGAATAAAGCACCTTCTCGTTCCTGTGAGGCTTGCCATTTAGGAAAGAGTAGCCGCTTACCATTTTCTTCATCTCAATTTTCTGTTTTAAAACCGTTAGAAAGAGTTCACTATGACTTGTGGGGTCCTGTACCAACTTTGTCATCTCAAGGATTTCGATTCTATGTAATTTTCATTGATAATTACTCAAGATTCAGTTGGTTGTATCCTTTAAAGATGAAATCTAAATTCTTTCAAGTCTTTCAAATGTTCAAGAAAATGGTTGAAACACAATACAAGACAAACATTGAGATATTTCAGTCAGATGGAGGTGGAGAATTTATGAGTAACAAGATGATGTTATTCTTACAACAATGTGGGATTAAACATTATGTCTTCTATCCCCACACTCCTCAGCAAAACGGGTTGGCAGAGAAAAAGCACAGACATGTCACCGAATTGGGTTTGTCCATGCTGTTTCAAAGCTATTTGCCACATAAACTTTGGGTTGAAGCTTTTGCCACTACAAATTTCTTGATAAACATTCTTCCTTCCACTGTAACAGAAGGTCATAGAAGTCTTTATGCGATGCTGCATGATCAAAATCCAGAGTATTCTGCACTTCGAGTCTTTAGGTGTGCTTGCTTCCCTACCTTGAGAGATTATTCTGAAAACAAATTCAATCCAAAATCGCTCAGGTGTGTCTTTATAGGATACAGTGACAAATACAAAGGATACAAGTGCCTTTATCCTCCTACAGGATGAGTATACATAAGCAGGCATGTTGTTTTTGATGAAACTCACTTCCCATACACAGACCTATATCAATCCTATCAAACTACAACACTCACAACTCTTGTCAAGGCATGGCATAAACAGAATCATGTAAAGCTCTCAGAACAGACTGAGTATCAACCTACTGCTCAGCTTTATCCTCCTGTTTTATGTCATAACCCATCAGAATATCAAACTGAGACACTTACAGGGTCTTCAGCTTCATATACTGCAGTAACAGGTAGCACTCCATCCTTGCCTACTCAACTTGATCTTCAAGTTTCTACTATAGTACAACGATCTTTAGAAAATGATGAAGCAGGATCTTCCACATCTCTTCTTAACACTCCAGAAGTATCAAATGACAATAAGGAGAGGAGTTCTGAGTGTACGGCAAGCTCCGATCTTGATCCTATTGGCAACAACTCATCTTCCTCATTTGATCAACTAGATACTTCTGCTTCTAGTTCCTCAAACTCCTGAAATGAATGTCTTAGGTAGTAAATGGGTTTTCTGAACAAAACTAAACGCAGATGGAACATTAGATAAACTCAAAGCAAGAATTGTAGCTCAAGGGTTTGATCAAGAGGAAGGTATTGACTACTTGGAAACTTACAATGGGCATAAACTTTGACATTAACCAGGCCGGATATTCAGTTTGCCGTCAACTTCATCTGTCAAAGGATGCACTCGCCATTAATAGCAGATTACAACCTGTTGAAAAGAATACTCAGGTACGTTAAAGGGACTATAACAATGGGCATAAACTTTAGCAGATTTATAGACTACATTGTTAGTGAGTATAGTGATAGTGACTTTGCGGGTTACAAAGACACAAGAAGATCCACTGGAGGTTACTGTACTTATCTCGGCAACAATCTGATATCATGGTTTTCCAAGAAGCAACCTACTGTCTCTAAAAGCTCAACGTAGGCAGAGTACAAATCCCTCTCTAAAACAGCTTCTGAACTTACTTGGATTGCTTCTACTCTACGTGAACTTGGAATCCTTCTTCTTGATACTCCAGTCCTATACTGCGATAATCTATCTGCTATATATCTCAGTGGTAATCCTGCATTTCATTCCCGGACTAATCATTTTTAGCGTGATCACCATTATGTTAGAGAAAGAGTTGTTATAGGAGTCTTACTTGTTAAGCATATCTCTTCTCATCACCAAATAGCTGATATACTCACGAAATCTCTTCCTTTCGAAAGCTTCAGCAAGCTCAGGTTCAAACTTGGTGTTTTCGAGCCCGCCACACCAAGTTTGAGAGGGGCTATCAAGAGGAATCAGCTTTAGCAAGTTGTGCAAAGGAAGCCGTGTGAGATCAAAGCAAAGACTCCATCCCAGTCCGAAGATTTGCTCGAAACAGAAGTGAAAGCAAACACTCTTCATCAGACAGAGTCTTTGTCTGTTTCAAAAACAGAGCATCAACGACTCTCTCCTCCGACGAATAGAAAGCTGAAGTGTATGGAGTACACGACAAAGACCAGAAATCGTTTTGAATTTCTCTCACTTGAGACCGCGTGTTAAAGCATCACCTTAACTAGAAAAATGAGCTGTCGATCTTATCAAAAAACGCTCTTCCTAATCTCTGCTTTTGTGACCTTTGCCTATAAAAAAAAAACAGATATGTAATCTCAGACTTAAGACGAAATGAATCAATAAAAACTTTTTCAATCATCTTTTTCGTTTACTCTAAAGTCTCTTCAATATTGAATCTGAGGTATTATTTATTACAATTTATATTTGCGGATAAAATAAGACAAGATATACATGCGTATGTGTTTGTGGTCGGATATACATGCGCATTTTGCAAATGCTACTAATTAAATTACTAATTTAGATTCCAATCTCAAATCAATTTTATTGGTCCGATGAATGAATGTAGATGTCAAATTCTTGTACCAGATGGACCAGATATACACTACATGAACATGTTATATAAATCCTGGATGGAAAACTTGATTAACACACACCCACTTATGTGAAAAATGAGATAGTTTACTACTTAAAATGCTTAGAAACGTATTATGCTCCAGTCTATGATCTGAAAAATATATAGATCTAGGTCTAGAATCTCTTATTCAAAAAAAAAAGGTTTATAATCAACATCGAATTGCAGTGATATTATGTTTTGCAATAATTGAATTTTGACTTATCTTTTTTTTTGCATAACTTACAGTGATAAAACTAATGATTGTGTGAGCACAGTAACAATAGATCGAGTTTTTTTTACTTATTTATAAGTTTTGTTGCTCAAATACTCAATAACTCCGTAAAATAATATTTGAAGATATTATGCTGGAAAAGAGGAAATAATTTGTTCTCAGAAGTCCATTAGAACTACGCCCACTATCTTTTTGTTCCAGACTAGGCCCAATAACAATACAACATCAATCGAACAAAGTAACTCTATATCCAAGTACAAAGATCGGAATCCCGTTTAGTGGGGATATTGCATCCGAAATCGTTATGCATAGTCACGGTGGAAAGGTTGAGTCGGAAAAGCTAAAAGAAAACCCATCATACAATATTTACTTTTGGATTGGACATAAGGATATATAATCACCAAATGGAAAATGTTTATCATATCTATATATAATTTTATGTTGAATGTCTCTCATAAGTGATTATCAAGATACGTCCACTTTGGGTTTGGAGAGATGATATATAAGACCGTGACCAAGGTTGGCAATATCTACTAAAGGCTTCAAAACTTTACGCAGATGTAAAATTACTCAATCCTACCACAGAAGTGGTGGTCTAGTAGTAACATAAAGATGTTGGTTTTTTTGTGCTCCGAGTTTGATTCCTCTTTGGTACGGAGATTTATTTTTAAAATTATAATATTTTAAGCTTGATTCCAGAAACTGGAAGAGATTGTGGGGCGAAAGTCTAGAACTCCCGTGAATTTTTTTTTAAATGATTCAATCCAATTCTAATTAAATATATAATAGTTTTGTTGTTGTGATTGTCATAATTATTCATCAAATAAAGTTTTTTTGTTCAACAACATGCAATGCACATTTGAAAGATAATAACATAATGATAATAACAGTACAAATAACTAGTAAATAACATATTTGGCAGCTATTCATGTTGGCTTGTCTATACGATAAACATCTTTAAATATTACAAAAAAATCATTTCATATTTTTCTTTAACTTCATTACAATTGACCTAATTTACCTAATTAAGCATCCACAAATTACAATTTTCTTCACTTGTCTTTTTTTTCTCTGTTCATCTACATAGTGAATTTAATCGTTGACAAGTTCTCAACCATCATACATTAAAAGATACGTCAGCATCAGTGCCCTAATCCAGATCTATTAAGACACGTGTAGCCCTGCATCTCAATTACACGTTGAAAATGAAACCAAATAAAAAAAAGATAATTAATTTGCTTAGCACCAAAAAGAAGGACCAATAAGCAACGTGAGTCTTTATAGGAAATAAAAGAAATATTTAGAGGAGATTTCCCTGGGACGAGAGGATGACACGTGGAAATAAAAAAGGAATTTTGAAAAAAAAAACATGAACAGCTGCCAAATACATTGTCAAATCAATTACATTTCAGACCACGACTTGCCCATGTTTGGACGGTCGAAGCCTAAGCTCGCACGCAATTATTTCAACAAAACCCGACTCATTGATACATTTACAAGTGTCCACCAAAAGCTACACATCATAAAATTGCTGATAGTTTTTGTTAGTCGCCCAAACGTTACAAGAAATTGGGTTAAGAGATGGGATTATTAGGTAGATAGTGTTAAATAGTCTTCTTTGTTTTAACAGATGGTCATTTGTAGAATCAAAATTGGTAAAACTGTGCGAAGATATTTTTATAAATATGTGGTGTAATTGATGGAGAATAGTTAGAAAAATTGTGATGTAATATAGAACAATATGTTATCGATAAAACAAAATGATTTAGAATTTGCTTAAATCTTGAACAAAACTCAATCCACTTAACTTTGCAATAATAACACTACACGGTTATTTTTTTTGATAAAGAGTTTATACACGGTTATTTTGCAAATAAACTTCTACATTTTGGCTATTTATTATAAATATCCTTAATTAGTGCTGGGAAATAAATATGTTTGTGATCCACGATTTGCAACCTGCAAACTAAAAAATATTTATGTTTAAATACATTTCATAAAGCGATGGATATAAACTATTAGATTTGTGACCACCCTACCAAACCCCATGAAACTTATGGGTAGAATACAAACCAAAAACGAGTATATACAAACCTGTAAATCTATAAATCTGCAAACTCACAAATCCGTAAAATAAAAATGAGTATTCAAAAATCAGCAAACCATTTTTTATTGGACCAAATTTAAAACTAGTGTTACAATTAAAAACAATTTTATTGAGTTAAAATAGAACTCTATACCTGATAAATCCGCAAGTCCCACGATCAGATATTCGTTAATCTATAATAATATAAATTTATTCCGCCAAAACCACAAAAATATTGTTTTATATTACATAACCGAACCGTTTCACAACGGATAAATACGCATAGATCTGTAAGTTTTTGTTCATTTTCCCAGCCTACTCTTAATAGATGGTTTTAAACTTTTAACTAAAGAAAATCTCTCACTTTTTCTTGGTTAGAAGAAAATCTCATACTATGACTCATAAAAGATGGTTTTTCTATTAATTAAATGAAACAGTTGAAACTCCAAGAAAAAAAGGGCAAGTGACCCAATGAATGTTTGAAGCAAAGTGACAAATGGAGAAGAACCCGAGAAGCAATGCAAAGTTTGACTCTACAGTTCTCCGAAGCTGAACAGTGTCCGTTCTTCGAGACAAAAGTAAAACAAAAAAAAAACAAAAAGTAAGAGTAAAAAATTACTATAGTGTCTAATACAGTTATTCGAATAATAATTCAAATACTGTACATTAGTATTTGAAATCAATATGTTTTCATTTATTCGCATTCTGCCCGAAAAAAAAACTTTATTCTCTTCACCCTTTCGGACATCTTAAGCACAATTCATTTCTCATTTGAAAAAAAACTAAAGATAATTTTATATCAAAAAGAAAAATAATTCAAAATTTAATGAGAAAGCGAAATTTCACCTTGGAGAGATATATAAGAGTTGTGTAATGGTGAACTAGTTTCCCATCCACAAATCTCGCACCTGATTCTATTGGAATTTTTTTCTTTTCTACAACGCACATCAAGTGACTCTCCACTTTTCTATGTCCAAATTCGTCGTCTACAAAATAGTTGAGAGATATTTTGGAATTTTCTTGGGAGAAAAATCATTAAAACACTAATCATATATGTACCTTTGAAGACAATTTTGTTTTATGTTTACTTTAACCGTATAAAACGCGTTGAAATTAACGATGATGGGAATTGTTACGACGAAGACTTATTATTATTTCGATTTCTCCAATAAAAATTTTGGTGGTTTGAAACAGTTTCTGTACGGTAACACTTTCGTACTTCTCGATGCTCTCTGTAATCTCTTCTTCTTCCGGTACGTTTTTAGCTTCTTCTTCTTTTTCTTTTGCTTCGTTCTCTGTTTTTTTAATTTTTTTTGGTTTAATGGCTCTGTTTTCTAACTTCTTCTAGAGTTAATTCAGACAAAGAGACAAACTTGGTCGTGGTTGAGAAACACAAACCAAGCGATTCATCTTTTCACGGAGATCAAGATCAAAAACAAATTGGATTTCACGAGACACAAGATGATAGTTCGAGTTTTTGTGAAAGTTCTCTGGTTTCGATTAGTAAAAGATGTGAAATTGTATCCGATAAAAGTATCACTGGTTTTGTAGAAGAACCTAAAGCGTTTTGCTTTAAGTTTTATGATTACTCTGTTACTGTTGAGGAGGAGAGGAAGAAGATGGTGAAGCTAGAGGAATCGAACATGAGTTCCATGGTTTTGGAGAAATCAGAATCGGAGGGTTTTGTAAAGGAACACGTGAAAGAAGAGATGTTGGTTTATGAGTTCATGAGTTGTGGTGTTTTAAAACAGTTATTAGCTCACGAGAGTTTTGTTGGTAGTGAAGAAAACTTGTTCGATGATGATGCTGGGTTTATAGAACTTAACCCATGTTTACAGATTTCTAACTTTGCTTATGAAGATGAAGAAGAAGAAGATTTAATGCAGAGAGAAGAAGAGTTGGATATGGGTTTTGATGATGATGAAGATGGTTTAAATGATGATGAGTTTGAGCACAGTGATGTGATTGAGAAATTGAAAACAGAACTAAGGACTGCAAGAACAGGAGGATTGTGTACCATTCTTGAGGAATCAGAGACTCCATTAGAAGAGCTGAAACCACTCAAGATTGAACCAAAACCAGATCAACTCAAAGATAGAATCGCTGAAATTCACAAGGTTTACAAGAATTACGCGGTTAAAATGCGAAAACTCGATGTTATCGATTCTCAGACTATGCATTCCATTTGTAAGTCATCTCTTCTCAATTCACAAGTTCCAATTTTGTAATGCAGACAGTTACATATTACTATATTAGCAATGACATCTCTTTAGAATCTATAATTTTTGTCTGATTCCAGCTTTTGCTTTGATTGTGTGAGGACAAATTGTTGAAGAATGTCTCTTTCCTTCTTAAATGTTGTCTCAACTACTCTCAAAGTACAATCTTTGTTGGTGTGGTCTGTCTATCAATGGTAACATTTTGTATTTTGATTTTAACAGTTTTGCTAAAGTTAAAAGTTTCATCTAAACCAAGCAGAAACAACGTTAAAGCGCCTAAGTCGCCTCTGCATCAGAATCTTTGGCCATTCAAGAAACATAAGCTCCAATGTGACCCCATTGAGAGACTTGTGAAAGAAGCGAGCAGAGACTTTGAGACTGTCTATGTAGGCCAACTTTGTCTCTCGTGGGAGATGCTTCGATGGCAATACACCAAAGTATTGGAATTTGATTCTCAGGTTACGACTTTTTATCAATATAATTTAGTAGCTGGAGAGTTTCAACTATTCCAAGTTCTGCTTCAAAGGTTTGTGGAGAATGAACCATTTCAGAACTCCTCTAGAGTTGAGACTTACTTAAAGAACCGTCGCCATTTCCATAATTTCCTTCAGATTCCACTTGTTAGAGGTAACAAAACATGTTTTTTTTCGTTATTCTTCAGTTTATTCTGAACATTTTCTTGCTAATACCAAAATGTTTTCAGATGACCGATCCTCGAAGACTAATAAGAAATGTAGAAACGAAGGCGAATTCGCGGTAAAGATTGAAGCTTTGAGAGAGATTATCCGAGAATCGATGCGTGTTTTCTGGGAGTTTCTTTACGCGGACAAGGACGAGTTTAGTTCAGTGATAAAAGTTTCTCACCAAACACAAGTCTCTCCACAAGATCCTCTAGACCTTGAGCTCTTGACAGATATCAGAACTCATCTTCAAAAGGTATTTAATTCTTTGAATTTTCCCATACATTTTATCAAGTCACATAAAAGTTTTTTTCACTCAAGAACTTGTTCTTGGCCTAATGTAGAAGGAGAAGAAGCTAAAGGAAATATTAAGAAGCCAAAGCTGTATAGTGAAGAAGTTAAAGAAGAATGAGTCAAAGAGTAGTGTTGGTATAAAAGATGAGTTACTAATAGCTCAAATCGAACTGAGACTGGTTTCAAGAGTAATGAACATGTCGAAACTTACGAGTGAGAAGTTAGTTTGGTGTCAGGAGAAACTTAGCCGGATCATCTTCAACGGTCGGAAGATTCACATAGAACCATCTTTCTCATTGTTACCTTGTTGATCTGTCTCTGCCTACAGAATAGATCATAGATTTTGGAACATTATTGGCTTCAAATCCAGGAAGATGTTAATTTTGTTGTTATTCCTGAGAAAAGAATGTAAAGCTAATGTTAATCATATGTGGTAGCTTAGTTTTGTGCTTTTCTCCATACACATTACTATTGCCATAGATCAGTTCAGAAACGCACAAAAGAAGATAATTTATACTGATAATCACAAAGACAAATTGATTTCTTTATTTTTCATCTCAGACTCAAAATTCAAATACAAAAGAAGTCACTTTCTTGAAACAAAAAAAAAAAACATAATCCTGTGGTTGGGCCTTGGGCCGAGACATATTTGGGCTTCATAATCTCTAAGACTAATATGTAAAGCCTAACAAGCCCGTAAAATAATGTCCGTTGATGATCATAATCCAAGATGTGATCAAAACCGTCTGATCTAGGGCAATAAGATGTTGGAAGTGGAAAGACCCTTTAAATAGATAATCTAGGTTATAAAGTCACTTCTCTGCTCCGTCAAGCTGAGGAGGACAAAACCCTAGCAGAAACGAAGGGTGTGCGAGTGAGAGAGAGGGATAAGCAAAAATGGTGCAGCGTCTTGTGTACAGGTCGCGCCACAGCTATGCCACCAAATCAAACCAGCACCGGATCGTCAAAACTCCAGGTCTGTTTCTTCAATCTCTCTACTGAAATCAAAATCTGTATCCATCGATCTATAAGATGTGTAATGTATTTTGTATCTTGATTTGCAGGAGGTAAATTGACGTATCAGACCACGAAGAAGCGTGCGAATGGACCAAAATGCCCCGTTACCGGAAAGCGTATTCAGGGTGTAAGAACTTCTGATTGATTCATAGCTCTTTGATGTGATTTGGGACTTAAAGATTGAATTTTTGTGTTTTGATTGTGGTGAAGTTACTATATTGATCAATGCTAAATATATTAGTTTTGTTTCTGTATTAGTAGGTTGATTGATTTGTGCTTATTGACGGTCTTGTGCTGGTTAGATAAATCTCAACATCAGGACATAACTTTATCATAAGCTAAATTTAGTGCCGCCTTGTCTTTTAAAAGTTTTCTCTATTTGTATGTAAAGAGTAATCTTTTTGACTGGGCGGCATAAATTTTATTCATCTTGAAATCTATTCACTTGATGGAGATATGTTGGATCTACAATTTTACAATTTGTTCTGTGTCTTATTCTTATCTTTGATTATTTAGATTCCTCACTTGAGGCCTTCTGAGTACAAGAGATCTCGATTGTCCAGAAACAGAAGGACTGTGAACCGTGCTTATGGTGGTGTTTTGTCTGGTTCTGCTGTTAGGGAAAGGTTCGTTCTTGTGTTCATTTTGTAGTAATTGTGTTTCTGTTACCGAAGATAAATCAAATGGTGGTTCTTGTTTGGTACTTGTGTTTTACAGAATCATCCGAGCTTTCCTTGTGGAGGAGCAAAAGATTGTGAAGAAGGTTTTGAAGCTTCAAAAGGCAAAGGAAAAGGTTGCTCCCAAGAGCTAGACCCTTATTACTTTTTATGTTTTATTGCTCTGTTCTAGCTAGATAGTACTGGTTGCAGAGAAATACATTCTGTACTCGTCCAAAATTTTTAATCTTTTTTGTATTGGTTTTTGGATCTTTGGCTCTGTTGACTATTTACTTCGTTTTTGGTTTCTCTTTCATGTTGAGTTCACATTCCACGTTACCCCCTAATACGACCGGACTTGAACGTTCTAGTCGTGAATCTTAAGGGTTGAAGAACGCACAAGATGCCTCAACGTAAGATATACATAAATTTTAAGGGTTGATTTATTCTATATTATTAGGATTGTGTATTGAATTTTAAAGAGATATTTTAAGTTTTAAACTTTAACTAGTATGATGTAATTGGAACTCATATGTTCATAATCTCTTCTAACATGCCCGCTCAAGATGTATATTAAAATAAATAGTCAAAATTATTAAATTATGGAGAATGGGTTTCCGCTAAAATTATTAAATCTCTTCAATGTACATTTATTTAGTTACACGGTATAACTTACACCATACAAACACATTTTAGAGAGCATGCTAATAATTACAACTTTTCCTAAAAAAGTGATATCATATGTTTTTGCAACTAATAGCGGTTTAAATTAATAAACTTTCAACTAATTAAGGTTTATATTCAATTTAGTTTATTTAACTAATTTTATATGTAAAATTATACTTAATTCAACCAGAAACTCTCTTTTTTTTTAACCATTATTATGATGCGGACAACAACTAAATTTAATATTCAAATAAATTTTTTAAAGTAAAAGTAATATAGAGTTACAATCTTCATTTAAAATAATGGTTTTACTGCAATCTTAATATTAAAAATGACTGTATCGAGCTAATAAAGTCTCTCTTTGCCACTTAATTCACTTGATCAAGTTGCTCAACAACAGGTGATTCTTTACGCATGCGTGAAAGAACATTATGATAACTACAAAGAAAAGAGTAAAAAATCTACGTTAGGTATCCCGACAATTAAAAGTGAAAGGAGACCTTTGGAATCAAATTTTCGTATTTATTGTGAAAATTCGTATTTATTTAAATCATAACTTCAAAATATCTAACCTTATGACCCCCCAAAAAAAGAGATCTTACCTGAAATTAATAATTAATTTCTATAAAACTAAAAGTAAAAGTCTCAATTTATTCTCTAATTTTCAAATGATTTTTTGGGTTAATAGTTAATCGACAACATAAAATCTTGAAGACTAGGATGATTTCGTAGAAAACGAAAACCATGAGCAAAGAAAAATATTATTGGAAATAACATTGCCACAATTATAAAGCAAAGGACAAAAGCTACTTCTCCTTCACGTTAAGGATCCAATAATATTTATATATAGTGGAAGATTGTCAAAAATTAATTTAATATCTATAAAACAAATAGTTTTAGAAGTTCTTACCCATAATATATATATATAGTGAAGAAAAAAATCTTGAGTATCCATGATTCCTGATGGTGGATTTCATGAGGTAGAAAATGATGGTAAACTATTTAATTTATGGTATATCACAATCCAAAGTACCATCTGAAACCCGATAAACATGGCTCAACCTCCCTCGGTGAAGCAATGAATGATGACCAGCTTCTTCAACCTCTTTCCCTATGTCCTATGTTACAGAGAAATTATAATAATCCAGAATTTTACACTCCCTCAACTTTTCCGCTCATTTCTTCCCCACTCTTTTTCTCCCATGTGTACATTTTCTCCACCAGAGGTGCTGGTTATCATTCACTACTCCCTTTGTTTTGGTGCAACAATCAATTTTTTTATGTCGATGGTTGGTGCAATATATGAGGCGGTTCAAACTTTGGCACAGATTATTATTTCTGTGACCACTCTCAGAAAATATATCACAAAGAGTGTGTCCAGTCTCCACCTAAAATCAAACACCCTTTCCAACCAGATCATTATTTTCAACTTCACTATACTTGGTCATTTGAAACTTTTGAGTGTTTTTGTTGTGAAAGAAAAGTAAGATTTCTAGTATATTATTGTACAATATGTCAGGCTTTCATCCACCCAATCTGTGCGATGAAGCCAATATCTTTTGTTAAAATCCCACCAAAAAGACATGACCATTCTCTCACCTTTTTTCCCAGACAAACATCCTTAACTTGCAACATTTGTGGCAAGTGTAGTGATTATATTGTTCATTCAAGCTGTGCTCTATGGAAGAATGTGTGGGATGGAAAAAAACTGGAAGATATACAAGAAGAAGATGATATATCACAAGTTTTTAGGCAGTTCGATGTGATATCTGAAGGTGTCATACATTATTTTCTTCATGACCATCATCTCCAACGCAAGACCATCATACTTTATGACGAAAGCAAATTTTGTCAAGCGTGTTGCCTTCCTATCTATGAAGGTAATTTATATTCTTGTATGAAGTGTCACTTCATTCTTCATGGAACATGCACTCACTTTTTCCGTAGAATATAACATGCGTTACATCCACATCCACTTATACTAAAGTCTGCGATTGAAAGTTATTATGGTTACTTCTAATGTGATGCTTGTGGTCGTTTTTGTGGTGGGTTTGTCTATCAGTGTCCCATAGGGGACTGCACCTTCTATTTAGATGTACGTTGTGCTTCAATTTCTGAGCCGTTTGATTACAAAATTCATGAACATCCTTTGTTCCTAGCTTTAGATCCGGAAGAAAAATCTGTATGTCACGTACGCAAAACAAAATGTCGTAAACAATTAAATTGCATCGAATGCAGTTTTATTGTTAGTATCAAGTGTGCAACCTTACCATACACAGTTTGGTATATACATGACACACACTTTCTCACATTTCTTTGTGGGGAAGAATGATGTAAGAAATATTGGTGCGAAGTGTGTGAGCTTAATTTAGGAGATACAGACACAAAAGTGTTCTATAGTTGCAACGAGTGCTCCACCACCTTTAATATTGAATGCGTACTTGGTGAAGACCAATATATCAAACCTGGTCAACGTTTTCGATCATGTGGACAGGAGATTGAAAATTCTCAGCAAAGTAATCTTTGTCGACCATTATGCAGTTTTTGCAATAAACGTTGTCGAAACAAAATACTAAAGAGAAAAAACATTTGATGTGTTAAGTCTTATGTTTTTCTTTTCTTAAATGTATATATATATATATTGTTTACTCAATTTGTTGGTTCTCAATTCTAGCTGATGGTAGTTTTGTTAACGGGAGTCTCAAAACTGGTATTTTTCAAAATGTCTCTCCTTACTTCTTAAAATTTGACACAATTATAATTAAATTAAAAGTTTAGTTAAACTAACCTTACCACTGGTCAATTTTGATAGTATAGGGCTCGAAGGCTATAAAAATAAATACTCGATCAGGGTTACCAAGATAATAAATCACCACAAAATACTTAAACGTATACACAAAGACTGTACATTGAATATTTTGTTTTCTAATGAAGACTAGAAAATTTATTATTATGAATACCAAAAAAGTTCTAGTAGTCGTAATATTGAAATAATAGGTTTCACTTAAAATAGTAAAATGACGTTGTTAATTTTGTTTCTCAAGTAATAAAATGAAAAGCAATTGCATTCATCATATATGTATAAATCTATAATTTGGTTGTAATCAAATTACAGATCAAAAATATTAAAAAAATATTGATACCTCTATATACCGAACTCCAAGAAAAAAACTCTAAAGACCTCCATAATACAAGATTAGATGGGAGGTCGGAGAAACCCGAAGATCCCAATAGCTCTATACTCCGACATAAGGATTCCGACATCGACCACGCATAGGCGCGATGACTGTGGAAATAGGCAAGGATTCGATTACCTTCGAGTGCTCGCATCCCGTTCCATCTTGAGCATCTGAGCCCGCGTTCCACTTGCTCGACCACTCGAGCATCCCGACTTGATTACCATCGACAAGATTACGGTACAAAAGTTCAAAGAATCAAATACTAAAGTGTGAAGACATTTAATCAGTGATTATGATTCAAAAACCCCTAAAATGTAATGAAATCTCCGATAAATTTAACTAAATTATTATTCAAGAAAGACATCTTAGATAAATAGATAAGGGAAAAAAAAAACAAGTTTGTCGTACAATAATACATGCAAAACAAAAACCAAAAGTAGAACAAGAACTCAATAATGTTTATATACAAACCTAATTCGCTCTTTAGAAAAAAAAAACGCAAAATGCAAACCAGTTCTGTTTCTGATTTAAAACTTCATCTCCATGACACAAAAGTAGAAGAACATATACCAAAGATCCAACATCCAAAAAACCTGAGAATTAATCGTCTTTGCATTCTTTAGTCGGGCGTGCTTCGAATCCTCCATCTTCTCTTTTCTCAAGTGAATATGGCATATAAGTTCCAAGAATCCGATCCCACATGACAAAGAAAGGCTGAGAGAAATTGTATTTGGTTCCATGGAGTTGATGATGGATATCGTGGTAAGCCGTGTTGTTCTTGAATACCATATGGAATAAGTTTCCAGGAAGCCAGAGACCGCAATGGTCGTCTACAGTCTTGATTGTGGCGAAAGAGAAGAAGAAGATTGAAGTTCTTGGAGACATACCAGAGATTAGGAAAGATAAGGCGCCTCCAATTGTGTCCAAGATAAGACCTTCCACTGGATGGTTGTATAAAGCTCCATATGCATAAGGCACGATAAGACGGTGGTGTTGCGAGTGGATATGCTTGTATAAGAACTTGTTGTAATGCATATATCGATGCATAAAGTATTGCCATGTATCGAGGATTATCATGGCCGTCACAAACTGTCTTGCTAAGACCAATAGAGAAAACTTTTGCGCTTTATCTGCTTCGGC
This sequence comes from Cardamine chenopodiifolia, assembly GCA_963922655.1. Lineage (NCBI taxonomy): Eukaryota > Viridiplantae > Streptophyta > Magnoliopsida > Brassicales > Brassicaceae > Cardamine > Cardamine chenopodiifolia. The sequence continues at coordinate 16,471,631 of OZ000484.1, forward strand.
ATCACTTCCTGTTACCTGCATGAACAATCCAGAAAGCATAGAAAAATTGTTCATGAGTATAATTTTCTCAACAGATAAGAACCAGAATCTATATCTTCCTACACTCCTCTCTGAATCAGAACAGAGGACAAACCGAAGCAAAGATAGAGTCCTAGGGTGAAGTCTAGAGCACCCTAAGCTCAAACCAATTACCAAATCACTCAACAACGCTCTTCACTGATCTCTTCAATCCACATTTATATACTCATGCTTTCTTCTAAAGCTTTAACTATCGTTTTAACACTAATATATGACCATTACGATGTAAGGCTCATGAAAGATTGAGAATTATTCTTCTATTAGTAACCGAATAGTGAAAACAGACAATCTATGATCTAACTATCAGATTAACAACCCTTTCTTTTAGCTTCTTTAACTTTAGATTTGGTCAAAGAATTTGCATAGTTTTTACAAATTTTGGAGCCAAAATCAAATCATTAATGCAAAAATCTCTCTTTTTGGGTGGACAACAACAGCCAACCCAAAAAGATTCGACCCTTTTCTTCATCATCCATAACGTCAACATCAGATAGCAAAGTTCCCCAATATATCCTAATTCCACTAAAGATTAATAACTTAGATTTCACAAGAAAAGAGAAAAACTTTTACCGTAAACAAGATGATTGCGACAACAGCTTGAACGAGCTGTTGAAGAATAACACCTTTCACAACGGACCATTTAGAAACGAGATTCTTCTCTTCTTCTTCAACCTTGGAATGTAATCTGTAACTCTCCAAAGATGAAAGCGCTACGTAAATCCCAGAATACAACCAATAAACCACAATCGGAGTAACAGTTCCAAGCAATTCGTCTGATACAGCAAAACCCATCATTTCTAATTTCCCTTATCTCAAAAGCTTCTTCAGATCCTCTTCATCAACACTACGCAATTTCTGGGTTTTTAGTAACAAAAAAAGGAGAATGATTTCACAGGAATCAATAAATGATTGATTTTTATCGTTTAATCAGGGAGAATTGATTCTTAATTTGAAAAAAAAAATCGAGGATTGGGATCGTTAGGGTTTGTGGTGAGTTGACAAATCAACGATGAAGATAAACAAAACTCGTGTTTTGGTCTGAAGACAAGACGTGGCTGAGCTGTACTCATTGAAAAATAATATATCTTAGTTATCTAATGTGTTAGCTCTACAGCGAGTCTATCTACGTGGCGTCATCTGAGCGGTTATAACTTACGCGATGTGAATAATAACGTTGGATTCGGTAACCAATATATTGTTTACATGCTCCTTACCGTACTTGATTATTAGATTGCGTCGTTGTTTATGAGTTTCATGTCGTCTGGCTTCTGCCAAAAACGGCGCCGTATATATTCGAAGTTTGAACATTTGAATGACGAATGTAAAAAATTCAACTTTATTAGCTTTACAATGAATAAAATGTCCAATTTCTAAACTTTTATTCTTTTTCATATCCGCGTTTTGTGTAGTCGAAAATATATAACTTGAGTGAAGACATTCTCATATTTTATGTTTTAGCAAGCTATTTGATTCGTCTTTTCATCTAGAGTTGTCATCTTAATTAACCATTTACAACAACACATAACATGATCCATTAGAGATAACACAATGTTGTACTTGAGTGCCTTAGCTGGATAAATTATAAGAGAAGACATGTGATATTTTCTATTCATGTATAAACATAAAAATGTTTTGGAGTAAACGTATGAATGTAGATATATTGATATTCTAAAGGTAACAATAGAGTTTTAGATTAAAACCAAAAGAAAAAAAAAAACATATCGAGCTTAGATCATGTGAGGATATTTTGTCGCAGAGACAAGTTTGAATTCGACCTCAACATTCAACGCGTCTTCTTCGTCCAAGTAAGTGCTCCGAAGTTTATCTAAAGACAAAATGTGATCCCAACCCCAATCAAAGTTGGATTCCGCGTACCAGCAGTTGACTGCTAGAGAGTAAAATGCGAAAGACGCGTAAGACGAACGAACGACAAATGAATATAGAACGAATGAACGAACGACAAATGAATATCAACTTGTTGTTGGGTGTTCAGAATATACATTGGAGTGTCAAATGATTGTCTCCAAGCGGGTCTAGAACTCGCAAACGTGCTTGTGTGAAAATCTTCTCATCTGGTTTTAGTGTTTCACTATGAGCTAAATACAGAAAAACAGATAAATGTTTTCCATCTGCTCTTTGGTTACCCTTCGGATACAGCTTTAGAACCCTACAAAACATGGAATATTATGAACTTGTTAACATTCACACACAAAATATATACATCTGTGTATAATAGATACATATTTGTTACTCCAAAAACATATATATATATATACTCACCATTTCCTTCCTCCCACTGAAAAGCTGATTGATTCGTAAACTTTCTCTTTCAACTCAGAAAAATTCTTAACAGTCCAAGAGAACTTGGGATGAGGGAGTTTCTCATCAAAAGAGAGGATTTCCCAATTGGTAAGAGGCGGAGCAACAATGACATCAACACCAAACTCGCATTCACCTCCCTCGAAGAGGTATCCATTTTCAGGGTTAATGAATGTATCATATGGAAGAACTTGTAGCAAACCCCACACCATTTTAAGTGCATTGAACCGCTTTACTTCTACATCTGAGTATACAAAATATATTGTTGACTAATATATATATATATATATATATGTTAAGAGAGAGAGAGAAGCATGATATGTATAGTTCACCTTGAATAGTAAAGTATTTGTTTTCTTTCTTGTTGTAGACAAAGAAACGAAGTTCCGCAAACACCACAGCTTGTGGTGTGGGTTCCATCAAGCTTGTGCTGTCTATTTCCACATACATTGAAATAAATCCACTTCCATTATCCTTTACGTTCCCTTTTGGGTATATGAACAATCTCCTGTTTGTATATACAACATATTGCATTAGCTAGATATATGGCGATTAAACGCTAAACCATGAAAATACAATTCGTACCAGTTATATCCACCAGAGGAGAAAATACGAGATTGGTATTTATGATCAGAGAACGCAGTCGAATTCTCAAGTTGGGAGAAGTTGTGAATCTTGAGGGAATAAGTAGAAGGAGGATGCTCTCTCCAGTTTTGCACAATTGTAGAAACTGCTGCTGTGCATGAACCCATTCTAGTGAACGATGTCCAAGTCTAACTAGGGTTTGTATGTATGTGTTGTGATAAATCAAAAGAGAACTGTTGTGGCAAGAGAGAAAGAGAGACATGTATATATATACTAATATATATACTAAAAACCGATGTTAATAAGAATACAAAGAGGTGTCTTGGAAATAACATCTGAGGGAAGACGTAGCAGTCTCATATTTATTTTATCAGAATACGAAGAGCCATGGCTCCTGAATCCAAGCGTTGACACTATTTAAGGGTATACTAAGTACTTAATACTGTTAGAAGTTTGAAAATGGTTGAAGACGACTCTTCACCTTTATGTTATTTTCTGGGGTCATAAAGATTCACCTTTTATTAGCTTCGTAATTAATCAAATTCCCGAATTTTAAGCTTGTTTTTATCAATATCTGCATATTTAACAATCGAGAATACCATTTATGTTTAACAATATTCTTAGATTCCGCCGCCAGTATTCTTATAAAACCATTTTACAAGAGCACATAAGCTGATCCATGCAAGATAAAACAAAATGTTTAGAAGATAAATCAATAAAATTTTCCCCCATTTTACTATATGATGAAAACAAGAAACTATACTGAAACAAATTGTGTCACATGCTGTGATAAAACTTGCAATATTGTAAAAATGGATAAGCACCATTCTCTGGCTTATGTTTTACTCAGCAACAGTAGATTTACAGTCCTTAGTTTCCTCAATCTTCTTTTTTCTTTTGCATAGTGAATGCTGCAGAAACTCAGTCAAATTAATGTAAAATCAGTGGTGATCACAAATAAACAACTTGTGGAAGAATTGCTCAATCTATAAACATATCAGTTTCTTTAGAAATATCAAAATAAGTACCTCATCGTCAGATGAATCACCATCATACTTCCTCTTTCCAAGCAATCCTGCAAAAGAATATGGCACAGCACATAAGCAATTCTTCTTTTGATAATCGTTCACTGATTGACTTATAGTAACAATATGTAAATCACAAATAATAAAACCTTACCTTTCAATTCCTTTGCTTCTTTCTTTTCCTTTGATACACCAAAAAGGTCAAAACAAAGGTCCATCATAGAGGCCAAGACCTGTTTGATCAACACAATCCCAAAATCAATACTCTTCAACATTGAATCAGAGAGAAACTTACAAAAATGCTACTCACCCATGAAAATTCAGATTCTGATGTCCCACAAACCTCAATCAACCTACACTTGTCTACCTTAAGCTGCAAACAATACCAAAGTTAAAAAAAATCAAGATAACTTTAAAAACCTATAGGTATTGCTTTAATGAAATGTTACCTTCTGTTTTTTGGTACACAAATAGAAAGCAGCAGCAGTAAATACAGGTCTAGTTAAATCAGTATTTGCTCGTCTTGACACCGGAAGTGATTCAAGAAACCGCTCCTTATACCTAAAATAATAAACAACAATCAGTGATTAGATTTGAACATATAATAAGAATCCATCCTAACCAAATACATGATCAGCAAGTTGAGTCAGGCATTTTAACAAACACATGGTGGGGAAGGATAAATACAGAAATGGATCTTACGCTGATAAACCTTTCTGCACAATTGTAATCATCCTTACGCAACCAAATTGAATAGCCAATTCTTTTATATTCAACTTAACCCTGAAAATTCCCAAAACGTCAAAAAGATTCACATTAAAAAAAAAAACCCATCAATCAAGATTCATCCTTTATAAGAGCTTTTAGAAATGGAAACTCACTTGACACCAACACCATTTTGAAGTGTATTAAATGATCTTGAATAAGCCCTTTCCGTCATGCCACTTAGCTTAATCGCTGCTTGTCTATCGAAAATAACTTCAAGTCTACAAAAAAAAAAAAAAATCCCAATTGATTAAGATATTGCAAAATCACACAATAAAGATCTTGACTTAAATTCACACAACGATAAATCCAATTACCTAGATGCTGCGATCTCTAAACACATAACAGCTTTACAAGTCTCGCCCTACGATCAGTACCAACAACAACAAAAATTCACAATTTCGAAAAGGGTTGTGAGAAAATTGAATAATGTTGGATTGAGATTTAGGGTTATCTTACGACGCCGATGATGGAGGAATCAAATTGAACATCGCATAAACGACGAATTTCAGCAGCTTTTCGGATTAGGAGATTGTTATCAGAGAGACCAAGCCTTTTGGCTATGTTGGTGGTATCCATATTATTAAGAATCTGGAGAATTGATTTGGAGATTTATACTCTGAGAATTGAGTAAGACATTGTTATGCAAAAGAGAAATTTTCTTTTTAACATTTGAAACTTTTTGAACTCAGGCTTGTAGATTTTTTTTTCCCGGCTTCGATTTTAGCGCCTCTTAACATTTCCCGCCTCTTTGGATTTTTTTCTTAATTAATTAAATTCTGATCATTTACATATATGGAAGAGTAATAATCATTTTAGTAAACAAAAAGAAAAAATGTTTCATACGTATTTCTTTTTGAATTGGGATTTTTTTCTTAAATCATAGTTTTTTTTGGTTAGAGGTTTTTTTAATAATCATAGTTTCTTAAAAGATTAGCAAAGAGATAGAGATAATAGACTCTAAAACTAGATCTTTTACAAATATCATTCTAGACTAGTAATGAAAAATTTTATTAGCAAATTGGGATTAGTTTATAGAAATATGATGTAGATAATGATTATTTCAATTGTAGAATGAAAACAAAATCCTAAGAGAATCAATTTTTTTTGTCTTCTTATGAATATAGAAATTAAAAATTCATATATACATATAAATATGTATATATATTCATATAAATTAGAAAAATTATTAAATTTTCTCAGACAGTAATTTTAGAGAGAATTTTAATAATAACTGTTTTAACTAGGAAAAATGAAGAAATTTCATATCTAAAACAATGTCCAAAAATCTTAGCTACTACTAAAAGAACGGATGAATTGAAATATATTACACCATCTTTACCGTTTATTATGTTTTATGATTTTTATACACTTTCTATTTTTCTTCTACTAGAAGTTAAAGTATATAAAATAATAATATATATTTATCAAAGAAATTAAATAGTAAATGAAGATGTTTATTATACCTTTGTAACAAATTAAAAACACTTATCAGCCCATGTCCTTATATTCACCATTTCTTATTTATTACAATTCTGGAATTTTATCGCTCATCAAGAAATAATTGTCAAACATCTTGATTTTTCACATGTGTTTTAGTGTAATACTGAATAATGGTTCATGAGCCATAATTTTACTAGCCATATATGATCCGAAATATAACAACCAAATACGAAGTCAACAACATTAGTGGTTCCATACATAAACGACAATGTAGTTGATCTTAGATCTACACGGCAACATTGTTAAACACAAATTCGTTTAATTTACCTTATGCTTCTGACAATATTCTTGAAGTATATATATATACAGAGTGAACCTAAGTATTATTTGAAAAGGATCTGTGAACAATGTTTTAAAGACTTCAAAATATTTGCGATTACACACAAGTCGTGGTGTGTATGTGCACACTTTGAATACTTTACATAATCTCCAAAAAAATTGTATTAATAAAGTCCGTAGACTATTACTCTCTTTTTTTCCATCAGATGCCAAGTTTTTGGATTATTTAACGTTTATAGATGTCTTTGGTTGGAGAGAATCCGATTGAAGGTGATCTATATCCGATTGGAGAGATCGTCTAGAGGAGCAGTTTTTGAGGATCACGACATGGATAATCTTACGAGCTTCATGTTTTCTCGGCCATGAATGTTTGGTAGTTTTAAATTAATTTTAGATTATAGACTTCTTTTCGTATTCTAGATTTAGATTTTGGTTTCTGAATTTTGATTAAAAGAACAATAAAAATAAATGGAAAACTAAAAAAAATTCCTTCCAACATTTTCATAAACTAATAAAAGTAGAATTTTGAATTTTGTTTAAGAATTTACAAATATCTCACTCTATTTTCTATGAAAACTACTTTTCTATAATATTCTTGATTGGCTAATTAAATATATTTTAGAAAATCAAAAACCAAAAACTAGGCTAAAATGCTATCATTCAATGCTTAAAAAAGATGTAAAGAATGACTACTAATAAATGACAGTAAAAAAAATTGAATTGAAATTCGTTATCTCTCATTAGATGTTTGCTGGTCGATTGCGCCTTTAAGCCTTTTGGATATTTGATAGAATCTAAAAACTATTTAAAGTGGATCCGTGAACAATGTATAAAAAAGATTTCGATGTACATGTGGTTAAACAAATGTAAAGAATCTGTGCACACACTGAAAACTTTCCAAATTTTTTTAAAGACAAACACCAAAAGATTTATATATCATAATTTTATTGAACTATTTGCTTCAAATAAATAAATAGAGTAAAATATATAAATGTAGAAAGTTAAAGGATATTTTTAATAATTATTTCAAGTTAAATAAATATAGAATAAACTTAGAATACATTTTTCAAATTTGAAAAATGAAGTAAACCATTCGAAAATCTAGCTAAAAAAATTGTTTGAAGCCAATGAAGATGTCTTAAACATAAGCTCCACCTGATAATTATTAGATCAAAAACAGGCAAATCAATATTTTCTTTGCAACGGAAACAAAATGTTTATACTCACCTGCCACTACAGTTCAAATAAGAAATGCTGACTGAAACAAAGCAAACTAAACAGAGGGTTGTCATCTCCGGACTATTACGCTAAATAGCGGTAAAGTTTTCGGTCTGTACTATCCCTCTCCAAGAAATCGCGTTCAATGAGCGACTCGATTCTCTTCTTTATCTCTGTTGGGTTTGCCAAGAACCGCGACTGCAACTGTTTGATGACCTCTGCAATTATGTTGTTGTGATCCAACACTCGTCTTGACTTCATGATCCTCACAATGGCTGCTTCGATTTGAGGTTTCCTGTCTTCTTCTACTCTCTGTCTCGTCTCTTGCTTCTCTGGTTCTGTCTCCTTTTGTGCTACCACAGTTCCTATCTTTACTTTGTAGAACTTGCTTGTGAACCTCTCGTTCACAACGAACGAGTCCTCCTCTGCTATGTCTTTGCTCATTGGTTCTTTTCTTAACACGTTTTTACCCTTTACACACGCCATTGACTGCAAGCAACGCTTTAGATCCGAGGCAGGGATTTCAGTTGCTTGTTCGATCTCTTTGTAGCTTAGTCGATCAGAGTTGTTAAACAACATAAGGACACACATTTGGAAAGTCGAAACATGTAGTTCGTGCTTCTGATTCGTTCCAAACATTGCTTTGATATCTGCTGTGCCCATATTGGTTTGCCAAGACAATCTTCTGCCGGTGTGGGTCCCGAGGTAATATGACCTGAACTTCTCACATAGAACATAAACTTCTGCAGGTAGGTTACATTGTATGGTCGGCTGTGTGGGCCAAGAACCGGTTGTGAGAACCTGAACGACAAGTGTAGGTCCTTCTGAAAGCTCGAGATGGCTATTATAAAATCCTAGCAGCGTGTCGTGTGAAGTCTTCATGTCAGTAAACATACCTTCCAGTTTCGAAGTGAACTGATACCCACATTCTGTCTTCAGTTTCACTATCAGATTCCTCTCTGCGTCATCCGATACGGTTTTCCCAGATAAAAGCCTTTTCGCCAGATGCTGTTTGTAGTATTTCTCAAAAACATCTTTCTCCTGTAAGTAACGGAACAACATCATCACTTTTTCGAGAATAAGATCCACATCCTCCTCTCCCACACCTTTCAGTCCTCTTCGTAGCTTATCATCAACAAACAGGGAGATAAACTCAGGAGAACGGGTATTCAAGTTGAGGAAATACTCAAACGAAGAATTCAGCGCGTTTTGGAACGTCTTATCGTTGTTAAACGCCGTGACAATGATTTTGTCATATTTATCCCGCTCATCCAACAGACGCTGCACAAATTCAACCGGATCCTTTGATTTCTCTGGATCAGTAACTAGCTGTTTCCCCATCTCCCTAAGATGCAAAGTCATAACATCTCTAACCGTAACAAGACCATTACTAACCCTGCGGAACAAACTGTACATTCTACCCATATCCTCATACTTATCATTCAAAAGCATATTAACCAAACCCGAATTCTCCATATGAACAAGTCTCTGCATATGGTTAGCAATCACCTCTCTTTCAACCACACTAGTAATCTTATCTTCACTCTTAGCATCCAAATAATGAGCTACTCTTTCGACTTCTTCAACCAAAGGTTTCTCCGCTTTCTTCAAGTAATCACCACAATCACAACACTCAATAAATTCCTGTGACTCAACCTTATAAAACTCAGCCGAAGCTTCCAAAAATGGCTTCTCAAAATCCTCCTGATACACAGTCTCACCCAAATCCATAAACATCTTAATCACATTCCTCATCAACAACCTATCGATAACTTCACCCGTCCGTTCTTTATGAACTAATTCAAGAAGAGTATTCAAAAGCCTACTCTGAATCTTAGTAGAATGAACAACATTATCCCTCCATAGATTAAGTCCAAGCTCATGAACATGAGTTTTCTTAGTAATCGAAACATAAGTACGATCCATATACATCAAAATATCGCGAATCATTTGCAACGCTTTGTTGTGATCATTCCAATTTCTATTAAGCTGATCTAAAAACGATCCTCCTTGAGCTACTTCAATAGATTTGCATATCTCTTTGAGATGAAATGTCATGCTTGTAACTAGTCCGTTATAAAGCTTTTCACCAAATTTATGTAGAACCATGTTGTATGCGTTTCTGGAGAATCAAAGGCACATATCAAAATAAAGAGATTGAAAATAAGATTGTTGAGGAACACAAAATTAAGAGAAGAGGAACCTGTAAAGCTCTTCGAAACTAAGTCCGCTTGCGTTGTGATTGTAAATCTCATGAATCGCATGTTCTAGAATTTTCCAGGTTTTATCGGCGTATTTTGGATCAACGACGACTCGTTGCTTGAATGCTTCAATCTGGAAATTTCTCTTCTTCTGATTACTCATCTTGAAACTGAATCCAGAATAAAAATTAGAGAGATCACAAATTCACTTCAGAGAAAAGGGATGATGATGATGATGATGAATTTTAACAAACCTTAGCTCAATTGAAGAATCAGAAATCGGAGATTGACCGGTGTAGGGTTTGTCTCTGTTTTTTTAGTTTTTTTTATTATAATATTTATGTGCTTTATCCCAGTGGTTTTTATCACCTCTTTTGTTTTTCGTCTCCAGGGTTCGAACAGTAGATCAAACAAACGAGCCAGATTTGTTATTTTTTATTAAACCTGTGCTATATAAACGATGCCGTTTTCGACTTTATGTGAAACGACGTCGTCTGGCTTTTCTCTGCCGTTAATAGAACGCTTCATTCGCGTCAATAAAACGCCTCCTTCGATCGAAAGATTCGACTGATATGAAAGAACTCAACTTCAACTTCTGATTTGTCTGCAACTTCGACTTTTTCTCTGGTGCAATCTATAGACTTTCGAGACACATCGATTGAAAGGTACTCTTCACTATTCTTTTTAACCCCAATTTTTTTTAATTTTCTTTTTGTTGGTGAGATAACCAGAGTGCATTAGTCTAGTCTTTGATGGTAAAGTTTAGTTTTTCCATTTGTAATCTTTGTTTTGAATGTAGTGAAACATGACTAGTGAATTGTGTTCGATGAGGCCTTTTTTTGGCGGCGCAATTTCAACAGTCTTCCCGCAAAGATTTGAGGTTCTGTCAATAATCCTTTTTTTTTTGCTGCTGTTAACCTGAATTTTTAATTGTAAATCTTCAGGATGTGAGTAATATTCGACAAGTTCCAGATCATCAGGTTAGGTTCTTCTCTGCCAAGGATTTTGCATAGTTTCTAATCTCTAATATTACTGTAATCGTGTAATTTATTGGTTTTCACAGGAAGCGTTTGTGGATCCCTCAAGGGATGAGAGTTTGATATTTGAGTTGTTGGATTTCAAAACTGAGGTTGCTGACAATGGCAGTGCTTCTTGGTTCCTTAATGATCTTGCTCGTGAGCAAGATGCTGAAGGATTTCAGGTAAACCACTAAAAGCACTCTCTTTATGTTTTTTTGGAATACAAATCAATTTCAAGAATTAGTGTTAGTTCTCTAAGTGTGGAGCCAGTTCTTGAGGTTCTAAGATCAACCATAGAGCTTAACATGTATAGATTTCTCAAAGTTGGATCCTTTTCTCCAAGATCTGTTTTTGTGAGGGATTTTGTTTATTGTCAATTCAGTTTCTGAAACCAGTCGAAATCAAACTAATACTAATATAGTTGTTGTTTGTCTTTCCCAAGATTGATTGATATCTATGAAAAGATAATTCAGTAATGTTGCTGTATTATTTTCAGTTGATTGAGCAATCAGAGGTTTTTGAGGTGCCTGGACTGTCTTTTAGAAACATCCCTGCCGTTGCTACAACTGCTGTTGGAAGGATGGTAATTTCATTCACTTGATGCTTGTATGTTACAACTGTTTTTCGTTTCTAACAACGATGTTTATAGGCAATATCCAAAGGAAGACAGGGAAGAGAAGCACAAAACATAGTGAGGGTATTAAGTTTTTCCTTGTTCTGTCCCTTTTTGCTTAAGTTCGTTTCTTGAGACATAACTGAGTCTGTGTGATGGTTTCTTCTGCAGGTATATGTGGCAAATATTCGTCTTAAAGGAGTTGATACAGACGTCTTAGTGACTGCATATGAACCAATTCTGATAAAGTAAGTCCCATAAACGTTAACCATGAGTCAGTCAGTTGCAGGGAATTGAATATGAATATGAACTTTGTTGTTGTTCCACATGTCTTGTGTCTCATTTTTTTGTGTATTGTGCAGTCCTCTGAGCGAAAGTGCGGATGCAGTGAGAGCTGGTTTAGCTGTCCCAGCTTCACAATCTGGAATTATGCCAATGTGTGATGTCATTAAACAATCACTCTCGACCTTTAAAGTCAATGACTGGAGTCTTTTCGGTTCCTCAGCTTGAAGTCTATACGAAATGAGAAGAAGATTCAAGCTGCCAATTTGATGTACCAAGGCTTCTAGAAGTAGTTTGCTTTGTTTAAGTTTTCAAGTGTTTGATTTAGTTTAATTTTATGGTTATTCTTTTGATCCTATTAGGTTTAGTAGTTGAAGCTTTATAGATAGGATCTTATGTACGGCAACTTTGGATTTGAATAAAAAACAGAATTCTTCTCCTTTTGGAATATTCACTTTTAATCTTTCCCAGTCTTCTTTAACGTCGACTTGGCTAGTTCCATTGAATTTGATCCGCCATTGATCTTATCAAGAACCTTGTCAATGTTGATACACCATGTTAATAAAGCACGAATCCTTTACTTGTAGGCTACACAAGTTGTAGCTATTTTGGTTTACTGTGTATTTTTAGGTAGCACATTTATAGCTTCACAAAATTGATTTGTGTCATAGAAGCTAAGGTAATGACTGTATATCTCTCAAGTCTTTTGCGTTTATTATTATACGTTCTTGTTCTCTAATTCGTAGAGCTATTTGCGATATATAGCTTCTTATTCTGGTTTTTTTTTTCTTTGTGGCTCTTCTAATTTACCTTTTTGATTATCAGGTCGTTTAAAGCCTAAAAACATTTTTATTAAAGAAGAAAAAGACTCTCCTCTGCTCTACCTCGTCGGTAAACATTTTTTATAGTTTTGTATTATTTTCATCGAATTTATTTCGTCTTTTGCTCCACCATTTCAAATGAATCATATTGACGTGTCACTCGTTGTGTTTATTATCCAATTGCGTGATGACGATGGTGGTGTTGTTGTTGTTCATCATTGTTACCAGCTTCACATACTAACCTTGAAGTTACTGATCAATATAGGGCAGATCCCTCTTATGTATGTATCTTAACACTCTCTTTTATGTAAGTTAACATGACATTTGAATGTATAAAGCTCTAATCAACTTTTTAATGTTTCATATCAACCATGTCTTGTGTTTATGACAATGAAAATTTTTAGAGAGATTACATAAGCGTTTTATCTACCCTTTTAATTACTTAAACGCTATATTGAGTGCGGTTGTTAACGCGTATATCTTCAAAATTGATAATGTATCTTTTGATTAATCTAACATTTAGTCGTTGAAGAAGACTCTAAAACAGCATATGTTCCACCCAGTGATTTGCTTACCATTCCAAATCAAATAAGGTATTATTATTTAAATCGAGTTAAACTTGACAAAAGTTGATGAGTTTGTATTCATCTTTGGAACATGTAAGCAAAGCCAAAGTAAAAATTGTTTGAAGAAGTTTGCATCTCTAAATAATATGATCAGCAAGCATGACATGAAGTTGTATCTCAACTTGACAAAAGTTGATGAGTTTGTATTCATTTTTGGAACATGTAAGCAAAGCCAAAGTAAAAATTGCTTGAAGAACTTTGCATCTCTAAATAATATGATCAGCAAGCAGGGCATGAAGTTGCATCTCTAATTAGCACGCAATTCATATTTGTCATCTCATTGATCTTAAGGTACTTCTAATACATAGAATGATTAGTTTATTCAATTTTGTAATGTCGGTACTGATGATTCCCTCTTGGTTAAACTATTTTATATCCACATATACATTAATGTATCTTCTCATTCGTAGAAGATATGTAGTTTACATAGTGAAGCCAAAAACCATACTAAAAAGCCGATTTGTGGAAAGGATAATGCAAAAGAAATGGGCATACATGCACTCATGCATATTTGTATGATGTTTAGTTCATTGATTGCTTATTCACTTATATCAATAACTTGTTTACTTAGTTCACTCATACATATTTGTATGAATGCTTAATGCATTGATTGCTTCTTTACTTATATCGTTTACTTGTTTACTTAGTTCATACATGCATATTTGTATGAATCTTTAGTTCATTGATTGTATTTTTTACTTTAATTGTTAACTTGTTTACTTATTTAACTTGATGGTTGTTTCTTTTCCACTGTTTGGTTACATACTTAACTTCTTTACTTGATTCATTCTTTGATTGCTTACTCAATTGATTCATTCATTGGTTAACTTATTTGCTTGCTTCCCTTTTTTATTCTTTGACCTTTGCTTACTCAATCGATTTATGCATTGCTTAGCTTGTTTGTCTGTTTCCTATTTTTCGTCATTGTTTCTTTACAAGCTTAATTTTTTATTTTCCTCTTAGTTTATAATCTATAAATAAAATACAAATATTTATGATGAATTGATCTTTTTAGTTTAGTATTATTCTTAAGTGCCGTAAAAAAAGTATTATTCTTAAGTGATTGACTCAACTTGTCTTTAATATTAGTTTTGAAAAAGATAATCTTTTTAAAAAAACATGAAAATAAAATTGAAGTATATCTGTCTACTACTATTATGGGATCTTTGATGCAAAATGTCGATATGTTTTTGTTTTCTATAATTTTATTTCACAACCTGTGGAATAAAAATGGGTTAATTAGGTAGATAGCATTTTAGGCATCTTATCTACAAAATAATACGATGGCAAAGTGGTAAACAAAGTGATATTGTCCGTGCATTTATGAATTCATATGATATTAGTTTAAAATATTTGAAATTATTTTTTTCATTGCGTCATTTGCAAATAAATGTCAAAATAAAACTATTTAGTGCATATTGTACTAAAAAAGGCAAGTAACTGAGAGAAATGTGAAGAAGAAAAGGTGGGATTCCTATTGGAATCCAAGAAATTACTATATATATAAATTTTGGTAACAGTGTGCTTTTTTTTTTGCTGCTTTCACCGATTAGCTTCATATTTACAAATGTTTGACCCAAAAGGAAAAAAAAAGCTTCCTATTTACAAATTATTATCTCTGCTTCTTTGGGTTTCTTCCTGTAGTTGCTTAACTCGTGGCAAATAGAACGAAACTTTCCAACAAACGTATTAGCTTTGTTTTTCGATTTTCATTGACAAAAAGTAGCAAATTTATTTATATATTGGGATTATGCCATAGGGAGTTAATAGGAGTGATAGGCACGCAATAAGGTTCGGATGAAGGAGAATTGAGTTACAATTATAGCCGATTATAGCATCTGTCTTTTAACAATTCTATCAATTACCTTTATCCAAAAAAACATATTCTATCAATTACTACTATAACTCTTCTGTTTTTATTTTCTTTTGTCACCATTCTATCAATTATACTTAATAGTTGAAATAGATAGTTGTATTGGTTTGACCAAAAGAAATAAGATATAAATAGTTCAATTGATTCATTTTCATGGGTTGGCCCTTCTTTCTCAGATGGTAGGAGCATAAACATCTATGATTTTTAACTGAATTTGGCTTGACCATTAGGAGATAGGTTTAGTTGAAGAATCTTGTTCTAAGTCCCATCATAAGTTACTGTGAGTAACCTTATTTTTATTGTTTCAATTGCCAAATCTAATCAAGTGGCGTCTTGTCGGAAAATTGGGGTCGAACCAATGAAACAAGATCACTACTTCCTAGGCTAGTCTAGTCCATGGTGAAGTAAAGAGCAAAAAATATAAGATTAATTAATAATTACATCACATCACGTGTGGATTTCTTAAACTATTTTAAGGTCGAAGCAGAGTCCTATCTTTGTTGGCCAAGACAAGTAACAACGAATTAAAATTATAAAAAAAAAACCTTAAAAAGCTGAACTTGCGCAAACCACCTAATGATTGACTTCATAAATATATTAACTTTTAAGTAGAGGAGTTATAATGCAAACACTTTTTTATTCATACTGGGCTAGGCCCATGCATGTACTGCGGTCCAAAGGTGAACAAGTATGAGGTGGTCCCTTTCTTTTTTTTAAGATCTATCTTTATTTATTTTAACATATCCAGTTACGTAGACATTTTACATTAGTTACCAGAATTTAAATGTTTACATAAAACTTAGATCATAAAAAAGGTGTAAACCACAGTCCCAATTTTCCATATTTTCTTAGATCAATATACTTTTTTGTTATAAATATATTTTTTTGACACTCATTCTACAGAACTTGTCCGATTTTTTTTCTTTTTTTTCTAATTAAACTTGTCCGATTTTCTTTTCTTCCTTTAAGGAGAATGAAGATTATTTAAAGGAGAATGGCGTCAGCCCTAATATAGATTGGGAAACGAGAATACGGACGTCGGAGAGTGACGTCTCATTGTCTGCCTCACCCACCAAACCGCCATGGACCTCTTTTGCAGTTTCCACTAAGCTTGTCTCACGTACATTTCAGATTTTCGATATACGTACAAAGTGTCAACCGTATTTATAATTTGCATATATATATATATATATATATGTATATATATCAATTCACACTGCTTATAAAGCTACAAATATATGGTATACATGTATTTTTATGTAGATACACGTATAGATAAAAGGTTTTGTGAATATTTGCCGACACGGATGTTGATAGGCTCTTGTGTGGTGTGGTGTGTGACCACCAATTAATTTATAGAATATAAATTTAAAATATTGTTGTCAATAAGGAAAATTATGATAAGTGGTACGTACGCTCGGGTCAAATAGGGATGGAGAGAAAAAAACGAATGAAAGAAACTCAAATCACTGCGTGGCATTTCTCGTAATTCTCTATCTGCTTTCGAGTGGCATTGAAATATCAAACTACAAATTTTTCTGGCTTTTTAAAAACAAAAGAAGAAAACGCTCCTTTGGCAGCTCTTGTCCCCTTTAAGTGTGACGAATTTTGTATCCCTTTATTTTTCCATCCAAACGAGCAAACTGGTAATTCCCACAAGAAGAAAAGTTAGACAACCTTAAATAGTGATAGAATATTTTTTCTTACCCTAAATTGTTTAGCCCTCTTTTAAGCATTTTAGTTCAGCTCAATTTGATATTATTTCATTCATAATAAAATATTCGCCAATAGCAATTAATTATCGTCAAGAGTTCGAGTTTCACTCGTTTTGGAATGAAATAGTTTCTAAGAGATTTAATGTTAGTGGGCAAAAAGGTTGAGCGTTGTATCCATAGTTCAATCCTATTTGAGAAAAGTTTTGGTTTACTTAGGATTTATGAATTTCTATGTATAACGTAACACTCAGTTATTAATCAAATTTTTTTTTTCTAATTACTATAATTAATGGTCCAAGAGGACTAAGATATATATACAAATCTGTAAACGTGATCCGATATTTTGATTTTTGACATATAATGATATACTAAAACTAAACGACTACAAAAGAAAACTAATTAATCTCGTAAATATTATTGTTATCATAAATTCTTAGGGGAAAATAGCAGATGGAGTAAGTAAATCCCCGGTGGTCGTGGCAGTGTGGTAGCTCGTGTTAGATGAAGAGGCAAATTCGAGGTGACCCGAGCTCTGGTGATATCGGCTTGACGAGGCCGAGATACCGAAATGTTAGGATTTTCGAGATCCGGAGGCTTTGTTTGAGGGTGGCGGAGCTACCGAGATGTTAGATTTCGCCGAGATCTCGTGGTTTCAACGTTAGTTCAGCGGAAGCTGCGAGTTGTTAGGATTGTTTTCGAATCACCATTGGAACTCATCTGATTAGGATTGTCTGATTCAGACTTAGCTTAATTTGCTCTTTTACTTGCTGTCTTATTATGTCTCTTCTTCTTTTTTTATGTTCTGACCGGATTTATTTTTTGATCGGATTCTATTACTCTACTTGTATCTCTCCAAATGGTATATTTTTCGGGAAATCAAAGGAAATGAAAATTGGTATGGTTAAAAAAAAGAAAAGTAAATGCTTCTTCTGTAAGATGTAAGCATAAACTTATGTTTATATGTATTTGAGGAGTGAGCTGTTTTTTTTTTTTTTTGTTGGATGCCATTCCTCTTCCAGCATCTACATGTTAGTGCTCTCTCTTTTTTTCCTTGACTTTAATTCCCATTATGTAACATTTTTTTTAATCAACCGTACATTATGTCATTGTTTATCTGACTATTAATAAAAGTTCAACAATTAATCGTATATATCTATAGTTATCTACCATCACAATAGAGATCAAGCAACTAAATTTATTCAAGTATTTATAACATACACCCTTGTACATCATTACATTGTATATATATGCATATGTCAAATGATAAATAATAATGATTTTCCAAATCTTATATAATCAATATATTGAATGGAGCACTCATGGTATAGTGGATGAAGTGTGTATTTTTCCAAATCTTATACAATCAATGCGAAGCTATTCAGGCCTTGAATGGAGCACTCATGGTATAGTGGATGAAGTGTGTATTTTTTACAATTTTCCATTATTCAACAATCTTTGTGCTAAAGACGGTTGACTTGAGGCAAAAAGAGAGGTTGACAAAATTTTAATCCGCATGCAAATTTTTATTAATTTACCACACAAGATACCTAAGTGTGTATCTTTTTTTAGAAAAAATTTCCAAAACTTCAAAAAGTAAGATTCAACTTTTGCATTGTTTCATTCGTTTCTTATTGTTTGTCATGTCTATTTTTTTTTCATAAAGGTTTGTAATATCTATTTCGTCTAATCCATATTCACCACATGCACGTATACGTATTCTACTTGTTTCGTCCAATCCGTTTGTTCTACGTACATTGTTACGTTGTCGCTCTTCGGACTTTTACTCTACTAATGACGTGAAGCACATAAGGAGTACAGTAGCTACTAGAGAAAATAGTGTGAAGTTAAATTATACATGAGCCTTATCAGTACTAATACTGATGGTCATACAACATTACATCGTCCCTTGGTATATTGGGGGGTTAACAGTTATATGAGAGATTATAGTCATTCTTATGATATTATAATGCTGATAATGTCTATCAATGCAAAAGTCAGAGACACACATCAAATTGGCTAAAAGTTACAAAGGCTTAGTAAGTACGTACTCCTGATGCACACTATATAACACTTTTCTCTTCATTTATTATCCAACTTTTCTTTTATTGGAATGTGATCACAGATCAGATAACCTACGTACTTAAAGCATAAATCTATATAAACGAAAAAAATGTAACACATAGAATCATAATGATTACTTCTCGATCGGAGTCTCATAGATGTTTTATATGCTAGCTCAGAATAATCATTGAACGTACTGCATATTTATTTTCTACTACAATTTAAAATTAATTGGTACTAATTAATAATAACGATCTCTCTGGGACTGAGCACGTCACAATTAAAGTATCCCAAACCTGTAGGAAATTTATAATCAGAAGAAATATAGAATAAAACCAATAATAAATTAACATTAAGAGGTTATACCTGTCAACACATCCTTTGATCCTACATATATAGAGTCAGTAGATAGATATATAAAACCAGCTTGACCCGGACGTATAGTCATTAGGGTGTGTTCAAATATGTAGAAATGAACGTTGTTGCCAAATTTTTCATTTTAATAACGTCCATAATTCCATCCAAAATAACTTTTATTGGAGTTAAATAATTTAAGAAAGAT
Source organism: Cardamine chenopodiifolia (assembly GCA_963922655.1). NCBI lineage: Eukaryota > Viridiplantae > Streptophyta > Magnoliopsida > Brassicales > Brassicaceae > Cardamine > Cardamine chenopodiifolia. The sequence goes on from OZ000484.1 coordinate 16,491,176, forward strand.
GAACGAAAAAAACTAAATATTGAAGGAAACATATAGAAGAGAAGTTGAGACATCGATATCACACGGTCATGGAGATCAGATGAGGTCAAGTAGGAAGAGTAGACATATATATATAGACACACATCACTCTTCTGTTTTGGATTTTTTACATGTACGTATGCATGCGCGTGTACGTGTACGTATGCATGCGCGTATACATGCGTTTGTATAAAGTTACACATTTAGTTATACAGTATATCTATTTGTATAGAACTAAAAACAGGGTAAAATAAAATTCATGTCAGATTAAAATCGAAACAGTATGTAGTGATTAATTCCATCGAATTGAAATGTATACAGAAGATGTAAAAGTAGATAGACAGTTGTAGAAAAAAACAAAAGGAGTAGAGAACAGAGATACGAAGAGGGATATAAGTAGAGATGCAGACATGAGTAATGCATAAAATAGATTAGATAGGGTCCAAACACAAACAATGAATGATGAATGCTAGGGTTCCGGATGCAACGTGATTATGTCGCTAGCCGTATTGACAGTTCATGAGAGGACAACTTTTATGTTGTTTCTTTCTCTCCCTCTCTCTTTCTACACAATTATTTATAGCACCATATGAAAATTAAATCAAAACATAAGTTTTTCTTCATCAAATTTGCTTATATACATATTTGAACCGAACCATATCAAATTTGGGATAACGCACATCAATAGTATAAAATGATTAGTAGGAGAGGCGTAAATGGTTGATCCAAGGTAAGGAAATTGACAGATCACATCTTGTTTTCTAACATGTCTTTATCTTGATCGGTCAATTAGATGGGAGAGTCTTGACCAAGCATATTTTCTTAACTCATTTATTGATTTTGATTTAGAAGTTCAAAGTCAATTTATTAACCCAAATATATTGGCTTAAGAGAGATTTGTTGCCGCTTTAGAGGAAAAGTTTGTTCGAGATTAAAAAAAGAAAGAAGAAGAAGTTGGTTCAAGATTAACCAAGAAAAACCATTATGTGGAGGAAACATGTTAGAAATCTTTTTTTAAACTATTCCCTCTGTCTCAAATTATAAAATGTTCTGACTAAAAACACCAGATTTAAGAAATTATATTAAATTATTTTTGTTTTGCTTTCTTTTATTTGGAATACATAACTGAATATTTAATTTCAATAATCCATCCAATAAAAAGTAATACTCTACAATAATAATAATTAAAAATGAAATTGATTTTTTTGCATAGAAACTTGTAAAACATCATATAAAATGAAACAAACAAATTTTCTAAAACATCTAATATTGTAGGACAAAGAGAATATAAAATATATGAGAAAATTTACTTATTGTCAAGTAGTTTATATTATAAGCTTATAGAACTAACATCGACCAAAAAAAAAGGTGGAACTAATCAAGTTTTATGTAAAACTTTGGTTCTGATTTTTGTTTCACATCATTTTCTAGAACTATTCTTTGGTGATATTTACAGTGGATCAAATCATCATTTTGATTATTACCTGAGACTTAGAAATTAGTTTCATTTGCTCTATATAAGCTTTTCTAATCGATTGAACTAACTTTGTTTAGATATTTCTCGACCAAACTGTGTTTTCTTATAAGTTGTATATAGGAACTATTGTCACATGGGTTACATGCCAATGTTCCTTTCTTTATCTCTCTATACGACATGAACATCACATGGGTTTCAATGCTCTTTCTCTCTTTCTATATACTTGTAGATACGAATTATTCATCTTCATTTAATATTTGCATCACACAAAAATTAACCATCTATTCAAAATTAAATAGTATGGTTGGTTCTCGTAATGTAAAACGTGTATTTATAATTATGTTCATGATAAACTGTCTGCACGACGAGACAAGACACATAACCAACATATATAATGGTTACAATGTTATATAAATCACTAACATCTGGAATTAAGGAATAAACATTATATTTATACACACGCACACGTAATAGTCCAATGAAAACAAGCACTAAACTACTTATAGATCGGTTAGAAATTTGAATTGACGTGGAATTAGAAAACAATACATAGAGTATTCCACCATGGCTAAGATAAATTTTGGTGAAATTATATCGATCACGAGGGTTATGATTTAGAATGTTTTAAATATGTTTAGAAAATAAACTTTATTTATTTATTAATTCAATAAAAGATTGACCAGCTTTTCTCATTCTAACTGACAATTTGCTTTTCTAAGCCATACACCAACATTACGACTAATATATAGAATTACTGGATTAATTAAATAAATAGGTTTTAAAAGAGGATTCACAAAAATGACGAGATAAAAAGATCGTAACTAGTTGGATGTTAATATTGTACGTGCTTTTATAAAATAATATGATACTATACAAAATAATGTGTCATCAGAAAAATTAAGATAAAATGTTGTTTTACATACATTCGACATCAGAAAAATTGAAATAAAATGTTGTTTTACATACATTCGAACTTTATCCCATTTGTATACAAATATTAGGAAGTTAATTTGTCATTTTCGTAGCGATATTTAAGCTAATTCATTGTTAAACTGTAAAATGAATACGCAATAAGAGAGTATGGGTAGAGAAGCATTGAAATACCGTATATAAAATCTAAAGGGTGAGGGGTCTAAATGTAAACGAAACAAAAATCCGGGGCAAATATGAAGATAATATAAAGCGAGGTGAAGAAATAAAATAAAGAAAAAGAAAGAGGAAAGAAGCAGAAGTGGAGCTGCAAAGGCATTGAGGCAATCATTGCTGGTGAATGTGGATGGGAGCCCACTTTTTTCTTTTAATTATTTGTTTTCCTTTTCTTATTTATTTTATATTTCATATTTTTCTCTCCATTTTTATACATCATCTTTACTAAAGTGTATATTTTTATAGAAATACGAGGGAGTTGGGAAATAATAGAAAGTATAACTCGTGTATTCTTCCGATACTATAGAGAATCTTAATATTCTCGAAAATTTTTGGTTTTAAATCGATTTTTTCAATTCTATTATGATTGCATTTGTTATTTTGGATATAGAAAAAAATATATGCATTTTAACTCTATAGTTTATTGTTTGATTTTGAATTAGTGAATTCGGTTTGGTTTTTAAAATGATTATTTCAGTTTGGTTTGAAGATTGAATCACTTTTTGGGTTAAGCTTTCCTACTATAAATGAAGTATCTGTGAAAAAATTGGTGAGATGTTCGCAGTAATGTTTGAAATAGGGTTCGTGATTGATGGTAAATAGATTCAATCAAAGACGAAAGGGAGAAATAAACGAAAATTTGAGAAAAAGGTTAATAATTTGACTTGACTAGATGTGGGGCCCACAAAGTAGGGGATGAGGCTATGGTCGCTGTCTTTAGAGAGTGAATGATGCAGAGGACACGCACGTGGAGTCTGTTTCAACCCACTGTCCATCTCTTATTTATTTACTCTTATTTTCTTCTTCTTTTTTTCTATTTTTTAATTTGATTTTTATATTGTAAATTTGTATTTTTACAACCTTAAAAGTATTTTAGACAGATAGATTGATGTATAATAAAGGAAAACCTTGATCCAAAAAGTTCCCACGAGACGAGACTATTCACAACTAATGTTTTCATTTTAACATTTATACCACCACAAGTTAATCGGTAATATTGTATATTTTGACTGTCTCTAACCAAACGACAATAATGAAAACATTTCAGATTAAAATACTATTTAATATGTAAATAGGAAGTGCCAAGCTGACTAGTCCAATCTTGTACCGCTTGAAGAATTATAATAGTCAAATATAGCCCTAAATCCTTCCTTACAATAGTATCTATAGATGATCATGGACTAACCAGGATGTTGGGATCGAAAATAGACTAGAGCAAAATAAATTTTGACTGTAAAATTTGTGGTTGTAATTAATCTTTTTCGAGGGCGAGTTAAGAGATTGTTTGAAGAGGGAAAAATAGGGAGTCATATATATGTAGGTATGTAGATATGCCAGTGGAGAAAATGACTGAAAAGAATTAATGAGTGATTATTAGTTGGCTGACTTTATTATTCATAAAATCTTCTGATCTCACTTTCTGAATTGTAATTGTTATTATCTGAAATTTCAAATACGCACAACGCCTTTCTACTATCTTATTCACTTTTTCGGTCTTTGATTATTTCTTATAAGTATGTATTAGTACCCGAGAGTTTTAATTATATTTTATAAGACAGACTTTTGGTTATTAACATATTTGGTACGAAATAAATAAAATGACACACATATGTGTAACATGTATGATACATATAAGATCTTTTACTGATTAAACTTTTTAAAGTACTACTAATTTGAAGTTCTGTAGTTTATATTTTCCAGGATTTCTGTCATTAAGCTTACAAATTTGAAGTTGAAAAATTAGTAAAATTCTTTATTCACTACATAAATTTGAAGTTCAGTGAACTTTTCTTTTGTACGGCACCGTGTTTAGACCATTGATAAAAATATTTTATGAAATTTTTACTAATATTTTTATTATAAATTGTATCGATAAATATATTTAAAAATTTTTTTAATCTTAATTAAAAAGTAGCTTTTAAAAAAAGTTTATTAAAACACGTTTACTGATACATTTTATAATTTTTTAATTTTAAAAATCACTCTTAAGAACCTCTTAAAAAACTGTAATGGAGGTGCACGTAATTCACGTATCAACATAATCCGTTAAAATGGAAGAAAAAAATTAAAGGGGAAGTCTCTAAACTCCCATGGAAATATATATATCTAAAGTAAACAAAAGACTATAATATGAACTACGTATATGTTGTATAATCATCACATAAAGGAAACTTCTTCGTCACTGCGTTTTTATTAATTTGTTAGCTACATGCGGTTAAAAAACACCAAAAATTTGGGATAAGAAAGAGTTTCATCATATAAAGGAAACTTCTTCATCACTGCTTATAAAATTTCGTTAAAGAAAAAAAAGAATCAAATGTTTAATTTGTCCCCATCAGAGCGTCAAAATAATTTTCTAAATTTAGTGCTACATCTTTTAACGACAATTGTATGTCAATGCGATAACACCAATGGTGGAAATAAAAGAGAAGCATTACAAATTCGCTTTATATATACACGATACAGCACTATATACTTGGTTTATGTTTTAAGTATAACTATGTGGTTGTGCAGATAACAATATCAAAGTGGTAACTCATTCAAGAGACACAGACAAGAGAAAAAAAATATCTATCTGTTTCACAAAAAAGCAGTTGGATTCTATTCTATCATGTGGATCTCGTGATCTACCATAGAGACATAGATTAATCACTGTCAATAATAATTCATCTATTTAATATTCTGTTGTCACGTACGTACAAAATATCGTATGTAACTTCTGAGTTCTGTCTGAATCGCTGAAATTTTAGCTAACTCTACAATTTAATTTTTCGATCGGTTGAAGTTAACAGAATCGACGAAAACTGACGTCACTTTTAAGTTATTTGAAAGAACGAAAAAGAGAGTTCATATAGGGTTGTATTATTATAGAATAGGGTGCGACACATAATTTTCTATATATATATATATATATCAAACACAATAAAGATGATTTTCATTCATTTTGATCACTGTACGTCAGAAATTTTTTGAATATTTGTTCAGATTGGAGAACAACGTAGCCCATCTTTTATTTCCAAAAATAACGAAATATTCTCAAAGAGAATAGTTTTCAATGTAAATAAAATTCCAAAAATAAAACAAAGATATAAAGCAGAAAATAAAAGTCCATGCTTTCATATTCATTGCTTTAACCTCTCTCTCTCTCACTCAGACACAGAGACACAGCTAAGCTTCCCATCTGAAAGGAGTTTCATGTCCTTAAGGACCATAACCTTCTCTATCTCTCTAAACAAAGATAGGAAAAAAACAGAGTTATAGAGATAGAAACTATGGCTCACATAAAGATCTAACAGAGACAGTAGTCCCACTTCCCCACCACCATCTTCGATCATCATCATGGATCCGGATCCGGATCATAACCCAAATAATCGACCTAACTTCCCTCTCCAGCTCCTTGATTCTTCTTCCTCTTCTTCCACTTCCTTAGCCATCATCCCTACAGCTTCTTCCGAACCTAACTCGGACCCTAACGCTCTTTCCAAGAAACCACCTCCGAAACGAACCTCTACAAAGGACCGACACACCAAAGTTGAAGGCCGAGGCCGTAGGATCCGTATGCCAGCCATGTGCGCCGCACGTGTCTTTCAGCTCACACGTGAGCTAGGTCACAAGTCCGACGGTGAAACCATTGAGTGGCTTCTCCAACAAGCTGAGCCGGCAGTTATAGCGGCTACAGGGACTGGGACCATTCCGGCTAACTTCACTTCTCTTAATATCTCACTTCGTAGCTCAAGATCTTCTCTCTCAGCTGCTCATCTTCGTACAACTCCAAGCAGCTATTACTTTCATTCACCTCATCAGTCCATGACTCATCATCATCAGCATCAACAAGTTCGTCCCAAGAACGAGTCGCATTCTTCTTCTTCTTCTCAGCTCTTAGATCACAGCCAAATGGGGAATTATCTAGTACAATCAACTGCTGGATCTCTACCTACAAGTCAGAGTCCTGCTACGGCGCCGTTTTGGAGTAGTGGTGATAATACTCAGAATCTATGGGCTTTTAATGTCAATCCTCATCATCATTCTGGTGTTGTAGCTGGAGATGTTTATAACACTAGTGGTGCTGGTGGTGGAGGCGGTGGTGGTGGAGGAGGAGGAGGAGGAGGAGTTCATCTGATGAATTTTGCAGCTCCGATTGCTTTGTTTTCTGGACAGCCTTTGGCGTCTGGTTACGGAGGAGGAGGAGGTGGAGGAGGAGAACATAGTCATTACGGAGTTTTAGCGGCGTTAAATGCTGCTTACCGGCCGGTGGCTGAGACGGCGAATCATAACAATAACAACCAGCAAAATCGTGATGGAGATCATCACAACCATCAAGAAGATGGAAGCACAAGTCATCATTCCTAGGCAAAAACATACACAAAACATATATCTGTGAGATTTATTTTCTTTTTTTTGTCCTTTCGTTTTGTTTGTTTGTTTTTATAACAAGCGTGTTTTTGTTGCATTGCTTCTTTTTCATATATATTTTTTATTTCCAAAATTATAATATTCTCTGATCGGATTTTCATCTTGTTTATTCTTCTTTTGATTAATGTATTGAGTAAGTAAGAACGGGATTATCGATATTTAGTATGTGGTTTTTGCAACAAGGCTTTGTTTTTTTTTTGTTCTTCTAGAGGTTTTGGCCTCAAGTAGTACGTATATTTTTCTTGTGAAATGTTTTCTTCTCTCAAGTGTGAGAGTTTGTAATGAGACATACTAGCTACTTGATTAATTAGGGTTTTGAACTTTTTTATATGTCTTATTACTGCTAATCAATAAAATATATCCTATGCCAAATTATTATCTTCCAATTTCTTCGTTCATGGTTCCTTCGACTACATTGTCTCAGAGAGGTACATGTTATGCATTGTGAGCTTATTCTGGTTCTATATATATATATATATGTTATTTTCTCTCTGTGGTTCACATTTTGATCTCTTCAATTTTGACTGGTCTATTGATATGTGAGATATATACTAAGATCTTGTTGATTTATATAGTAATAAAATCATGTATTTCAAAGTATTAAAGTCTAGATGCTTTGGTTATTAATTATAAGTGTGTTGACGAGGGAATGCTTGTTGATATGATGCTACTAGTTAATGCCAGTAAGTCTTTTATGGCCATGGTTTGGGATACGCTTAATTATTCATTTTATAGCCGTTGCAACATCTTAAGGCATTTATTTTGCGAATGGTCCAGTTTATATATAGTTCTACTCCGGAGCGAAAAAACGTAAGATACACGAAGAACTGTTATGAAAAATATGTATAGATCCATAGGTTGGAACTTAAGTCTGGTGCAATCTCTGGATATATGAAACTTATCACCCCGATTCTTGTTATATAAAAATGTATTTATATGTCAAAGTTTGCAAATTTTCGGACACCCAAGAAAATTACCAATAAAATCATTCTCTGCCAAAAGTTTGAAAAAGTATTGAAAACAATGTCTAGAGCGTAATTTATTGAATTGAGATATATGTATATCTGCATGCATATGCTATAAGCAAGAATGCAAGATATAAAAACTATTGATGGTAGCTCGATCTTTTATTTCTGAAGGTTGTTCATTGATCGATGAATGAAAAATCCATTATATACATCAATAATGGAGATGGGAAACATTGATGATGTAAAACCATCCAGGAATTTTCGTTATACAGAAAAATACACAAGGATATGTAACATGCGTAGTAACCATATCGCTGCATCGTGTGTCGGTCTACATTATTAGATTTTATTTTACTATTGTACATACGGTCTTCCCATGCATGGGTATGTATACACAGTAACGAATTTGTATAGACCTAAGGTGTATATAACTCAGAGATATCAACGAGCATGGGAATTGGGACGTTAACCATTTTTAAATAATACACACACATCCTCATTTGTACAATTAATATTCTGTTAATAGAAAAAATCATTTTCTATATAAAACCAATATAAATATATTCTATCATGCAAATAATACTTAAAACTTCTACAGATCGGTGCGAACCATTCCTTGATATCATAGGCTTGTCGATTATATAACCTCATCCATATGTTATATGTCAATTAATTAAGGAAAATCAGATATTGTATTATGTATATTTTTATAATTACTAACGGTTGATATCATGCATTTGTAGAAGAATGTAATTCTGTTTGATTTCAATAATCTATTAATAGGCTAAACTAAACTAGATTTCACGGTGATAAGAGAATATATATATATATATATATATAGATGATCTCATGAATCTTCTTTGATATTTGTATATTATTGTTTACGTATTACTTTAGATCAACAATAAGATACGGTCATGAGTCTCATGACCGGTCATTATTTATTTATTTTTATGTCGGCGTTTTGTTTTATAGTAAAAAAGAATTCTGGCCAAAAAGAAAAGAAGAAAGGCTCAACAGTTAGTAATCTGGCACTACCCAATAGGTCCAAAAGAAATTAAAATGTCACTAAAAGTATGCTTAAAATATACATTTATGGATCTACGTAATTATATAAATGTGATTAACTCCCGTATAGAAGAGTGTATTCATGTGGGTTCTTTGTTTTTGATCTGGAAAAGACTAAATGATCATCATTCCATCACTTGCTTCTCTATTTTGTTTAATCAGGCTTCACTAATACAATCATTAGTCGTCTTCACTATAATCATTTTATGTATTTATAAGATAAATAACGATAAGAAAATACAGTAAAGGAACAAAATGCCAGATATCATAATTATTAATCTTAATACATAAATTTCGAATAAAAAAGTATTAAAATGTTGGCAACCTTTTCATCTATGATTAAAAGAAAAAGGCAAAAAACTAATAAGATGAATTGTTTTTTCTATACTCAGGCCCAGTTTGAATATTGCATATAGTTCCTCCAGCCTTATTAATTGATATGTGGTACATTAAATACATGGGCTCCCATAAGGCCCATTTATTAGATTTTTCTGTAAGGCCTATTTATTGGACTAAGAAAAGAAATGGGTCAAGTCAAATTAGTCTTGAGAGGACGCATTACATAATACTTGAATCTAATTTCATCTACCATTCAACATGATCACTTTAATATTTTGTAACATATTAAAAATGTACGATAGTTCTTTTCTTTTATAGAAATATATAAACTAATAAAAGGAAATAAATAACAAGTAATGAATATATTTTTGGTCAACCACAAGTAATATTCTAGTAAATGTTTTTAGAAAAAAAAAAATTGTCCATAAAAATAGGCAAAATTTCGGTGCCTCTTTCCTCGTGCAATGTAAACATAAAATTTTATTTTTACTCTAGTTTTTGAACAGTAAAAAAATAAATTAAAAATTGAAGGGAGTGGGCATAAAAGTCCAAGAAGGTCTCTGTAAGTGAAACCTGGCCGCGCTTTTGTTTCCACTTCCACAGTAAGAGAGGGAAAAAAGGGAAAGCTTAAAAAATTGGAAGATTTCAGAAGCAGAAACTGGAGAGTGGAGAGTAATAATGCCTTCAAATTCTGGAGATGATAATGTTCTACAAGTTCTCATCAAGAACTTCGATGTTCTTGCTCTGTAAATTTCTCTCTCTCTCTCTCTCTCTCTCTCTTTTCTTCAATTTCTTTTTACAGATCCTATCTTGTCTTTATTTTTGTTGCTTAATTAGACCCTATCTTCTTTCATTAGTTTACATTGTCTACAATATTATTTAGATTCCGATTTTTGAAAGAGATTATTACTAATTTATGGATTTTTTAAGTTTTTATTTAACTGGAAAAATGAAAGTTGAATATTACTGTGTTTTTGCAGCCCAATGGTTGCTCTTGTATACCCTCTGTAAGTGAAACCTCTTCTCCCTCATATGATTGTGTGTTAAATCTGTTGATAGGCTAATTAAAAGATATAGCAAAACTCATTTTTAGGTAATTTTCGTTCAGATTTAGACGAACATTGGAAAAATTTGGGAAAAAAAGAGCAAAAACTAAACCTTTTGAAAAATTTGATCCTCTGTCATTAAGGAATAAAAAAAAAGATGAATCTTTACTGAGATGCACGTATATCCACACACACCCACTTAGAATACAAGACACGAGACATTGTACTTTTGTAAGTATTCAACTAAATTATTACAAAAATATGAGGTTAAATAATTAACGTTGTTAAAGAAAAACAGATATGCATCAGTGAAAGCAATAGAGACAAGATCACTACCAGAAGATGAACAATGGCTCACTTATTGGGTTCTTTACGCACTCGTTTCTCTCGTCGAACTCACTTTCGCAAAGCTTCTCGAATGGTTAGTGATTCATTAATTAAAACACTTAGTTTCTACTTTAAATTTATGCATCATTAATGTTTACTTTTGTTTTTTTTTTAATTAAAGGTTTCCGATATGGCCTTATGCGAAGCTGATTGGGATATGTTGGTTAGTGTTACCACAATTTAATGGAGCAGAACATGTTTACAAACATTTCATAAGACCATTTTATAGAGATCCTCAAAGAGCTTCCACCAAAATTTGGTATGTTCCTCACAAGAAATTCAATTTCTTCCCTAAACGCGACGATGATGTTCTCACTGCTGCTGAGAAATACATGGAACAACATGGTACTGAGGCATTTGAGCGAATGATCGTTAGGGTAAAAATTCACATTCGCATTTACTTAATCATGTTTATTATGTTCATATTAGCTTAATGAATGTTATCTGTTTGTAATGCAGAAGGATAGTTATGAAAGAGGGAGGAGTAGAAGAGGCAATAATTACATGATCTTTGATGATGATTATAGGTACTAAGTTTCTACCAGGTTACGGTGGTTTTGGTCTGTCACTGATGTTAAACCGGTTTGGCTTCGTTATGTTTATTAGCTCGATGTGTGAGTATTGTGTCTATGCCTTTTAAAATTTGCCAGGATTATGTAGTAATAACATGTTTTCGTAATAATCGAATGTTAGTTTACTAAAGATTGGTTTGTTGTTTCTTATATTTCTATATGATTTTAAGGTTCTTCACTTCTTCATTCTACATTTTGTTATCATATTCGATAGGGATGGACATTTCAATCAATTTTCTTTTAGGTTTGGTTACGTTTTTTCGGTCTTGTAATGGTAAAACTCTAACCGAAATTTCAGTTTCGTTCCACTTCGATTCAATTTGATTGGTTCGGTTAAATTATTCACTCAAATTAAGCTAATTAACACTTAACAGCTGTATAACTTGACAACTTTGTTTTCATCTACGGATTTATGTAATTTATGTCAAAAGTCGTGGGCCCATCTCTGTCCGGTATTGTCGCCCTTCCGTACTTTTTACTAAAATGTTCCTAATGTTCAATTATTATCATCTTGTAACGGATTGGGCCTATGTAAGTAATGGGCCGGGTATGACAAAAGGTTTATAAATTGATAAGTGTGATTTTTGTGCTTCATAATAAAAACTTTATGAAAATTCATATTGGACGAGAATTAGTCTCTCTGATAGAGACGTCGAACAGGTTCTATACTCTTTATCAGCTATGTGTTGAATGATTGAAAGATATTGGAAGAACATATAGAAAATAATTGAAGAACCACAATGAGTTTGATGTTATTAAGATCATATTTTTGATGTGATTGTTTTTTTACTGGATATGGTATTAAGAAGTGTATCTTTCTTATCGTATAATCAATTTGGCAGGCGATCACGTCACTTAAGAAAGGGTCATACTTGCTGAAATATGGACGTCGAGGGAAGCCTAAGTTTTGTCCATTCCAGCTCACAAATGTAAGATTTCTTGGTACGCCATAGTTTTCTCTTAATTCTGGAATATTCTTCTTGTTTGCTCATTTATACTACATGTGAATTTATCCTAGCACGAGTCTGCATTAGTATGGTACTCTGGCAAAGAAGAGAAGCAGATTAAGCTGAGTCAAGTCCTCAGAATTGTTCCCGGACAGCGTACGGTGAGTTTCTCTATGCAATATGCATGTATCCTAGCAGAAATTACCGTCTGAAATATGTTTCTTTTCCATTTCAACTTAAGCAACTTTGAAAATTGGTCTCATTTCATATTATCATGCTTCTTTACTCTTTCTTTCTTCTTTTCTATATGTTTCGATTTGTTCTTACCCCCATCTTAGACTCAAAGGCTAGAGTTTGTTTCAGCCTACATTTAAGAGATATCCACGCCCCGAGAAAGATTATCAGTCATTTTCGCTCATATGTCCTGTTGGTGAGCTTTTTGTGCCATCTTAATGAGAAATACCAACAGTTTTAGAGAATGCATATTCTCTTAACCTTGCTGATGATGTTTTTGGGCAGATATGTAAAGACAAAGATGAAGCAGAAGTTCGGGTTGTTGGTTTGAAGGTATTGATTACTCGAGTAAAAGTCTCCAAATGGAGAAACAATATTAAACCTGAGATCACTTTAGCGGAATGTCCAACCCCTCATGCACGAAGAGTGTCTCCATTTGTAACAATTCTTATGAGTAACATCACGTTTCTTGTTTTAGGAATTTAAACAAAGACCTTATACTTTTGCATCATCTTACCACAGGATCAAGTTATTCAACCCTCTACTGAGACTTCTGCACAAAGTCGATTGGGAAGAGTATTTTCTGACATTGTCTCAATAACTGCACCTGCCAGTAACAATCAAACAGAAGCCAATGCCAACAACCTCTTCTGTCCATTTTCTCCGGGTCCTACAAATGTTGAAAATTCAAATTCACAATTCTCGACCAGTGATCCAGTCCGGATCAGTCTATCTAGTGCTGTGAGCACCTCTAGCCACGGTTCATTTCACGTAGACTTTGATGCCTTAGGTGATGTTTTTGTCTGGGGTGAAGCTATATGTGATGGTGTATTGAGTGGTACTGAAAAGTAATTGAACTCCACGACAGAGGGTGCTCTTTTACCAAAAGCATTAGAATCAACTATAGTTCTTGATACACAAAACATTGCATGTGGTAAGTGTCATGCGGTTTTAGTTACCAAACAAGGAGAGATCTTCAGCTGGGGCGAGGGAAAAGGTGGAAAGCTAGGGCATGGCATAGAAAAAGATGCCCAATATCCAAAGTTCATTAGTAGTGTCAGAAGAGTGGGCTTCAAATCTTTAGCGTGTGGAGATTTTCATACATGTGCTGTTACTCAATCTGGTGATCTTTATAGTTGGGGTGATGGCACTCATAATGTCGATTTGTTTGGGCACGGGAGTGAATCCAGCTGCTGGATTCCCAAGAGAGTGACTGGTGTCTTACAGGGAGCGCATGTAGCAAATGTCGTTTGCGGTCCCTGGCATACAGCAATAGTTGTATCATCAGGCCCGTTGTTCACATTTGGAGATGGGTCTTTTGGTGCTCTGGGTCATGGAGATCGGAAAAGCACTAGTGTTCCACGTGAAGTTGAAAGCCTAAGTGAGTTAAGAGTAATGAAGGTTACTTGTGGCGTTTGGCATACAGCTGCAGTGGTAGAAGTGCCAAATGAAGCATTTGATGCAGATCTCTGCTTTTCGTGCGGTCAAGTCTTCACGTGGGGTGATGGCGAGAAAGGCCAGCTTGGTCATGGTGACAATGACACAAAACTACTTCCCGAGTGTGTAATTTCATTGAAGAATGAATATATCTGCCAAGTTGCCTGCGGACATAGTCTCACGGTTTCTCTTACATCCGGAGGACATGTATATACAATGGGTAGCGCGGCTTATGGGCAGCTTGGAAATCCTACCGCTAAGGGAGAGTTTCCTGTACGTGTTGAAGGAGACATAGTAGAGGCTACTGTATAGGAGATTGCATGTGGTTCTTATCATGTTGCAGTGTTGACATCTAAATCAGAAATTTACACATGGGGAAAGGGATTAAATGGCCAGCTAGGCCATGGAACCGTTGAAAACAAAAGAAAGCCCGCGGTTGTGGGGTTTCTGAAAGAAAAGCAAGTGAAGGCTGTAACATGTGGATCAAACTTTACCGCTGTGATTTGTGTTCACAAATGGGTACCTGGCTCTGAACATTCTCTATGTGCTGGTTGCCGCAATCCCTTCACCTTCAGAAGAAAACGCCACAACTGTTACAACTGTGGTCTTGTATTTTGTAAAGTATGCCGCAGTAGGAAGTTTCTGACAGCTGCTCTAGCACCTGATATGAACAAACCTTATCGAATGTGTTATGGATGTTTTACCAAGCTAAAAAAGTCTAGAGAACCATCTCCTTCTCCGCCAACTACACGGGCTAGAAAACTTTTGAATATGCAGAAATCGACGAATGTTTCAGAAAGAGAAAGCTTAACCCAAAAATTCCTTTCAGCTCACTCCAGATTTTCGTCTGCTGACTCTTTATTGCATCACGTTGAAAGAAGACACCACAGAAGAGACTTAAAACCAGAAGTAATTAACCGTAATGTCTTCCCTTTCATGAATGGCAATTTACAGCCTGTTGGTTTGCCATTATCAAGAGGATCAACAGCTGTCTAAAATTCCCAAGAATATGATGGTAAAAATTCCTGGTTCAAGAGCGAGCTCCCGCACAGCGTCTCCTGGTTCAGTAAAGTCAGCGTCTTATGAAGTAACATCTGATGAATCTAAACAAATAAAAGACTGCTTTAGTCAAGAAATAGCAGGTCTAAAGGAACTGGTACTTCTTTCTAACCATCATCTATTTCATCTGTAGTTCACTTCGAAGCGACTTAAAAAAAATCCTTTCTATCTATTGAACATTGAAGGTAGAACAACTTGCTTCCAAAACCAACCAACTTGAAGAGGAATCGATGAAACTAGAAGACAGTTAAAAGTGGTCACTGCAATGGCAGCAGATGAAGGAGAGGAAAACATATCTGCAAAGGAAGTTATTAGATCTCTTACCACTCAGGTTTAAAAATGATCCAGACTCTAGCTACATTCGTTCGTCTCTTATATATCAATCTCTCATAACGTTAATGTTACTATGGTTTTTGTAGTTGAAGGAAATGGCTGAAAAACAACAACCTCAAAAGGATGGTATTAGCAGTAACTCAAAGCATATAGACAAAGAGACATCAGAGACTTTAACTCAGACTAGTAGTAACCAAACACATATAAGAAGCATGGTTTCTCATGATGGTCAAGCTGAGAACAACGTATAGAATAAATACAGAAACATATACTAACAAAGATATAGCAACATATAGAATAAATACAGAAACATATTGGATGCAGATTATATCTTTTGAATTATTTTCAACAAAAGGAAGAATCGTTTCCATAATTAAGAACTAGAACTCAGAAGGGAGAATCTTTTCTATAATTAAGAACTAGAGCTAAAACATAAAATTATTTTTATGAGATACAAACGAGATTGTAATTACACACTTGGCGGACCTTCATAGAAATATGATACAAACGAGATCCGTTATTACACACTTGGAGACCTTGATAGAAATATTTTTGAACACTCAAATACTGAAAACGAACGTAAAAGCAAAGACATGAGATAATATGGTCGTATTCAAAGTTGAAGTTTCACCGTGTTTGAAGAGGAAACAATGGTTCAACATCTGAGCACGATGAAGACCACGCAGCAACAATATTGTATTGATTGGCTGGAGCAGTAACAACCACATTGTTCCCTGATTCTACCCCTATGATGATATCTTCCACAACTCCATTGTCGTTTTCTTCTTCCTCCTCGTTTTCGCTAACATGCTCATGTGGTTGCATATCTCCAGAAGACAAACGAATATTATCTAGTTCCATCAACACTTCTCTCATGCTTGGTCGTTTTCTCCCTTTTAGATTGAGACACTTCCTCGCAACTTTTGCTGTTGCAGTCACTTGATTCAACATGCAACTATCTCTTATTCGAGCATCAATAATATCGAAGAGTTTATTTTCTTTCATTGCCAAAATGAAATAAGTTGCCAATGTCCTGTTTTCTTGAGACCGCAGAAAAGAAATTGACTTTTCTCCAGTTATTAGCTCCACTAGCACCACCCCGAAACTATAGACATCACTTTTGTCTGTGAATTGGCTAGACTGAAAGTACTCTGGATCCATATATCCCACCGTACCTGAAACTACCGTTGTCAAGTGGGTATGATCCACTGTTACCGATCTTGAAGTTCCAAAATCAGATACCTTGGCTCTATATTTTCTCATCCAACATGATGTTTGTAGACTTGACGTCTCTGTGATAGATTGGAGATGATGCAGACGAATGCAAGTATGAGAGTGCTCCTGCAATATCTATAGCAATGTGGAGACGCACTTTCCAAGTAGCCATTGTGTTATCATCAAACACATCATGAAGATGTTCGAAAAGGTTACCATTAGGAATAAACTCGTAGACGAGAACTGGGACATCAGTCTCAAGGCAACATCCCAAGAGTTTAACGATGTTCCTGTGGTTGATCTGTGAAAGAATGACAACCTCATTGATGAACTCTTCAAGCTTGTCTTCGTCCACGACTTTGGACTTTTTTACTGCTACAATTCTTCCATCGATAAGCATTCCTTTGTACACAGTACCTTGACCACCCTGACCAAGTATTCTATTTGAACTGAAGTTCTCAGTAGCTTTCTCCAACTCTCTCGAACTGAAGACTTTTGTCTTTTCCACGTTGCCTTCCGTTGAAATCAATTGTTGTTGCAACAATAGACCTCCATTACGCTTGAAGAACTTCTTCTTTTGGTTTAACTTCCTTTGTTTTCGAATAATTCTGTATAGCAAGTATATTCCACCAGCAAATATCAATGACCCAAAACTAGAACCAACCCCTGCAAACCCAGACAAGAAAGCAAATTCTTTTTTTTTACTTCTTGGATAAATGGTATTATAAAGCTAATCATCATTGTTTGACAAAAAAAAGTGTTGGTCATCAGCATTGTAAAAGAGCTTTTAGTGGATGCACACGTAATATGGATAAAAATTCGCACGACTTACCTATAGCAAGTGCCCGATGATTTCTGTACACACAATCATAATCTCCTTCCAAATTGACACAGTTGCCTCCAGTACAGCGGCTTGGGGTTCCATCAGAGTTTTTTTCTTGGCATTCATTAATATCTGGTTTCCAAAAGATGACTTCGTATATTTATTTGATCATGTCAATAAAAACATTAACTATTATAGCATCGCCATCGGTCGTCTTTACTAGAGTCTCTCACCATTAAAAAAAATAATAAAAAAGAGGAAAAAGCGAGAGAAACGTCTCTGGTTTGAGAACTTTCAAAAAGCATAATAGACGCTTTTTACAACTGTCCTTTTATAATTGGTTTAATGGTTTCAATTAAATCTTATTATAATTTGTGTTCACACTTAAATTAAGAATCTCACTAACTACCGATGCTAATGCTCTAAACACAATTAATTACTAACCTTTGCATCCGCCCAAACTGTATGGGTTGCCTTTGTAACCATTATTGCATGAGCATCTTGCAAAGCTTAGAGAAGCATTGTACTCATCGCATAAACAACGTATCCTTCTATCCCCGTAGTTTAGATTATTGTACTCTTCTCTATCAGAACATCCCAGAGATTTTACAAACGAACGATTCTCCGTATGGATAAACCATCGTAGCTCAACCGTACTATATCGTTCAGCATGAACTCTTTGCGGATCAGAATCATTAGAGCAAAAAAAAAAAGAATTGGTTTGCGGATCAAAAGCATCAGATAAAAATACATTTTCAGCTCTTAAGAAGGCAACTTTGCACCCTCCCGTTGTCGTCGTGTTAATTATTCGGACATCAACAATCTGTTGAATCGTATCAGGCATGTCTGCCTTGCAGCATCCAATACCAGTGCAATAACGAATGCCATCCCTAGCATTAAGAGTTGATGCTGCAAGATAATCATAAGTAGGCGTATGGTAATTTGTGCCACAACTAGATTTACATCCCACTATGCTTGGCTCGACATTTGTCAATGATGCCGTCACGTTGCAACCAATCGCTATCAGTTTATTCGTGTTGCTAACGTAAAAAGGGATACCCCTCAAATCCAAAAGTGATCCAAGCTCTTCTCCGTGGCTTGAGCATCCCTTTGAAGTTATTGGGTTTTTTATGAGAACCGTACCATACGACGAGTCATAATAAGTCGGAAGTGAGAAATTCATAATTTCCTTGTTGATTACGGAGAGAAAAGGGACGAGCTTTCCTGAAGCAGAGGTATTACATGTAATTTCGTACCACTTCTCCAGATAACAACCCTTTCCGACTCCAAAGGGGTACGAGATCTCGATTCCACCACAGTCTGTTGGACAAGGAACTGTGAGAGCTGCAGAAAGTAGCACAGAGAAGAGAATCAAAAGAGAATAACTATTGTTGGAGCTCATGTTTATGATCTGCTCAATAAAATTTGTTCTTGCCTGAATATGTTCCTTGGTAAAAGCATACGGCTTTTGTAGGAACAGGTAGATGTGAAAGATTCTGTTTACTTGGACAGCAATGAATTAGGTCTTTAAGTCTTTGAAGCTTTTGCAATCATGACAGCAGAGTAACTCACACGGTGTTTTCTCAAGCATAAACA
Organism: Cardamine chenopodiifolia; assembly: GCA_963922655.1. Lineage (NCBI taxonomy): Eukaryota > Viridiplantae > Streptophyta > Magnoliopsida > Brassicales > Brassicaceae > Cardamine > Cardamine chenopodiifolia. The sequence continues at coordinate 16,510,254 of OZ000484.1, forward strand.
CACCTTATTACTCATTTTTTCTTGACTAGATCGATACAGTCTTTATGTTTGTAGGCCTACTAAAAGCAAGTCACATCCTCCGTCTTTCGAATTTTCTTCTTCCATTTATTTAAGAAAAAAAAAGAAAAAGATCCCAAAATTAAATACTACAACTTGAGATCTTTAAGTCTTCGTCTTCCAATTTTGTCTTTCTCAATCATGGCAAGTAGGAGAGTCACTCGCACCTCATATTTGCTTCTGCTCAGCTTTATTATCAATATAGCCTTTAATTTGTAAGCCCTCTGAAAGCAAGTCACTTCCTCTATCTTTTTGAATTTTCTTCCTCCATTAATTTAAATGTTTGGTACAATGACAAAGGGGGTTGCTCATCGGCACAAAAATGAATAGACATGTGCTCTTCATAATTTTATCCGTTTCTTATTTAAAATGAATATGAAAACATATATTTAAATGAATAGCAGGAATAGTCATGTGACATTATTATGCTAACCGAGTTATGCCGACGAATTCACAACCTTTATTCTATTTATTCGTATTATATTTGGAAACATATTAGATTCAATTAATAGCTTCTGAAATAAGAGAGTAGAAAATCTATTTCTTTTGTTAAAGAGTATAACATATATCATTATCCCAATCTTATATAAATAGTTACTTTTAGTTGTTAACAAATTATAATTTACAATTATGATGTTGATCATACAATAATGTAAAGAACAAAGTTCAACAAAAAGAACCCACCTTTTTTTGAACAACTAAAAAAATAAAAAAAACAACCACAATTTTTACTTTAAAAATATAGGGATTTTTTTTTGTTCTGGTAAAGAATTTTTGGAAATTTTAATTGTCACGTATAATAACCATGAACATTTTTTAATGTATTTGTGTAATCGGCGGTTCTGAATCTGGATAGACTTGGACAAAATATTCGTTAGATTTATTTTGATTTGATATTCATTTTTATTTGAACAAAAGAAAATACGAATACCCATGAAATTTCAGAACAAAACATATAATAGAATATAGTATTCTAAAAAGAGTGTGAGCGAATGAAGTACCTACGAATTCAAATTATCCACAAAAATTCTATCGACGAAAAAAGTTTTTAGATTAAATTTAATGCGTAGATCCGGGACGAGTTTCGTAACCTACGGATACCCAGTCCTCCTTCGTTTCGAGGTTTATAAACATCCTTCCAAGACATATAGTAGAATATAGTATTCTAAAAAAGAGTGTGAGCGAATGAAGTACCTACGAACTCAAACTATCCACAAAAATTCTGTCGACGAAAAAAGTTTCTAGATTAAATTTAATGCGTAGATCTGGGACGAGTTTCGTAACCTATGGATACCCAATCCTCCCTCATTTCAAGGTTTATAAACATCCTTCCAAGACACTTTCGCTGAGCTATGATTACGAGGCGAGTTAGACCAATGAAACGCAGCACATAAACTCTCAATAGTATCAAAACAATCCTTTGGAAGTTGAAAAAAAGAACAACAAAAGTTAATCATACTCATGATGACTGCCTTAATCAGTTGTAAAAGAACCCGCGGAAGACGGATTTTGGCTGCTCCAACCTAGGAAACAAGACCTGATTTTATCAATCAAAAGTTCATAATCTTGCTTTGACATTACCTTGGTGGTTAGGGGGAGCCTAGGTATCAGATTGGTAATGTTTCAATAAGGATGCTCAATCTCTGTATCTCTGCAAAAAGTTCTCCATTTGTCCTTCTCGTTAAGTAAATTGATGACTTGCTCGGGTTTATAAGCAAACCCGACATTGAACAAAACTCCTTCAAAATTTTCATGATACCCTGAAAAGATGCGTTCAATTCATCCGTAAATATTATAACATCGTTTGCGAAACATCATATTCATGGCATCCTAGGTCTGGAGACGCCTGTTAAAACTGCGAGAGTTGGCGGCTGGTTTCTTAAAACATAATATTTGAATTTTATTAAAGAATAATGATAATTTATTATATCATTTTAGCATATGTGTTGATATTAAATATATTTTGGGGTTGACTCTATAAAAATTTTGAATCTCAATCTGAAATCTTTGGAGTTGTTATGTTGTCTCCATATCTCTCAAACTTTTGGTATATAGAACTCAGTCTCATCTGAAGTCTAATTTATTCTTCCAGAAAATTTTCAAAATTTGTTAGCTTACAATTTAAACTGCCAAAATGATTTATCTGTATTTTATAGCCATATACTAAAAATAATTAACTCCTGAATAGGTTATCTACCTTCGGATTTGTCAGGGATCAACGTGGTTTAAACCATGAACTTCTAATCGAAAAGTTCCATTGTTGATATAAATAGCCTAATCAATTTTTTAAGATTTATTTCAGATATCGCTATTATTTTTATTTCAAAATTTAAATATTATACTACTATATAGTAATATACATACCTTGAGAATTTTTGAGATTTAAAAACGAAAATAACATTTTGAACTTATTTTCTATATTAATAGTATGAAACCTTTGTTTATTTTCTAACTTACGTAACATTGACAAGAAAATAAATTAAATGTACAAATCACGAAAAACAGACACAAACCCACCATTTAGTCATTTACTGGGGTGAGGATGTATTACCTCTTCGAAACTATCATATAGCACCATACAGAACCCAAACTATTGTCTCTATTTAGATTATTCCCAAGACAAAGTTTTGAAACTAGATATCCTCAAATTGAAAGTTTTAAACCGCATAACCCACATATGTTGGTTTTATTGGTTTACAACCTGAATTCAATATCAAACCACCTAAGTTTCATACCAAACCGAATTAAAACCCGACTCAGATCTAAAATTCGACCCGACTTCTTCTTCTTCTTCACTCAACCCGATTGAATCTTCATAGCTCTTGATCCATGATTTTACTCGATTTCCTTCTTTAACTCACAAATTTCCAGGTGATTTTGATTGTTTGAAGTTTCTCAAGATCGAGTTAGATATAGATCTCATGTTTGTATTGTTTTCCATTGTTCACAGAATTTCCCAAATCTGCTGATTAGATAGCTTATTTGAGTAGATGTTGATTTTGGATCTTTGTCTCTCGGTTGCAGAATGCATAATTCGGATACTGGAGTCCGAACCAACCTTTGAATCCAAAGTAGAACGAAGAAGTTTACAAGTTGATGGATCAGGTGGAGCTGCAAACTGCTAACGAAGAAGACGATGGATTTTTTTTCTCTTTTTTTTTTTTTCTTTTCTTTGGTCAAAGAAAGAGAATTGTTATTTTAGTTGTAATCAGGTTTTAATCCAGTTTACAATCGATTTTACGCGGTTAAAATAAATTTAAAACAACCAACATAAATCTAGGTCAATGGGTTCTTAGGTTTCGAAATTTTGATTGGGGGATATCTATGTTTGAAAGTTTTAATTCAGGAATATTTAGTTCGAAACTATATCCTAAGAGCTATCTAGACATATGCAATAGTTTGGTCTCTATGAGATACTATATGATAGTTCCAAAGATAAATAGATCGTCAGCCTTCATTTACTATATAAATACTGTTCTTAAAGGTTCCATTGGGTTTCAGGGGTTATTAGCAGTAAGCATTTATGAGCTTTGGAGTTTCAAAGCATACTATAAAAGAATTTACCACTTAACCGGGATCCTAATGCATATAGATACAAATAGTCCAATGTGAGCAAGAATTTCCAGGAGCATTTGGAATATTTCGTTTCTGAGCGGAAGAGCCGTTTTCAAGTAGTAGTTGTGTTTAATCTTCTTTTTTTTTTATTTAAGATTTTGTATATCTAGATAAATATGTATCTATAAAAAATAGTATATACAATAGATAAACTCGGCTCAATACTTTTAGTAAAAAAAAGTTGTCACCATTGAGTTTGGAACCCTGAACAGACTGCCGGTGATAAACCGGAGGAAGGTGAGCCAATATGAAAGGTTAGTCAATCAAATAATAGATAGGAAATGCGTCAGTTTAAAAAAACGACGACGTTTATGTATCAAACGAGTATAATAAACAAAAGCCTACAGATAAATCCGCAAAATCTTTGGAATAAAAAAAAGAAAGACAAGTCCAATCACACCAAAAGAAACTTCAACGTAACAGAGTTAATCTTCTTAATCTCATATTACTGAGATGATTCCGAAAGATGATTGTCCTTGAAGTTTGGAAAACCTTCAGGAAGAACAAGAAGAGGATCATTATCAGCTGTGAAGCCTTGAAAAGCTTGGCCTAACGAATATCCAAGTGCCCTAGCAACTGGCACTGCAACCGCATTTCCCACTTGAATATATCTGAAAAACGAGTATGTAAAATTAGTCTGAATTATAGGAAACTTTTAGCAAAAATCCATTAAAAACAAAAAAAATCTGGAATTTAAAGTCATTATGCGGCTCAGCTCTGGTTACAACGGTTGCGACAGTTTCATCCCACCAGAGACGTTCAAAAGGTCTACACAACCAATAGTTGATAGGTAAATTCAATAATAAATAAATAAAAACATTTTTCAAAATTCAGAACTCGAAGAGAAAAAAAAATGTTAAGGGAAAGAAAAACTCACTTCTGTGAACCGCATGGCATAGTCAGGAACCTGTTTAGCACAAAATAAGAATAGTTAATTTCTATTTAGCACAAGTCAACTCTTTAAATTGGTAGCAGGTCCGGTCCAAATAGGGTGGGCAATGTGGCAACGGACCCTGATTTTTTTTTTTTTCTAAATAAGGGTCCATATTTTTTTTTTTTTTAAAAGAAACCTAACAAATAGAGAGATCAATGAAAATTTTTCTTTATAAGTTCTCATAGAAAGGGTCAAAAAGTAATTTTGCATAAAATTATAATTTATAAATGAAGTTTTTCATTCACATCCACCGATGTCATACTATACCAATCTTGGGTAATTTAGTTACCAGTAAAGACTAACTCGATTTTTTTGTTATATGTACACATGGTTACGATTTCAGGTCAAATTATCACTTAGTCATGGGTGATCCAATGTTTTCTCTAGGAAAATCATTGCACATTACCAAATTTCTTCATCATACTTAGCATTTTGTGGCTGGACAAAAACTCATGCATGGGCCATGTTATATCTCCAGATCTTCACAATTAGATAACTCTTTATCAGGTTCCTAAGCTTCAAATGTTACGGTTGTGCCATAATATATTACTACCCCGCCAAAAGACTATATAATACCAATTGGTCAATAAACTAAACTTAAAAAATATGGCAGGAGCATGTGGTGCGAGTAAAAAACAAAGCTAAAATTAAGTCCAACCGATAATAGAGAAAACTAGAGATTATATGTTTCCAGTGTTCTAGGGATAAAGTGAGATCGAACTTTTGACCAGATGGAGTTTCATGGAATATGTTCGCTAGTGTTTTGAAAGTAAGAATTATTTCATGCTTTATGAATAGTGAAAAACTTAGATATCTAAGATTATAGCTATACATTGTCATGGTCTAGTTAAACTAACTTAGGTAATCCTAGAGCAATCTCTCAATTGGTAATAACAAGGAGCAATAGAAATAAGGCCTAGAATCTGTTGGTAGAAGGACTTATGTTAGAAACATATGTTTCAGTCAGTGTAACTGATTAAGGAATTTTTGCATATAAGCTTTTTTTTTTTCCAAAATATACTAAATTTCATATCAGCTTAAGTACTATTTGCATGTAAGAACACTTTCTATACAACTTTTGGTGAAGATGATGATTTATTCTACTATGGATAGAATTTCCTTATCTCCTACTGCATTTATAAAATCCATGATGATTTTTTTCTTTTTAATTCTACTTGTGTTCTTTCGATCTTATCATGTGTATAATTTCGGTCATTTTCTCATTTCTTAATTAGGTTTTTGGGAAATTACGGATTTGATGGATTCATGATTATTGGATGATGATAAAGGTAAATGACTCGTGGTTCATTGATATAAGGTATATTTAATACTAGGATTTGTTTGATCATCTTTTCCTAGACCAGAAGATAATTTGTGGAATATAAGTGTTTGATCAAATGTCTCAATCGAAAATTTGACCAAGGATAGCTGATTTTATGAAAAGAATTTTGACGACATACAGTCGAATCTTCTTTTCCGACGCTTGAACTCCATCAGATATATGTTTGTCAGAAATCCATCAGAATAAGACATGCACAACTATTTACTAAAACTTAATAAAATACATGTTTAACAACATAAAATATGTCGTCGGGTCTTCACAACTTTATCAAAAACAAAAAACCTTTACAATTTAACAAGTCTCATATATATTGACAAATATTATATACAGTAATCAATATAGTGATTAAGTAGTAGTGATTGACTGACGAACCTGAGAAAAAAAAAACAAATAAAAGCAGTAAGATAATATTAATTCAATATTCGGTATTTGACCCCTTACCTTATTGTAACACCAAATCAAACTTAGTCTAGTCAACTGAAAATACCGAATGAGTCCAGGAGTTCCCCCAAACACTTCAGTAGAATACTAATTGATATAAAATTGTATCTCCAATGAAGTGCTCAGAGGAACTCTAGGAAACATCCGACCAAAAATGTATTGCATGTATATTTTGGTGACATATGTAAATTAGGTTTACAATGATTAGGGTTTGAAAAGAAATTGGAGGGATTTGCGTTTCTATATATATTGTTGGAAACATTGTGAACTTAGACGTAAATTCAGGTTAAGGGCTTTAGGAGAGGGGATCAAATCTTTCAAGAAAAGTGCATAAAATCGTTTTTCTTTTCAGCTTTTTGCAAGATAAAAAGACGTTTATACGCGCATAGATGCTAAAATATGAAAATGTACACTCACATACATGCAAATGCACACATGAAACTTTTTCTTCTTTTCTTAGTTTGTGCGGATATAGACTACTGCTCCTTCGATTTTTGTTTTTTTTAAAACAATTAACAATATTGCTTCCATCTTAAATTGATTGTAATTCTGTTGCTACACGGTAGAAAAACATTGATAAAGTTTCGTGAAATTTATTTATTTAAGAAAATCATCTAACAAGTCGTTCATAATTACTAAGGGTTTGACATGATGGCATTAATTATTACTACCTAATTCTAAAACGATTTCGCTGTATATAAATATGGCGCTAGTCATTTACTAAATTAACTATGGAAAAAATAAGTAACGATTTTTTAAAATGTCACAATTAGTCATAAAACCAAAATTGATCATTAAAGTAAATTAACATAAAATAAAAAATTCATCGGTAATGTAGTCGATTGAGGTGTTTTTCTAGAATCAAGCGACTGCATTAACGACTGATTATGAAGAATGTGTTTTCTATAGGAAACTGATGGCGATATAAATATTCTCATGGCTCCTTATTCCCCAAATTCCGACTTGGTTCATCTTCAAATTTCCTCATGTTTTGGTATAAAATGGAGAATATATATTCTATGGTCCCTCCCTACAAAAATTCCAGTGGAAAAAAGGAAAAAAAAATAACATGAAGAAGTATAAATATGTAGTGTGGGTTGTGAATAAGGTCAGGAAGCAAAACATAAAAATGTAAAGTCAAATATCCCCTTGAGTTCCCTTAAACGCTTCATTGTTCATCCTTGGTCGTCTAATATCTAAAGATAATTGAATGAACACTGAAGTGTTTGGGGGGACTCTGGGGGGCAGCTGGCAATCGAAAGGTTATATAAATTATCAAGTGGTTTTTTGATTGGTCAGGTGAGTTATGAGCCTAGCTTTTCATGTAGAAGCAAAGTAATGTGATTGATTTATCAGTTCCTATCTTAGATCATTCATCTCATTGGATTTTAACTTAATTTCCATATATACTAATTAAATATTGCATTTTATAAATATTTTCGAATCCATAAGTACATGATTTGTTCTGTTCATTTTAAATCACAAGCTTATTAGAACTCTTGTTTTCTACTTTATCGTGGTTCCTCCCTAAAAATTGAACACAAGCAACTCTGGAATCTATGTTTTATATTGAATTGGACTGACTTACAAACACAATACAACTTCAAAGATGTGCAATCCTGAAAATCCATAAAGAGTTATCCAACCATTACAGTACATTATGCATATATTGAATTGGAGGCATGAAACAACTATTGAAAACAAAGAATCGAAATAGACAAAAACAAGAGAAGGTTTTAAGAAATCCTTTACTTAAATTGTATTAGAAAAATCACTCAAAACTAATACTCTTTAACTCTCTTTAACTTTGACACAACCCATCAAGTGTTTATATAGGGAAGGCACAACTCACCTAAACCTATTAGAATTAGGATCTAGATAATTCCTAAATAAATCCAAACTTATCTAATATTATCCTAAGCTTATTTTAATAACTTATTAAATCCTTTTAACACTAAACCATTCCTTCGATATAGAGTTACTTGGTTTATAAGTTAACCAAAGCTTAAAACTCCAACAATCTCCCTCTTAAGCTTTGAAGTTAACTTTTGAAAGATCTTGAACACCAATCAAGTCTCTCATTTCTCCAAGCTTAATCCTCGCCAAAGTTTTTGTCAATATGTCGGCTTTTTGTTCCTTCCCGGCTTCTTCTCTTTTAAGCACTCGTAGGGGGTCATATTGTTTAATGTCCTTGTCAAAACTCTATTGATCAAATAGGTTGAATGGCGAACAACTTCTCCCCATAGATAATTTGGGACTTTCATGGCTTTAAGTACGCTCTTTGTCATCTCCATTAGAGTCCTATTTCTCCTCTCAACAACTCCATTTTGTTGAGGAGTATAAGGAGCTGTAAGATGTCTCTTGATCCCGTTTTCTTCACAAAAGTATTGGAATTCTTTTAAGGTGAATTCTCCTCCTCTATCATTCCTTAAAGTCATGACCATACACCCATATTCCTTTTCAATCATCCCTTTGAGTGTCTTGAATTTTTTGAACGCTTCACTCTTTTCTCTCATCAAAATCGTCCACATGTATCTTGAGAAATCATCTACTATAACAAATATGTATTTCTTATGGGCGATTGTAGATGGAGTTATGGGACCGCACAAGTCACCGTGTAGCAGTTCCAAAGCCTTAGAATCTCGAAAAATAGAGCTCTTAGAGAACGAGTGTCGATCTTGCTTCCCGACCAAGCAAGATTCGCACAACCTCTTCTCTTCTTCAATTTCCGGTAAACCTTGAACAAGCTCGTGTTTAGACATGAGATTAAGTGTTTTAAAACTTACATGCCCCATCCTAGCATGCCATATCCATGCTTCATCATCTATCCTTGAGTGAAAGCATAATGGTTTACCGATTTGTAGCTTGATTTTGTAGAGCCTATTAGGTGATCTTGTTACTTTCACTAGAAGCCTTCCATTTGGATCGTGTATCGTGAGATGATCTTGTCTCATTAAGACCTCACACCCAACTTCCGTAGCTTGTCCTAAGCTAAGAATATTACTCTTCAAACTTGGAATATAATTGATGTCCTTGATTAGTGTTTGTTCTTTGGTTTTGCTTTGGAAAAGAATCGAGCCTTTCCCACCTATCTCGACACAAGATCCATCTCCGAATCTCACCTTCCCTTTGATACTTTCATTGAGCTCACAAAAATATGTCTTCACACCGGTCATATGATTGCTAGCTCCATTGTCGAGATACCAAAGTCCTTCTTCTTGATTCTCGGTTTCATAGTTCTTCGGTTGAACTTTTTCTTCATTCAAGAACACTATCTCATGGAGATAGAGGGATAAATCTGCTTCTTTCGTCTCAACTTTGTTTACTTCTTGAGGCTTTTGCTTCTTCTCGGGACAATTAGAGGCAAAGTGGCCTTGTTTCTCACATCGGAAACAAGTTATCTTCGAGTAATCTTTCTTTTTCTTCGTTTGACTTTGCTCCGTTTGTGAGATATCTTGATAGTTTGATCTTCCACGGCCTTTTCCTCCTCTATTTCCTTTGTCCCCTCTTCCAAAGCCACGACCTCTTCCTCCAACAAAGGTTTGTTGATCCGTATTTGTGAAAAGCAACTTTGTCTTGCGTCTCTCCATAGTTGTCTTCATTAATTCTTTCTTCGTACGCCTTGAGCCTTCCGATTATATCCTCGAAGCTTGTTGTTTTCAAGTCGAGGACCTGTTCAAGAGAAGCAACGATTTGGATATATTTGCTCCTTGGTAGACAATTAAGAAATTTTTTCACAAGTTTAGCCTCCTCAATCAATTCACCAAGAGAAGCCGATTTTGAAGCTAGTTCCGATAGCTTTTCGGCGAAGCTATCTATCGTATCCGTATCTCGCATCTTGATTCTTTCAAAATCAGCTTGGAGAGTTTGAAGCCTCGCCTCCTTAACGCGATCAGCTCCAAGATTACGAGTCTTGATTGCTTCCCAAATTCCTTTCGGAGAATTTTGTTCTCCTACTTGTAAGATAAGAGTCTCCGAGATTGATTGGAATAGCAAACCGGTTGCGACAACATTCTTGTGAGGATCGCTTGATCCCGGTTCTATTGTCTCCCATACCTTATGAATTTGCAACAGAACTTTCATCCTCATGGACCACACCATGTAGTTAGTTGAATTCAACATAGGACATTGTAAGGATGTAGGAACTATATCCTTTTGTTGAGCAACGTTCGTGATATCTCCCATCTCGAAAACGTCACATTCTTGTCTTCTATTGATCTCTCTCTCTCTCTCTCCAAGGATCAAACACCTTGAATCTCTCTTTCTCCAAGGATCAAACACCTTGAAGCTCTCTTTTTCTAAGGATCAAACACCTTGAAGCTCTCTTCCTCCAAGGATCAAATACCTTGAATCTCTCTTCCTCGAAGGATCAAACACCTTGAAGCTCTGATACCAATTATTGAAAACAAAGAATCGAAATAGCCAAGAACAAGAGAATGTTTTAAGAAATCATTTACTTAAATTGTATTAGAAAAATCACTCAAAACTAATACTCCTTAACTCTCTTTAACCTTGACACAACCCATCAAGTGTTTATATAGGGAAGACACAACTCACCTAAACCTATTAGAATTAGGATCTAGATAATTCCTAAATAAATCCAAACTTATCTAATATTATCCTAAGCTTATTTTAATAACTTATTAAATCCTTTTAACATTAAACCATTCCTTCGATATAGAGTTATTTGGTTTATAAGTTAACCAAAGCTTAAAACTCCAAACAACAACTAATTTTCGAAGACTGATTAATGTCGTTATTATAACAATTTGATCGCTTCCACGTCTACAAATGTTAAGAAACTGAGTGCAGAAGATTCTACAATTGTTAATCAGTGGTCCAACTCTGTTCCACGATTTCCTAAACCCGTCTGTTGTACTCCTATGTTAATCAGTGGAACAGTTGGTGGTTTGTTTGGGTAATCCTCTGTAAATTGAAGAGTCAACTTAAAAGTACCTAAAAGATAAACATATACAAAAGTACTTGAATTTGGATCTATATGCAAAAGGAACACACGTTTATACTATATTGACATGTAACTGCACAAATCATACCTCCATTCCAAGGCGTATCATCTAGACTGCAGTTTCCATGAAACAGATCAGAAAAATCAGTTGTTAAACTATAAAAAGAAAATGTTTTTACCCGAAGATAACAGCGTTCCATAGCAAGATGTTGTTGTATTGAGCATCACAAATTCCAGCAGGAGGATCTTATTGCAGCCTCTGGAAGTCCCTCATTAGTCTCTTTCTTGCTGGAGTTGACATCCTCTCTCGATGGCTTCAATAACACAAAGATCCCACAAGTCAGAACAACACTAAAGACTATAACAATCAAAACATTCAACAGGATGTCGTAATTGCAAAATCTAACGGGAAGAGCTTAGATTCATAAGACACACTAAATGATTCATATCAGAATCTAAAAAGTTGTCGCAGGAGCAGAGCACCAAAACAGGATTGAAATTGGACGAACCTGAGATTCTCAAAGGTGAAAAAGGGATGAACTTTGGTAATATCAGCCCAATTCAAACACTTTCAGGCATGAAAATTAAACCACCGGACCGGACGAGAAAGAGATGTCGGAAAATAAGGGTTTATGGTCTAATAAAGAATAAAGAGTAATAAAGATTGGGTAACGCTCTTCTTTAATTAATACATTTCATTAAGTCTTAAGAATTTTTTTTCTTTGTTCAACTAAATTCCAAATTTTAAAGAGAATTATATACCTGATTAAGTATATATATATATATATATTTGGCAAATAAACCCAATTTATACATCCAAATTTTGGCCAATCAGCATTTTACATCAAAACCAATTTGGTACACTCATGTGCTGCTGTTCGATGGAAAGTGACATAAAAAACAGAACTTTAAAATTCAAAATGACTAGAATTAGAGATATAAAGACGACAACTTCAGAATCTAAACCAAGAAAGAACAAACAAACAAAAACAAAAATGCTGAGAAATAAGAGATCATCCGTTAAGCATTTCTTTAACCGAGAACCCCAAACAGTTCTCAAAGTAGTTTGGAGGTTCTGATACGAAACAAGAGATCACATCCCTCAGTGTAATAACCCCATAAAGCTCATTCTCATCTCCAGCCGCTACATAAACCCGATGCACCGACCTCGAAGCCAAACTGTTTATAACACTCCCCAAAGTCGAATCAGGCCTACACGTTATCGCAGGAATCGCTAAACCATATTCCTCTCCCGCAGTAGCGATCTTTGTCGCAAAATTCTTCACCGTAAGTTGTCTTTATCAGAAAACAAAGAGATACTTTAGTCATTGTAACCATATGTTATGATGAGAATTAAGTGAGTAAATTAAACCTGAAATTGGAGAAGACTTCAGGTTGTAGTAGCAAATATCTGATATCTCTCATACTTATGTTTCCAACAATCTTTTTATTCGGCCCTTCGATTACGGGTAAACCACCAATGTTATTGTCTCTCATTCGTTTGAATGCTTCCAGAATAAGTTCTTCACTCTCAATGCTAATAACCTAAACCCAATTCAATTTCATCGGTTACCGCCAAATCACCGTGAAAATGTCGAGTTACTAGAGTTAGTTTTGTTACCTCGTTGGGCGACATAAAAGGAAGGCCGAGATCGGAAATCGGAAGAGCGGAAATATGATCAAACCAATCTCTTCCTTTACAACCTTCAAGACCTTGAACAACTGCAGATTGAGTAATATAGTTCTTGATATCGGGTTCTCCTGATTTAATAACCGGTACATTTCTTAACCGATATTTCGAAAGTAGTAACAAAACACTCAACATTGAACTCTCTGTAGAAACAGGAAGAAACGGAGCCCATCTAAACGATTTAAGTATAGTTCTAACCTGAAAAACAAACACAAAAACATACAAAATTCATAATCATTATCACGAATTCGACATTTTACGCTTTATTAAAAAACCTTACAGTGGTTGATTTGAAGGGCTCTTCTTTAAGAATGACTTGATAAAAATCTTTCCCTAAATTATCAGCAGCAGTTGGAGCATCTTTCCCAATCCCACGATCAGCCGCAAAACCACCAGCAACCGCCGCTCCAACCGCAGCTGCCGCTAGTCCCGCTGCAGCTACTGGACCAGTTACACCTAATGCTGCAGCACCAAGAGCTCCAACAGCTCCTGCACCAACACCAGCAGCGGTTGCTGACGTGGCGGATAATGTGATTGCAGCGAGCTCAGCACTTTCTAACACCCATAAGATGATTGAAGAGTAGTCAATGATTCCTAAGTATCTGTCTCTCCAATCTAATGAAGTCTCGTGATCTGTGTTTATTACAGGAGCTGATAGAATCTTGCTGTCTGATAGAATCTTTACTGCTTCTGATACAGCTGTTTCCGCTGGAATCTCAATCACTGCGATCAAACAAAACAAAATTGAATCTATGCGAAAGAACAAAAGAATCATTGCTAATTACAATCACACTGATCCACGATCTCTCAATTTACCTTTGCCGCCGGGGACTTGGGGGAAGGAGGAGACAGGGATTCCGGCGAAGGCAGAGTTTAAGGTTTCTTGAAGAGATTTGGGAAGATTCTTTCTCGATTGTACTTTCTCGAAATACGCTTCGCAGCTTGAAACCGTTGATCTTATCTCCTTATCTACAGCTTCACTTCCCGCCATATCTTGATAGCTTGTGAATTAGAGATCGATTCAATTGAAAATTCCAAAGCAATTTTCGGTGAGTTTGAGATTTGAAACGAGAAAATCCAAGGAAAAAAAAGCTTTTGCTTAAGAAAAAAAAAAGAGGAGAAACAGTGGTGTGTTTCGTGGTCGGATAAGGGACGTGTCGGAGTTGGAATCTTTGGTTTCGGTTTTTTTATTGTATTTATTTTATTTTTATCCTGGCGGTTACGCCGCGCCCCTAGTAAAGTGCTCACTCGTGTGTATTGACACGTGGCTTTAGATCGAGGTGGTCGTGTGTCAAAGAGTTTAACAGCGCTACAATCGGAGCCTCTGGCTCGGATCGGATGGGCCGAATTTTAAAGAGTGATATAGAGATATCGTAGCTGTTGAGTTGGGCCTGAGCCCAAAATGAAGTCGTGCAATTTTTTAACCAGGGGTGAAAAGTTGATGACCATATATCATAGTGATTCAAATGTTTTATTTAACTTGACAAGTTCAGGAGGATAGTTGTAAAGTAACTTGGAAGAATAGGCCGTATAAACGTTACAATTATTTAAAACGGGAAAATATACTATAGATATATAAGATTATCATGGTAAACAACTTTACTATACTTGATATTTGAGAAAATGACCTGGACTCGTCTTCTTCTGTTTAAGTATTTTGTGTTAAACTACATCTTCAGTAACATAAAATCACACGATCACCATTTCCAAATAACATGTCATTTTATCAGATATTATGCTATTTAATATAATCTCTTATGATATACGATCACTGTTTCGCCAAACAACACGCTATTTTAACGAATGCGGATAAAAAATATTTTTAAAATCATACGATTTAACAGAAGTGAAGGAGACTGTTTTCATCAATCCGTGTGCCACATTCCTTTTTTCTCTACCTATGTGCTATCGTAGATTCGTAGTCATTTACTTAATTTATGTTCAAAAAACATATTAGACTACCTACCTAAATAACCAAAGTATATTTGACATTGTATTTCAACGTTTTAAATTAATTAAAAATCTTTTGTGTAGCAAATTGTTGTGTAGAACAAAATGTATTTACAAAAGTTTCATATGCATAATCCCTGATATGATTGGTAATCAAGTAATTTAAACACTTGGATATCTACAAGTATATATGCAATTTATATATCATGCTAAACCAAATCTCTCCTTCAGAAGCTGAAAAACAAATGAATGATAAAACAAAACGGAAAATTAATTACTTCCGAGACATATCTATACCTTACCGATACGGTTACTCCTGTCCTGAAAGTCTGGTTCGATGTGATAAACGCGCCATTAGTGCATCTGTATTCAAGCCACTGAAGTTCAAGGTGTGGCTATGTGATGATGGTGGAGGAGGATTAGAGGAGGAGAAGTTGAGACTGAGAGAGGAGGAAGGTAGAGGGTAGTTTGGTAACTGATTGGTATAGTTTGGTCGTGTGAGGTCTACTGTTACGGTGGGGTGGGAGTTAGTGGTGGAGACAGAAAAGTGGTGAAAAGGGAAGAAATAGCTTAGACTTGCGGAGGAGGAGGAGCCTGATTGTAATAAGGAGGCGGCGGCTGAAGTTCCGGCAGCCATGTGTGTTGCTTCCATGGGAAGAGGATGGTCGTGGTTTCCTTCATATGTTGTCATCAAAGCAGATGTATCTTCCTCTCCGCATCTTTGCACCTACATAGACACATTGTTTCAAAATTATGGTTAACCATTCAAAACCAATTGGCAATAAATATAATAGGACTTGTTAGATTTTTGAAGTTAACCTTTTCTTTTTTGTTATCAAAAGTTATTTTTTTTCCATCACAAACTTTTACTTTAGACAAAAAAGTTAAAAGAATTACGTCAAATTTAATGGGTCCAGATAATTTACAGCCCAAAATTTTACGCTAATATAACTTTACCAATGGCATCTTTAATTCATTTTTTATATATTGCGGATTCCATATTTTACTAGAAAGTCAAGGTCGATTTTGGAATTTGGAATTGTAAAATGTATTATACCTGTTTTCTGACGGGACAAGTTGACGACATGGAGCAGCGGTAATAAGCTCGTGGAAGAGGATTGGCTTTTGCAGTCTTTTGACCGTATTTTCTCCATTGGCAACCGTCATTGATCTATACATTCATGGAAAAGTATAACATTATGATCAACTAATTAATTAGATTAGATGTTACAGGTTAAATAAACATATTTATGTAATGTATCGTTTGGTACGTACTGATGGGTCTTCACATGTTGCTTTCACACAAACCCTAGTTTTCTTCAAACCTGTTTGCTCATGCTCTTCCAATGTCTCTTGTTGATCTTCAGTTCTAGCTGTTTTGACATCTTTCCTCGAAGATGCACATTTATTCTCTGCGTTTGCATTCTTAAAGTTCCTACAAAGCTTATCTAATTTCGAGGTTTCAAGATCACTTTGAATCTGAGATCCTAAACCCTGTGCAGATCTTTTCTTTTCTAACTCCTCCTCGTTCTCATGAGAAGTGTTGTCCACCTTTTCCTCTTTTGTGGAGATTAGCTCTGATCTTCCAAGCCTAAGAGATATATCTACTCCAAAATCGTTATGTTTCTCTCGACAATCAAAGTCTAGCTCCATAGAAGCTCCATGTTGTTGTCGAAGAACGTTGGAGACATGCATTTGAAGAGAGTTGTAATCACTAAGAATCGTAGATAGTAAGAGCTTTAACTTCTCGTTTTCTTCCCTAACTTTCTCCAACTTTGCTTTTGTTGCATCAAGCTCCTCTTCCTGTAAACATGTAGAAACATTTATTCACCTTCCTTACAAGTATTCAGCTAGCTATTTTCTACACGTTACGATAATTAGTTCTCAACAACACACAAAAATGAACAGTAACATTGGGGTGAACAGAGAACGAATGCTAAAAAATAAATATTTGTAGCCAACCTATAGTAATTAAAGGCTAGAGCGGATCTTAGTTACATGTTTCCAATGCGAATATTTTGAATACCTTAATTTCTAGTACCGGATTAAATCTCGGTTTCCTTGAGCATCCAGCTTAACCGACCCGGAAAAAAATTAAATGGCTGATAATAACATACTAATAATTCCATTTTACAATCGCTTAATAAGTTAAATGGCTGATAATAAAATACTAATAATTCTATTTTCTGTGGTTTGAATCTGTGTTAGAATTTGAACTTTTATTTTGTATGTATTAAATTTTTGTTTTAAATAGATATAAAATTAGGTTTAAAATCTAAGTGTATCCGATAGTATAAGTCATAATTTATGTGGAAATAGTACGTGTACCCGTGGTTTATGTCCAACTCCAAAAAATGACAATGAATTTCCGAAACAAGCAGTTGACTTTTATTAGATGCAGTAAATATGATAAAATTTTCAGACATAATTCACAAACGTAAGAAAGCTAAGCATAAACAGATATATGAACATGAGACTAATTCTCACCTATTGAAACACTAGAAGAAGATTGAAAACAACAACAAAGAATTAATTAGAGAAATCTGTGATTTAAACACTTTAAATCAAGAAACAGTTTTTCGTTTACCTTGTCAGATTCTGCCATAACAGCATCTAAAGGATGGACGGATGAATTGGTCTCTTCTTTGATCATGCTATATATTATGATTCAGATGCGATCTTGAGAGCAATTGGATCTGCTCTTTTTGTTTTTCTTCTTTGCAAGATAACCAAAAAAAAGAGAACGTATTATCTTTTTTTTTGTTTTTTTCTAAGTATGTTTTATAGCGAGCCAAAGCCTACAGACTTATACTTTGGATTTTAATAAGAAGAAATACATACTAAAAATTATTTATATTGGTTATCACCACTATGTTACCAGCTCCGTCTCTATTCTTGAATAATTCCGAACCGACGACTCAGCACTATATATAATAATTCGGGACGACTCAGCATTATATAATAATGATAATACAATGTCTACCATGCTATATAATTGTGCTCGTAATAAAAAAAAATCAAATTGTATTACAGTCCAAATGAATCTTGTAGAATAATACTTTGGAATATTTCAACACTTTCTAAATCTGTATCACAATAAAACCATAATATAGTTCATAATTAGTTTATTACTGGATCATAATTACCTAATTATGAATCTTGTGCAATAATAGGTAATTAGGTAACCATAACTTAAACAAGTAAACACTTATTTACCTTTGTCATGTACCGAATCATACTAGTTCTTCGAAATGGTATAAAGCTAGGAACGGAGGTAGTCAAGGGCAAGGGGGTCAGCTAATCCCAATTAATTAAAAAAGTATGTTGTTTTTCTAGAAAATTTTTATCATCCCACATAAAATTTAAGTTTGAAATATTAACAAATTAATCTAAATGCATAAAATAAAAAAATAGTTTTATTCCACTTTATTTAGTTAGGTTCACGTTTAGATTGTGAATTTATAACATATTAAGAGTATTTTTACATATATTATTTATAGGCTTTTGAAATTCATTTTGATTTTGTCTGTTACTACTACAACAGTTGAAATATGTTTTTTGGAAGAAAAATGTGAAGATCGCATTACAGAATCACATCAGTGATTGTGTTTTTAAATAATTGTCTACTTTATTTTATTGAAAAAATAGTTATTTGAAAATATAACAAATAAAACAGTAATAAAAAATCCAAGGTCTAAGTAAACATAGAATATAATTATAACATTTTAGCAATTTATAAACTATTTTTAGTATATTTTTCTGACTCCAATAAAATAAAACTATATAGAATTAAATTATTTATAGCCGGGAAACAAGAAACAATATTTCTCATTTTTTTCTTAGTCAATTCTCTATACATGCATGCAGGTTTGTACATTAATTGATCAGATTGGGGTTCTGAAATTTAGACATTCGTGGAATTTCATTATCATTCTCCTATCTATCTCAAGATCGGATCCTCTAGAACGACATATTTTAATTGTATATATTATTTTTCATTCACGATTTGTATTAGATAGATTTATCTGCAGTGAAATAAGACCATCTTTTTCAGTATAAAACCTAACATATTTTAAAATGATCATGTGTAATCGGTCTTTAAAGACAGTTAGTGGTAGCTAGAGACATAATAGATATTTTTTATTTTTTTATATATATTAGTGATCTAAAAGATTTTTTCCTTTCTGCATCCATTTTGGAGTTAACGGGATATTCAAACTGAATTTTACTAAAAACCTGAATATTTAGTTAGATCTGAACCATTCCATATAATATTTACTTTTAAAACTATACAAATATCAAAAACATTAAATTGCAATATTTATATAAATAATATATATGTTTATATTTTAGTTTTCTGCAAATAAAACATCAATATTTTTATTTTTTACAAGAAAAATTTTCATGTTGTGCATATCAATCCTACTAATTCCAAAATCACTTGCAATATAGTTTTCGCATATCGTCAATGTGTTTCCGTTTGTGTCCGTTAAAAAACTAACAGACTAATCAAAACAATATCATTTTGGGAAAAAAACCTATATGTTGTTTTGTTAATTACTCGTCGTTTTTCGTCAAGAAAATAACATGAATTTTTTAAACATCATAGATTGAATAAAATCAAATTGGGGGAAAATTAAAATTTGGGTTCATCACTCATACATCTATCATCTTTCTCCTCTCGTGTCTTTAAAAAAATTAATATGTAGATATTAAATAATCTGCAATATGAAGCTTAGCCAAAGCCGAACCTGAAGCATCATCGCCTTCGATGATGCCGGTGGAAGGTTCATCCCCGGCTTCGTCATCATCGAAGTAATCTGAAGCTTAGCCAAAGCCAAAGCAGCAGAATCAAAAGACTCCATCACCTTAGTTGAAGAAGAAGCAACATATATCTTAGAAGAAGACACAACAGACGGAACATGCGGCGTCACCGTCAGATCTCCGGTTCCAACATTCTAGTTTCTAATTTGACAATGGAAGAATTAAGAAAGAAAGATTAAAAGAAATCAACGCTTCTTCTATTATCTTACGAAAACTCTCTCAAAAACTTAAGCTCTCAAACTCTCTTTCACAACTCATGAGTTATATCACAACTCGATATCTCCTTATATAATGAAAGGTCAATCCTACTTCTATTAGATTTAGCTTCTAATAAAACACCTAATAATATTAGATAACTTCTAATAATATTCTTCCTAATCCTAATAATATTAGATAACTCCTAATATTATTTTTTCTAAACCTAACCCCTTTAGAAACCACATCTTGATAGGATTAGAATAACTTGCAACTCAAGTTAATTTTAAGCTTAAGTCAACATCTCTCCCTTAAGCTTGAAGTTAATCTTCTCCAAATCTGTGACACCAATGAGATCTCTCGTTTCCTTGAACTTGATCTTTCCTAACGCCTTAGTTAAGATATACGCCTTTTGCTCATTTCCGGGAACATGCTCAACTTCTATTTGTCCATTCTCAAAACATTTTCTTATGAAGTGGTACCTTGTGTGAATATGTTTACTCCGACCATGGAACACGGGATTCTTTGTTCCAGCGATTATAGACTCATTGTCGATTCTCATGACAACTTTCTCGCTATTCGTCGGCTTGACAAGCTGCAAGTGTTGCTGCCATAAACTCAGCTTGGTGCAACTTGACAATATGTTGGAAATTGTTGATGCCATAAACTCGGCTTCTGGAACCTAAAGACACAACTCTGTCTTTTGTCTCTCAATGAGGTGAACACCTCGAAATTAGACAAGGTTCGGTTTTCATTGTCTCTTTGTTAATAACTTGGCCCAACTACACTTCAGTAGATTGACTAAGGCCCATAACTTGACAATTCTCCACCTTGAGCCTTAGTGAGTCCAGCCCAAACTTTCTTTTCTCTTTCCTTTCGACAATGAAGGAGAAATAATGTTCTTCTTCTTCAATGACTAAACAATAACACAAGATGCACGAACCTTGCATTTGCTGACAACTTCTCCGGCGAGCTCGACCACTGCTTTTGCTGCCGTTCAAAGCTTTTGCCAAAAACGTGAGTTGCGTATATTCCTCGACGTGAGATTCAATGATGCAATCTTTGATGTGAGTCTTTGCATCTTCCTGCAATTTCTCTATAATCTCAGGTACCCTTGATTCTCACTTAATCTATTTGTTGTGGTGAATCAAAAATTGCCTTCATCTGAGATTTCAAAACTTCATGTCTGAAAATTTCAACTTTTATTCTCGCAGCTTCTCCAATGAACCACAACCTGAGTTCATGCTACTTTGAAGACTTCAGGTAAACTTCTTCACTTGAATCAACTCTTCATGTTTAAAATTTTCACCTTGTTGCATTTCCGGTGAACCGCCATAGCTTTTCTGATGCGTTGATGATTACAGGTAACCATCATAACCTGAATCATCTTTTCCACGTTTTATTTCTTCTAACCTTAGAAACACTATGTAAATCTTACTTGATTTCTTCATTCCTCACGACAGCTCAACCTAGAGTCAAAAACCATTTCTTCGAATTCATCTTATCTCAGGTAATTCCTATTCCTCTGAATTATTCACTCTCGACTTATACCTTTAGATTCAAGAACACACACCAAAGAAACAACTTTTTTCTCTTGAACCTCTTCCAACAGATGCTCCACCTGAAGTCAACGTTGAGAAGATCACAACAATCTTGGAGCTTCTGTTCAGGTACTGCTTCCTTTCACCCCTTTTTGATTGAATTTGACGATCTATGTCTTCAGTTTCCTCCAATGAACTTCTCCTACATGATTGGTCCAATTCATTCAATTTAAATCAAAGAACATTTGATCTTCCCATGATTGCTTCTCTACATGACCATCATTATTCATCTTAAACGTCTGGTCCTTTTGTTTTAGCTCTGGAGTAATCAACTCTAGATTCTTTGTTTTCACCACACTTTCATCCTCTTTTGTGCATTTTTCCAAGGAATTTTGATCTCTCATCAAAATCTTGGGTCTTCTATTGTCACAAAATCTTGGCTGCCAATCAACTGAGTTCCTTGATGTGCAAGCATGCTTCTTCCTTTGATATAGATCATCTTTTATCATATAACCATGTGAAGAGTAATCATGAAATTGACAATACCTTTGCTCATTCATCAAAATCTTCACCCTATCTTGAAACCTATAGCAAAACCTCTTAATATGTCCAAGTTTCCCACAGTAATAACACCTACGTGGAGTTCTCCTCTTACTCTCAGTTTTCTGAAACTTTGTTGGAACAGGTTATGGGTTGTTCCCTCTAACAAACTGAATAGATTTCTTATCACTCATGGACGTACTTCTTTGATATCGAAGACCATAAGTAGTCTTCTTCTTATCACTTATGGACGTATCTTCTTGATGTTCAAGACCATAGTTTGACTTTTTAGTTCGGAATCCTTGTGTTGGAACATGAGCAGAGATGTTCCCTTTCACGAAATTGGTCACACCTGAGGATATTTCTCCTTGGTACCCAGACCATGATTCGTCTTCTCGGTCCTTTCCATTGATAAAATCTTGTTTAAATCCCTTGTACCACTGTTGAGCATATAAATCTTCTTCTAAGTATCAGCGAGTTCCTGTTCCAACAACATGTTTTTATCTTTTTCCTTGCCAAGTTCTTCACTCATCAGCTTTCCCTTCTTTAATAGTTATTGGTTTTCTCTGCTGAACTCAACCACCTTATTTTCTATTTCATGAAACTTTTTATTCATTGATTCTAAATCCCTATTAGAATCTGAATTACTCTCACTTGATGAAAGCACTTGTTTAGCTCTTGAGACTCTAAGGTTATTTTTCTCTCTAGCTTCGTTCTTACTCTCTAGCTTCGTTCTTACTCTCTGACGAGCTACAATATCCCGTTGAGTCCTTTTCTGTATCCTCACTTTAGAATTTGGACATGAGGGTTTAAAGTCTTGCTTCTTTCACTCGATCTGTTCCAAGATTTTTTGCTTTGATTGCTTCCCATATACCTTTTGGCGAATCAAGATCACCAACTTGTAATATGAATGTTTCGGCTATGGTTTAAGACAACAAGGCAATCGCCATGTAGTTTTTCTCAACATCTGTTGATCCCAGATCTATAGTTTCCCAAACCTTGTGTACCTTGAGTGCAACCTTCATCTTCATGGCCCATACCATGTAATTAGTTGATGTTAGCATTGGACATTGAATTGATGATGTTCCACTCTCCTTAGGTTTCGCTGCTACTATATCTCCCATTCTCTCAATTTTTTTCTTATGCACACTCTCATGAAGAAAACAAAGTCTCTCTAGAAATTCTCTCTAGATTTCACAAATTTCCATCTTTATCACAAAAAAAACATTGCTCCGTTTTTAAGAAGAAGAGCACAAATAATTCTTCCAAAAAGACTAACAATAGATTATAAAAACTTTGTAAGGCTCTGATACCAATTCTAGTTTCTAATTTGACAATGGAAGAATTAAGAAAGAAATATTAAAAGAAATCAACTCTTCTTTTATTAGTTTAAGAAAACTCTCTCAAAAACTTAAGCTCTCAAACTCTTTCACAACTCATGAGTTATATCACAACTCGATATCTCCTTATATAGTGAAAAATCAATCCTAGTTCTATTCGATTTAACTCCTAATAAAACACCTAATAATATTAAATAACTCCTAATATTATTCTTCCTAATCCTAATAATATTCGATAACTCCGAATATTATTCTTACTAATCCTAATCCCTTTAGAAACCACATCTTGGTAGGATTAAAATAACTTGCAACTCAAGTAAACTTTAAGCTTAAGTCAACACCAACGTTACGACAGTCTTGTCCACCAGAAACAGAAGCCACAAACGGAACTTGCGTTGTTGTTATACCTCTAGTAGGGTTCTTAACGGTGAAAAAACGGAGGAAAGGGATCTGGAGAAGAGAAGCAACAATGGTGAAGTTATTGAAGCATAACAAGGCCGTAACTTGCTGAACCATCTGCCAGAAATTAGCCGTAACCATCGTTATACACATGGTTCGAGATCGATGCTTCGTAGGTTTGCCACCAGAAACATCAAAACCACATCCTCGTTTTCTCTTCGCTCCTCCACAACTACCAAAAATGATCTTCGGATATGAACTAAATGAGACAATAGAGAGAGTTTGACGAGGAGAGAGATCAGAGACGGCAGCGGCAAAATCAAAGAAAGCTGAAAGAGAAAGAGGATCGATGGTTGTGGATGTGGAGATGAAAATCTGAAGAGGTTTAGTGAGTAGATCACTATCGTGAGAGAAGAATTTGGATTGTGTAAGTTTCATTTCAGTTTAATTTCATGTGGTGATTCTCCATTGCAAGATATATCCAATGAGGGTTTGTGAATTCAGTTTGACCAGTTTCACTGATTGCTATTAGTTTTGTTTTCTACTTTTAATCTTATTCTCCGTTTTTTTTTTCCATTGTAAGTCTTAATTTGAATTGATTTATCGCTAAAAACCTCAAAATTAGAATTTTTGACCAAATTTGTTTGGATTTCAAAATTAAAATTTAGTCTTAAAAGTTTGAATGTTACACAATTTCATGTCTGATCTGTAGTGGGCACTTCGTTGTTCATAGTATCGATTTGAAAAAAATGAATATTTTGTTTGTTTTGATTTTTTAACTCACAAAAATATGTTTCTATAAATAAAACGACGTCATTTTAATCATTCCGTTAGTTTTTTTAATGGATACAAACAAAGATACATCGATTATATGCGAAAAAACTATATTACGAATGATTTTAGAATTAATAGGATTGACCTCCATAATTTTCAAATTAAAAGAATTTCTTGCAATTAAAAAAAATGATTTATTTGCATAAAATCCTTATTTCTTAGCTTTTACATGTTACTAGTTTTAGTATTGGGTTTCTATAAATAAATTATCTTCAAATATACGATATACATTTATAAAATATAAATATATATGTGTCTATTTACGTTTAAATAAATTCATATATGTTACTTATTTCGCTTTTTAGCGAATAAAATTATAACAAAATATGTTTTAAAAAAACTTTACGGTCATCCAAATATTAACAAATCGGATTAAAGCAAATGACGGGCCGAAGCAAAAATGGTAAGTCTAGGGTAATGGACATATTGCATGAGTTGAGTGCATGTGTCAAGAAACTTTCAGACGTACAATGCGTGTAGAGTAGTGACAGCACGGCTGGATCTGCGGGGTCCATTATGTATTCTGATCCAATGATATGATGACATATCATCAATCTGCAGCTACTTAATTTCGTTGACCAATTGGCGTAGTTGACTAATTTCCTGTTATGAAATTACAGTGAACAGTTACATAAATGTTAAATTTATGAGTACATCATGCAAGAAATTTCAGTTTTGGAAGCATAAAATAAGTAATTATTGAAGTATATTAGATTTATGGCTGCCCTCGTTGAATGATAATAAAAACAACGAATAGTCATTTTTATTAGGTGAACATTAATCGAATAATTGTTTTTCTAGTGAACATATAGTGTACATGCCAATTAATTACATAAGAATGACATTGTTTATATTCGATTCTGCTAACTGTTCTTCACGGAAATTTCAGACATTCGGAATTCAAATCAAACCATAAATTATGGCGTACGTGCCAAATAGTTATATAAAAATGTTACAGTTTACATGCTTATTTTATTTCGATATTTATTTATTTTCACTACCTTTTTCAGTTATTATTACTTCAAAAACTAAAATAATATTATAGTCATTCATAAGTAGACCAAAACTTGCATGTAGCCTAATTGTTTGTACTAATATTGTCAATGTGTACCACTCAATGGACTCAAACTTATATAATGCATGCTTTTGCCAAAAAAAAACGTTGTGTTACCGTAATTTTTTTGGGTGTGATTACAGTGAATAAAACTAAGGAAGAAACACGTGGCAATCTGGAAGATACTAAAATAATGTTTATCAAAACTTATGTGATGTTCAAATTAGTTACAAAGAAAAATAATCAGAAAACATAAAAAAAAATTGGATTTTCGTGCGGTCAAATTTAAAGCAATAGATTTACGGAAATTTCTGCTATTTTCTAAGCCAGTTTCTATTAAATATAAGGAATATAATGCATTTTAGAGAAGAATAAGAGTCTCAAAATTATGTCAATTTGAATATTATTTTTGATAAAACACTTTAATATATATGCATTGAATATATATTGAAAAAGGAGCGCAGGATCCGGTAACTAGTCTTAACATATACATGATGTCATTACAATCTAGTGATATTATATCTAGCTACTTGAAATATATAATTAATAATATGCGGGAAAATACTTTTATATTACCACAATAATGAACTTATAGTCAATGATCTCGCATCGTGCACCAGAATCTACTGCATAATCCTTGATCATAATGGCTGCTAAGTCAATAGTTTGTTATTTAATGTTACCTTACTTTTTAGATAGACAGTTGAACCCAAAAGAAAAGAAGAAATTTTTCTTTTTAAATTGCTATTGTATGATTTGTCTCACAAGTGTGCTTTCAGACTCGGATCCGACAGGCCTATAAAATCGGTCGAACCGCGAACTCACTAGTAATCTAATCCGGCTGGTCTTAAAATATTAGAATCATCCGGACTAAAACAAGAACATAAGCAGCTATCTTTAATCCACTATTCTTTTCACATTTTTACTATGCAGTATAGGGTGGATATGATCTGATATAAGATCCAAAATGTGGTAATAGTTTATTGATCTAAGTAGCGGACCGAATAATTCTCTCTATTTAAACGAATGAATGAGACTGATAACGAACAAGAGAGGAAAAACCACACTTTAAAATTTTAAGAAAATAAATATAAAGCTTAAAAAGAAACAATTCTCATATTTTAATTCAAAATTGATAATGAACAAGAGAGGAAAAACCACACTTTAAAAAATTAAGAAAATAAGCATAAAGCTTAAAAAGAAATAATTCTCATATTTTAATTTATAATTGTGTCCTTTACAAATGTCCTTTACAAATGAAATGAGTGAGTTTATATAGAGCTCTCACACATTGTTTTACAAAGAGAATAAATCAAATGATTTAACATAAATCGGAAATAAGTCAAGCTTTTGATTGATGACTTTCTAAACTTGATTTTTGACCAAATAAGAAAAATGTGAGGTTCTTTGTATATGGACAGTTTAGGAATGTAATAATGATGTTTTGGAGGTGTCTTGATGGTGTGGAACGTTTTCAAGCTGTCAAAACCAAATAAATCAATAGACCCATTGGCTAGATTTGATCTAGTAGACTCCGAATAAGAAAAGTTGAGGTGTGAAGAGATACGCTCGATCCCATGCTTGCTGGTGAATTTTAACACACTCTTAGAGCCTCTAAACCATAGTATAAGTATCATGGACGTCTAAAGTAAGTCTACAATGATCCAAATAAAGAAAGATCTGAAATTTGACAGTTTTGAATCACCTGGGTTATGATCTCTGTTTTGGTTAGGTATGAACCATTCTAGGTCAAATCTTGGTTTGCCGTGGATCCTTGGTGCATCAAGAATATGAACAAATTCAGTTCTGAGTTTAACTCCTTATGATTGGGCTGTAATCTTTCAAGAGAGGCTAATATGTCTATATCGGACCCTTGGAATGATCTCATGATATTGAACTTGTTTGGATTTGTCTTCATTGGATCTTCAGTGGTGTGGGCATTTGAAAAACTTGTAAAGACATACCATAGTGCCTTAGTCTCGGACTCGTGGGCTTCATCTTTTAGACCATACTTGCATTTGGATGGATATGGAATTCACCTTTACTTTCTTTTAACTCCACTTTCTTTGTTTTTACTTTTTTTGCTAATAAATGTGACAGCTTTTGCTTGAGTGTCTCTACTTCTATTCCATCACGGACTCGTGGACTTCATCTTTTAGATCATACTACCATTCACACCTAACATAGAACAAATTAGATATTTTTTACTTTGTTATTCAAAAATAATTTAACCATTCCAACAACTCCGGTGTGGATATATTTTTAAGTAGTAGTATGTAAATTAGGTAAATTTTTGTGACTTACAATGTTCATAAAGGCGTGTATGTGTACCCCGTAGTGAAACTCGCAGCTCAAGGATTCAAGATTTCAAAATATCTTTATATGCAGATGAACACGACTAGAGGCGATATCTTAGTATACAAAGGTCTCTCTAAGTTATTCTTTTCAAATGGAGATCTCAAGAAACGAGAGAGGAGTTTTCGTAACCCAAAATTGGCTTTAACCGTAAGGCATATCCCGGAGTATGGTCCAAAAGCGTTATACAATGGCAACTTTCGAAAGATGTCCGTAAATTTGGAGGATACTACCTTTGAAAGATCCGCAGCCGGGCACTCCCTTTAACCAACTAAACCAACACATGTTAATAGTCCCATTTGACTTGCATATAAATTATGAATATGAATCCATTTCTCAAAGTTGTCAACCCCCGGTTTCTCAAATTAAAGGGCTTGGCTAAAAGCGATAAAAGAAAAAAAAGGAGAAAATATGAGAGAGCAAAGGCGGAGAGAAAGCAAGTCATATTTTTACTTCGTTTCATATGAATATTGAAAACCATACAAAAGTTTCTCCATTTCGTAGTACTACAACCTAACTAAAATAGAGAAAACATGAAAAAACAGTTTCCTTTTAATTTCAGAAAAGTTTAATTTTTATTTTTATTTTATTTAATTATTTATTTATTTTTGAGAATATAAATCAGTACAATAATTCCCTTGTCTTCCATAAAACCTAAAAGTTGGTTTCAAAGTTCCTCCCCTTCAGCAACTACCTTGTCTTCTTCTCGTGAATTTTGCGTAGTAATCCACAAAGATAAAAAAAATTAGAAAATTCGAAAAGTGAAATTATTTCAGACATTTTCCTAAGCAAAACCTAAGAAATTACAGTTTGGTATATTTTTAAAATGACTATAGGATTTTATATTAAGTAAGATGGCAACTAAATATAGGGTCTAAAAATCTTTTATTTTTATAAAAAGAAAAAATATTAAGAAATTTTACTTAAAAGCGCAAAATTTTTTAAAAACTAATTAAGTTTTTCCCTTTTTCTTTTAATATTTAAAACATAATTTAATATCTAAGTAAAGATAATTGGACCAATGATAAAATAAACCACAAAATACAAAAATAGTCATAAAAGTTATGTAGAATTATTTTTTTTGTATAGAAATTTGAAATTTTTTCTAAAACATGTCTATGTAAAGTGAAACAAATAAAAATCTCTAAAACATCCTATGATACGAAAAAGTAGTGTCATTCTAGTACTTAAAATTTGGTTTATAATATTTTTCGATTTACATTTTTAATGTAGATGTTTGGTAAAGATTTTATTTTACTGTTTTATTGTATTACCAATGAAAAATATTATACAGTATATTACTAAGGGATAAAGCATAAAATTAAATAATTGTTTTAAATTTGGATGCAAAAATCTTAAAGGACTCTTTTGATGAAACGGAAGAATTATGTTTTTGACACTACTTACCCACAATATATTTAAAATTTTTAAGGGATGGGAGGCATCGAGGCAGACTGGAGAAAAACATCCACAACTTCTTGTAAAAACGGAAAACACCTACTAGGTTCTACGGACTACATGAGATTAAACCCTACTACGCAAACCCTACGATCAACCAAAAAGTTTATATTAAAGTTTTCCAAAAAAAATTTCTTTTTTCAGATTTTTTTTTGGGTGAAACGTTAAATTTATCGTTCTAAAATGAAAAGGGTTATGTAAAAAGAGAAATTAGAACAAAAACTAGATACAACGATAATTTTTTGAGATATTTTAAAAAGGATTAATAAAAAGGTTATTGTAAGATTTTGCAACTAAGTCCATGACTTATTTTCATCAAATCAAACTATATTTTTTTGTATTTTATGACTAAAGGAATTATATTTCTATAATTCTTAAATTTTATCAAATCTTAAACTTTAATAGTAATGGATTATCCAATGACAATATTACAATAAAACTAAAATATGTATCTACGATAAAACTCAAGAACATTTTTTATCACTTTATAAAGTAACACCTCATTTAAAATTGTTTTACTGAAAAAAAATTAAAATAAATAATGCACATCCACTTGATTCCGATCACGAACCCTTGAACCCGTGGCTTAGGATCCCAGCTTCAGAATAGTAAGGGATCTCGAAAGTCGAATTTCTAGCTCTCTTTGATCATCTTCATCATTTTTATTGGGTTGATTTTGATTTGTGATTATTGAGATGGTTTAATTGGTTTAGTTTTTCTTAATAGTTGGTTAACTTAAACCGATTGTATAGTGATGTATATAAGTTGAATGTACAGATTGTATATCGTTAAGTTCAATAATACACAAAAATATTTTAACAAACTTTCTCTTCTTCTCTTCCGCATCGCTAATTGTGATAGTGATGCTAGTCGTGATCACAAAGCTTACCAGAACCACTAAAGCTGCATTCAATTTTTAATTTTGAGATGAAATTAGGTTTTGAAGGAGCGGAGAAGACCGATGATGGTGGATTAAGGGAATCACTTAAGAGCTTGGACACGATGAAGAAGAAGTCATGAGTTCACGCCTTCTTGTGGGTGAAATTTATCAAGAAGCTAAGATGGGCGATTCATGATCTGCTGTCGCTAACAATAATTGCTTGATATTTTTTCAGACTTCATAGTATGATTCCATGTACTATTTTATTATGGTCTACCCATTTTAACAAGACTTATGATATGCTCCTAGGTGTTCATAGTAACAGAGCTTGTGTACTCTCTCAGACATGTTCATCTATTGCATTTGGTTTGATATGAAACATATAGAGGTTGTAATGAGTACTATATTATATAAGGTAGAATTAGATTCGGATAATAAATTTTCAGTATTATATAAATTTGGTGAATATCTGGCTGTACGTCGAGAGACCTAGTCAAAGGATGATATGGAATCATCTCACAGTCAAAGATTCAATGTATGCCAGTAATTAAAATTTAAGCCCATGGCATGACTCGGATTACTAAAGGTTCGTGCAACCTTCAAATAGTCAAACATGCCGTGACAGTACTAAGTAATTTTCGATTCGTCTTTATGCTCTGCAACAATTATAGTAATATTTGGTCAAAAATATCATTTTTAAGATATATTTCTATATGCAGTCAAAACATCCTTTTTAAAATTAAAAAATACCTATATTGAATTGAAAAATGTATTATAAATGTAGAATCCAATTAACTCTTCAAACTTATTAATCGGTGTCTGACAGACTCTCCTCCCTTGTTAAATTCATATATTTTGTAGTTTGTTAGAAAAAGCTTCAAACAAAAAAAATGGCATTTAACAAAGTCTCATTCTTCTTGATTCTTTGCCTATGTGTTCTCTCAAGCTCCGGTGATCAATTTATCTGATATTTACTTCCATTTAAATAACTTTACAATATGATATATAACTTATTTACACTTCATAGCATTAGCATACATTATACATCCAAAGTTGATCTGTAAAATAATTTCTTTATTTTTTTAATTTACACTTCATAGCATTAGCATATATTATACATCCAAAGTTTATCTGTAAAATAATTTCTTTATTTTTTTGGTTTAGCAACTAAAATCCGTTATTTCTTTTTTTTAACGTAAACTGATAGACTTCTTTTTCTCTTTTTTTTAATAAACTGATAGACTCTGGAGAAGCACAAATCCCAACGGGCAGAAAATGCCCAGACCCAAACGGCAAGGATACAGAAGGGAAGTGTCATAGTTACTGTAAGGCTCAAGGTTATCTCGGTGGTTTTTGTCAAGGCTATACCAATCACTACATGTGTGAGTGTTATGAAGGATAAAAAAAACCTCTCATCGATTTAAATTTCTATGCATGTTACCTTAGACGTGTATCTCTTCTCTTGGATACATGTTCCTGTTAATTTCATATTATAATAATATTAAGAATATCTAGTGGGACTTAATAAATAATGTGGAACACAAATGCCTACAAGTGTAATGATTTAATCCGCCTACGACCATATATACATAAGAAACAAAAATTAAAACTACGATCACTCTATTATATTAGATATTGGACTATTACATGTTATCATATATATATATATATATATATATATATATTGTACCATATATACACCACACATTAACAACATTAATCTTTACAATAAATTTTCTTTTTTAAAATCAAAATTTTTAAAATGATTTTCCCTTGCTAGATCGCAGGTTCGAACCTAATATATGTATATATTACTTTGCACTCAACTTGTTGTATGTAAGTTAGTTTATCGGTGATAATTAATCAATCCACAAGAACTATAGCAACATTGATAATATTTCACATCTCAACACTGATCAAGTTATATATATATATTCCGATCTCAACATCCTGAAGGGCACCCTTAATCCTTGGTTCACGTACCGCCACAAGCTCACTCATTCCATTGAAATTTACTCCGGATTCTTGAACTATGAACTGAACAAACGTGCCTCCAGGAATCGGTTGTTAGGACATGACATTTTTTTCTCCAACACAACTCTGGTCTCTTTAGGAATATGGAAATGATCACTAACTGTCATCCAATTTTCATAAGGAACTATGTTCGGTATCAGCTGAAAATGAAATTACAAAATGCAAATTTTAGGTATGAGTAGAGAAAAATAAAGTTATATTTTAGGCCGAAGAAAAATAAAAGGGAAAAAACCCTGAAAGAGAGATACCAATGATAATAATATTAACCATACAAATCATACAAAATTTCTCTATTTCCACCAATGATAATAATAATGAGAGGTACTACGTACAATCTAACTAAACAAAATCAAGAGAACATGAACATGTCTTTCTTTGCACAATTTGTTTTTCTCCATATTGTTGCATTAAATCAACACAACAATTCTCTTGTCTTCCATGTAAATTTAATCAAAAGTTAACAGATTTTATCAAACGTTATTATATAAAACAAACTAAAATTTTAACTTTTTGATTAAACTAAAATATAGAACACAAGTGTCTACAAATATGTAATGATTTAATCCGCGTACGACCAAATATACACCTTCGCGGAATATACGACCAAAGATCCTCAAATATCTTCTACACCTTGGTTGAGTATTATTCAGTAAGGTCTCTCTAGAGATGACATTTTACACTAAACTTTGTCACATATCTTATTATGTCGCTCCACATTCAAATGTTTGAGAATATGACAACTCGATAAGAGCCGAACAAGAGAATCTCCATCTTTTATACCACATAGACAATGTCAAGACCTTTGAGGGATGAGAAAATCCGGAAAAATAAACATCTACAAAAACTTTACTGCAAAGACGGAGAAATACAAGCGTATCATATATTTAAAGGCCTTTGGGCAAAGCAAGAAGGTTCTACGGACCACATGAGATTAAACCATTGTACGCAAACCCTACTATCAACCGCAATTGCAACCACTTTCCCACATCAGCAGGACAATGTGGACCAAGTTCTACAGTCAATGTCGCAATGACTCGTTATGGAATCACCATATAGGCTTTGAAAGACTTCTAAAAGAAACAAGGTTAGGACGATGGCAAAATATATTTTTCTTGACTACTTTAGTCACCTAAACACATATTAATATATATATATATATATATATGCATACATTTTCAAGTTACAAGCATCAAGAATGTTGATACAACAATATAAATATGTTCTGGTATTGTAAAAATTGGGACAAATCTTAAACCTGGTTTTAGTCCCCTGTATCACATTTCCAGGTAAGCTTATTTCTGAAATATATATATCTATATAACATTTTTCTCCAGACATACTCTTAATCCTGAAACATTTTTTATGTACTACTCACACATATCAAATTTACCTGCTTCTTAAGATGTTTCCCACACCTTGTAGTCTCTGCCTTCAACGGCTAGAGACCAGTTTTTAGATCCGCTTGGTGGTTCGTAATGCCCTGGTCCGATCTTCATTGCAACCTTTTCATCTATTATAGCTGCGTACACATCTCTCTCCACCTTGTCTATTTTCACCTTTATAATTCCCAAAAACAAGAAAACAAAGGAGGGTGGTTTAAGATCTGTCGAAATTTCGTAAAATTGTGAGTTCTTGAAACTACTTTTACCTCACTCCGACAGTGGATTTTCTTTCTGTTCCTGAGAGAGAGAAGTGAAGCGATCTCAGAACGGTAATCTGAGAAGATATGGTCGTAGAAAACTGCTGGTGTTCCTGGATGAGTCAGGATATAAGCATATCCTTGCATTTCCTTCCCTCCCGGAAATCTCCAGTGACCCTTTAAAAAAAAAAGAGAAAAAAACCGTTAAGACGGTTAAAATAGAAACTTGGTGGTAAGTAAAATGTTGAGAAACAAAAACCTGAGTTGAGCCAGTGTCATGATTCTCTATGAATGTTACAGCACGAGAAGGCCACCATCCAACTACACCTGGAGGCTTCCCTTTTGGATCTGAGAGTCTCCAATATTCACATTTTTGAAGTGCCTACGCACAAAAAGCTTATAATACTCATTTATATTCAAACCCAATGTTGAATCAAATGCTACAAGACGGATATTATAAAAGTACCGCATGAATAATTCCTTTGGTTGTGACATCAAATGCACCAGCAGCTCCACTAGTTGCATTAATCCAGTCAACAATCCTTTGACGATGTGCATCTTGATTGTAGTCCATTTCTCCATATGTGTAACTTAAGGAATCCCAATATTCACCAACCGCAAAGTACGGTTTGCTAGCATCCATATAGTCTTTCACATAACCTCCCCAGAACCCTCTTACAAAATCAAGCCTCCATCCATCATACCCAACTTCTTCTCTGCAGGTGAATAGTAATAGCGAATAAAATCAGACAACCAAACCAAACAGCAGAGATCAAAAGGAAAAATATCAGAGGAACTAACCTCATCCAGCATAGCCATTCCTTGATATCCTTCCTAACAAAATCCTGCGAGTGATCTATGTTTGGAGCAGCATGGAAATTATCTCCACTGCTCTTGTTTCCTCTTCCCTGAATCAATGAATTAATTGATTGTATCATCAGGGTAATAGAGATCATAAGCACCTTGTCTCCCTCAAATCATTGGCCCAAATTAACAATACATTCTCTATCAAAGATTTTGCCTTTTTTTTGGTTCTATAGCTGTAACTCAAAGTTCTATTTATTTTAAATTCAAAGAAAGGAAAAATCTACCTGAAAATGAGGGTCATCTGCAACTACTGCCCTATCGTCCCAGTTCAGACGTCCTCCAAATAGATTCCATACACCATTTTGATTCTTGAAGTGTGCACAGCGGTGATTCAAAACAGCATCGCCTAAAACTTTGATCCCAACCTCGTGAAATCTCCTCACTGTATCTTTTAGCTCATCAATAGTTCCATATCTGAAAGTTTGCATCAAAAACGAGGAAACAAGTATATTTCAGATACATGCTATTTTCTCATTTGATACACACTACCACTGCATCAAGTAACTGTCATAACAATTGTTGATCTCTTAAGAAACTAACATTTCCACTCCTGGCTGATCATGCATTTAAGACAACTAAAACAGCATTCAACCAGAATTTATCTAATATCACTTGAAGATTGAACAATCCAGATTCATGACGAAGTTTTAAACAACCAAGGCAACGTATAGACAGTCTGGTAAAATTGCAGTGCTCACCTGGAATTCAAGTTATACAGGTCTTTAGGCATGTATCCTTCAGGTGACACAGATTCTGTCGGAGGAGGTAACCACAGAACAGTGAACCCAAGTGAAGCTAACTCATCGGCTTTTTCTTTAAGTTCCATGTACCATCTCCCAGATTTATGGGATTCCCAGTTGAATCCCTGGCATAATATCTCAAATCCTGAGCCAGTTCCGGAGGAGATTTTAATTTCAGGTTTTTCAGCCTCGGCTTCTAAAACACTTGCCTCAGAAAAAGATGGAGTTGTGCTTCTAAATATGCTATATGCCTCCGCAGCAAGTTTCTCAATTTCTTGAAGAATGTTTTCTTGCACTTCTTTTACTTTTGTCTTCTGATTCTTATGAGAGGAAATGTCAATTGCCAAGTTCCTGATCTCAGTGATGATTTCATCAGTAACTGCACTATCAATCACTTCTTGTTTTGCTTCTGGTGTGTTTCCACTAACTTGAGCAGTTTCAGTTTCAACGGGAAAGCTACTTGAAGTAGAGAAAGGGACATAGAAGTCTTCGCCTCTATTATTTAGCCAAGCATTTTCATTTAACTTAAGAACAAAACATAATCCTTCAAGCTTTCCATCCACAGAAAATGATCCAAAAGCTCCATTTCCGTCGTCTTTTCGCTGCAGAATGTTCATATGCATAAACACTTAGATAATGTAACGGAAAAAACAGAAATTGTTTCTAACAGGAAAGGTAAACAAAAAATTTAGGTTCTTCGTTGACAACTTAAAAATGACCTCTAGGTGCCCACAAAAATATCTGGAAGCAGCAGCAAAGACATAGTAATGGCATTCACCCTTGGTAAAAGTATGCAATCCACAGGAAATGTCTACCAAGGTGCATAAAAATGTAGAACCGAATGCAATGTGTTGCTAAACACCCTAATCCTAAGTTATAGTCTAGGCTTGCACAAGCAGCAAAATACTTGGGACTGTTGCCAACATGGCGAAGGGCTAACCAAGGGCTAACCAAGAACTAGTTTTGAATCTCACAGACTTAAACTAGAGAGCACAACACAAGTGATTATTGCCAGATTTTCAAATATGAACATTTGAATCTCACCAAGGAATATACTTCTACACATACCTGTAAACGAGTTCGTAATGCCTTTTTCTTAAACAAAATTGTTTCTTCAGGGTAAGGTTCAGCTGGAATTTCCCATTTTTTACTGCCGTTTTTGCAAACTCCCCAGTGCACAGTAACATCACCCGGTAAATCAGTTTCAATCGTGACAATGTTCTTAGATGTTTCAGGGCATTTCCTTGCAGTTACACTGACTGAGCTATCGTCAGCAACATGTTTACTAATTGGCATCTCCTCGTAAAACTCTTCAAGACCTTTTCTTTCTTTTGTAGAATCAGATGAGCTCTTGCTCTTTTCTTGAACTTTTGCACCCGGCTCATCTGGTTTGAGAAGAATGGTTGAGAGCTTCCCAAGGGCACCTAGAAATCCAAGAGAAAGTAAGTCTCCATCAAATTTGAAGATTCAAGCAAGGTCTGTTGGAATACTAACTTCCTATTGAATCACTTGACTACTTAAGCTTTAATTACCCGTTGTTGAAAATGAATTGAGGGAATAGTTATATATACAAAGGTGAAAGAATGAGCAAGTAAGTATAAGAATGCAAAACCTGTAGTCCAAACAATAGTTGTAAAAAAAGTGGTCCACATTGAAAGATATAAAAAACCTGGCCATTTACCGAAGCCTTTCTTTGCACCGATCAAATTTCCATCATTAGGAATATCAGCTAGAAGAGGAACCTTAAAATCTCTCCCTTTGTGCTGATACCATGCCCCAGTTTCTTCGTCCTGGAAAACAACAGTCCCAAAATTAAAATGCACATCTAAGAGCAAACGAATAATCACCTTCGTTGCAAAGGGTTAAAGCAATAGAACCTTCAAAACAAAATTGAGAGCTGCTACCGAGCTTTCCAAATTCAAATTAATAGTAACTTCATAAAATGAATCTCCTTCAGATAACTTCTTCAAAGGTGTCTCTATAGCATAATCCTGATTCAACATAAAAAAGCTGTTAAAAACTATCCAAAGTTACGATAACCAAAAGTGAAAACGCAAAGTGTTACCTTGATGGCAATTGAACCAGGCGGTCTCATATCTTCCGGAGGTTGATCCCATTCACTATCAAATTGAAAAGGTAGAGAACATCAAGAGAATAAAACTTCCTAAAAACCAAATAAAGTGTTGAAAGGAAAAAGGAAATGAAAAAAGTGGAAGGACCTGCCAGTATCACCCACATATGAAACTCCCCAATGCATAATCCATTTTCCAGGAAGACTACATCCAACACTCAGCTGCCAATTATTCTCCTTCACTTGTTTTAATCGAACATATATCTTTCCTTCCGCCTAATCGTTCCAAATCGAAATCAAAATCATTCAACTCAGTAGAAAACAACGAAACCAAAACCTATGATAAAACAAAGCAATGAATTTGAATCGGTCCAACTAGCAATAACATGAAAATTATACTCAAATTGCGTAGTTCCTCCTGTACAACAAGAATCTCACTCAGAAAATGTAAAACCTCATTAAAATTCCTAATCATTCCAAATCAAAATCAAACTCATTAAATTCAGCAAAAAAAAAAAACCTATGATCTTACGCTCGATCCACAAATCAATGAATCGACTCAACTAACAACAGTATGAAAACACTATAATCCAATCAAATTACGTAATCACTTTTCCTCTACAGAAAAAATCTCATTCAAAATTATTGATCTCGAAGCATAACAGTAAATGCGAGTGAGTCCAGGGATTGAGAAAACCTTTTCGATTCGCTGAACGGGAAATTTCTCCTTGAAAACCACATCATCCGATTGAGAGGTTTCGACGACAGCAGTATCGGAAGAGCTAGCACGAATCGCGACGGACCTTCTATGCTTCGAGCTACGAAAACCTAAACTCGTGCCGGAGCCGACGCTGCTGCTTCCAGTTGAGTGTAGTTTGTTAGAAGTGGAATGAGAACGGAGATTTAACGAGCATGGTGACACGACTCTAGTTGCACGATAGATTCTCGAGTTATGGCGAAGATGAGAATGGTGAAGAAGAGGCTCAATAGGAACGGTAGACATGATCGAGTGAGAGAGGAAGAAGATATTTTTTGAAGTGAAGAGAAGAAGAGGTTAATAAGAGTCGTTGAAATAATAGCTTTTGGTTTTTGGTGAAAAGGGTAGGCTTTATTGAGATTCGAGTTAAGGCGTCGACATGGATTATAATCACGTAAAAGCCACGTGAGCTTTGCACGGGTCCCACCTTTCGCGCTCTGTTCTCTGCGTCGTTGGTAAATTTGATATATTTTTTGAGAAAATAAATTCGATTTTGTTTTATCGTAGAGATTTAAAAGTGTAGCTACCTTTTTCTCTAAGAAGTTAAATTGATTTATTTTATTTTTAAAATTTTTGTAAAACGCTAATTTTCTTTTGTAATTAACTAGACTATAATGTTCTATCAAAGATATCAAAGTTAACTATGTGGGTGATTTACAATTGGCAGGCTCGGCTCTAACCAAAAATATGTGCTTAAACATCACAAAAATATATTAAAACATCATTTTAAGTAAAAATGTTTGTATTGCAAGTGGTTCAAACCTATTTTTGTTCCATTTGGTCCAAAGTTCGAGGCTTATAAGTTCAATTTTTACAATTATTGTATATGTATATGGGTGCTTTCTGTGTCTGACAATTGGTAGTAGCAAAAAGAAAAAAAAAATATGAAACGGAATGAAAATCTTGTAAAGAGTGAGAGCAGTTTCTAAATACTCATTCACACTTTGGCTTTGCTTATTTTGGTCGACATACAACTAAGCCTAAACTTGCCTCTTGGGGATAACACTTGTGTGTTTTGTGAATTTTTTGTGGGATCAAGGAACCACCTCTTCCTTAGATGCCCTTACTCTGATGACATCTGGATTTCTCTATCTAGGAAGACTTTCTTTCATGGCAGCAAATTCGGGGTCTAGACGCTTAGGCAACTTCACTTCGAAATATCACAGCACATGCCACTATTTCGGTATTTATTTTCATTCTTTGGTTCTCATTCTGTTAAAATTAACGGCAAAAAAGATATAAAAATTAGTTTTGCTATACGAAAACTAATTTGAAGGTTTAAAGTATTAACAAAATTCTTTTAAAGATTTAAAGTATTAGCAAAATCTTTTTTAAGATTTAAAATACTAGTGTAATGCTTACCAAAGTTTAAAATGCTAGCATTTATCATTTTTAAGGTTAAAATGTTATTTTCTCGAAAATTAACAATATAAAAGAAAAAAATAGTGTTACGTTTTAAAAATGGGATTCTGTTAATTTATATTTTGTATAACTATAGAAATGTAACTAACCTGTGATCTTGTTATGGTTATGATTTCAGTTAATCGTTTTGAGTTTAAAAATAATTCTTTCTTGACAACAACAATAGGAGGAAAAAATGACATCACAAACCCAAAGTGTATCAAATATTTTCAAGCCCAAACCATCTCCGCAAGACAACAAATTAAAAGTAATTTTAAGAATCCATATAGAATTCGAAACTAGAAAGCCAAACCGCTAAAGATAATAAACTAATAAGTATCAACACAACTCTAAACCATGAAAAGTTTTGTACTTTTAAGATCTCTCTACTCAGCAGAGTTACCCTGAAGAAGACCATCCCTAATCTGTGAAGCAATGTCCTTAACAGCGCCTGGACCGTGCGGTATGAACACCGAGTTTGACTTTGAAGACGCCCCAATTTCCTTCAATGTGTCAAAGTACTGAGTCACCAAAACCATATCCATAACGTCTTTAGAAGATGTCCCTGGAACAGACTCAGAGAAAGCGAGCACGCTGTTTCTCAGACCATCCACAATTGCTTGTCTCTGACGAGCTATACCCAAACCTGAAAGGTATTTTGATTCAGCTTCTCCCTCGGCTCTCTTGATCTGCAGTATCTTCTCTGCCTCAGCTTTCTCACTCGCCGCCTCTCTCATTCTTGAAGCTGCGTTTTTATGCAGAAACAGAACAAAACACTGTAAGATTCTCAGCAAAGTAAAGTCGAAAACTTGAAATTTAGCAACCGCGCATACCAGCATTGATCTCATTCATTGCCCTCTTGACATGCACATCAGGCTCGATATCCACAATGAGTGTCTGAACTATCTCATACCCGTAATGCGACATAGCCTATTATACAAAACAAAACAACAAATATGAGCCTATGCGTATTTATTAACCGTAAGGCGTTCAAAATTAGTTTTACCTTTTCAAGCTCAGTCTCAACGGTTTTTGCAATGTCATTCTTTTGCTCAAAAGTCGAGTCTAGATTCAGCTTAGGTACACTTGCTCGGATCACTATGCAAAAATGATGGATTCGTTATCATTAACCAAACACAACAACATCAAGAAGCAAAACAAAAAGTAAAGATATTGAAACAAACCATCAAAGACATAAGCTTGAATCTGTTCCCTTGTGTTACTTAGCTTGTAAAATGCATCTTGAGCACTCTCCGCTAAAGCACGGTATTGAATGGAAGCAACAACGGTCACAAACACATTATCCTAAAAAAAAATAACAAAAGTAATCAAAAAAATCATTACAACCTTCAATTCAATGTACCAAAAACCATAAGATTATATGATTGAGAAAGTGTCAAGAGACCTTAGTTTTTGTTTCGCAGCGTACATCGAGCTGTTGAACACGCAAAGAAAGGTGACCAGCGATTTGACTTCCCATGCACCATGGTAAACAGTGACAACCTGGTTCAAGAACATCATCGAATCTCCCAAAAGTCTCTCTGATTGCTACAGTTGACTGATCAACTTGGACACAACCCAAAACTTGACCCATTTTTTTTTCCTGAATTTAATCAAACAAATGTAAACATAACATCAGAAGCAAGGAGCTTTAGAAGTGAGATCATCAAGTCATAGAAGAGACAAATTCTTGTAAGAGACAAGGGAAGATTCTAAACCATACATAAAGTCAAAGAGTAATTCAAATTTCTCTTCTCATCATATGTCGAAGGATAAGACTATTTAAAGCCAAAAAAACAAAAAAAAAATCAATTTTTTAAGCATTTTTTCTATGCAAGGAGACTCAGAGATGAGCTTAAATATTGACTCTGTTCTAAAAACATTAGCAGAAACAAATAAAAACTATTCAATTATCATAAGGTTCGTCTTAATTGAACATAAAACCTAAGAATTGAAACAAAATACACAAAAACCTAACAGTCTTAGAAGTCAGAACCCACCAGAGAAAGCTAATCCGTCACACGAAGAGAATGAAACCCTAAAATTGAACAAGATTTTACCAAATTGAGTCCACGAAACAGAAAGCCACAGAATCAGCAGTAACAAACTTAAAAATTAGGTACAAAGAAGAGCAAAGAGAGATTACACAACGAGATGAGAACCTGCGCGCGTAGATTTAGGAACCAAAGACGTGATTACATAAGCAAAGCAACAAAAAGAATAAAATCAAGTCGGAGGAAATTACAAGACAAGGACAGAGGAAGGTTCGGCGAAATTATGTTGGGGGGGTTTGATAATTTAGGAGTATCGTTTGCAATTAAAGTGATGTCACGACGAAAGTGTGTTTAAAAGTGGTAGGTCTGATGCTGTTTTGATTTGTGTACCACTAATAAATTTGTTAAAAATATATATATATATATATATATTAGTTGAGAGAATAGATAAAAATAAGTACTTATCCAATTACTTAAAAAAAAGATTAAATATTGACATAATCTTAACAGTCAGAGGGAGAACTCACGATGAACTGAGCAAGAATCCGACGATAGACCGTATTGACTAAGTCGGATCTCACGCTAACCGTATTGACAAATCGAGGGGGTTTATGGGCTCCAGGTACAACGAGCATCGTAGGCGCTACTCTCAGCCATGGCTCAAGCGGTCTCAATTAGGATCTAATACCCATGCCACCCCACGATAGTCGTGTTGGTTACCGTAAGATCAAACCGTCGTGTTGATCTACCGGAAATTCTTACAAAGACCACCGGAATTTCCTCCGAAAATTAAGCCATAGAAGCAGAGTTTCACATCTGGTGAAAAATTATCTAGCTTTGAATTAAACAAACTGTTTAAAATATTAAATTAGTTTGAGGAATAAAAGGGTTTATAATAAATTTACCAAAACAAACCAGAAAATATAATATAGCTCATTCATAATAGTTTGATGTTTGTTAGAGATTTTTAAGGGATTCAATTCTTCTTCAATAAATAAAATAAATTTTATTTGTCCACCTATCAAGAATGAGAAAATAAATTGCAAAAGTAAAAACAAAACAAAACAAAACCTAAATAAATGGGCTTGGTTTCCCTATTACCTTTTAGGCCTATATGCAACGATCCTTGGGCCTTGTTACTCGTCGTTTTCTCAGCAATTACACACACACTAAACCATAGTAATTCTCTCAAATTCCTGTGTTCAGTATCAAA
The DNA here is from genome assembly GCA_963922655.1 of Cardamine chenopodiifolia. NCBI lineage: Eukaryota > Viridiplantae > Streptophyta > Magnoliopsida > Brassicales > Brassicaceae > Cardamine > Cardamine chenopodiifolia. The sequence goes on from OZ000484.1 coordinate 16,553,385, forward strand.
ACTTAACAACTTGGCTCAATTTCGTACATCACAAGAACACTTTAAAGTAAGACTAATGCAAGTTAATATCATCCGCTGTACATTCCTTGTCCAACGATAAAAACTCCAAACCCCCAACTATATATATACGTGAGCGCCACATTACTTCTTGCCCCTATTGATCATCTCTTATATAGTATATGTATATATATATATATATATCAGCCGTTGAAATAAAAACATTTTCTGCTCTAATAACAAAAAAACCTTAAAGAGGACCACACAATTTAACTTCTTGAACCTGTCGATCTATACTTGTAACGCATGGCCCAAAAGAGATAGTGCAAGAAGTTAGCTGCACTGAGAACACACATTAGCCAGTAGAAGTAGTATAGTTTATAACGGTTTATGCTCCTTCCTCTGAGCCAAGGTGTATTCCCTGAGCTCCCTGTGATACTATTCACTATCGAAACGATCACTGAGCTTAGATAGTACCCCATTGCCAAGGAAGCCCACGAGAGTGATGTAGCTAGAGATCTCATAGAGGAAGGTGCTTCTGTGAAGAAAAACTCTAGCAGACCAGCTAGTGTGAATAAATCAGCTGACCCTAGGAAAAGATACTGAAGTGCGATCCATAAGAAAGTGACTGGTAAGGTTTCTTTCGAGTCAAGTAATCCGTTGTCTTTCGCTACTCCCTTTCGTTTGATCTCAACAAGAGCTGCAACCCCCATTGCTAATATCGATAGAACTAAACCTACTCCAATTCTTTGTAGATGAGTTACTCCCATTTCGGTTTTTGTAGCTTTTCTAGCGAATGGGATAATGAGATGGTCGTAGATAGGTGCGAGGATCATGATGAAAACGACTGGGAAGACTGGTAAGGAAGCTGGAGGAATCTTTAGGTTTCCGATCTTTGTGTTCATCGAGGCAGCTTGTTGGACGGAGAATGTTGATAGCTGAGCTAAGCAACAGTTGAGCATGATAGTACAAGCAAATATCGGAAGCATTTTGAGAACAATCTTCACGTCTTCCACTTGTTGGACCGTGCATTGTAATAAGTTATGGACAGGTTTCTCCTCTGCGGCTCCGTTTAAGAATCTCAAGCTGTTGGTTAGTTGTGCTTGAGGAAGCATGGCTTCTTGATGACGTGGCTTTTCTAGTTCTCCTTCTGATTCAACTTCTTTTTTCCCTTTAGGTACGCAATGATTAGAGGGACTCGCAGCCAAACTCACAACCGCATTGCTTGAACTTCCACACGCGCAACACTTAACCGCAGCCGCAAGAAGAACCTGAATAAAAAAAAGTCATATACATTACTTAGGGCACACGTTTTTCTCAATCTCCATTTCAAAAATTAATTAAAGAAGCTAAAAAAAAACCTTCAAGATTGTGGTGAGAGGACTTCCACATGGAATCTTGTTCCTATAAAATCTTGATCCCGAGAGAAAGATGAGAATCGAAACGAAGATAGCAATGGTTGAGACACCGAATCCCCATTCCCATCCTTTGTTATCTTCTAACCAAACCACGAACGTGACAGCAACAAGTGCTCCACAAGCAAGACAAAAGACGAAGTAGTTGAAGAACGTTGACCTTTGTTTCCGACCTTTAGGCGTACTCTCATCAAACTGCTCTGCTCCGTGAGATGGTAATGATCCTTTAATCCCTCCCACTCCCAAAGCCACAAGGTACAATCCAACGAACAGCATCGCTTCCTTCGAGCCACTCACTTCTTCGCACGTGGGACTATCACACGATGAAGGCATTAATGACGGTGTACGAGCTTGGATCGTGAGAATGATCAATCCCTGCAAAATATTGTTAAAATCGGTAATTAGAGATGACGGTTTTTTGGGGGATTTGCAAAGAATAGTATGGGACCAGGGCACGTGAGCGAGGTTAACTCTTGTGGTTCGTGAGAGTCAGATCAGCGAGCGTGATACAAATAATTGAAACCGTTATGAACGATGAAACGTAGTTATTAAATGAGGTATGGACAAAACATAATTTTCGTGTGGTCATCTCATTGGCCAATGCTCTTTCTTGAAGAAATAACTCTTGTTACACTGACGCAACATCAAGGTTTTTTCTTAAATAAAATTTTGGCTTCTTGTATATGAATTGATATATATATATATCCAATGATATATGTATTTTTTATAATGGGTTTATATCCAATGATATATTGATATGTTGATTCTAGTGCATATATATATGACTCAATGGAATATTAATACTTCATAATATAAGTATTTTACTAAAGTCTAATACTCTATTTAAATGAAAACTCTTAAAAAATAAAAGCGTATCATGAAATTGTAAGCTAAGTTAGCTATTTATTCTTTTTACCACACACACAAAAAAAGTTAGCTATTTATTCTTATTCTCTGTTAGAAGTTTTAATGTTTCATAATGAATAATTTAAGATTAGGTAGTTACGATTTTGTAGAGTTAAACATGATCAATCAAAAGCTCTCCGTAATAGCGTTTGCGTTCTCATTAGAAATTTAGAACGCCAAACGCTACCCACAAAATATGATAAGAGAAAGCATTAAGAGCCCGACTGTACAGTACAGTCTGTACTTTAGAACAAGTTTGTTTTGTCTTTTGTACCATTATGTGGCAGAGTCACGAGGGTACGAGTGGCAGATGTTATATAAGCGACATTATACTTTCATGCCCTATCAAATGTAAAGACAAGATAACAAAAAAAAATTAAAAAGGAGGCTTTAGTTGTAGCTAGCTACTGAAACCCAGGAAAGGGTTTTAAAATTTTCTTTTTTGACCCTAAGACAGTGACAGTTAAAACTAATGATAATATGGTAGGTCCCGCTCCAACATACGATTTTATTACATGGTATCACGCATGTGTCGTGTTGATGATCAAAACAAAAGCTTTGCGTATAGATACGGTACCGTATCAAAGTCACGCTACTTGCTTTGTCCTTTTTATTAGGATCCCGATGCACGCATGGTTCGTTGGATTTTGCTACAACCATATATAATCCTTTTATATGCATCATTTTCTTTATTTTATAGATAGATGGATAGATCTACATATCTATCAAATGGGTCTCATGTAATGTGAACAGAGTTATGGTTGTGGTGGCTAGCCGTACAAAAAGTCAACGGTAATAACTTCAAACTTAAGCGAAAGAGAAAACAAAAGTAGAATACTTTGTTGATTATCTAACGGATAAAGGTTTCTAAATTTGAAATTTAAGGTTTTTGTTGTTCCTTAATATTTTATAAATTATAAGGGTTAACAAATGTAAAAGTAGGTTATTATAAAGAATAATTAAAGAGTAAGTAGGTTTACCAGAAACTCGACGGAGGCTGAGATTAGGAAGATTTGGAAAGTGGAGAAGAAAGCGTCGGAGAGGAAACCACCGAGGAGAGCTAGGAGAAAAGCTGTGCCCATGAAATTGGTGACGTCATTTGCCGATTTCGATGGAGACATATGCATGTACTCTCTTAGGTACATCACTAAGTTACTCGCATTCGCCAGATACGCTAGGTTCTCTAATACCTCCACCACTGAGCAAAAATATCTACAAATCAATCACATGATCCATGAGAGGGGTAAATTTGTAATTTTTGAGACTAACCCAAGACGAAAGAAGCGGCGATCATGCCACCGTGACGGCCTTTCACGGCAGCTCTGTTTCTCCAGTCGGCGTAGCCATCCCATCTTGAGACCTCTTCTTCCACTTCCTGTATATATGGCAAAGAACAAAAAAAGAAAACTAGATTTTGAGAAAAAGACATTATTCCTATAAAAGGAAACATCATCACAGACACACATAAATCATATGTATTGATTTCTTGAACGATGTAAGGGAGCAAAGAAATGTGAGAAGCTTCAAGAACCCACCATTCTCTCTCTTTCTCTTTCTTTCTCTCAAACGTTGAGGCAGATGAAAAATAATTAAAAGGTTTGATGAAATAAATATAAGAGTGAAAGTGAGAAGGGTATTAGTGGAATTTAAAGAGAGGAGAGGAGAGGAGATCATGGTCCAATTGAGAGAGAAGAAAGAAGAATTTGGGCCCTCTTTAATATTAGAAAATGACTTCATGTCTGTATTTTCTTTATGCTCTTCTTAGGAAATGACATTGTTTTTCCTCTCCTCTAGAAAAATAGCTTTATTTCTTTGTTTTTAGGGCACTAAAGATGATATTAATTCCAAGGATTTATAAAGACAGTAATATAGTGGTGGAATAAAGACTAAATCAATCATGTTTGTTTACCTTTACTTAATATGCAAGTTGATTTTGAAATAGGGTTTCCAATACCAATATCGCTAGATTTGATTTCGTCTTTTATTCTCCACAAGTTTAACGTATGTTACATATTTTTAGGATTGATTGAATCGAGTAACACACATTATTTTATTCGTCAGCATATAAATGTTAACGAGCAATCAAATTCTGCCTATGTTAACGAACAATAAATTCTCCTAGATAGTGCAGAGAATAACATAGATTGTTTCACGTAAAAATCACTTTTAGTCTACACTGTTTATGTGGACAAAATTATTACATATAATACGATATATTTGGGTTTGGTTTGTTTTAGAAGATCATATTTTTGTATAATGAGTAATATCTAAAGTTGGCTTTTCATGGCAAATCGTTTTAAGTGATTCTTTCTATTCCTAATAATTTGATTTTAAGAATAACTGTTAAATTTCATTGGGTTCGGTGTATTGATATTCATGTTTCTTTACTCATATAGTAGATCTCATCTCATTTTCAATGTAAAACTCTGAACAATAATTTAACGTTTACTCTAACACTACAAGAAAAGTTGGTTAATTCCGACGGGATTTTCCGACGGACGTCAACCCATCGTTAATAACCGACGGAAAACCGACATTTTACCGATGAACACAAACCGTCGGTTATCCGTAGGTAATAACCGACGGCATACTATCCGTCGGTAACACCGTCGGGTAAATACCGACGACAAACCGACGGACTACTCAAATTTATTATTTCCGTCGGTATTTACACTGTCGGAATCCCGTCGGTTATAACCGACGGGATTCCGACAAAAGTTCAATTTTCATAGTTTGGTACACACTTAACACCACGTGGTAAATTGTTCGGAGTGTCGGCAACAATATTACGAAGGCTAACCAACGGCATACCGACGGAAAGTTTCATATAAAACCGAAATGTCACTGTGTCACGCATTCTTCATCCTGAAATCAATATCTAAATTCTCTTTACTTTGCTTAATGGCTTCTTCAAGTAATTTTCGTTCTTAGATGGATGAATCGATGAAAGATTCGGAGACTGGCTTGTTGAAAGATGATTACGCCCGAGGTATAATGGAGTTCATGGCTTTTGCAGGGAATCAATCAACAGCACAAAGTCGTGGTAAGATGAAATGTCCTTGTTCAAAGTGTTTGAATATGCGTAATGTCAAGATCGAGTTGATATGGAATCACTTGTATAAGAAAGGGTTTATGCGGGGTTACAAGATTTGGTATCTCCATGGAGAAACCGAAACAGAGTTAGGTAGTAGTAGCGAAGCTAATGTTGGGGGAAACAATATGGATGAGATACGGGAGGTTGACTTCGGAATAGGGACTGTTAGAATGGTCAATGATGCATTTACGGATACTACATCATTAGAAGAGTTACAAAGAGATATGGTGGACGAACCAAATGCAGAGGCACGACGATTTTTTGACATGTTAGATGGAGCTAAGCAACCTCTCTATAAGGGTTGTCGGGATGGGCATTCCCCATTATCATCTGCCAGTAGAATGATGAGCATTAAGACAGATTTCAATTTATCGGAAAAGTGTGTTGATGCGTTTGCAGAATTTGTGAAAGATCTATTGCTTGAAGATAATATGTCACCTGCTTCATACTACGAAATTCAAAAGCTTGTTGCGGGCATTGGTTTACCATATCGTATGATAGATGTATGCATCGACAATTGTATGATATTCTGGAGAGAAGATGAAGATCTACGTAGCTGTAAATGGTGTCGAAAACCACGGTTTCAGGAGGGCAGTGGACGTGTTCCAGTTCCTTATAAAAAGATGTGGTATTTGCCGCTTACCGAGAGGTTGAAGAGGTTATATCAGTCAGAACGCATGGCAGCGGCAATGCGATGGCATGCGGAGCATAGGCAAGATGGAGAGATTACACATCCATCAGATGCAGAAGCATGGAAACATTTTCAGTCGATATATCCTGATTTTGCCTTCGAGCGTAGGAATGTGTACCTTGGCTTATGTACTGATGGTTTTAACCCTTTCGGAAGACATGGTAGACAGTATTCACTGTGGCCTGTTATAGTAACACCGTACAATTTGCCTCCATCAATGTGCATGCGACGAGAGTTTTTGTTTCTCTCTATACTTGTGCCGGGACCAGAGCATCCTAAGAGATCACTAGATATCTTCCTGCAGTCGTTAATCCATGAGTTACAAATGTTATGGGATCATGGAACAGAAGCGTACGATGTATCATTGCAGCAAAATTTCAACATGCATGTTGTGCTTATGTGGACCATAAGCGATTTTCCAGCATATGGAATGTTATCAGGGTGGACTACACATAGTAGATTATCGTGTCCCTATTGCCAAGACAACACAGATGCATTCCAGTTGCGTCACGGCCGCAAGTGTTGTTGGTTTGATTGTCATAGACGTTTTCTACCTGAACGACATCCATATCGTCGCTCGAGGACTTTATTTACTGCCAATAAAAGAGTTGTAGCTGGATCTCCCCCAGAATTAGATGGACGTTCTATTTTAGATCAACTACGAGATTTTGGAGCTTAAAGGACGACTGAGTGTGGGGGTAACGGACATGTTCCAGTTGATGGTGTTGGGGTTAACCATAATTGGCACAATAAAAGTATTTTTTGGGAGTTACCTTACTGGAAAGACCATTTACTGAGGCATAATCTAGATGTTATGCACATTGAGAAAAACGTTTTCGACAATATCATGAACACAGTTTTAAATGTTCAAGGTAAGACGAAAGACAACATGAAGTCTAGATTAGACTTGGCAATGATTTGTTCTCGTGATGATCTTCGAGTATTGCCGAATGGGAAATGTCCAATGCCAGCATATCGGTTAAGTGCAAACAAGATAACAACGTTTTTTGATTGGATTCGTGATGAAGTGAAATTCCCAGATGGATATGCAGCAAATCTACGAAATTGTGTTAATTATGTGGAGAGAAAGTTTACGGGAATGAAGAGCCATGATTGTCATGTCGTTATGCAACGACTACTACCATTTGCGTTTTCCCAACTTCTTGACAATAATGTCCATGAAGCAATTGCTGGTAAATATAACATATTATATGTATAAATTCTTCTACTAGATAAACAACTTGATATATATTTTATTAACTACAGGAACAGGGGCATTTTTCCATGATTTGTGTTCTCGAACCCTTACAACTGAAGGTATTCGCAATTTAGAAAACAACATACCTAAGGTAATTTGCAATTTGGAGAAGATATTTCCACCATCATTTTTTGATGTTATGGAACACCTACCAATCCACCTACCTCATGAAGCATTGCTTGGAGGGCCAGTTCAATACAGATGGATGTATCCATTTGAGAGGTACATGTTTCATTTGAAGAAAAAAGTTAAAAATTTAAGTAAAGTGGAAGGATTCATTGTTGCACAGAGCCTGAATGAAGAAGCGTCACACTTTTCTGAGTATTATTTTCCATCCCAAGTTCGTACTAAGAGTCGTTGCCCTCCACATCATGACGATAGAGGAGAGAGAGCATTATATCAAATGTATGTTCCTGAATTGTTTTCTTAAGTTGGGCGTGTAAGTGGGAAAGGAATGAGTAGACAACTAACTGAACAAGAGCTCAACCACTTGCATATATACATCCTCGAAAATTGTGATGATATTCAACAGTATGAAAGGTATGAATTTAGTGAATTTAGTGTCAAATTATAGTATATTTATGTTACATATAGTATTTCTAATACATTTTTGAGACAGTATGTACATGTCATATGCACGGACATACTATCATGATTGTGCTGAGGAAGAACTTGAGAGTATAAAGCATAACGAATTTGCCGATTGGTTGAAATTTTATGTAAGTAATTTTTTTTATTTTATGGCTATACAAATACATGTAAAATATGTTCATGGTGTTCACTTCATAATCAATTCACATTTTATATAGGTAAATGAAGGAATCGGAATGGGCCAAACGTTTGACGCATGGTTGGTTGATTTGATTAACGGTCTAAACTATATCACAACTTCATACCCAAGATATTGTACGAGAGGATATGCGTTTCGTATTCGGAATCATGGCCGTCGTACGGTAACTTCTGATTTTGGTGTATCAGCTAAGTCTGCAGATCTTGTTTACTATGGAGTACTAAACGAAATTTTGGAAGTCCGATATCCTGGATTTTTAAATCTGAGGTGTATTATCTTCAAGTGTGACTGGTATAATCCGACTTTCGGTTACGGTTATAAAGTTGACCAATTTGGTGTGACTTTGGTTCATGCGGGAAGAAAGCTAATAACGTTGAAATATGATCCATTTATTCTTGCTTCCCAAGCAGACCAAGTAAGCACATTTTGGTTTCTAAATATATGAACTTTATTTTATCTACGATTTTTTCTAACTAGTTACGATTGTAGGTGTGTTACATTCCATACCCGCGTGTATCAAATCGAAATGACCATTGCTAACTGTGACATCGATAACACCAAGAGAAAAAATCTATGGGGTTGGGGAACACGATCCTTTACAACCAGCCGGAAATGTAGTTATGGGTGACGTGGAAACATCGGAAGCTATTGAGCTAATTGGTGATTTTACATCAACTGAAGATGCTGCTGTACATTCTGATTATGAAGATACGCCTGGAGAGTTTGATGATGATAATGATTCACTCGATTCAAATGGAACATCGTCCGAGTCAGATTAGTTTTCGTTATAATGTTTGAACCTTATATATCGTTCATTTGTGAGATAATGTAATGTGCTTTTATATACTTAAAAACATTTTGAACACGTTTTCAATGTATGATTTAGGTGTTACCTACTATGGGTAGTTGGAGTTGATATTTGAAATCGTCTATATATATGATATTTCAGATAAATGAAGAATCATCCATACAAAATTATAAACATGTCAAACGATTCTGATTCAGAACGAGAACTTGAATCTTTATCAGGGATTACACACTCAGAACTTATAGCGAAGGTGGCGGAATGGGACAGAGAGCGGAAAGATTTAGAGGCAAAATGGGGGTGGGAATCACAGGACTCAGAACCTGAACCAAGTTTAGGAACAAACATACATCTCGATTCTCAAAGGTATGATCAACATGTATCTAATCCCCATACACTTGATGATGCAGATGAAACATTTGTCGATTCTGAACCCAATGATCAATACCATCTAAGTGGGTATTCGCAACCAGTTGAATCACCACCAACATATATTGATATTGATGAAATCGAGAAATTAACCAACAACATTCTTGACAATCGGCATTCTAATGTGTCGTATAGTGGTGAAAGGGAAGAACAAGATCCCGACTACGCTTGTCCTACAGAAGAGTATCCAAATTGTTGTCAGTTCCACATGGAAGAATTTGAGAAGGACAATTAAGAGGATTAAAGTTTTACTTACTTATATAACTACGTTGTTTGGACTTGTTTAGTATATGTAATGGTTGAAAAGTTATGTTAACAATAAATAAATTTTAAATGCATTTATATTTAGGAATTTGAGTTGATAAAAATGTTTGTTTACATCATATTAAAAGTTTGGTCAATTATGATGGTTCTAATTGGCTACAAGTATAAAGATGATTTGCATATAAAACCAAAATTTTCGTAAAGTTTATAAATATTATAAGAGACTTACTATATATATAAATCTTGTTCGTATAACCAATGACGATGGTAGTAGTCTACTGGCAACATAACACATTTCACATATCTAATAACCCGAGTTCGAACCTGGAAGAAACCAAAGTTTTTTAAAAATTTCTGTTTGCCGTCGGTCATCCGTCGGTTAGTACCGACGGATGACCGACGGCAAACATAAATTTTTTAAGTTTGTTCACTTATGATGGTTCTAATTGGTTACAAGTATAGACAATAAATATTGAATTGCATATGATACAACTCTTGATGATGGAGACATGTTTTCGTTGTTAAAGAAACGTAATTTTCCCAATGTACAGAACTCGTCGACTTCCCGTCGTACAGGAAACACATTTTTTTGACCAAGTTAGGTACACCTAACTCTACCCATGTTTTTCCCACTTACGTACAACTAACTCTCCACATGTTTTTTCAAGTTAGGTACACCTACCATTTCACATGCAAATCTTAGTTAGGTATACCTAACAATTATTCCGTGTTAGATACATTATTTCATACGACGTCTCTATATATATTCGGTTCATGTTTTTCTTAAAGAATCTTAAGTAAAACCATATTCAACCTTACTTACTAAAAAATGTCGAACTCCCATTTCAATGTTGATGTTCCAGAAGACCAAAATGAAGACACTTCTTTCGTGTGGCCAATGCCACCCCCACCTCCACCACCAGTCCCTTATATTAATGTTATTGATGCACCACAAGAACTTATACTACCTACTCAATTGCCAAGGGAAGAACCTTTAATTCCCGGTACTGAAAGTTTCCAGAATCTTCAACGTGCTCGCAGACGCAAGTTATACCACGAAGCAAGTTCAAGTTCTGCACCAGAGCAGCCAGTTATGACAACGCAATTGTATTACAATACATTGGTAAGCGAAGGAGACTCTGATTTCAACGAGGTACGTTGGACTTCAGCGATTGAGTACATAACAGATTCTGGGACGGATTGGACTCCGTTGAATAAAATCCGTGTTAGCCGCACGTATTGGAGAAAGATTAAAAGCGTAAGGACTAAAGTATAATTATTATATTTGTTTAAAAGTTCTACAAATGTTAATATACTTTTAACATTGTAGGTGTTGGTAATGGTTAAAGCATTCGAAAAAAATGTTTTTGGGGATGGACTGGCTACTGTCAAAGACCCGACGGGCACAATGGGTGCGTCTTTCCACAATAAAGTTTTTCTTATTGAAGGTGTTAACAAAGTTCTAAAAGTTGGTGCGGTTGTGTTAGTTCGAATTGTCGCGGTTTTTGTTTCACCCCGTGGTGAACACTTTTTGAACATTACCAAAAACAATATTTTAAAAGTCATTGGAACTCATCAAATGATTGCACCTCTGGTTATTCAAGACTCGGACGATGAGATGGAGTAAAATAGAGTTATCTACGCTTTGTTTTTATATTCTGCTCTAAATAAATGTTGTAATATTAGTTCTGCTAATCAATAAATTTTTTTTGTTTGCATTTTCATTGATAAATTAAAGTTGATACATATGTTTCAATTATAAACTTTTAAAGTAATTAACATGAAGTTTACAAACTTCAATATGTTTTCAAAATATAACGTGTTCACGTTAAGGTTAATAAATATATCTAGTGTAAACATTTTAAATAATTATATTTATACATATATAGTATTCACTTTAAATAACTTTAAGTTTTGACATATTTCACAACCAAAGTTCAAGTCGGGAAGATATAAAAACAAAGCGTAGATAACTTTAATGTTATAATATCTTAAATATACATGCAATTTTAAAAGATATAAAAAACTTTACAAAAAATTACACAATATTATACTTTTCTTTAATCATATAGTATAACAGGTTAATAAATTTGTTATTTAAATTTATTTATATATTTTAAAGAACACCATATACTGGTTATATATTAAACTTGTTAACTAAATTTTTGATGATGGTAGTAGTCTACTGGTAACATAGCACATTTACAATTTGCAGAACCCAGGTTCGAATCTAGGAAAAGCCATAACTTTTAAAATTTTAACACATCCGTCGGTTTTCCGTCGGTAATTACCGACGGAAAACCGACGGATTACCAAAAGTTTAAGCGGCAATTCAAGTTTTTTGGTAACCGCGTATTGTAACCCTAGTGGAACCGACGGACGTCCCGTCGGTAATGGTTTTTAATTTAACTATGTTCATCTTCTTCCCCATCGAGAAACCGAATCAAATTACCCAAATCCCTTAACTCCCCCAAATCGAAGAAACATCCGTCCAACTGCATAAAATCTTTCAAATCGGCCAATATTCAACCGAAATCAACTTCTACAATGTCTAACAATCCTTCAAATTCAAATCCACAGTAAGTTTTCAAAATTTCTTATTTTTTCTCAATTTTGTTTTAGGGAATTGATTGGTTTTTGTGTGTTTTGATGTTAGATGTTAGATTATCTAATGGAAATTTAGGTTAGGGAACTTAGATTAAAGGTTATAGGTTATAGAAACAAGATTTTGGTTGAAGGTTGAAGGATTCATGGAATTTTATTTTTTTTCTTTTTTTTACGATGGATTTTTTTTTTCCAATATATTTGATTTTTCAAAATTAATTATTTACTATCTTATTTTGTTAACATGGATTATACAATTAATTTTGGTTTCATACAAATTATATTTCTTTCTTTTTTTAAATTTATTTTTAATATTTATTTTCCTTCCAATTTATTAAAAATTGATAATTATAACAAAAAAAATTTCTATTAAGTTTTTTCCTTACCAATATATAAAAACTTATATAAAATAATAAAATTTTTATTTATAAAGTATTTATAAATTTTTTTCTTTCCAATATATACAAACTTTTATATATTAAACATAAGTTTATATATATACTCATTTCTTTCCAATATATAAATACATTTATAAATTAAACAAAATATTTTTGTCTTTAGTATTTTGTATTGGTAGAATTATATTTTTAAAACTTTTATAAACTACCGTATATTTTAATTAAATTTTGCAACCTAAGATATTTAACTTATCAATTATATATTTAATAAATAAATTATTGTATAGTATTGTATTTCATATGTATTTGTCTTTACTTAAACAATTATATTAGTTTTTAAAAAGTTTAAGAATTATTCTCGTTCTTTTTATGCCGATTTTGAAAGTAATATTTCAGTTTTAATTTATATTTTCTAAAGTGTAATTGCTTTTTATGTTGGTTTTAATATTAACTTTCTGTTTAAAGTGACTTTGCTAGGTTTTCTGCTGGACGTGTTCGTTCTGGATCGGTAGGACGTGGTACTGTTCCATCTCCGGGATCATCTCCCCGACCTGCTACCGCACCTACTCCCCGACATGCTACCGCACCTACTCCTCGTTTAGGCCGCAAGTCTCGTATCCCTGTTGGTGGTGCTACTTTACAACGCGGTGTAGGGCAAAGGATTCCAGAAACTTGTCCATCTGAGTCTAGCCAAGTTCCGGATCCGCAAACCGACCAATTCACAAGAATGACGGTCGAGGAGTTCATCCAGCAGCCCCGTTCGCATGAGATCACAAAGCTGCATCCACAGAGGCTACCTAACACAACATGGTAAGATAAGTTCAAATTAAAATTTCAGATTGAGATTATTTTGTTTACATTACTAACATGTTTATTTCTATTGTTTATAGGTTTGATATTTCCCACAATGGCATTTCTAAGTGTATTAACAATATGCTTAATGGAATGATTAAGGAGCCTTACCCAATATTTTCGAAGATGCCGATGGAAGACCGAGACCAATGGTTTCGACACTTTGCGGTAAGTATTGTTATAATACATTTTTATTTAATTTATAATATATAATTTTATAATATTTTATATATGTTTTTTTAGCAAGCGTTCACATGGGATGTTGCGGATACTGGCCTTGTAAGGCGAGAGTTCGAGAAGAAATATCGGGACCAGTATCGCCGTAAATTTTACGAGTGGAAGCAGTTTTGGTTGGCGGAGAAGGTTTGCAAGGAGTTGGAGTTTAAACCCTATTTGTGGGACGGGTTTGTACGACATTGGGAGTCCGAGGAGACGAAGTCGACTTCAATAGGGAAAGCCAAAAACAGGATGAGCGATCGAGACGGTGTCGGACACTCGACACATAACGCTGGCCCTCAGAGCATCGCCACTGTGGAGGAGAAATTGGTATGTATATCTAAATTGTAACTTCTTAATTATTTGTTATAACCATTTTCGTACTATTGTTTTTATTGCAGACGAAGAGAATGGGTAAACGTCCATCGCATGTGGAGATAGTCACTGAACTTCACACCAGCAAGAAGACGGGTGAAATTCAAGATCCCGTAGCTCGCAACCTCGTGGATTCTGTCAACAAGCTTGCGGATGAGTATCGGCTGTCTCAGGATTTCATAGATTCTCAGATTGAAGGGGCGGAGTCGAATGAAGTTTCAGTCGACAAGCTAAATGAGTTTTTTGATGAGGTAAAATAACAACTTTTCTTTTTATATAAACTAGTTTTAATGTCATATACCTTAACGCATTAAAGTTTTTGTTTTGTTTTACAGGTCACTCCAAGGAGCAAAGGACGTGTTTTTGGCCGTCCGAACGAGCACCGTACTGCGACATCTCGCTTTTCACCTGATGCTGCTTTTGCTCAAATGCAGGAAGACATGAAAGCCGCTTGCAAGTCAGAAATGGAAGAGTTCAAGCTTCAATTGAAGTAACAAATGAAAGAAGAATTGGACGCAATGAGGGAACAAATGCGAGCCGAGTTTCGGGGTACTGGTCTTCCACCGGACGAGTGACTTTAGGTTTCTTTTTATTTTATGTTTGAACTTATTTTAGTTTTAATTTTAGACATTTTAGTTTTTATTTCTATGCAATTTATAACTTTTTATTTAATTTAATGCATTTTAAAAATTTTAAATCTGGTTTTTTTAATATTTAAATACCTAATTAATGAAATTTTTTAAAAATATTAAAACTTTAGACCCGTCGGTTAGACGTCGGTATTCCATACGTCGGTTAGCCATCGGTTATGAATATGTCGGTTAGACATCGGTTTAGAATCCGTCGGTTAGAACCGACGGCTAACCGATGGATACTAAACCGACGGATATACTGTCGGTTTACTGTCTTTTTTTTTTTGTCGGAATCCCGTCAGTTTTTTTCCGACAGCTGACCGACGGGGTTAGAATTTCTGACACTGTAGATACGACATCCTTTCCCGTCGTAAATCCCGTCAGAAGTTGCCCGTACCAACGGTTTACCGACGGGTGGGACCGTCACAACCTCCTTGTTTTCTTGTAGTGTAATATCAACTCAACTCATCTCCTTTTTCCTTTTAAATGATGTCTGCAAGGAATTTAATGTTAAAAATGAGAAAGACTATACACTAAAATACTCCAATGACAATTTCCAGTGACACTGTACATATATGTTTACACATGTGGACAACATATATATCACTATGTTTCACATAACCAGGGAGAAGAACATAATATATGAAATAACTAGATAACACATAACCACATGGGTAGGAGTGTTGAAAAGAGTTGTGATTTTACCAATTGACTGAAATAAATAATCAAACGAGAATGAGGAAGAGATCGAGATGTGGTTTCAGGTAAGGATGAGTTCTCTGTAGATTCGTATTGACTCTTCTCCCCAATTAGATAATGACACATAAAATTTTATAGCTCACGAAATATTCCCTGTATGGATAATAAAAGTTGACTCTGCGTACTGTCTACACAATAACATGAGGATTGGCTGTTTCTTTTCGCTGTGAAAGATATTTATGTAGCCTGTAGGTACGTTAAAATAGCATCATATTTGTTTTTAAATAACATCATATTTGTTGATGATAATGATGGAATATGATTCACGAAGCAATTTTTATCAAGCGAAGAAATTTAAAACATTGCATTATAAATTATCCTCTTTTATTGTTTTTAAAAGAAAATTTTACACTTGTTTTAATATTGTACCATCATAATTTGTTTATTATGTTTTAAACCGTTTATTATGGCACAGACAATAAAACAATGTAGAAAAAATGACAACCATAGGTCAAATTTTCAGACAAACTTACAAAACATTTTATTGAAAGCGAAACAAGTAAAGTTTATATTAGTTGTATCTACTAAAAGATACAAAATGGAAGACACGTTGGAAAATATATCTAAATAAAACATTTAAATCATTTTTGTTTTGAATTATAATTGGTTTTATACTTTAAATAATTTTATAATTTAACTACTATTCAATTTCTTGTTCCTTATGATAATTTTTATTATTATCAACTGTATTATTGTAAGTGGGGATAATTCCCTTGCCTTTTCATTCCATTCAGTGTGATTGTATATATAGCTCAGACGAGAGATCTAGAATCTCTATGAAATTAGTAAGTTAGGGAGAAACCTAAGCTAATCACAAACACTAAAGAAAGACAAGAAAAACAAAATATTTGCGTATTTGTATCTGCTTTCACTAAAAAGAGCACAAATAGGTTAAGACCACTACTTTTATTCTGGTACTATTTAAAATCAAAAAGTTAAATATGTACTAAACATATATGGTGCGTGTAAAAAAGGTGTACATCTAATTTACAAAGCTAATACCAAAGAAAATGCTATATAAAAAAGTGATTATGATCGCATCTAGGCAAGAAAAAGTGAGCAGTACATGATGCAACTAGCCTTTCAATACGTTATCAAATTCATCTATGATTGCATTGGATATGCATGACGATGATTAAATGTCTTTTTAATTTTAGGAGTGTTTGTTGTATCTCATCACAAGCTACCATATGCGCATGACTCTTTAGCTCTTTATGCACTTTGTAGATTTCAGAACCACTTCTCGGTTGATTTTTTTACATATCCAAAAGTCACCTGTCGTGCTAGGATTACAAATACATAAATCTATTTTTATCAAAGTTATTTTTTTAACAAGAAACTTCCAAACCTTAAGTCAGTAAGTTTTCCAAATGTTGCAGTAATTGTTGATGGTATATTTTTGTGTGTATATCTTCATTCCCAAAAATCTCAAGACACTTAGTAACAATACTACAACTTCATCACCGAAAGTACTTAAACATCAAATCCAAAATATCTAAAACAGAATAAATATTTTTCTTTGTAAAGGAACCCGAATAACAAGAAAATATAAATTAAGACAAACCACAAAATATTAAAAATTTTCCCATACGCCACTAAAATATGCTTGAAGAAAAGAACCCGACAAATTCAGAAAAGTCCACTATTCGCAAATGTTAGACAAGTACGCGAGCTGCAACCATGCAACAGAATCCAATCCACCCTATCTTCAATATCTTATCGGCCTGCTAAATATTTGACTTCTAACTACAAAATTGATTTAATCAATAATCAATCTTCCTTAACATATCCCCACCGTCCAATGGCTCGGTTCGGATCATATCCTCAAAAGCACGTGGGGCCCGTCAACTCACTATCCGACAAAACCTAGTTTTGTTGGGAACTGCCACGTTGTGCTTTTAATTTCCCCGCCTCCATGCGGTGGATTAAGTCTTTTATTTAAGTTTAATAAAGACCATCAACGATTTAGCATGCGCGCAGACTACATATACAAAAGCTAGAGTAGAGTTAGTTAATTTGAATTTGTATATGTACTTAAACTAACCAGTATATTAACAGAAACTTTCTTTTTTTGGATAAAAAATATTCCTATACTTTTATAATTAATTTGATGAGTACAAATTCTATGATAAGTTGGCGCGTTTGAATACCATATTGAATTAGATGAAATCCGTAGGTTTATTGATCTATTATCTATACACGAATCTTTATATACAAAAATAGATGAGACCAATTTTCCATATTGAACAAAGTAGAGAATATATATATATATATACAACAATCTTTATATATATACAACAATCTTTACAATAATGAGTTAACGGGAATACCGTATATATATATATATACACACACACACAATTGATGGAAGTGAAAAAATCGTAGCTGACAAAAGGTACAACTAATTATGTTCACTAGATTTTTATATACAGGAGACTTTTCAGATGTCCCCTGGATTTATATATTCTCGCACTTTTTGTGGCTCTTGTTATTTATGGTGTTATCGGAATCATTTATAAATTTAGAAAAAGCTGAAGCAAATGAACCTTTTTGTTACGAGTGATTTACAATATTTATGAATCTTTTTTTTCCTTTTGCTGAAAATATTTATAAATCTTGGATTAGTTATGTACCACTCTTGGGGCCAATTATCAGTTTCCTTCTCTACCAATTATATCATATCTGACACTGTCGCATATATGTCTTGTTCTCTAGAGATTTTAACGGCCAACGTATGTTAAATTGTGCACCATCAATTCCGTATACTTTTAACGATTCTAAAAACAACTTGAATTTGAAACACTTTACTTGTCTTATGCTCCTAATGGTGAAAGCGTATCAAGTGTTGGGATCAAACAGATTAGGCGGGTTAACTGAAACAAATGTAAATCAAGCAAATTAGACAGTGTAGATTAAACGGGTTGAAAGATCAAAATATATATTGAATGGTGAAAAATACAATAAACGCTTTTAAACAGATATTTAAATAGTATTATTACAAAAATATGAAACACATATTTTAGATAAAATATTTTACATAATAATATACATGTCATTATAAATTATATTAAATTTAAAATTACTACTAAAGTATACTTAATAAAAATATAATTTTGGAATCTATAATTACTATGTAATTTATTACTATGATTCAAAATAAATTAATAGAAAATATTACTATTGCGAATTATTTGTTTTGAATATATGTGTATCAATTAATAAAACTAGTATACACATCTTTTCACTAATTTGACGCAGATAACAGTAAAGCTACACCTTCTTTGGAGTTTACTTGGTTAACGTGCGTTTCCCTCTTTTCCTTAATTAATTTGATCCGCTTGTGTGGTCACTTGATCCACTTTTAGTCCACATTTACTGTTTATATATATATATATATATATATATATATATTCTGATGGCAACCAAAGTGGATAATTTTTTATTCTTTTTTATCCACCTTTGTAAGCCTTATTTATTAGGAAGGGTAAAAAGATACCCAGCATAAAATTTGATAACACTAAATGAAAACAAAATGTCTGATTTTAGCATTTCATATATGTACGTGTATCCTATACAAGTAAATACGAAACTATCTGTTTCTTACTACATATTCATTTGGATTTATGCATATTTTTGTTTTAGATAATAAATTTACATTTGGAGCATCTATTAAATAAAATCATGGTAGAAAACGAAAAATTACAAATATAAAAATATCAAGAAAAATATCGTGGTCAAATAACGCTTAAGTATTATTTTAGCTTATCCACATATTAACATAATCGAAAAGGGAAAAAATAGACAACAGATAAACTTATAAAGGGTAAGAATGTGATATAACGAGTCAACACAACAATCTTGAAAGTTGAAACTCTCACGCTTATCTCTTTGTTTGTCATTTTAATCAAAGTGTTAAAGGTCTTGCAAATCGTAACTGACAAATTTGGCCAAGTCAGCGTCTGACCAATATTTTTGGCTTTCATTTCTGTAGTTAGGCCGAAGCTCTAACTGTAGCTTTCGGTTTGATTAAATATTATAAAACAATTTCAAACTGATCATCAATTTGCTAACCTCTTATGCTATTTTTTTAGGCAGATACTTTGCATTATTCATGTTTATGAACAAGCAAAGCAAAATGTTTTTATAACTTATAATTTAAACATCTTGGAATGTTTCGGACGTATCAATTACATTATGATTACGTAGCATTTTATTACTGAAAGAAACTGGTATAGTATTAACCATATACTTATTTATTTATTTTGAACAGAATATCCATATACCACCAATGGATATTCATAATCATAAATAAGATCCGTGACTGTAAGCTGCTTACTAAACCACTCAAACACAGCCCTGAGTCAATTACAAAAAAACACTATCTTTTGGAGATAATGTATCTAGATTAAATAATTCATTTACGTAAATACAAAATCATTTCCTATAATGTTTATCTTATTGTTATGTATGTCATTTAAAACGTAGTCTTCCAAGCTCTTTAACAAAAAAAGAAAAGAAAAAAGAAGTAAGGTCTTCCTATCTATGGTGTACACGTGTAAAGAGCTTAAAACCTCATACAAGTGTACACGTGTATCTATTAAGATTTCTACAAGTGTACACGTGGAGCTTAAAACCTCATACAAACTTTTAAGATTTCTACCATACGTTTTTTAAGTTTTGTTGTGATTCTGGTTATGACTAGGGTGCATATACTCATTTTCTCGTAATGATGCAACCATGTTTTGCTGAAAACAATGTAAGTAGGTAACACAATTAATATAGTATTGTTTTGTATTGTAGGTTCACCATCGTTGAAGCTTTCAGTCTTCTTACATCTATTGCAATGAGATTTGGAATTTCTACTACAATTATTAGATAGAATATATTCTAAATTTGGTAGAACATGTATTCGATTATACGGTGATATGTTTGTGTTATTAATTTTGAAGCTGAATTTGTTTCCCACGTTTCTCGAAATTTCATTAGCAAAACATCATCAAGTTACCACTAATACCATTAATTTAAAAAAAATAAACATATCATACAAAACAAAAGAGTAAACATGAAAAAAAAATTCACAATACCACAAAAATAATTACACGTGTACATCACACACAAAATACAAAACATCAAAATCATATCATAATCCCATACAAAACATAATGCTCAACAGTCAACATATAACTAAAATAGTTTGGTATTGAAAATTCACGAATATTCACAGGTTCTTGTGGTGAGTAGCCTCTACCTCTCTCTTTCTCTCTCATTTTGTGTGACTTTTTTTCTTTTAATCGTTCCTAGCTGATTTTATAATTTATTAATTTATATTATTTGTTTTTCTTTATTGTTAATATTTTTTTATCTCCATTTCATGAATTTCGGATTTTTAGTGTAATAAATTAATTGTAATTTAACAAAATATAAATGAAGCTTTACGAATATACTGTAGTCTCTGTCGCTCTCTCTGTTTTATATACGACGATTCTTTCATCTTTTTAGTTGATTTTTGTACTTTATATTATGATTGCGTTAGAGCCAAAGTCCAACCAATATGGGCCGATTCAAAATAATCCAGCCCAAAAGTTATTAGCTAATATTAGTTTACTGATTTCTTTTTACTCTGCCCGAAGCTAAAACCCACTTGTAATGACCAAACCTCCAAGTCTATATTTTTTACTGGACTGTCTACTACTTATAAGATCATCTGAAAAATGCTGCTATCAGATTGGATCATTAAACCCAAATGAAAACTTTATTTTAATCCAAAAGATACGATCATTCATAGACTTGGAGATGAATCATCCAACAAAAAGCAGATACGATCATTCATAGACTTGGAGATTAATCATCCAAGAGAAAGCAAATATCATAAACGAATGATTTGAAAACCAATGAGAGTTGTTGTCTTATTGCAAAACACAAACAAAGAAAGAAGAACTTAGAAGTTGAAGGAACTCAAATTCTTCCTGCACTCGAACAGCGAATCCATGAAGAAGTGACATTTCTTTAGATTATTCCCTTCCACATTCAAGCACTGTAATATCGACAAGAAGAAACACATTAAAGAACGAATTTTACAAATGATTCTCGAATTAAATAACTATCAGAATACATCATAGCTGCTACTGCATGATTCAGTATAATCCTTGAGTTTTTCGTTATCATCCTTGGTAGAAACAGTAGCAACTTCTTTAACATTCTTGTCTAATGGTTCCAGGACCAAAAATGGCTTCAACAAATCTGTGTCCCATCGCATTTCCATACCAAAGCTAAAACCTATAGTTTCCCACAAGATATTAATTAAATTGAAAAGAAATAAATCAAATGCAAATATAATTTACTTTATTTAATTAATTAAAGATTATACCTTTAGTCATGGATGACATAAATCCTCCAGACCTGGCTCCACCATGAGTAGTCTCAACTTTGGCAGGAGGAGGTGCTTTCTCATATTTATCTTTAGCTGCACATAAATTAAACATTAGAGATCATAGTATCCGTATATAGTACGTAAATTTATATAACTTTTGTTTTATTCAATGTCATTAAGAAGAAGTGTTTTTTTTTTAACCAGGCTTAGGAGACCATTTCTTACTGGAAGCGAAATTTAGGCAATCCTGATCCAGTTGAATGTGATCTTCCTCCTGTATCCAATCCAAATGATAATCGAATTACTTATAAGACTAATCACTGATTATGAACCAACAAAACCTTTTATCAAAAAAAAAAAGGGTTAAGTCTCAAATGTGTGCTTTTACTGGGAGTATAGATGGGAAGCGGATAAGTCCGTGACTTGCGATCCGCAATCCGTGGGTTTTGAAAAAAATTTCAAATATTTGATTCTATCCCGCAAAACGGTGGTTATAAATTAGTATATCCGCGATCATCCCGCCAAATCCCACAAAACCTGTGGGTAGACCGTAAATAAAAAAGGAGTACTCAAAAACCCGCAAATCCGTAAACATGCAAAATAAAAACGAGTATTTAAAAACCTACAAATCCGTACAAACTTTAGGGCTACTTTAAATTAGGACACGACCAAATTTTTATTGGACCGAGGTAAAAGTTAGTCCAAAAGTCACAAATATAAGTTTTGCAGGACCCGATGTCAAAACCCGCCTAACCCATAGTATTTTTTTATCCGTTCCGCTAGACCCACAAAAATATAATCTCAATTTTTATACTTAAATACATCCCACAACGAATAAAACCCCGCAGATCCACAGATAAATAACAACTTTGCTAACACTAACTAGGACTATCTGTTTTTAAGCCAAAAATAAAAATGTCCGATTCAATCAAAAACAAAGACTAAGAGAAACATATGTAAAATTGAAACACAACGGCCACAGATTCTAATCAAAATAGAGCGAAACTGTATAAAATCAGGAACCCTAGATCTGAAGGATTACAAAAAGAAGAAGCAAAATTACGAACTACTTTGGAACTGTTTAATGATTCTGAAGATGTACTTACCACCAGTGCTTCTCCGACCCATTGTGAATCTCTAAAATAAAGGGTTTTTTGAAGAAGAGGGATTCATTTTATAGGTGTCTTATGCTTGACCTCCACGCCCTTAGAATCGGAGATGTTGTTTTATAAAATTATAATTATCGTATCATCACGGGATTAAAATAACCAAAAACAATCAAGGAGTAATAAAGTTTGTATTTTTCTTAATGTATTTACATTTATTTTTCCGTTTTTGTTTTTTAACTTTCATTTTCCCCTAATATTTTACTAGTTTTGAATTCTGATCATTTTCAACTAATTTTCATGAAAGAATTCTGATAAACTGTTTTGTTTTTGTTCCATCCATTTTTGGTACAAGTTTTCAGTTATTCCTTTAAAATATTAATGATAAATAGGTAAATAAAAATATAGACATTTTAACTTAGCCAAATCATATATATCCTCATTTTTAACTTAACAATTGGTCATTTTGGGCGGCACTAGCTATAGGTGGTTTAGGCCGATTGATTGATTTTCTTAATTCTTTTTTGACAAACAAACGATTGTATGGATAGATTAGAATTTACACATAGCATGCGATTTTGTTAGAGAGTCAGCTAAAACATTGTTTAAACGAGGTATAAACATAAAAGAGATATAATCAAAGGAATGAGAGAAGGAGACAATGTCGTGGAGAGGGCATTTAATCTCTGTTTTGCAGTCCTTTGAGTTGATGAGCGAGACTAGAACTTGTGAGTTCGAGCACAAGACCAGGTCTTTGATTTGGAGCGATATAGCTGAAGACAAGGCTGTCCTCAAGGGAAATGCCTCGGCTGCAAGCACGAAGTCACAAAAGGCCCGGCTTGATGAAAATTGTAGGTTTCTGATTGGCCTGGAGTGGTGAAAAACCAGCCCATTCCACAATTACCTGAAACAGGACACCAGACTACATCTACACATGACATTCTATGACTTCCCTTTTGGGCTGCTATGAGCTGGAGCGGTATAGGCTCGATTGACTGATTCGTGCTAAAATTTATACATAAAAATAATAAGTTATATTGTTATTTAATTATTTTCATAGGTTCTCAGAAACATTTACTTAATTCCTTATTTAATTATCTAATATAATTAAAAAAATTCTTTTTTTTAGAAAAAATATGTATTACTTTATATTGCTAAATGTTTTTTAAAATACTATATTTTATTTAGTAAAGAGATCTTGTGCGACACGTAGTTTCATTTGATTGATTAAACATTTAATTGACATTTATCTTAATTTTACTGATTAAATATGTGTTTTTGTTATTTTGGAAAAACATTTGTGCAAATATATCTCTCGGATCTTCCACTACCACGCGTTGAGATGATGTCCCATGTATTGTCTTTAGCTGTTCTATATTTAAATTAAGACATCTCATTACCTCTCCTAGAACATGAACTCATCTGCTTCAATACAAAAAAAAAACGAAGCCTACTAGCTAGAAGGATAAAAAAAAAAGGATAATGAACAAGGGACAATTTCCTCGGATTCAACGACGAGACAAAGGAAGCCTCTTGGTTGGAAAACGATGCCTTACATAATAGGCACTTATAATCACTATCCAATTTAGATATTTGTTTCCTGTTTTTGTAAATATATGAATATTGATGATGCAGGGAATGAGACATTGGAGAGGCTTGCGACCTTCGGATTAATGGCGAATTTTATGATGTATATGGTAAAAGAATATCATATGGACCAAGTCCAAGCTGCGACTCTAATCAATACTTGGTCAGCTCTCACTAACTTTTCTCCCATCATCGGAGCTTACATCTCCAACTCATACACCTAAAAATTTAATACCATTGCCTTCGGTTCCATCTAGATCTGTCAAACGGGCATGCCCGCGACCGTTTGGACGAATCCGCCGAGTCCGCCACTTTTTCCGACCGTCGCAGGTCCGCCCGCTAAGGACCGCGGTTTTGAAATCGATTGTCCATACCCGCCCCGCAAACACTAGCGGGTATGCGGGTAAGCCCGCGGGCTTTTCGTCGACCAAAAAACTCTTCTGCGATCTTTTTTTCCGATGGTCGGTGTTCCTCACCACCGCCAGAAAAGGGTCCCTCTGTCTTCCTCGGCTACTATTATCGGAGTTTTCAAAGGTGTGGCTTTAGATCGGGTCTTAGTCGCGCGAGTTGCTACTTGGAGGTTTTTCGATCGGCTTCTCCGGCGTTTGGGTTTGAGGTCTTTCTCTGGCCTCTCCATTTCCTAGACACTCGAGGACGGTGTCAAATGGGTCAGCTTCCTTTGCAGAAGAAACTGAAAAGTGGTAGAACGATCACTCTTTTCTATGTAGGAACCGGTGGGATCATATTTAGCTTTTGACATAAAATGAATCGAATATATGGAGTTTGCCTGAAATGATGATAAAGGATGAAAATTTATAGTTGCTAGAATCAAAATGGTACCTTGCATTTCATGTCTGTGTCACTGAACAATATGTTTTGTGTTTGATTCAACATCACAGTTATCTACTTGGAGGGTAATCTTGAGATGAAGATTTTCACTGATCCAGTCACTGGTTTGGTTCGACGTATAAGAGAAGTTGCAATTCGTATAAATAGTTTCACTTCTGTTGTGATCGCTATTGTAGTTGTTTCACTTCTGTTGTGATCGCTATTGTAGCTGTTTCACTTCTGTTGTGATTTCTTCTTGTAACTTGGAAGGTTTGGTTTAGTGTTCTTCAATTGTTGTTTAGCTCTTTTACATCATTTTTGGCTAATAAACCAAACTGGAAGAAACTAGAACAAACCCAATCAATATATTTATATTTAAACTACCAATCTCCACGTGTTTGCAAACATTGCATGAATGCCACCTCAAAGCTGAACTTGTCCTCCATCTATTATACCTTTCCTCTTTTTGTTCTATCATACATACACAAAAAATTCAATCACTCTCTACAATGGCGAAAACGTTTTCTAGCGGCGAGACTCAACATAGGCCAATCTACAGTACCACCAACACCAATAGCAAGTTAGCAATAATCCCATAACGACGCTTCTTCACCAGCTCCGTTCTCATTCACCATCCTCCACACAACTCTTTGATTTCCTTGTTCTCTTAATCTCCAACAGAATCATCTTCTTATTTCTCAGCGTAACTTTCACTATCGTCGTGCTTGTTTCATCATGTTTCAGTTATGGACCGCCCGCAAACCCTCACGGGTAAGGCCACTACACCCGCTTGCCCGCTTGGACAACGCCCGCGACGTCCGCGATGTCCGCTAATCTATGGACATCCTATGACGTGACCAAGCCCGCCCCGCCGAGCTGCTATACGGACGACGCCCGCGGGTTAGAGGACCGCTTGACACCTCTAGTTCCATCGCGGAGTTGTTGGTAAATCTTTTTTCTTATTTTCCGGAAAATAGTTTTCTGATACTTTAAACTTCATGCCATATGTCATATGATCTCCACTACAAGAAAATAACCGCAAAACCGATCGACACTCAATTTGTCAGAAATTTCTGACGGTTATGGGACGAATTTGTGACTACTACAATTCGTTGGCATTTCCGACGGATTTCCAAAGCTTTATGAATCCGTCAGAAATTACCAACAATTTTTTGACAGATAAATAAATTTATAAATTAAATTAAAAAATTATAAAAAAATTTTAATCAATCGGAAATTTCGGACGGAATTAGTATATTGGACTGCTTTCACAAAAATAGGTATAGCTTTCGATTGCACCGTTGGATCGACATCAAACCACTTTCAAATGAAAGCTAACTCAAAAAGCTATGTTGTATCCAAAATCCATCTCAATCCATCGGTGGTCAGTGCTTGAAAAATAGAAAAATTTAAACAACAAATTTTTGACGAATTTTCAATGGATTCATGAAAATTTAGACAGTAAATAAATTATTAAAAAAAATTCTGATGGATTTCCGACGGCCGTGTCCGTCAAAAATTCTATTTTATAAACATGTTGTCTTCCTCGCGAAACCATTCGAAAAAACGTAAAAAAATTTCAAAATCATCAAATTCTTTCAAATCTTCACAACACAACACTCTTTGAAACTCAATATCCAAACATTCTAATGATTCCAAATCGATCAAATATGTAAGTTTTTTAAATTCGTTTGATTTTTATGAATTTTTAAATTATAGTTTTAGATTTGGAATTTAGATTTAGGGTTATGTTAGTTAGATTTTGGATTTAGATGTTTAGATTTAAAATTTTGTTTGGGAATGTTTAAATTGATAGATTTTTAATTTGGAATTTTATTTGATTTTTTTATTTTTATATTGTTTTTAATTATTAATATGTTTTATATTGTTTTTAAATTAGTTGATTGTTTTTAATTGTTCTAATTTTTTATAAATTGTTAGATTGAATTTTGTTATTTTTTAATTATTTATAATTTTTTTTTAAATTGTTAGATTTAATTTTGTTATATATTTTTAATAAAATTGTTATTAAATTTATTTTAAATTGTTATAAATTGTTAGATTGAATTTTTTTATTTTTAAGTTATTATAAATTTTTCTTCAATTAATTTTATTTTTATTTAGAAAATTATATTTTGTGATATTTAATTTAAATTTTCATATTAATTTGAACTTTATTTGTATTTAATAAATTTAAAATTAATTTATATATATATATATATATATATATTTTTTAAATTTTTCCGTAGAAAATCTGTCGGAATTTCGTCCATCAGAAATACGTCGGAAACACATTCGTCGGAAAAACGTTCGTTGAAAAGCTGTCGGATTAATCTCGTTGAAACACCGTTGGTTTCAATCCGTTGAATTTCCAACGAATATCATAATGTTAAAAATTTATCGGAAATATCAACAGATTTGTGATGGGATATGGCCGTCAGTTTTATACGATTTTCTTGTTGTATCTCAACGGAAAAGTTACGTTTGCGTGTGCTTTTACATTTCTTGTGTATTTTTTTCAGATGAACCCAATTCTTTAGCATTTAAAAACGAGCATTCGGTTTGCCATAACGCTTTACAAAAAACTAAATTTTATTTTAATATATGGTTTGATTTTTTTCCGAACACATGTAAATGCAACACAAACGCATACTTTAATGTTTGGTAATGACTCGATATTTTTGTTTGTAATGTTTGGAACGTGACAAGAGTTAAAACTTCACCAGGGCATGTTGGTGTTGACTTTCACTTCTCTGATCCCTAATCTACGACCACCACCTTGCACCGTCGACCAAATCACCGGAAAATGTATTAGCTATACCAATTTGCAGCTATACGTTTTACTCTCCGGACTTTTCTTGCTAACAGTCGGAACAGGAGGAATCCGATCATGCAGTGCTCCATTTAGTCTCGATCAGTTCGATGATTCAACTGAAGAAGGAAGAGAAGGAAGTAGAACCTTCTTCAGCTGGTACTATACCACTCATACAATCGCTCAGTTAATCTCAATGACTCTAGTGTTGTACGTACAGAACAACATCAGTTGGGCCATTGGATTCGCAATCCCGACCATTCTCAATTTGTTTGCGCTTATTCTGCTTTTTGTGGGCACTCGGTTTTATGTATTTGTCAAACCCCAAGCTAGTGTGTTCTCTGGGATCTTCAAGGTTCTTGTGGCTGCTTATAAGAAACGCAATGCACGGTCTCCTTCTGAGATTGGATATTATCGACCGTTACTAGAGACAAATAAACTCGAACTCACTGATCAATTCAGGTAAACCTTTCTTACTCCCTCCGTTTAATACTCCATCTATTTCAAGTTATGTGTTTTTTTCTAGCATTAGTTTTAAATTAAATGTGGTTTTAGATTTCCAAGTTAAATTTTAGCATACATAAAACACCAAAATTAATTTCAACTCAACTAAGAACTTAGAAGAGACAACTTGTATTTGCAAAGGTATAGTAGAAATTTTATGTTAGCATGCATGAAAATGATCAAAACGATATTTATTGTGAAGTATCGTTTAAAAACTAGTATATTTTTGTTTAACAAGAATTGTAGTTTAATACTATATCAAAATCTAATAAACTCCTAATTTTACCCCTACTAATTTAGTTTATTAAGTAGGAGACAAAATGTAAGCATTATATATATATATATATATATTTATATAATGAAATGGAGATAATAACACTTTCAGGTTACAAATAAATGTGGCCACTACTTTAAATCTTTTTTTTTTCGTGGTTCCAGATTCTTAAACAAAGCTGTGCTAGTGATGAACAACGACGAAGCTGAAAATGAAGAGTCGAGAATCTGCACCGTGAGACAGATAGAGGATATAAAGTCTATAATTAGCATTATTCCAATATTTGCTTCGAGCATTATAGGACTTTTGGCTATGAACCAACAACAAACTTTTACAGTCTCACAAGCGCTAAAAATGGACCTCCGATTACCCGGCACTTCTTACCTAATCCCTCCTGCTTCTATAACCGTCATATCATTATTAACCATAGGCATATGGCTTCCCTTCTATGAAACTGTTTTGGTCCGACACATTGAAAATATTACAAAACAAGGAGGCATTTCGTTACTCCAAAAAGTTGGCATTGGGAATTTTTTCTCCATCTCGACGATGTTCATATCGGGTATTTTGGAGCGAAAGAGAAGAGATTCATCGCTTCCCGGGGTAAAAATATCAATCTTCTGGCTAACCCCGCAACAAATACTAATGGGACTTTATCAAGTCTTCACCGTTGTTGGTCTCACCGAGTTTTTCAACAAACAAGTTCCAATCAACATGAGAAACATAGGGAATTCGTTGCTTTACTTAGGTTTGTCTTTAGGCAGTTATCTAAGCAGTGCGATTGTGAGCATTGTTCATAGTGTGACTGCTCGTGGAGGAAGACAGAGTTGGCTAACGGATGATATTGACACAAGCAAGTTGGATTACTTCTATTACTTTATTGCTACTTTAAGCACTCGTAATCTCATCTTCTTCTTGTGGTGTGCTCGAAGGTATCGTAACAGAAGCATGCGCCAACTTTGACTATGAAAACTAGTGACACATGACATTTTTAATAACTCATAATTAGTTTGATATGTTTCAAAATTTCAGATTTTAGATTTACATTTATAGTTTCATATTGTAAGAAGAAAACATTAATTTTTTAATTGTCTTGTAAATAAAAATCAGATGTGCTCTCGACGGTTACAACTTTGAAAGTCTATTATTATACTCACATGTATTTGGACTCATGACATTTTATATAATGATTGTGACACATGTTACAATAACTTAAATAAAAAATTAAGTTTCAGTATTTGATATTTAATATATTATAAACTAAAACACTAATTTTATACACTAGTCTTAAATATAAATTGGGAGATCCACAACTTTAAAGTTCTAATTTTGTATCTCCTAAATATCGGAAAGTCCATTTTTTATATATTTTTGTCTATCTCCTTTTATTAATGGCATAAGAAAAAAACCAAAACATACAAAACTAAAAAAACAATCCAACTAAATCTCAAACCAAGCTCAAAACAATATAGTCCAACGAAAATCCATTTCTTATATTTTCTAATTTTCATATAATTAATTTACTTATTTCTATATATTTTTCTTTTTTATCCTCTATTGCGCATCTCTGAGTGTGCAATGAGACTAGAAAGTTTCCTTTTCCCATTTTTCAAAGTTTAATTACCGTCCAATTAAAAATTAAATTTCCTTAATTTTATTTTAGTATTTTTTAATTGTTTGTTCATTATTATTATATATTAACAATAACAACCATAATTAATACTCTTTTCCATTTTATAAATTTTTTTGATTAAAAATGCGCATATTAAAAATTTGTTTTTTCTATACAAAATATTATTTAATATATAAATTTAAATCAATTCAACCAATAGAAAATACTACATAATATAATTATCATAAAATATTAAATGTATTTAAATTTTACATAAAAACTTATAAAACATCGAATAAAATGAAACAAAGAAAAAAATCCTAAAACATCTTATAAAATAGGACAAATGGAGTGCAAGAATACGTCTAGTACGAATGGACTAACTAGTGTAATTTTTCACGTTTCTTTACATGTAAATTTTGACTTTGGATGATGTTAATTGGCTGTCTATTCATATTAACTAAAAAACAAAGTCATTAGTTCAATAATTGGAGTATCGAGAGCAACGAAAGATTGTGGACTATTCAAAACTTTGTGGGAAGTTTGTTCAACCCCATGTCTTGTTTTCTTCACACTTCACATAAATGTGTTTCTAACTAATTTCTTTCATAAATTACTAACAGTATACAATACTACATAAATCATAAAATTAACGTAACAAAGAACTTGTAAGTGAAAACAAATACCTATGCCAACTAACTTTTAATGTTTTATGAAATAGTTTACAAACATCAGTTAGATAGAAGAGAAGGAAAACAATTCTTAAAAGTCTTACTTCCAAAAAAGCCTTTTCATTCACATGGCTCTTGCCAGCTCTTTTGATAGTACCAGCGTTAAAAGTCTCACGTAAAAGAACAAAATCAAACAGTGACCGTTAAATTTTACAAGGCGTTTAAGTTACTCTAAAGAGTAACAATTCAAAACAGAAGGAAAATGTCTTACTGAAATTAATATGATGTGATTAGTGTATTTAATGTAATTTGGAATTGATAGTAAGCATGCAAATGGGAATGTAATTCGGTGGTCCGCCAGTCCTTGTCATGGTCTTCTACACACTTAAAACAGAATACAGGTCAATGAAGGTGTCTTATTAAATTAGGCTTATAGCTCTGCCTTTCGAAAGTTACAGAATATTCTCCCTCTTTTAGAGTCTCTAACTCTCTAGTTTTCCATATTTTTGTCTTAAGGTTAACAGTATCTTTGATTTGGTAATGTGTCTTAGGCCTAAATGAATTCATCACAAACTTGAAGACATACATCCCTCAAAAACTATTCTTTTGAATATAGTTTTATGATATAAACATCAAATCCAATATTTAGATTTGGTTAGGACTCCAAATAATATCAGAATCGATCCATTCTTGAAGTCCCACTTACTTCATCCACCTCGAAATCATTTGTATATATGAATATGTTAGGTACGGTTTACCACTGGATTATCCAAAAGAATTATATTATTTATAGTTGTATCTATTGAGTCGCAAGCATAATAGATTAGATACTCCAATAAAGCAAAACTTTATCAAAGCTGAATTCGATATAACAGTATCACTGCAAAAGTGTTGGAGGTGCAAATATTTTCCTACAACATACTGCAACTAGTAATATAATAGAAATGATTAATTTTTGTGTTTCTTTCAACAAGGTCAAAAATGTATCCCCTCATTTAACATGTTTTCGTTATTAATTATGGTATACTTTATAAGATATATCAAACAAAATATCTCCTAGTCTAACCATATGGAGTCGGTCAGTCGGTAGATATGATCATAACAAATACAAAATAGAAAAAAATGACCTTTCGAGGAATTGGAGTTTTCTATCGAACTCCGTATACATTTTTTGTTATTCGATAGTGGCCAGCGTGACCAGAAAAAAGCATATATTTGATGGCGACTTGCTACCACACAGCTTAGCCTATAGAGAGATCATTCTAAGCGGTCCAAACCTTACGCGGCCACGGTTCAATTCATTTGACCATGTAGAATGTTGAAAACGTATATAGATGAGATGATCGAACGGTCTAGAAGATGTGACCACAAAATCTAACGGTCATATGGTTATGGACCCACTTGAAGGTCCAAACAAAAAATAATAAAGAAGGCGAAGAAGAGACGACAAAGCGAAATATAATGGCTAGCGCATGCGACAGTGTTAGGCATTTGCATTTGCTTAAAAAGCGATAAAAGCCTACCTCATCTTTTCGTATTTCTCTCTCTTTCTGTCTCGACTCACCGATTTTATGTTAGTGTTCAATTTGAGTTTTACAAGTTTAGTTAGATTAAACTAAAATCTTTGCTTTTATAGACATATCTATTAAAGGATGATGTTTAGAGAAAAACTTTAAATATGTACTTTATTGCATCATTTGCTGTTAGAATATCAGTTAAAAGCATTTTCTTTAGTATAAATACATAATTCAAAAGATACAAGTTTTTTAACAATGAATATAGTTAAAACTAAATATGTTAAGAATGAATAACGAAATAATCTTACCAGAGTTCTATGTTTTCTTACTTTTGAAAACAATTTCAGTTTTTCTACAATCAAATATTAATAAAATCCAACCATTTTTCTGTTATATTCCTCCTATTTAGATAAATGCATATAATACTAAATTAATATTAGTTATTGTAACTAATTTTATTGTAAACTAACTTACAAATTTCCTCACCCCGAACACAAAATACGGGTAATCACCTACTGTTATGTATTGGTTGTTCAATGTTTTTTTACCACAATACAACGATATAAACTCTGATTTAGTATTTCAATTTCAAGTTAGAAAAAAAATAAATACAAAATTTCTCAATCGAACCATCTAGATAAGCGAATACCAAAACTTTGAGCAATGATAATTATGAATTTAATTGGTAGCATGAGTTACCATTTATTTAGTTTGAGTTATATGAATTTGATTCATATATAAATCAATTTTAATACTATGTATTAGAACTTATATATAAGTAAATATGATTATTTTCTCCTAAAGATAAATAAATTATATTTATAAAAAATATATCTCAAATTTTATCTCATTTTTTTTCTATCGGGTTCTGACACGACTCACCTAGTTTATGTTTGTGTCCAGTTTGAGTTTTACAAGTTCAATCCTTACCTTTAATATTAAAATTCAGAGATCGGATTTATAATATAGATAAGTTTACACCAATCTTTAATTAATAAAAACTATTTTCATAAATTTATTTGGGTTTCTTGCGTATATAAAATCTGCAAACTAACTTTAAATAATAAATATGAGTGGAAACTTTTATACCTTTAAAAAGAAAGTTTATGTCAATAATTTTTTTTCATATAAATTTTTTTTAGGAATTTAATATTTTGTAAGAATAGTTGGTGGTCTCTTTATCAGTGCTTTTTACAACAACAAACCATCCGACTTCAACTATTCAATTTCAGTTTTAAATTAATAGAAACAATAACATTTAGACACGAGATTTCTCAGTTCAACATCTACACAATTGATATCACGTTGTGATAATTTAGAAATATGAGTAAATATGATTACATTCTCTGCTTACTGTTTTGGAACATCAACAAGTTATTATATATGGCCGGTGGAAGTTAGTTATAATCTTACATCATGGAGTTCGAGCCATTCAGATCGTGCAAGCTCAACATGTAACGTCTCCTATTGCGCCTTATACTGGAATGTGTTGAAAAGGGGTTAAAAGGGACATTTGGTGTAGTTAAAATGATTGTGAAAGGTAAAAATCTGTTTTCTTAAGAATTTAGTCAAATATGCCAAAAAAATGGGACATTTGGTGTGATAAAAAAGTTAAAATAACGAAATGAAAAAAATGAAATCCAAAAAAAAAAACAAAGAAATACATTGGACCATGGGTTTTACTATCAATAAAGATGAACTAACAATTAAACAATGATGTAAAAGGTCAAATTAAACACCATCGTAAAACATAAAATTTTTAACTATGACAATCTACTTCCGTGATACTAATCACTTTACTAATTATATAATCATCAATAACTTTTGTTAGCAATCATATAATCAATGAACATTAAATAGCAATTCCATTAAGTTCACTAAACACCTTAATCATCAATTTCCGTTCGCTAGATATGTAAAACTCATAAAAGATTTGGTTCAAACATTTCATCGAACACATTGTAGGTGTGAAATGTCTAAACTCTAAACTACCAATTCCTTGGCTAATCTAGTATTAATAACAATCTAAATGAAGGATCTAACCATATTCGACCTAAGCAATCATCATAATCTAACATGACCCATAATCCAACAAAAAGATTAACAACCTAAATGAAGAAGAAAAAAACTTTACAAAATCATCTATAATAGAGTTCGGATATAAATTCAACTTTAGCGAAGAAAATTTAAGTTTAGAGGTTTTTACACAAATATTTAAGTTTAGAGGTTTTTAAGCAAGTGCAAATGAAAATTGGGTCAACCCTTCAAACCGCGTCAACCTGTCAAATAACAAAGTTAAATCAGCTTCAGCAACGTTGTTAAACTGATGCACGAAACCGGTACTATCCATCGGTCTGCATCAATCCGCTACGTGATACCAATGGCTCCCAGCGGCATATACCATCATGATGTCATCATCCCGCCAACAAATTGGCAAAAGTCTGGAAAGTTTGCAGCAACCTACTTCATCCCACTGCATGATCCCGCTGGCACCTAGTGATATGCTCCAAACCCGCTGCACCAAGTCACAAAAGTTCCAGGGATTTCCGTCAAACTAACCCGACGTTTTTAAACCGTTGTAGTTCACCAATACAACTCACAACCTTCACCAAATCAACTCTTTTAATCCCTTTTACTCCATGTGATTATCTTCTTGTCCATTCCACTTTAAAACCTACAAAATAACAATATATATGTAATGTGTAACTAAAAACCTAAATATGCTATGCATATTAAACAAAAACCAATGCAAAATAAATTGAATTAGATGACAAATACTCAACATATCACAACTTCTCACGTGGAGGGTACTAGTGGCTAACGTCATTTCAAATTCACCCACAGCCCACAGGCCATACAAAACATGTAATATCTACTAACTCTCTTATATATATTGGACACCCACTTCCACAATTAATCCACTACACCCAAAAAGCTTCTAACAGGGATAAAGTGTGTGTGTATGTTGTGCCCACTCTCTGCATTGATAAATCATTTCATGTGGTTACCTTAATTTATTTACATATATACTGCAAAAACGTGAGAATATATCCTCACAACAGTAAATTCCACCCCAAATTCCAAGAGAGAATTTTCCGAGTGTAGATGGTTTTGGAAGACAGAAAGGACGGTTCTTCTTTGCCACAACCGTCCGGTAGTTTCTCCAAATCGTCACCGTCGCCCCCGGAGATGGGTGTTGTTGATCCGTACAATCGGAAAAGTTCGTCGGAAACTATTTTGGATGCCGAGAAGGTAGAGAAAAAGCCAGGAGGATGGAGAGCCATCACGTTCATTTTAGGTATTTCTTTCTTCTTCTTCTTTTTTTGTTTTGTTTCGTGAACGTTATTAATTTTTAGTTAACCTAATCCTTGGCATTTTCTCAATTTCCAGTAATTTAATTTCCATAATTGGAAATAGTTGTAGAAACCAGTGAATATATTAATCTGGACGACAGATGTAACTGGCCGTTTCACATTTTTCCCTAAATCCTTGCACATAATAGAGAAAAAAATACCGTTCAATAATTGTATTAATTTATTTTTTTGCTTTTTGGAGCATTAATTTTATCATATTATATTCACGTACCCGGCGTCCATCATGTTTGACACTCGTCCATACTGACTACTTTATAATTGAAACGGAAAGAAAAAAGTATCATAGTTTTGTTAATTTATTCGCTGACATAACAAATGTAAGAAAATGCGTTGAATCAGGGAATGAGACGCTGGAGAGACTGGGAACGATAGGGTTGTTGTCAAACTTCATGGTTTATTTAACCAAAGTGTTCCACTTAGAACAAGTCGACGCTTCAAATGTTATCAACATCTGGTCTGGTTTCACTAATCTCACCCCTCTTGTCGGCGCGTTCATCTCTGATACTTACGCCGGCCGCTTCAAAACCATCGCTTTCGCTTCATTTGCCACCCTCTTCGTAAGTATAATCTTTATGTTTTTAATTGATTGGAAACTTTAATCTAATGTCTGTACAACAAATACACACTTACGTATTACTATTAAGAGTAATGGTAACTTTATTGACTCCTAACATATAATTAACTCTAGGTAGAAAGTTATGTTACTACTCTATTTATGTGTTGTTGTGTGTGGCGAAGATATGTGATACTTGGCACATAATTTCATCGCGTACGTGGACATGATAAGGAAATACGTTATAAGACAAGTTTTATTTAATACTACCTATTTGTATAATACAATATAAATATTTATATTATATTTATATCTATTAAGTTACTCTTTCTTTTCAACAGCTATTAAATTACCTTTGTATCGTACGATATGCAAATCATAGAGGGACCACGATATCAAGGACATCAGGGTCGGTCTATAATCTGAATCATATGAGCAAAACTACAAAAGCATTCGTTAGTGCACATATTGTTGTCGGTATTTAACTTGGACTCACTTTATTTTATCACCCAAAATTTTTATAAGAAAACTATATTTATCTCTCAGAAACAACTTTGGGTAATTGATCATACATTTTCCATCAAAGAAGTTCCGTAATAGATGGGAGTTCTATCTTAGATATATAAAGAATAATGCGTAGAAAAGGAAGAAAATACACAAGTGGTCGATTTAGATTATAGACAACGAGGGTTTCCAATGTCCAATAATTGAATTTTCAGATGATATGGCTAACTGAAAGAGGTTTAGATATGGTCAATGTCACAGTGACGTATAATGTAAATGATAGTCACTTTTCTAATGTCTCTTTCATTCATTATTGTAGAATTATGATCGCATGCATCCGTTTTAACGTCTTTTACGTTTACTTCTTTTGCCTTTTTCATAATTATTTAAACGTCAAGAAGGAACCTAATTGCTACAAAAACTTAATCATAAATTACTATATATATGGTTGGTTTACAAAAAAAAAAGAATTGGTATTAAGTTCTCGTCTTTATCAGTTTGTCACCTAATAGTACCTAATAAAAGTAGTATCACCCTTTTAATCTTATGAAGTCAAACCTAATCAAGACTTCGTTAAAGTAACTAATTGTTTGCTCGTATTTGGTCACATAACTTTAATCTAACCCATCATATTGTTTGCGTTTCCAATATTAACTTACAACAACTATGCAATTTAAATTCAAGTTATAGAATTACAATTAATGAAGTATCTGTCAAAAACGATGATGAGTTGATTAATAACATTTAAAATCTGCAGGGACTAGTGACATTGACACTCACAGCATCCCTTCCTCAACTCCACCCAGCATCATGCAACATACAGCAAC
Source organism: Cardamine chenopodiifolia (assembly GCA_963922655.1). Lineage (NCBI taxonomy): Eukaryota > Viridiplantae > Streptophyta > Magnoliopsida > Brassicales > Brassicaceae > Cardamine > Cardamine chenopodiifolia. Next base: position 16,591,409 of record OZ000484.1, read on the forward strand.
CACTCAGTTGCGTCGGTCCGAACAAGCTCCAGCTCGGAATTTTGCTGTTGGGTCTCGGTTTCCTCTCCATAGGGAGTGGAGGGATACGACCTTGTAGCATCCCTTTTGGGGTTGACCAGTTTGACCAACGAACTGATGAAGGGGTTAAAGGAGTGGCTAGTTTCTTCAACTGGTATTACATGACTTTCACTGTGGTTCTACTCATTACACAGACCGTAGTTGTGTATATTCAGGACCAAATCAGTTGGATCATCGGCTTCAGTATCCCTACTGGACTCATGGCTTGTGCGGTGGTTATGTTTTTCGCTGGAATGAAGCTTTACGTCTACGTTAAACCTGAAGGAAGTATATTCTCTGGGATCGCTCAAGTTATCGCGGCGGCTCGTAAGAAGCGAAAGCTGAAAGTTCCAGCGGAAGATGACGGCACTGTGACTTATTATGATCCACCAATCAAAGATAGCGTGTTATCCAAGTTACACCGCAGTAACCAATTCAGGTGCTTTCTATATATATATATATATATATTCGTATGAATTTTGAATTATATTCATTAACAATTTTTATTTTGTTCTGTTTTGAATTATGTTACATGTAGGATGGTATTTTGGCATACAATTTTCAACGCATGATTTACAAATAGTTTGAGACGACACTGATTATATGATTTATTTGACCTATTATCTAATTATAAATTGCATAAAATTAGGTTTTTAGACAAAGCTGCGGTGATAATAGAAGGTGATCTAACACCCGAGGGAGCACCAGCGGACAAGTGGCGGTTATGCAGCATTCAAGACGTGGAAGAAGTGAAGTGTTTGATCAGAATTGTTCCTGTTTGGTCGGCCGGAATAATCTCTCTAGCGGCCATGTCACAACAAGGAACTTTCACTGTCTCTCAAGCTTTGAAAATGGACAGACATTTAGGTCCAAACTTCCAGATTCCAGCTGGTTCACTCTCAGTCATCTCTCTTCTCACAATTGGAGTCTTCCTGCCCTTATACGACCGGGTTTTTGTCCCATTCATGCGGCGAATCACCGGCCATAAATCCGGAATCACACTCCTCCAACGAATCGGGACAGGGATCGTTTTCGCTATTCTTTCCATGATCGTTGCAGGGCTCGTGGAGCGCGTGAGACGTGCACGCTCCATTAACGCCGATGATCCAGCCGGAATGACTCCAATGTCGGTGTTTTGGCTTTCACCGCAGCTAATTCTGATGGGACTATGTGAAGCTTTCAACATTATCGGACAAATCGAGTTCTTCAATAGTCAGTTTCCAGAGCACATGAGAAGCATTGCAAATTCTCTCTTCTCTTTATCCTTCGCCGGTTCGAGCTACCTTAGCAGTTTTCTGGTGACCACCGTTCATAAATTCACCGGCGGGCATGGCCGTCCGGATTGGCTGAACAAGGATCTAAACGCGGGAAAATTGGATTACTTCTATTATCTGATTGCGGTTTTGGGTGTGGTTAATCTGGTTTACTTTTGGTATTGTGCTCGGGGATACCGGTACAAGGTTGGTTTACATATTGGAGATTTTGAGGAGGATAAGTGTTCTGATGATGTTGAGATGGTTTCAAAAAAACCGCTGAAATGATTTACTAGCCTGGTTAGCAGCGACAAGAAGATGATGTATCTTGTTTTAATGATTACTATGACAATGTATCTTGTAATTTATAAAGTAACTAGATTATATAATAAAACGTTACCTTTATCATGAACTCTAGCTAGATGATCACTAGCTGGTATCCTTAAAAAGAACTCTAACAAGTAATCTTAATTTAGAAATATGGAACTAGCCTAACTATAGATAGATTGCATTTGGAATTATAGCATAAACTGTGCTATATATACACATTACACACTATAGATCATTTATATGTTCTATATTTTTGAGATTATCTATATCGGCACAAAAAAATACTTGTGAACTAATATGAAGAATTAGCCGCTTGTCCAAGTAAGTTCACAACCTCCTCTTGTTCTTTTATTTTTTATTTTAACAATATTGTTTGTTTTTATACCTACCTAAGAAAAGACCACATATAACTCATGTGAAAAAAGAGGAGAAGAAACAAAGGATAACAACTTTTGAAATTGAGAGAAACCATGTGTGAGCTTGAAAAAGTGTCGGCTTCTGTAGATAGCCAGAAAGAAAGTGACACCAAAGGGAACAGAAGCATACCCACAGTTTTTTTCTTTATGGGTATGCTTATTGGCCTTTTACAAATTACTTTAAATGGTTTATGAATTTGTTTAATTCTTATATTCTTTCAAACTCATGTAAGTTCTAGGCCATATTTGGTCGTTAATCAAATTTCGATGGACTAGTAGTTCCCCTTTGAAGTGTAAAGTTCCCCTGTGGATCTAGGGTAGGGATCGGTTTTCTTCTTGTGTCTTAGAAAAATCTTGCACTTCACAATTTAGCTAACCGTAGACGCTTTTAATAGCAAAAGAAACTTGAATTTCTATGAACTTGAAAGATTAGTCTGGATTTCGGTATGGAATATTTTTAATATTATAAATTTAACATAATTTACTTTTTTAGTAACATGCATTGTACCGAATTTGTATTCAAATAATTTAGCAACAACATTAATATCGAATTTGACACTTTTTAATCGAACTTCATTATCGCGTTTCTAGCGATCCAAAAAAGAAGACTCCAACGGCTTTATAAATTATAGCATGGTAAATAAATTCAGCGAAATTAAAATGTTGACGATGTTGGAATCGGTAATTACTATATATTCATGCTGCCCACCATACATTTTTTTGTAATAGTACTATGGTTTTCCTTTTTCTTTGATAAACAAATAGTACTATGGTTTCCCAAAAAAGTTGAGTAATGAAACCATTCAAAATATTTTATAAAGCTAACTTGTGTGGCAGTTATAATTTATAATTAAGTTTTGTTTTGTTTTGTTTTAGAAAGTTATAATTAAGTTTATAAAGAATTTTTTATCATAACACAAATGGTATTTGTTTGGATCAAATTTTGTATCCTCCGGACAGTTGAATTTGTAGAGTCTCGCTTATAGCAGCCACCATAGAATGAGAGAGTCATCTGCTGAGAAGTGAACATGTGCCATGTTCCGGATGGATATTTTACGTAGATCTTCCTTCTTGGACCGCGATCTATGGAACTCTATCCTATAATATTAGTACGGTCAAAAAAGTCTCCGGAAAGATAAAAAGGGTTTGTCCTCCTAAATACTCTCTAATACTCTAGTTTTAAAGATCAACAAGATTGGAGAAAGAGAAGACTTGTGGGAGAAAGATGGGATTAAGTTTTGAGTCTTATACAATAGCAGTCTAATTAAGACCCCAGTATGATGTTTAGTGGGAAGATTCGAAGATCGAAAATATGAAAAGAATACAAATACTTCCCTGAAGATGATTGATGTTTAGAGGTTTGACCCTCTACATCCGCTGGTGTATGTGTTCATCCTCCGTTTTTTCTTTGTCTTGTGCCTTTTGATGTCGTGTGTCAAAGTAGTGAGACTTCTTTCTCTGAGTGTTACGTCAGCTTGGTGACGCAGTAGGTAGCATAGCAGGTCGTAGTGTGGTTATCTTTAAACTAGAACACTTCAGTGCTGGCAAGGTGTTTGAATGCTATAGAGGTTAACGCTAAGACATCTAGATTGCTTGCTGAACACTATTCTGAAGGTGATTTAGACCGGCTAAAAGATTATTCTTCCGAGAGGTTGAAGATTAATTCTGTCTTCTTTTTTTGGTTAAAACGACACATCAGCAGCTAGGGCGATCTCCATAGTGATTAGGTTTTTCATTCATCTGCCGCATGACATCTTCTTCTTGGCAGATCTCCGCCGTCTCCGCAGGTCATGGTTTCTCAAGGAGGAGTCTCTCCTCTCCCGGAGCAAGATCTTACCATGGGTAATTAGTCGTTAGACCTTCAGGAAAAGGAAGCTCCAATTGTGAAGAATTCTTGGGTTCAAGTGGCCAGTCGGCCAAACCTTTCCAAATTCCATTATGAAGTTTCAACTATCGATGGAAGATGTAGCTTCAGTATAAAGGTATATGGTTCTTTCACGCAACGCTAAGTACTCTTTATTATACGGTTTGCAACACATAATCGATTATCAAGAAGAGATATAATAATGGTTTAGAACAAAACAAAGAATACGACGTGTGATTTTGCAATCATGTTTTGGAATCTCGTGATCATTTTTTCTTTTCATGCAAACTTTACATCTCTTGTCTGGTACAAGCTCACTCATGGGTTACTCCATCATATATACACCTTCCAGTTTGGAGAAATATTTTCCAGACTCTCAGACTCAACCTTCAGTCGTACCCGTAGATTTATTATGTGTTACGTCTTCTAAGTCACTGTTTATGTGCTATGGTGAGAACGGAACCACAGAAGACACAATGAATTACCTAAGGACCAGTCTAATCTCATGACATAGACAACACTATTCGGAATTATAAATCGACGGTGTAATATCAGGGCAAATTCGTTGATGACTTGCGTGAATGTTTTGGAACGAAGGCGTGAGACATATAACTTCCTCAGTTTTTTAAAATTTCCTCTGCTTCTTTATACTCAAATTTTATGTGATATCTTTTAAAAACATCTTTGATCAAAGATGCATATAATATAATGATAGTTTTTTATGAATAAATTTTACATTCATACAAAAAAAGATTAATTGTCTTAAGTATTTGTTATCACCATGACAACGTTTAGTAATAGGAAGGTGCAAAATCGTCCCTAATATTTTGATTTTACAAAACAAAGTTACATAATTTTAGTTTAATTGATCATGTTTATGGAGGATCACGTTATTAGACATAGTTGCATTCTTTATTGAATACCAATTGTAAATCACCTTCCAATTCCTTCGAAGAAAAAAACTAACCCCTATTTTTATTTTTTTGGATTTAGGTTGTTATTACTTGAAAATTTAAATCTGTACAAAAAAAACAGAGCACAAATAAAGAAGAAGAAGAAGAATAGGAACATTAATGTTGTGGTAAAGTGTCTACCTTATTAGTAGTATTGTTGTTAATATATTTGACTTGAAGCAGAGAATCTACTATTTTAGTATATATATTTGACATTAATATATTTGACTTGAAGCAGAGAATCTACTATTTTAGTTTGTGTTTGCCTCTTTGCCGCGTACTCCATATTTTTTTCTTTCTTTGATGAAGGAGCATAGTTAAGATTCCATCATTCATTTCACCTACATTGAATTCCGTTTGAACATTGTCCACTGAACAAATATGTTTTGGATGCTGTAAAAGGAGCTTCAATCCAAAAAATCAATATAAACTAAAATAAAAGGGAAAAGTTTGGTAGAGAATCATATATTGTCGAGATTTGGAATCCTTCTTTTCACTATTTCACGGCCGTAATTATGTCAGATGCTTCTACAGTCAACTTTTTTCCTACTTTACGTGTAACAAAAAGAAAAAATAACTCACGTAAGAAAAAAAAAGATAAATTTTTTTGATACACTTGGGAAAAACAAAAAAAATAACTAACACTTGAGCTGTGGAATCTTTCTCGTATGTGGTTTTACCATACAACTAAAATCAGCTTTGTGTTAGTATCACGTTGAATTTTATTGTATGGTTGCTTAATCAGTGGGTAGATTAAAAAAATTTATAACTTAAGACTTAAAACAAACAATATAATACAACATTTCATACAATTACAGATCTATTCAATGTCTTTGATACATGCGATTAATATAGCGTAATTAACAATTTAAAAGGGATGTGAGTCATGATCAAGAACTGATTCCAGACAGCTTGATCGCAATGTTGGACTTAATAGTTTATTAAAGTGTGTTTGCATGCAACCTTTTGCGTATTTGTTCAAAGACTAATTTTACGTGACAGCGTAGAGCCAATGTAGTGTAGAAATTGGTGACCATTTACGGCCACGAGGTCCACAACCAGAATATCTGACGCTATAAAAACCCAACTCTTTCTCTTCCTTATGCTCAAAATAAGAGCTTCTACTCAAAAACATTTGCTTCTTTCAGGCTTGAGAGAAAGAGACAATGGGTGCTAATGTTTCTTCACCAGAACAAAGGTTTCAGGTAACCGACTTCCGTTCGAGGAAGCCATGGACACCTCGCGTCGAACCAGAGATTTCTCCTTTCAATGTCAAGAGTCCCTTTATTGTGGAGATCAAGACCAAGAATCAGTGGAAATCTCGGATCAATGCTCTTAAAGACACCAACAAGCTGGTAATATGTTAGTTAATGCCCTTTTTAATTTAACTAAAGCCATTGTTCGTGACAGTTTTTTCTTTTTATGATCATATTCGAGATATATATGGCTTAAGATCATGCACTAAGTTTTATGAGCTTTCGATTCAAAACAAATTGTGAATGAGTAGTTTGGTCTATGTCTATTATAGAGTAATCTAGATATCATTTCATTTCCGATCTGAGATTTTAGGACGTCCTCATGATATAATTGCTCTTCTGAGTCACCACAAACTGAAGTCACTCTAGGTTGACAACATATTCTATTTGAGCTTTGGTACTATGCATGTTATATTTTATAGATTTTTAACAAAAGATCAGTTGAAACTGAGTAGATTTTTCCATGTATACCATGTTACTCTAGGCCCCATCTTATTTTCAAAGTGAAATTCTTAACACAATGCAAAATATCATAATATTTTAAATGATCTTTCTCTTAAGTTTCATTTAATAATATCATAATGCACATCACTTTGTTCATGTTTATATATATAGCTGGTGATCGAGTTCACAGCCAAATGGTGTGGACCGTGTAAATTGCTTGAACCAAAGCTTGAAGAGTTGGCGGCTAAGTACACCGATGTTGAGTTCGTGAAGATTGATGTCGATGTGTTAATGGTAATAATCAATCAATCCTTTTTTTTCCTTATCTTCTTTCTCAAAGATGAAATAAAATAATGAAAATATCTCAACAAAATTTGTGTTTGCTTTGAGTGACAAAATAATGTTTGGTTGAATTACAGAGCGTGTGGATGGAGTACAACCTTCATACTTTGCCTGCGATTGTATTCATGAAGAGAGGCCAAGAAGTAGACAAAGTTGTGGGTGTGAAGGTTGATGAGCTAGAGAGGAAGCTCCACAAATACACACAGTCCTTCTGATGAAAAGATATGAAGTTTTTAATTACTTACACGCCAGTAAAACTCCTCATCACCTTATGCCAAGAATAAATAGTTTACTACTACTATATATAAATAAATAAATTTTCGAACAAAAATAAAACTAGTTTGTGATGATGTAAAGGAATTGGAAGTTGGATTTGCTATGTATCTGTCTCATGTGTTATAAATTTATGTCTTGTAATTTGTATGGTCCATTCTTTCTTGTCCTCTCCCATACACTCTTAATTTATGCACATGCATGCACGAACCATTACATTATTTTATAAAGTCTGTAAAAAACCCTAAATTGGTTATGAACCATTGTTTTTGCTTTGTAAACTAGTGTCTTGATACGAGCGAAGCTTATTTGTACGGATAGAAAATACAGAAACCGGTACGGGAACGGGAACGAGCAGAAAACATGAATTTGAGATGAATAAATAAGTTCAATATCCTTTTTTATTTGAACTGAACAAATATTTTTTTTAAAACGAGACGAGAACAAATCTTGAAGGTCTCAATCTTACTAATATATATCAGTTACGATGAAACAAAACCCTGATGAGAATTTAATCCATTCCTATATTTATTTCGTTGTCTACACAGCTTGCCATGTGTAATATGTATCGCCACGAGAATTTTTTTTTCTAAACAAAAAAATTGTGTTTGACCAACAAGACGAAACCATTTGTCCAATCACCCAACTTGCACTATTGTGTTTGTTTATGCCAAATATTAATGATCTAAACAATCATCTCCTAATATCTAGTTTTCAAATTTCGAGGTAATGGAGATTGTTGTCTTTTATTTTGATGCTGACTGGGTAAACAAACTCTTTACTAATAACACTTTAGTAGAAGAAGAATTTAGTGACAAATTTTATCAACAGAAAAAAAAAACAATCTAAGAGTTGGTGAAGACTTGTACAATCATTGGGTTACACGTTAATTATTAGAAAAGGGTACAAATCTTATAATAACAAGATCAATTCTTTGATGGCGAATGTTCACATGAAAAAATGGAAACTTAAATGCTTCGTTTACAACAAAATAAGATTATGTACAATAATTCAATAAATGAAAGATTATATGATTCACACTTTAACTAATCGAAGCGAAGACCAAACGCTCAATCCTGTGTAGCAATACATACGAAATAAAGGACACAGCTTTCCGATGACAAAAAAAAAAGGGATACTAAGCTTTCCTTTTAAGAACTACTTGCGGGTACTAGAACCACATGCATTGTTCCGTTGTTTGGGGGAAGTTGCAAACGAAGAGGAAACAGCTTGCCGTTTAAAGGATTGCGTGTACACACCACAACATCATCAATGCTAGTCTCTTCCCGCAGCGCCTGCGTCAATTGTTCCACGCTGTTTCCTTTGAAAGTCAAAGGATATCCAACGGCTGATTCGTCCTCCACGTGTCCTTCTTCGTCCGCGATGTGGTAATAAATGGTCCTCCCTTCACACTTCGGCGGCGAGACGGTCAACTAGTCAATCAAAAACCAAGAAAATTATTAAGACGACAATCTTGAAAATTAAGGGGTATTTTAGTAATTTAATCATAATAATTGGCTGGTCCGTCCGTTTTTTTTCCGGCCAAAAAATGAATATTGAGTAAAAACGATTTAACGGCTAATTAATACCAACCTCTTCCTCTGATCTCTCTGAAGAGGTTCTAGAGATCGGAGTATACGACGGCCTTCTGTGCGGTGGAGGAGTTTTCACCGGAGCTGAAGCTGGAGGCTCCGTTACCACCAAGATCTCAACAACATCAACATCCCACAAGAAAGAGTCCGATACATGAGGAGTGTCATGCGTAACAGAGTTACGCCACGGAGGAAGTCCACCGTTAGCTCGAAGCAAGTTGCCATATCTCGTCTTAAGCTTCATTTTGTCTCCTTCTCTCACCGGCTCCCACTCAACGGACGAGTCAAGACGACTAGGTTTCGATAACACCACTTTACACCCAGTGGCGCCGAGCAAGAACCGCTCGTTCGAAGCGGTAAGGTAGTTACCATAACAACTCTTCAAACGGATCACTTCGAAGGAACCACGAACCGGCTCGACGATCCACCGAGTTCTCTTGTCGGAACCATTCCGGTCTTGAGTCACCGTCTCCTCGTCCTCGTCCGCTGCTAGATATTTATCGTGGACGTTACGCATCCTAACGGCTTTGGCTTGGTTGAAAAACTCCATTTGCTGATGATTCTATCTAATTACTATTTCCTTCTTGTCAAGGCTTATGTATTGTGTTTTTTTTTCCACAAACGAATTAATGTGGAGTAAATGTGATATTTGGTGTTGTATTTATTATAATGGACCAAGTCCACAACGGCGCGCCGTGACGTGGACCTTTTACAACCGATAATATTGAATTAATGCAAGTTTTATAACCATGTGATGAAACGATTTTAGCCACTAGGCATGGAAAATTCCTGCTTTTTTCTTTTTTGTCGTCACATGGAAAAGTCCTGCCTAATTGACGTGTTTTACCAAATTTTTAATTTTCACGTCAGCTTCAAGAGAAGGAAAAAAAAAAAAAATATATATATATATATATATATAATAATTCGACTCATCCTTTAACCTTTTTAGTCTTTTACGTGTGTTTTCCCTTCTTTCCCGTTGTAACTCGTAACCCAGAGAAAAGAAGAGTATCAATTGAGGAATCTTACTATATATGTGCCACGTATGTCTACATTTTCTTGCTATGAAATTGAATCTAAATCAAATATACAGGAAATAAAGTGAAAGTTCTAAAAAGTGAAAAGAATTGATAACGTACCATGTTTTGATTTCTTTTCTTAATAGCGGGTACCATGTTATTAAAGTAAACAGGGAAAATATGTTATCCAAAAGAATATAGGTGAATAAGTGAAAAAGAAATGAATATGTATATTTTTTTATAAATGGAAATGAATATGTATTGCCCGTAAGAAAGAACAAGAGATGAGAGTGACGAGTGTGGGACTCTCCTTAAGGCTAAACCCTTAAGCCATGCCCCATGACAGATATATTGTAACTAACACGAACTTTTGAGACTACTTTTTCTCGTGTCTTTGATACTCTAACGTATACGGTCGTTGTCATTGGCTGGAAAAACTAATTGCGAGCCCAATGCAATCTGTTTTGAGTCTGCTCTGGTTTGGTTTTGATTTAAAATAAAACCTGATTTTGATTTTGCTTCGCTGGTCGAAATTAACCAAGAAATACAAAGGAAATCGAATCGGATGTTTCATAATTGCCTATAAATTATATGCAAATTCATAAACAAGCTCAAATAAGCGATCCAAACATAAAAGTATTTAAAACGATACAACTAAAACCAGGAGTGTATCTAGGCAGGTGCGAAAAGTGCGTTTACACTTTACACCGAACCCTTGGTCTGTTTAAGGATCTGAAATACTTAAAAATTTTACATGTAATTAATATATTTCATATGTTGAAGAGGGACCATAATATTTTTTACCATTTTTGAGCCTACTTAACTAAAACTGTCGGGCGGTAGTAGCTGATAATAACCAAAGGTAAATAGCTCGATTGGAAAGATATTTATGGATAATTCAAGAAGTTACATAATCAAATAGCAGTTGGTATGAATAAAATATTAAAAGTTAATCCGGATTTAGAAAAAATATAGACTTTGGTCCCGAACCTCCTAAAAAAATTATTTGGATAGACAGTCTAACACAAAAATTAAAATAGCCACAAATTTAACTTATTGAAAACCTTAATGTCATAATTTCACTAGTTACAACAACTAATATCACGTTATTTTTCATTTCATTAGTCAAAACAATTAAAACATCGTTTCTTGGTTAGTTCAGAGATTTAGATAACCCCTTTCATTTACATCTTTTCTTGTAAATCTAGATCCTAAACAATTTCAACCATTTTTATCGCCCCCTATTAAATAGATATATAACAGACTTTTCACAACCTAACAAATAATTAAGATTATATACGTTGTTTTAATTTAACTAACTAGAACGACTAAAACAATCCCATTTAATTAAACAATTTTATTTTTTTAGTATTTTCTCATCTCCCGGCCGTATTATTGATACTCCCTTTTTCTCCCGGCTGAAGAAAAAGCTAAAGCTTTTGTTTACGAAGAAGACTGTTCTTATTGATTCATTATTTTCAACATTTTTTGAAAACAGAGTCTTGGTTCTATTTTTATAAACTTACGAGAATAATAATATAAGGATGACAGCTTGATTGTTTGTTAAAGTTTTGCCAGCTCCAGTCTTGCTTTATCACGCGTTATTTTCCTTCAATGAATCAAACCGATTCTTGGTCTCAATTCTGAAATCTGTACGTTTCTTCAGCAGATTGAATGTTTGCAGGTTTTTGTTTTCTTCTGCAGGTGTTTGTTGAGGCAGAGACTCTGCTTCGGTCAGAGTCTTCTGTTTTGAAAGTTGGGGCAAAGCTTTGGATGGAGACAGAGGTTTCTTAACCCAGACCATTTCAGGTTTTGAATCCTTCTTGATACCGGCTACTGCCACTCTCTTAATAGTTTTGTCATTTGTTTATCCTTAAACAAACAATAAACGCTAAATCAAAATATATATTTTTAAAAATCGAAACTCACTATAAAGCATCCTAAATCAAATTATAACAACTACGTATAAGCATCATCAATTAGAAAACGCTCGGGCGTTTAGTCTCCTTTGTTCTTTCATGGGCTTATCATATCATTAACCTGAAGCCCATTTAGCAAATTGGTTTTTGACTTTATCATTAAACTGAAGCCATTTACCAAAATGGTTTTTCACTTCTTCTTCTTTTTTACTTTTGGTATAGGTTTTAGTTTTTTTGGGACAACTTCAGTAGTAATTTATTCAGTAGTTGTTTTTTGTTCTTTAAACCAAAAAAAAATTTGTGTTTAAAATTACTAAAATATATATATATATATATATTTTTCTTAATTAAATAGTGACTTGAGATTTTTCATAAGTAATACCAAAATATTATCAATTAATTTTATTTTTAGAATCATAAAAAATTATTGCATAAAATAATATCATTGTTGAGAAATATATATATATATATATAAGAAATTTTTTATGACAATTCATGTTGGTTTTGGTTTTTAATTAAAAATTGGTTAAAAAATTCTTGATGAAATAGCACTACTTGCAAAAAAGAAAAAAAAAAGAATCACGACAATTTGTTGGAAAACCCTATAGAATTTTGTTTTTGGATTTTGTGAAGGAAATGAAAAAATCTAGATTTCTTATTTTTAGGGAAACTATTTTGATCATAATCTTGAATGGGTAATAAATTGGTTTTTGCAAAATCAAAAACCAGTTGAGATTCTGCAAACAATCAAGGCCTATAGCTCATCCCGACATATAGCGAAGAAACGTAGATCATTACTTAGTAGATCCAATATAATGTTTCAATAAGACTATATTCTTATAAGATTAACCAGAAGAAGATTTTGCGTTTGCGAAAACTTTTTATATACAAATGCCCACATGCATTCCAATTAAATCCAGTCAATATTATTATTATTTATAAAAATGAAAGCAAACAAAATTAGAAAATTACATAATGTTGACATGTTGCTAAACAAATTGACAAAGTCTGAAGACGACTTAAACATCATGAATCAACCTGTCCCCATTGAACGCTAAAGGATCTCGACCACGTCAACATCCCAAACAACCCAACTCTGAGTAGCACTATGGTTAGGTGAATCATGAGTAACCGTATTCCTCCAAGGTGGCACTCCCCCATTGGCTCTCAAATAATTCCCGCCGTTTCTACTTCTCAACTTCACCTTTAACCCATCTTTCACCGGCTCCCATTCTCCCGCCGGCTCACCATCTCGGATCCTCCTTGACTGCACCACCTTATGCCCTGTCGCTCCCAACAACAACTTCTCGTTCGACGCGGTCAAATATCCACCGTGACAACTCTTTAACCGGATCGCCTTTTCGGACCCGGGTACCAATTCAACTCTCCAACGAGCCTCTTTAGATGACCCGTTTCGGCCTATTTTCACACTCTCTTCATCCTCATCTGCAATCAGATATTTTTTATCATGTGCGCTGCTTCGTAAACGTACCGATTTCGCATTCCGGAATATTTCAATAGCTGATACATTTGCTATTATTGTGTTCTTCGAATTTTTCCTCTGTTCCAAAGAAAAACTACCAAAAATCAACATTTCAATATATTAATGTTTCAAATGGAGATGTGCGGAACAACTCCATAAAAGTGCGGTACGGTTCTAACAAGTAACAAAAGTATTAGACATTTTGTTAATATTAAATCGTATTTCTAATTTGTGATTTGTGTTAGTTTTGTTACCATATAGATTTAAATCCGTATAATGCATGTTATTAACTTAAATGAAATAAATTATCTACAAGTCGTTAACGTACCTCTGTTGCTTTTGGGGATAATGTCCCCGACCATGACGGAGTAAACATAAGCTTAGGAGAAGAAACCGATGCAACTGACCCAGGATCCGACCCGATTGATTCAGAAGATCCAAACGTCGGTAATTTTTTAACCGGAGAGTCCTGATTTGACTCGTCGGAGACAGACGAGTTAAAACTCGAAGCCGGTGATGAAAAACGACCAGCAAACGAAACCTTATCAGGATTCTCAACGACCTCAACGGACCACAAGATCCATTTCTTCGTCGTTGACGTGTACGGCTCACTATCGTACGTCACTGAGTTTTTCCACGGCGGTGCTCCTCCGTTCCCGCGCAAATATTTTCCGTTCCACGACATGAGTTTTACCGGTAAGTCATCTCTGATTGGCTCCCAGTCGCTTTCGTACTCCGCCTGACGAAACGGCGGCGTTTGGATGACTTTCGCGCCGGTCATTCCTAATAGAAACGACGATTCACTCGCCGTTAAATACTTGCCGTAGCAACTCTTGAGACGGATGAAATTTGGCTTACGTGGCACCATCTCTACTGTCCATACTGATTGCCTTGACGTTCCGTCAGAGCTTTGACGGACGGTTTTTTCGTCGTCGACGGCATAGAGATACTTCTCGTGACAGCTCCGTAATCTAACGGCCGTGCCTTTGACGAATAACTCCATTTTTTTCCTTCTTGGTTAAGGACGCGGCGAGATTTTTTTTAATGGTTTTATGATTTAAGTCCATTTATGCGCCATTTTCCTTATTTATTTGTTTTCTAAGTATTACCATTTCATAAAATTAAATCTTGCGCGTAGATTTGTTGGGAGATTACCAGTTTCTTATTAATCTATTCATTTTCATAATATTTTTATTCTAATAAAGGATGAATTTATCAATTGAATTTCCAGGCTGTTGATTAATAGTCTCCGTGACTCGGTCCAGATCTTCCACGGAAAGGTACATTTTGTTTGTTCCTTTTTTATGATACTAGTTGTAATTTGTATAAATATTAAAAAGTCAACAAGCTTTTTCTTAACAAAGGGTTTTTAGGGAAAAAGAAAAAAAGATTTGTGTTAACCTATTACATTTTGACGACAAAAAAAACCTTAGGAAAAAGGTATATATTTGTCTAATTAAACTGTTACTTTTTATATGTAGATTTTACTGTATTTATATTCACATAATAATATAATCCACAAATATATTTAAAAAACTTATGGAAAAATATTCAGTGCTTGCAAATATTAGTCTAAAAATGGAATAAAATCTATTATATAATTTAGAACTTAATATATATTTAAATATTACAGATTTTTCACTATAGGTTTCTTATGTCTACATAATAACTATATTATTGTTTTTAGAATAAAATAATTGCGTAATATCTACGATAGATTCAATTACATTAACTTAAACACATGGGCTTAACTTAAAATTTAAGAGACTTTAAGAAATAAAAAACGTTGAAATAATTAAGGAGACAAAATAAAGAAAATGTAGTGAGTTTTCCAGTTATGGTCAGTCTTATAAATGATACTTTAAATATAAATCTATGATCTGATATATTATTTCATAAGCTTTCATACTGCACATTCGTGGTGCAACTACGCATGGGCCAATATTGCTGTGTCATTGTGTTTCTTGAACGATATATTGGGGTTTTAAGGTTGAAGATTTCAAGTAGGCCCAGTTAAATGGATCCAATAAAATCTATAATAACTCGCTAAGTATGTGTCAAAATAGAGGCCCAATGGTACAATTTGAAGTTTCAAAGGGGTCATGATTGAATGTAGAAACTTAATCACACAAACATCATTAAAGAGAGAGACCCCAAAAAAGGTCACCTTTTATTTACATTGGTCGCATCGCATTAATTCCCCTTTTTATTTTTAATCATGAATGGAAAGGCTCCAAATCAACGGTTGTATCATTGCTCCTTAGATTTTTAATGCAATCTTTATGTCTGAAGGACAAAACTAATATGTGAACAAATTAGCCACAGAGTCACAGTTTATTCATTCATGTATACGACTAAGAGCAAGACCCGCCGGATCAAGCCAACGACTTTATCTGTGGATTTCGCAGAGTGGATCTAGCGAAACAGATTTGACATGTTCGACAAGTCTAATTTAATGTGTTCTGTTAATAATTTGGATTATATATGAATTAATAACATAGAAATTTGCTATTTCACATCTCGAAGTATTTTTATAGATTTATGGTCGGTTGGTGTTGGGCTCTTTGCCAAACATTTCTGCATAATACTGTTAGGAAGTATGAGTTCCTTGTATAATTTCCAGCAATAATTCAAATACTGATATAAGCATCCACTTTAATCTGAACTATTTTTTCATTTTGTCTCAATATCTGCTGTCGCCTTATGACTTTTTCTTTTCGCTTCAATACTTTGGGGGCAATTCATTTGGCAGTTTGACAATAATTTTTTTTTTATAATTTGGATTAATTTGAAAAGAAAAGGAATACGCCAAGAAAAACTTTGCCTAGTGATCAAATATGAGCCTCAAAAGCAGTGACAAAAATGAATATGATCTAAATGTAGTTACATCTCACATATCTTATAGACGATAGTACCCTGATGATTTCTTTCGAGAGCATACGTAAGCTAGGAATGAAAATTTAAAAGAAATTATTTTCTGCCTCTCATTTTTGTCTCATTGGTTTCGATCTCTTTGAAAAAGAAAAGATTGATGGCCCAATAATTGTAATTAATTACATATGTTGGTGATCTAATATAATTGAAGATACCCTGGTACCAAAGGAATCTAGCTATTTCACTTTAGTATATTGATGTGTCTTAAGACTTTTTTCCTCATATTCATTTTCTAAAAAATTTCTGTATATTTTTCGATGTAAAATTTTATGCATATTTATATTTTATATGTAATCGAAGAATTGTTTGTTACTTTAAATTAAATTGTACGGTCTAATATTATAATTTACAACTGATCCAGTAATTAATACTAAAAATCTATTTTTGACTTAAATTATATTTATACAAACGTTATATCGTTACAACACTATATTTTTCTATAAATAAAAACTCAATGAAATACCCAACAAATAGGTGCTACTAACATTATAAACAAATAAATATATATTCTTCAAAAATTTTAACATGTTCGGTATCAAACTGATCCGCTTCTAAAATAGAGGAAATAAAATAAATATTTTATTCAAATAAAATAAATTAATATATAAATTTTTAGAACTAATATATAAATTTCCGCACATGTGTAGAATGTTGTTGACATTGCAAACGAGAAAAACCCTAAATGTTCTTGTATATCTCTAGGTGAATTGTTGTCTAGTATCCAGAATTTTGTGGCTAGGATTGTTCCGGTGACTAGAACAGCTCAGAGTCGGATTCCGAATAGCTCAGCTTGTCTTCTTGAGTTTAGTATAGATCGTTTGGCGATTACGAGCATTTCAGTCCAGAATGGATTTGCAAAGGTTTGAAATGAGGATTTTAGGTTTTGTTGCTCCTGAGACAAGTTTGCCTCTTGAGATACTTGCGGTGATTGCATCTTTGAGAGTTACATTGGTGTTTCGTTTGCCGTTACTTGAGGTTTGCTTTGCCCTCCATTGCTTGTGGAACTCTACTAAGGTTTTAGTTCCTTCTGGCGAATCTTCTAGCTCGCAGATAAGATCGAGTGCAAATTCGGTCTTGTTCTCGTTTTCAGGAATTGGGTGACCGAATTCGGAGAAGAACCGAGGGAGATGTGTTGGGGAGCCGCTGTAAACTGTGTTTCCCCTAGACAGAAAGATTAACCTATCGAGCAAGCCTAGGATTCTGTAGCTTGGCTGATGGATCGACATGATAACTATGCTGCTGCTTTGTGAGATTCTCTGAAGCACTTTGACAACCATGTAGGCACTAGTAGAGTCGAGACCAGAGGTTGGCTCATCGAGAAAGAGGATAATAGGGTCATGGATTATATCGGTTCCAATTGAGACCCGTCTCCTTTCTCCTCCAGACACACCTCTGTGTCCTTCATCACCAATCACGATTTTCGCTGCGTTTCTCAGGCCGAGCTGATCAATCAGAGCTTGAACCCGTGCCTTCTTCTTCTTCTTAGAAAGTGAGCTTGAAAGTTCAACATCCAAAACCCGACCCTGGTCATTCCTCTCATCTTCCACACTCATGAGAAGTTCTGCAAGTGTGACAGAGACTCGCGCTGTGTCTCTCTGACTTCTCTGAAGCTCGACTGATTTATGAATATTGTAAAACAGAGGGAGGCCATCGCCGTTGGTGGTCCGTGTGGCGGGAGATAGTTTACCGAGAAAACCAGACAGTTAATGTGTTTGGCCTCAGGTAACGTATCTAAAGGTCGACTTTATTGGATTTTTTGGATGGAAGAATGAGAGAGAAACTTGTCAATTAGTTTGGTGATCTCTAAGTATCTAACATTGAGTTTTTTTTTGGGTTTTGTAGCTTTTGATATGTACATACATTGCTTTTGTTTATATTTTCCTATGTATACAAATTAAAGTTAAGAGTAGGTGGAGTTGGGCAAATCTATAATGTATTCACAGATTTCCATCTATGTATGCATTTTTTCTTGGGGCTTAAGGTACTCTGTAAAAATAATCCTATTTAGGTGGTTTTGCTGTCAGTGAAATATTTTTACTCCATGAAATTGCAATAAGAAAGAAGCATATGTCAGGAATATTGTCTTCGATACTAACATTATTCTGTCCCATTGGAATTTAGTTTCTCGTTGTGTTTATCTCTATACTTTTATCCCAATTTGTGGTTATGTATCTGTAATTCTATATATGTCACGAATTCTTTTTTTATCTTTTGCATATAGTCATGACTTTTCTGTATTCACTCACTGGATGTAAGAGTTGTTTTCTATGCTGAACAAGTTCTAAGACTTTGTTTTTTTAATTAAAAACAAGGATAGATAGATTTTAGCTCTTTATTATCAATGAACTTGTGTTAGCGTCATTGATTTGTTACCATATAGATTCAAACCCGCATATTACATGTGACTAAAATATTACAAGTAACGGTGAGTTTTTGCTATCTTTAAACTAATGAGTCAAATTTTCCAAAAAAAAAAAAGACAAAAAGGAAAAAAGCATGA
This sequence comes from Cardamine chenopodiifolia, assembly GCA_963922655.1. Classification (NCBI taxonomy): domain Eukaryota; kingdom Viridiplantae; phylum Streptophyta; class Magnoliopsida; order Brassicales; family Brassicaceae; genus Cardamine; species Cardamine chenopodiifolia. The sequence continues at coordinate 16,610,044 of OZ000484.1, forward strand.
TACAAAACACTATAGTAACAATTTTTTTGACAATTTTATCTTTTCTTACTTCAATTTTAATCCAATTCGTCTTTTGTATATATTTATAAAATGCATAATTTATGATTTAACTAAATTCAAAATATAACTATAAATTATATATTTTTACCAAAATAAAAATTAAGCCCTAAATTATGAAGTAGAAAATCCAAACATTATGTTTTACCTACCAAAATATAATTTTTTCTGTGAACAAAACATAACATAGAAAGTGAACTGTATGGCATAATATAAAAAACTTAACCGATTAATGTATACTCGATCGTCGATAAAAAAAAATTTTAAAAGTATAGTCAATCTTCTACAAAATATATTTAAAATATATAAAAATAGAGCCTACAGTATATTCTTGATGTTTCATTTATTTTGTTAAATTACAATTAATTTATTACATTAAAATCCATAAGTCAAGAAATAAATACGAAAAGAAAAAATAAATTAGCAATAAAGCAAAGATATATAAACAAATAAATTACATAAGAATAAAATAAAAAATTGTGTTTGTCTTTGTGAATCTGTGATATATAATTGTTTTTGTATCTGTGTTATTATATAATTGTAATTGTCTGTTATATAATTGTAAATGTGTTATTATATAATTGTAATTGTCTGTTATATAATTCTATTTGTGTTTGTATTATATATTTGTGTGTTTGTGATATATATAGTTTGTGTTTGTGTGCTTTTGGTTTGTTTTTTTTGGTGCGCGTGATAGGTTTATGCTGTAAATGATGTGCGTGTGTTAATGTTATTAATGACATTATTGGTAATTTGATGACGTTTTTTTGCTAATAAAATAGTCCAGAAACCTGTAAAACATGGGGAAAAAAATTCAGCTAACAATAAAAGAAATATCAAACAACATATAAAAGAGAACAGAAGACTTAGCTTTACGTATAGTTGGAACCAACGGCAGTGGTTCCGACTGCAGTGCCAAATAAGAGAAGATTTAAAAATTCTTAATACTAACCCTTATTCACATTCCTAACAAAAATATGCAACAAAAATAAGAAATCCTTACCTATACTTTGTCAAGAGATCTATAATCTCTAGGATATGTGTGAATCTTCATACTAGTCATGTCCTGCACTAACAAAGTAAAACTTATATTGAAGCATCATAAAAATGATATATACTTAAAGAAAGCTCAAAAATCAAAAATCAAAAAAGAGTCTTACCAAATCGTATAATCTTTGATTCAAATAGTAAAGCCAACTTTGTTCCCAAGCTTGACTCTCATCTCTTCAATCACAATCACTTTCGCAGTGACCTAACAAAATTGTAAAAGTAATAATATGTGATTAAGTATGACTTCAAAATAATATCCCTATCTAAGACACTAATATTTAAACTTTAGCAGTAACATTTGGTGGGGAAAAAAAACAAACCTGGAAAAGAAGCGTTTTAGTTGTATGCAAGCAACTAAGGCTTATAATGAACTCAGGTATAGCATTGTAGTTCCTGCAAAATCATCATCTGACTCATCATCGTCCTCATGGTTGATGCTAACAAGCGGTATTGGAGTAGGAGCTGTTGCAGGAACAGAGTTTCCCTTTGCCTTGTCATCATGGTGCTAAAGAACGCGCTGCAAGTTGTCGTTCAGTGCCAATCCTTGACACATAAGTTCCTCATCTCTGAAAAAAAGAAAGATTCTCTATCACCTTTAGAAAAATCTATCAAATGGAGAAAACAGCTAATCCTTACGAAGTAGTGTTCACCAAAATTATTACACGTCTTTGATAAGTACGGCATTGCTCAACCAAGTCAACTATAAGTTCTTCTTTTATACCCTGTCACAGCATTTAGAACAGTGTGTTCAAATGAGATCAAGCAACAGAGCCATTAAATCTAATCATGTAATATTCTACCTCTGGATGACTTGGATCAAGAGCCCCAAGCATGTCAGTCAAAACATCAACTGATCCCTGAGCGCTTTGAATCTCTTCCATGCTAAAAAAGTGAAGATATTAAAGTCTATAACATGTTTGAGACACTGAATACTCATTTTATCCATAAGACGGGACTAGCAAACAAAATGATTGAATAGAAAGAAAACGGAAAATCCAACAAGAAGTGTGTACCTGAGCGCATAAGCATCATCTCTTTTGCAGAGAGGACTGGATGGCAGCATCTTCATCTGATGGAGCAGCGTGAGCAAATAATAGGCTTCTGAGGTGGAGTAAAGAACGGTACACTGCTCTCGGTTCGAGGGGGGGAATTCAATTCCTGCAGACTAAAGTTTTCAAAAGGCAAAACCAGTTATCTTCAAACACTGGTTTGTTCGAAATAATAAAAATTGCTTTGGTACAAAATAATAAAAATTGTATATACAACAAAAAACTCATGTAATACTTCAAACACTATCATTCAGACTTGAATAAAATTTGTTCGAAAAGAGAAAAAAAACCTGGACAACGGGGTTTTTTGGATGTGTGCAAGCAAGACTGGTCAACGCTTTCTACATCACAACCAAGAACGTTACAAAGATGACCAAACCAAAAGAAAGACAGAGCTAACATCATCTAATTCTTTCTCTTTAACATGTTTCAACAATGTCCGAAAGAGATAAATATTTGAAAACTCATTTACCTGAAAAATATGCCAAAACTCGTTAGTTTTTGCTTTTCTTTACAGCAATGGAACTACGGTCACTCCTCATGATCATCAAAATGAAAAACTTCAGCTTCTAGCTCAAGACCAATTATGACTTCACTGTCCATCTCATCCAAGTACACATTCTCTTAATCACATTAATTCAACTATAAAAAAAAAACTAAAGAGAGAAGAACATAACTTCCTTTGATTTAGTGCATAAAGTAGTTTTTGTTGATCTTGCTGACTGTGTACACTTTGATTGGGATAATGGTTTTGGTGTTTTGTATATATCACATATGTTATTAATGATGTCTGTGTTTTGTTTTGTTTGAGATTATGATTCTATTTTTTGTGATATGTTTGTGACATTTGTGGTAATTCTTATGTGTCTAGTTTTTTTTGGATAACGATTTTGATATGTTTGTGTAATGGCTCTTTTAGTTGTAATAACAAACTTGGAAATGACGTTTTTGGTGTGTATGCAATAGCACAGTCTTCTTCAGCCCATCTAGTATCTAAAATAACAGAGACATTATCAAAATTTAGAGAAATTAATATAAAAGCAGAAAACAAGAAGATTTAGCTAGTATTTGAGTTGATTGACTTAGCAAACTAGCTAAATCCAAATTAATATAAGAGTTACTGTTTTTTCCCAAAAAAATTCATAGAGAACAAAGAATAAGAAGAAACCTGGGGAACCTGAATATTTGTTTCACTCTCTGTCTCTCCGAAAACAATGTAGGAGTCACGAGATACATAGTATCTAATTCTCAAGAAAGATTGAACCTGAAACAATGAGAAACAACATTAGATTTATAGCATTATATACTCTCAGTTTATGTAAAGATAAAATTCAACGAGATAGTAACGAAATAATAAACAGAGATGAGCATACTAAACCAAAATAAAAACCAATAACTGAATAACAGAATTTGCACCCAATTGCATTTATCACTCTTCGGTCAGGACTCATGCTTTGGTCCCTGCCTTTGGGAGATACAGATCACTCTATTGCCTTAGGACTGTGTGATCTATCCTCCGTGCTTCTCTCTCTTCTCACTGGGGATCGTGATCAACTAATGAAAAGAAAAATAAAGAGTCAACCAAAGTGCATAAGCCAATTAAAAGACCAATAGCTTCGTGTAGAATTAGCATTGTTAATATTAGAACATTTCTCTTATTAATAATACCCAACAAAGCTCAGAACCACTTCTATAATGCTGCGGAAAACAGTCGTCTTAGTGCATGCTTAAAGACCAAAAACTAACACAATTCCAGGCAAAGCTCAGTATTGTTATAATTACACACAAAATTATCATTGTAAGGTTAAGTTTTTGGATTCTCATTTATATTCCGCACTTGCATTTATAAAACAATTTTCCAGAAGTCCAAGTTTACCACTAATCTGTAGCTGCGACCACGACTGTAACTACGGCTTGGGCTCCTTCGGCGACGAGGGGAGCGGGATTTCACTGGTGACCTGGAATAGCTTCCGGTCTGGAGTATTATAATCCAAAAGAGATGTGAGAAGAAGCTTAAAGGATAGAAGAAACTGTGCAAAAAACAAGGAATAGAAAATATAAGTACCTGGCCTTCTTTGGACTAGGACTCTTTTTGCAATTTCTCTCAATGTGTCCTCTTTCTCCACAGCGGTAACACTTGTTCTTCCAGTCTCCTACAGTGAAGTCTCGAGTCCAATGACCATCAACACCACAATTAAAACAGCGACCAGAACCAGGAGGTGGACCTCTGCTACCATGATCCCCCGAGAAGAACGAGTCGCCTATCATAAATGAATAAAGGTAAGACATCAGTAAATTTTAATCCACGACATCAAGCCAATGGAGGAACCACTAGTATAGAGACACAAACAACTAACCCTTCTTGAAGCTTCCACAGTGATGCGAGTTCCATCAAAATCCCGTCCATCCAAGTAGTATCTTGCGTCATCAGCATCACGAGGATCGCAAAATTCCTGTTCTCAAAATGTGAGTGCCAATGATAGATGCATAGTATATACAAGTTTGTCCACATGACTAACTTGACAAATCAAACCCATGGATAAAAAAAATGGGTATTATTATACTTACAACAAAGGCATAATCACGCTTCATATCCACGTTCCGTACTCTGCGAAAATTGTTGCCAGAAAATCAAGGCCATCATTACTTAAGGTACTTGGAAACACCATTTTGAGATTTGACGCCATTTCCATTAAAAACATGCAATAAATCTACAAACAAAATAGCCGATGCACTCTCTATACACCAGGCGAGAATATGCACCAATTACACCAAGTCTACCCACTCATCAAACATCTCTCCAGGTTAGGCAAACCCCCAGAAATCTTCAACAAGATCATTCAAGTTAACAAAAAAAAAATCCACTAAACCTAGATCCAGAATTTTCCCGCATGGATGCAAAGAAAGAAGTAAACGTATCCCCTTTAATTCTAATCCGATGCCCACTATCAAAGTAGAATCATCCCAGATTAATACCAAAGAACAAAAATAAGAAATTCAAACACATACATTCATCTCTTCAAACACACACAAAAATCAAAATAGGTCAATCAAAGCATAGAGAAAAAAAAGATTAATTACCTTCCATATCTGCTGAAAAGACGCTCAAGGTCTCTGGTACGAGTTCTTGATGATAAGCGACCAACATAGAGGCGAGTGTTTCCATAGCGATCATCATAGCGACGCATTATCAAATCGGAAAAATCTGCAGCATTATCAAATCGGAAAAATCTGCAGCATTATCTATATATATATATATATATATATCAAATTAGAAAAAGAATCACACTAGCCTATTAAAATCATATTAATAGAACACTAACTCAGACCAATACGAATTAGCCTATGTTACAAAAATCGAGAAACGAAGGAACCCAAAAGAAGAACATATTCAGGGAGAGATTTTGAATCCCTATTCAGATTAGCAGAGAGAAACCTATAAATGAAATCTAAACAGAAGAAACGAGAAACCACCAATTGAAATCCATAATCTAAAGAGCGAAGAACAACAAATCGTAACTCAAAGGATCCGATTAAAGATTCTTCATACCTGGAGATTGGGAAGGAGAGTGCGAATCGCAGTAACCCTAATAATTTTCGAAACCAAGAAAGTGAACAGCGGACAATACTGCAAAATAGTCTTACACCCCTATCTTATAAATGTCGAAACCACGACATTCAACGGTAGCAATTCGTTTGTGGTCGTTTCAATCGACGGTTTATATTTAACAGCAAGATAAGCGTCGATGTTACCGTTATAGTTGTCTCGCAATTTATTGGGCCTAATAGTACATGTCTTAAAGCCCATTAAAGATTTTACTTCAGTAGGTACGATTAATCATAATACATTCTCAGTGGATTAATTAAGACAAGATTCTAAGCCCTACAAATCTACAAACCTGCAAATCCATAATAATTTTGTAAAAAAAAACCTAACCTACACTAATTTAAGACCCGCTCCGCACTAATTTAAAATCCACTCCGCTAAACTCATAAAAATATGATTTTCATAACCTATATCCGTCGTCCCGCAGCGGAGAAAAACTTACATTTCCATCATTACGTTTAACAAATAATAAAGTAAATGTTTCCCACGTCTTTTCTCCATCTCCTCTGACACATAGTGTTCAACGAAGGTTATTGATTAAAGATATTTCTAATCTGAAGATACTTTTTGCTATTACCCAAAAAAAATTATATCAAAAAGAAAAAGAAATATATAAAAGTAATATGGCGAAAAAAGTAATAATCTGAATACGTGAGCTTTTTTCCTACTTTTGATTAATTTGTAGTGTATCATGACTATAGTTTTTTTTTTAAAGCTATCCCTCCTAACTTCTCATATCCAAAATGAATATGAATTCGAGTTTAACTACCTCGGAACAAAAGAAAAAAATAAATAACAACCAATTATTGAGAAAAATGTTAATAAAATTACGCACATTCAAATTTGGGTTATCAATTTTCGTTAATTATGTTTTTTTAGACATGAATTTTTGTTGATCCACCCAAACAAAACATATCGTTAAATCCGATAACAAAGAAACTAACTGACGTTATTCTATCGTTAACCACTCTCCGTTAATAACAAACGACATCGTTTTGAAAGGAAGAAAATGTCAATAAATTCACAAACTTTCAAATTTAAACCATTTAAAACATTAAATTTGTTGTAAGACATTTAAATTATCAATTTTTGTTACTTACGTTTTTTAGACTTAGAACTTTCGTTAATCCAACCAAACCATTCAATAGAACAAAAATTGCAAAAAGTGTTTTTATCATTATATCTATACAATCATGAAATAATTTACAAAAATCAAATCCAATTAATTACGGTTAAAAATTTTTAAACCATAATAAAAAAAATAAACCGTACCAAACCGTATTTCAATCGGTTTCTAAATGGTTAATTTTTTTTTAAATCAAAAAATTGTTAAATATGTATTGTTTTCTTTCTCAATATGTATTGTTTGTATTTTTATAAAAGAATGTCTTTAATCAGTATATATCTATACAATTATGAAATAATTTACAAAAATTAAATCTAATTAAAGTACGGTTAAAACTGTTAAAAGCATAAAACAAAAGAAATCAAATTGTGCCAAACCGTATTTCATTCGGTTTCTAAATAGTTTAATTTTTTATAAAATTGAAAACCGTTAAATATGTGTTGTTTTTTTTTTCAATATGTATTGTTTGTATTTTTTTTTATAAAAGAGTGTATTTAATCATTATATATGTACAATCATGAAATAATTTACAAAAATCGAATCAAATTAATTATGGTTAAAACTGTTAAAACCATAAAATAAGAAAATCAAACTGTACCAAACAGTATTTCAATCGGTTTCTAAATGGTTTAATTTTTTGTAAAACTGTAACCCGTTAAATATGTATTATTTTCTTTTTCAATATGTATTGATCTCAATCGGTTTGGTTTGATACGGTTTGATTTTTTTTGTTTATGATTTTAACAGTTTTAACCGTAAAAACATACGCAACAAAAATTAGTAATTTAAATGGTTTACAACAAAATTTAAGTTTTAAACGATCTAAATTTAAAAATTTGTGATTTTATTAATATTTCTCCCTCTTCAAAACGATGTCATTTTGTTATTAACGGCGATTGGTTAATAATAGATTAACGCATATTAGTTGTTTAATAATTATTTGTATGAATCAACGAAAATTCATGTATGAAAATATTATAAAAAAATATTGATAATTTAAATAATTAACACTGAAGGGAGAGTTCCTGATTTTATTGACAAATTTTCATGAATTATTAAGAATTATTGAAATATATATATATATATAAATAAAAGAATTGAACAAAAAAACTGAGAGAAACTCTGAGTTCCGAGTTCCTAAACCTTCACGTGCGTCTTCTCCTTCCTCTTCCTCACAACACTCACCACTTCAAAAAAAACTTCAGTCAACAGATTCAGAATCAGATCTCTTCCTTCTCCATCACATGTCTCCTTCGTGGCGGTGCTTTTCTCTACTCATCTTTGTTCTCACCATTGTTAAAACCTCCTTTACATCTCCTTCATGCTCTTCTTCTTCTTCCTTTCATTGCCCGCCGTTTAACTCCTCTCCGCGGTATCCATTCTCTGCTTCTCCAGGATGTGGCCACCCTAATTTCCAGATCCAATGCTCATCTCCACGCGCCACCATCTCAATCAAAAATCTCAATTTCTCCATCCTCCATTACTCACCAACCTCCTCTTCTCTCACCCTATCACCCATCACAAACTCTAACCGGAACAACACAAACTGCTCTTCTCTCCGGTTCTCTTCCTCACCAAACCGGTTCATCGACTTAACCGGTTCACCTTTCCGAGTCTCAGACTCTTCTTGCTCTCGTCTTTCCCTTCTCCGTCCTTGCTCTCCTTTAACTCTCCCTAACTGTAGTCACTGTCCTTGGGATTGTAAACTCTTGAAAAATCCGGGTCGGATCCTTCACGGTTGCGAATCAACTCACGGGTCGTTGTCGGAGCAAGGCTGTCAAGGAGATCTCCTTAGCTTTCTTCAAGATTTATTCACTAGATTCGGATTTGAAGTTGAATGGGACGAATCTCAAGATCTTTACTTCACCAAATGCAAAGATTGTCAACTCAAGAATGGAATTTGCGGATTTAATTCGACCCACCCGAATCAAGATTTCATCTGTCTCCACAAATCAAGACCCGAATTAGTAACTCAAAGAGACAAAAGAGTCAATCATGTTGCAGTATTGTCTCTTATCTTTGCTTTGACTTGTCTTTTGCTTGCTGTCTCCGTCGGTGTAGCGATTTTCCGATCACGGAGAGCTAGTTTCTTGTCTTCAGTTAACGAAGAAGATCCAGCTGCTCTCTTCCTCCGTCGTCACCGCTCCGCCGCTCTTCTCCCTCCGGTCTTCACCTTCGAAGAGCTCGAATCAGCAACCAACAAATTCGATCCCAAACGCAAAATCGGTGACGGAGGTTTCGGTTCTGTTTACTTAGGCCAACTCAGCGACGGACAACTCCTCGCCGTTAAATTCCTCCACCATCATCACGGCGCCACCGCCGCAGCCACCGAGCATTGCAAAGCATTCTCAATGAAATCTTTCTGCAATGAGATCTTAATCCTCTCTTCAATCAATCATCCAAACCTTGTCAAGCTCCATGGCTATTGCTCTGATCCTAGAGGTCTTCTTCTTGTTCATGATTACGTCACTAACGGTACTCTCGCTGACCATCTTCACGGCCGGAAGTCAAAGATGACGTGGCGTGTAAGGCTAGATATTGCTTTACAAACGGCTTTAGCTATGGAGTATCTTCACTTTTCCATTGTTCCACCGGTTGTTCATAGAGATATAACTTCTTCGAATATATTCGTGGAGAAGGATATGAGAATCAAAGTTGGAGACTTTGGTCTTTCTAGGCTCTTGGTGTTTACGGAGACGACGGCGACTTCAGCGTCTTCTTCTGATTACGTTTGTACCGGACCACAAGGTACACCTGGTTATTTAGACCCGGATTATCACCGGTCTTTTCGGTTAACGGAGAAGAGTGACGTGTATAGTTACGGTGTCGTTTTGATGGAGTTGATTACGGGGATGAAAGCTGTTGATCAACGGCGTGAGAAGAGAGACATGGCTTTGGCGGATCTTGTTGTATCCAAGATCCAGATGGGTCTTCTTGATCAGGTGATCGATCCGTTGCTTGCGCTTGATGATGATGATGTGGCGGCGGTTACTGACGGATTCGGTGTTGCGGCGGTTGCTGAGCTGGCGTTCCGGTGCGTGGCGGTGGATAAGGATGATCGTCCGGACGCTAAAGAGATTGTCGAGGAGCTGAGGAGGATTATGAGCCATACACGTCTGACGGAAGATGACGTGGCGAAAGATTGACTGTTGGATTAGATTACGGATGACGTAATGTGAATGGGATGCAAGTAAGAGTGTTGACTGGTCTCATGTGTCCGTGTTGAAATTGTCGGAAACTGCCACACCTTCTAAACCAACTAGAAGGAGACTCACATGTGTGTATGTGTGAGTTGTGACGTAATCCTAGTACACACCACTCGACTCGAAGTTTGTATTTTATGTTTATAGATCTGGAAAAATGATTTTGTTGTTTCCCGTAACCGTAAGGTATCAATATTGGAATACCAAAATATTTACGATATCAAATCGTGTTTTCTGTCTAAATATGATTCTTAACTCGTAGCGAGTGTACCAATTAATAATAATAACTTGCAAGTGTATCACTGAGACACTAAATTCTAAAAAAAGAAAATTTTTTATAACTGAATAGTACAATTGGCATCACATTACATTGAGATCAAACATATAAAGATAGGATAGCTATTGTGGAATAGCTTATGGAATGGATATTTTTAAGAAGATTTAAGATCAACTCAAATCTAGTGAGATGCATAAAATTATACAATTTTTATCCACTATGTTGTAGCTGATTTGCTGGTAGTTATGAAAATATTAACTAATACACAAAATTTCACAATCCCTATATAAAGTAATTCTATGTAACACATGCACAAATAAAGACAAAGAATTGTTTATATGACAACCACAAAGCCATAAACCGCACCATATATTTTAACGACCCTAAACCACACAAATAAAGACAAAGAATTGTTTAAATAACAACCAGAAGATCTTCGGCAATATAAATGTTTTCCTCAAAGAAGCTCACTCTGATCTATATAATTTGCATGAAAGCATGACCTACCCTAACTTTTTTCAATGTCATTTTCTAAAGAATCAGAAATATGAAGAATTGTGTCATCCTCCCATCCCATAGCCCATCATCCTTCTCGTGCAACATCTCCAAATAATTGTTCTAATTGTAGAAAACCTTCTTTAACTCTATCACACCCATCCACTTCATTTTCATCACCAACTCTTGTACCGCAAGCTTCAGAACTTAAACCATGATTCTGATTAGTCTTCCCATTCTCATTTTCGAGATTTTCCACACAAAGGTTTGTTCCTGCATCTGTTTCAACCATGTTTTGTTCAACATCTCCAATCGTACGACAACACATGTCGTATAATTGATCCAAAATATCAAACTAAACCATTGCGAGTTTTACAAAATTCGAGTAGCGAACTTACCTCTTTGCAAGTATTCCTTCTCAGCTGATTCTGGATTTGGATATCTAAAGTTCTAGAGAGAATTAAGTTTCATGGCTATAAATAATAGAGCCATGAACTCGCATATAAGAGTTTTCTCGTTTAAGTATTACCTGCAAACAATTAAAAATATATTTTTTTTATCCAGTCGATATTAAATCATTTATTTACCGAATTCATTTACATCATTTTCTACCATTGATTTCCACCATCTCCTATGATCTGATTGGCTTCAGTTCCCATAGCAAATCTAATGACCAGATAAACCAACCTGGTTCTGGTTGTGATAAAGTTGCACAAAGTTACGAACTAATGAAAGTATACCAAACTCTTTGCATCTCATCCAGCCTTCATACTGTTTATATGCTGTCGCAAATATTATAACACCATTGTTTAAAATCTCCTGAGGACACGTTATCCCATTTTTTGCCTCTGGTTTATCAAACTTTTCCTAGAAAATCTACTGACACTAGCGACAACAAATTTGGGAAAATTCTGTTAGTGATAATTAAAAGAACAGGCCCGAGATCCCCTTGGTGAAGATGTTGGCATATTGTTGTGCAACAGGGATTGATAATTGTACAAAATACATGTCAATCTCGATAGGCGTCGTTCGTTGATGATGAACTGGGTTCAAAGAGAGATAGAAAATGCTTGCGTTTAGATTAAGCAATAAGTTGTGCAGCCTAATAGACTCGAAGACCACAGTAGCCGCACCACGATATTCAACCTCAGCAATAATGTGTGATATTGTGAGTTGTCTCTTAGACGACCATGAGATCTGATTATCTTCCAGGTATACACAATATCTTGGCTTTGAGTGGTAAATAGTGGGACAACATGCTCAATCAACATATGTATAGACCATTCTAGTTGATCCAAAAAGTTGCAGACCATGTGCACTTATGTCCTTAACGGTACCGTGGGATCTTTTTCAAGGCATTGAAGTGAGCTTTTTGTGAATAAAAATAGTGAAAGTGAAGTATTGATTTTATTATATTTCTAGCAAATAGTAACTCTTACAAACAAAAGTTTTAATAGACAAAAAAACACAGGAATCAGATTCCCACAAATTTATCTCCATCGCATATATTCTTCAAGAAATGCAATTACTAAACATTAAACTTCTTTTTGGCGAACTCAATAAACTCTTCGACGGTAGGCATGAAAGGTTTCACAGCTTCATGGGCTCTGAACTTCTCGGCCCACTTGAGCAGACCTGGTGTTGTATCAGGACTCAAAAACTTAACACCTGAAAAGGCCTCGATAACAGAGAGTGGCCCAACTATGGCACCACATGCAATGTCTACGAACCCAATGTTTTCCCCTCCAAAGAAGTCTCCGCCTTTGCTGCTCTTTTGAAACGCCCCCTCCAAAGCCGCAAGACACTCCATCAGTTTCGGCGCTAACTCCATCCTTGCGGCATCGTCTTTTGCTCCGGCCACCGCATCGATCGATTCAAAGCACTGTTTCATGTTCAGAATTTATGATATAAAATTTAGACTTTTTTTTTGTTGGTTAAAGTAATTTAGACTATTTTCATAACGATTTTTTGAAATTTTTTTTGATTCGGTACGTTCTGATTGTAGGATTCTTCATTAAATTAGTCAAGAGTCAGAATCCAATATTTCCAATTTTCCACAAATTTAATTGGTTTTTTTTTTTTAAATAAAAAATTAAAACATCCTTAAAAAATTCTTAAAACATTTGTTTGCCCAAAAGGACTATTAAGCCGAAGATTTAGAACTTCTTGATTACCAAGAAAAAAAGAAACAGAACATAAACTTCTTCGGCCTATAGTCTTTTTGGGACAGGACTCTAGCAAAATAAGTTGGCCTCGTCCCTGCTATAAGTAAAATTTGAACCCATGACTCGAATGATCGAAGTATATTAATCAAAATTCAATACCCTATAGTTTTTTTAATATTAACGGAGAATACTAAACATAAATTCAGACAAATCTCTAAGACAAAAGCCGGATATTGTTACCATTTAATGTGTTTATGGTAGCTAATTGTGATTGAAATCGCAGTAAAACTGTTTATAATTAGTAATTACTACCAAAACTAAATATTTAAATCGAATAATTGATATCTAACTCGTATGTTTACCTTTCCATCAACGAAGTGCGCCCAAAAACGAGCAGCAGCACGATCAGAGGGTTGAGAAGGAAGGATGGAAGGTTTGGACGGCCAGGATTCGTCAATGTACTGAACAATGTTGAGAGACTCGCAGATTGAATCGTCTCCATGGATGAGAACAGGGACTTTCTTGTGGATAGGGTTGGACTTAACAAGAAGATCACTCTTCGATTTCAGAACATCGGCTTCTTCTATGTACTCGTATTCAACGGACTTGAGGTGTAGAGCGACTTGAGCCCTTAAAGCGAATGGGCTTGCCCATGTTCCCAATAGCTTCACACTGTTCGAACCATTCTGAGCTATCTCAGATATTTTCCTTTTTTTACTTTGAATTTTGTCTCGAGACATGGAGTTGTCTGATTTTTTGGTTTTTGCCATCTGAAGAAGAAGAAGAAATTATCTGTTATATCGATTTAGTTTTGGGTGACTGTATATTTATAAAGGAACAATTCGATTGAAAAGTTTCTTCAAGTGGCATTTCTGGCGGCTGAGTATATATTTTCTCTCTTTCTTTATTATTTTTGTTACTATTTTCTGGTCAGCTTATTATTATTCTATAGTCTCCCTTTTAGATTTGACTTTTCACTTGACAAAAAAATCGAAGATATGATTTTGAAAAATTATAAATAAAGATGTATCGTTGGAAAATAAGGTGGTTGTAATTTGAACGGCACTGGACTTCTGAAGTGTGTCAGGATTGACTGTTGACTAATTACATTTATTAATTAACTCATTCTTTTAATCAAAATATTTCTATGGTTGGTAGACGGTATAAACTCCACCTTAATTCAGTCACTATAAAATTCTACAGGAAAAAAATGGTGCTACACCCGTAGCCAATCGCTCCTGATTCTTTATTTAAGATACAATCTGATCTATTAATATAGTATCTAAAAATGATGTAATTGACTTATCACCTTTAACTAATAGTGTACGTAGAAGATCCAAATTTCAATTAATGGAGTATCTAGATGATGTAGTATATTAAATTTTTATGTCTAGTATATTTTCCATGAATTACATAAATCGAATTAATTATAATGACATGAGTGCAACAAGTAAGCACCATATAATATAAAGAGGAATTACAAAATATCATAACCTTAACTTCATATGAATATATATATTAAGCCATATTTTACTCACAAACAACATTTACAATCAATAACCACTTTCCATCGACTTTTATACTTCCTCTACAAAAGGAAAACAAAATATTTGAATGCTCACAAAATTGGAGAACAAAAGAATGACTATATTTTTGGTGATGATGTTGACAATTGGAAACTTTATGGTCGAATCAGAGGCTTTAGAAAAATCGTTTATATCCAATGATACCAATCAACTTATATGTCCAGACAGATGTTCCAAAGACTATGAAAGATTTTTCTTAAGGTAAAATCAAACATAATCAACAAAAGTGGTTGTTTATGTGAAGTCGGTTGTGTTACTCATCGTTCTGCTTCTGTTAAAGATCTGAGTGAGTTTTTCGCAACAATAATAAATTTTAATCTTCTTATAAAATTATATTATTTTCCTACTTCACATTGAGCAACTTTATTGAGCAACTATATATATATATATATATATATATATTGATCTTTGTAGTTCTTATTGTTGCGTTGGTGTTATGAACAAAACAGATATTGAGGCATATGTGGAGAAGGTTGTGGTAAATGTGAGTTCGTTCAGACGTATGCTATACAAAGAAGTTAAAGAACTGAAGACTAAATTAATTTGTTTATTCTAAATAGTTCATGTTTAAATAAAGATAGTATAAATCTTAGGTAATTTTGTTTAGAATTCGCATATAGAACTCAACTTTTCAACTATCGTATGAATAATTGTTTAACAACTATAAATTGATAAGCTTTTAATTTCAAAATTTGATCAGCTTTTAACTGATTTAATAAATAAAATAAAAAATTTATATGGCCAATGTACGTCCCGAAGTTATGCGAAATATCATAGCCGTCCATACGAATAATCAGACTCTTCGTGGTGATTAACAAAATCGTAGCCCCTAAATTTGCATTGATATCACATTTGGACGCTGACAAATCCGTTTGGCAGATCTAATAAAAGTAATAAATCTACTTGAATAAGTCTTTTATGCCATATCATCATCTAAAAGGATAATGTGTTAATCTCAAATGTCCATCTTTTCATCCTCCCTAGTAAAATTTACTGGTTGATGCTTGTAATACTTGTTTTGTCCTTTTCATTTTTTATGTGGGATATTTTAACAGTTTATATAACAAAAAGGAGAATACACATAAACCACACAAATAAAGACAAGGAATTGTAAGCAAATCAAATTTAATGTTTATTATAATTTCATATAACGATTTACTACGTTTCTCACAAATTACAAACCGCAATTTTACAAGCCCAAAACATAAATCAGGTTTTCACACATATAATATTTCTTTTGATAGGATCATACAAAAGATGTAATCACTAAACATTGAACTTCTTTTTAGCGAACTCGATGAATTCGGGGACGGTAGGCATGTAAGGTTTCACGGCTTCATGGGCCCTAAATATCTCGGCCCACTTGAGTAGACCCGGTGTTGTTTCAGGACTCAAAAACTTTACACCTGAAAACGCTTCAATTACAGAGAGTGGGCCCACCGTAGCCCCACAAGCTATGTCAACAAATCCAATGTTTTCTCCTCCGAAGAAGTCTCCGCCTTTGCTACTCTTTTGAAACGCCTCCTCAAGCGTCGCCAAATTCTCCATCAAACTCCCTGCTGCCGCCATTCTCACGGCATCGTCTTTTGCTCCAGCCAACGTATCGATTGATTCAAATAACTGTTCCAATATTCAAAACATGTATTTATATTCTCAATTTTAATTAATAGTGTTAAGATATAGACTATTTTTGTTTAGTCTTATAAACATTTTACACGTAAAAAAAAAAAAACTAAATCGTTTACCCCTAAAAACTTTAAAAACTAGAATTGTCTTGGGCGAGTGAAACTTCACATTTGTTAAAAGAGTGACAATTTCTTAAAATTGACATAATTACACTAATATTATATATTTGTTTTCATTCTTCTTTTTCACCACCCTAACATTTATAATTTCCCACTAATTAAAATTTATGTAACTAACTCGTTTATTACCTTTCCATCAACGAAGTGGCCCCAGAAACGAGCAACCGCACGATCGTAGGGAAGCGAAGGGAGGATAGAAGGATTGGACGGCCAGGATTCGTCAACGTACTGAACGATGTTGAGAGACTCACAGATCGAGACATCACCATGGATGAGGACAGGGACTTTCTTGTGGATAGGGTTGGCTTTAAGAAGGAGATCACTCTTAGAGTTCAGAACATCGGCTTCTTCAACGTACTCGTACTCTACAGACTTGAGGTGTAGAGCCACTTGAGCCCTCAAGGCGAATGGGCTTGCCCATGTCCCTATTAGCTTCACACTCTTGTTTGAACCGTTTTGAGCCATCTTGGATATTTTCTTAATATTTCTTTTTGGTATATATATCTGAAAGTGAGGAGCTGTGTGTGAATTGAATGAGTGTTGGAGGGTGCATTTATAAAGGAACAATTCGATTTCTATTTCTCATGCTTGCGGACATCTTGGCGGCTGATTTATTAGTATTCTAAGTATATTTTTTATTACTATTCAAAGATTTTTATTTTTGACCCTTTTTCAGCTATTTGGTTTTTCATTTGACAAATAAAAACAGAAGGTTTCATTTTCAAAAGTACTAAATAGTATTTTTAATGATCGGTTGTTAGAAATTAAGATGGTTTCTGTTGACCCGTGCTGGACTTAGGAAGTGTGTCAGGATTGACTATTGACTAATTAGAACTATTTTTTTGAAAATTAGGTGAGCAAAAAATTTGTGGAATAACAATGCAATTAAAAAACAACATTTACCATCCAATTAATTTTTTTTTTTTGTGGAATAACGATGATTTTTTTTATTTAATGAAGTCATTTGACACGAATACTCTTAACATGTTTAACTATATATAAGGTGATGAGATCACTCAAACGTACATGTTAGGTGTTGAGATCATTCAAGCGTACATGTTTAAAATTTTAACCGAGTAACTGTATATTACCTGTTCTCTTTCGTTTCGTATCCATGTCGATATTAATAAACCGATTAACTGACTATTAACAGTTTAACCGGTTAAATCAATAAATCATTGTTTTACATGAAACCTATTTTTAATAAATCACACAGCACAGGACAAAATTTGAAACCGAATTATACTACGACAGCAACTCTAATTATGTCCAATACTACAAATCACGATCAAATATTAAATAAAATTAGTATCAGTGTTTATCAATTATTCAAATTGCATAATTATGTGAAAATAGCTGTAACCCTTAGATTGATACCAAGATATTCCAAAATACTACTGGATACGCCACATCAAATTACTTAATATTTTGTTTTGTACTTTTGTTGTTATATTCGCCACGTGCTGTCGCTTAGCAAATGAGAAAGAATGAAGATACCTAGCAATAACATGGATCTGTCATCGCCATTTCGCGGCTATTTCCTTTTGGAATTATCTAGTCGCCACTTTTGAATTCCATATATAATTGAACCTACGACCAATAGACAAAAAAAATAACATTATGATGTTTACTATTATATGCAGATCAGTGTGTTTAAACTAATCTCGTGACATTTCTTTTTCCTTTTTTAAGTCGCTAAATTTGTTTTGATTATTTTCATTTTGGCATTGACCATTATGGCGACTTGGCGAGAGCATGCTTCACGGAAAAATACAATTTACAGTAACAAGGGTAAACAAGATTTTCAACGCCGTGAAAAAGGAGTTCTAATAAATTTATATATTCATATATTTCTTTTTATATTCTTTCTCAAACTTACTAAACTGCTCATTAAGTTTGCGCAAACAGATCATGTAATGGTTTCACTATGACTATAACATAGACCGACGTTAAAGAAAAAAAAAAGTCAGTCCACTGCATTGTCCTCAAACAATTTTAAAATTCTTTCAGTCCATTAATATGTTAGCTTTTTTTTTAATTACTGATCCTAATATTTTTCTTTCGACCCGCCAATTACATTGAAACCTTAATCTTTAAATTGATAAATTTAAGTTATATATCTGTTTAAATTTTAATTAATGGCATATTTGGAACTTGGAGATCGATGTATCGCCAGATTGGATTTGGCTACGAGGATGAAGTGTTAATATCTAGTCGCCATCTCGTTACCTTTTTTGATGTTTTGCAACTAAAAGGTTTAAGTAATTGATCAGGATCACATACATAAATAACCATTTGCATGTGGCCCCTAATTTTAGAGATCTACTTCTAAAATATTATACAGAACCGTCTTAAATTATTTATTTATTTATTTATATTTTGGTATTTTGCATTTCTAAATGATAAGGTTTTTGGCTTTAGATATCTTGTATGCCTCCATTTTATTTGTTCCGTATAGAGGAGAGCCATAATTATTGTAAGGGACCGTCCCTAGAGCTGAGTAATTGTGTGGTGAGTGTTTTTAAATTTAATCAGTTCAGGTATGATTACTCCTGACTAGTTGGCCCACAATAATTAATTGAACATTAATTCTAGTGGTGCTATACTTTATCTTCGTCATGTCACCATCTAGCTATGTGTATTTATGAGGTTTTTTTTTATTGTGGCGAAGCTTCCCTGCTCAATAGATTTTAACTTCAATCATAAGATGCTAACATCCTCGTACCTTATTGTCAAAAATTGATTAATTTTCCCGCATAATCAAACCCATTTATACATCAGCTATATTTAAGGAAATTTTGATTTTGAGTACCCAAGTTTTTACGTACCAGGATTGATTATCTCTGCATACATACATTACATATAAAACTTTAAAGGTAAGAAGAACAAAAAAAAATAAAAAAACTTTTTGACTGTGCCTTTTAAGTAATCGAGTCTACATCTTATTTCTCGATCTCGATTATGATAATTTGTTCGTCGTTTATTTTTTTTAAAACAACAAAATATTATTAGTCCTCGGTTTTTATTTAAAGATTGAAGTATTGAACTTGAGCTTAGCGAACTGGACCAGCTTTTCGATATCGGGCATGACAGGCTTGACTGCTTCATGTGCGTAGAATCTGTCTGCCCAATGGAAAAGACCTGGTGTCTTGCCCGGATGTATGAACTTGACGCCGGAAAATTTCTCGAGAACCTTAAGAGGACCCAACATAGATCCGAAACCGATGTCAATGAATCCTATGTTGTCTCCTCCAAAGAAGCCTCTTCCTTTGCTGCATTCTTGAAACGTTTCTTCCAAAAGAGCCATACACTGCTCTAGCTTCGCCATCGCCGCCTTTCTTTCATCCTCGTCTTTTGCAACAGCCACTCCATTGATTGATGTGAAACACTATTAAAAGATCAAGAAAGAAAAAAAAAACTGATTAATTTTATGATTCATGCAAGTTACTACAAAACTTAAAACACTTGGAAAGACATTCCACAACCAAAAATAAATTAAGTGTATGTAACAAATATTAAAACTTCGTTAGAATGCTAATTCAAAAATATATCGATGTGAAATTCTTAACACAATTTTTTTTTTGCCAAAATAAAAGCAGCTTCTCCATGGATTCATGACTTACGTGTTCATCGATATAGAGGTCCCAAAAGCGAGCGACGGCACGATCAAATGGATCAGAGGGAAGGATGGGAGGACCGGAGAGCCAAGTCTCATCGACGTACATGACGATGTTAAGTGATTCACGGATTGGTTTGTTGCCATGGATGAGGATAGGGATCTGTTTATGGACAGGGTTATAGTTTAACACGCTCTCCGAATTCAAAGTATCTTCTTCTTCTAGATACTCGTACGGTACATGCTTTAGGTTAAGTGCGATCCGAGTCCTCAGCACGAAAGGACTAGGCCATGCTCCTAATAGCCTTACGTACTCATCATTGTTCGAACCATTATTCATTACACCCATATAATATACTTTTTGGTTTCTGAA
The DNA here is from genome assembly GCA_963922655.1 of Cardamine chenopodiifolia. NCBI lineage: Eukaryota > Viridiplantae > Streptophyta > Magnoliopsida > Brassicales > Brassicaceae > Cardamine > Cardamine chenopodiifolia. The sequence goes on from OZ000484.1 coordinate 16,630,453, forward strand.
TATACGATAGATTGATCAAACTCACTGCTCTTGTGTTTTTTTTGGTGGGATTTAGGAATGAAACAGCTGTGGTTTGATGAGGTTTGGTCTCTGTTAGGCCTCTATATATATATATATATATGGGCATGCTCATATTTAATTTTCTTTTCTTAAACTTCGGCACGCATGTCGGTCAAAAAAAGCTTCGGTATGCATATGCCTCATAATAACAAAATTATAATTAAAAATATAAAAATAATTAAGATTCAAAAAGAAATAATAATAAAAAGGTTTTTATTGGGTCGGTAGGAGATTCAACGAGACAAGAGAGTCCAGGAAAAGTGTAACGAGTCCGGTTTAGTTGCCTGATCTGCACCGTTGCTAAAGAGTGGGACAAAATATATTATTTTTTTTCTTTTGATAAAGGGACAAAATAGTTGGAAGCAGGTTATTTTAATCTCTCTCCTTCTTCTCCTGCTAATTAGTTGGAAATTTTCTTTTTCTGGATAGTTGGAAGAATGTGAAGTTGATAAATTAAAATAGTTAAAAATGTTATAAAACTATATAATAATAAGATATTATTTTGTATGTTTATAACATACATATATATGTAAAAAAGAAAAAAATGAAAGATGTAAGAAGTTTTTCTTACTATTCTTCTCTTATTAAAACAAAGTTCTAAAAGATGAGAGGATAAGAGATGTAATAGAAAATTGTTTTCTTATTATTCTTTTAACGTTACAACAACTTATGTATATGGATGGATTACTTAATCCTTAAATAATAGATAAAATATATATATATTTAGATAATTACACTTAACATTAACTCATTTAATACATGGATAATCACAATCAATACTATCAACATATTAATGAATAATCACAAACATAATTATCCAAAACATTTTTTCTTGATTATTCATTATTATTAATGGATTACGTATCACCTAGTTAAAAACTAAAAAATTTCATTGGGATAAAATTATAATAAAGAAAAAGAGTACAATAACGTAATTTCTTTTTGAAAAGATCGGTGTAATATTTTCGTTTATAAATCTCGTAGATGATTTTCATACTCTTTTTTTTTTTAATTAATGTATGTCGACGACTTTAGAAGAATGAGAGACCTTTACGATAATATATCTTTTTGATGTATATTTTTGCGTGTTATTTATTGTCTCGTTAAAAATCTTGTTATGAAAAAATCTAATGAGATAAAAACCATGATAAGAAAAAAAAAGAGTGCAGCCACGTATCATATTTTTCCTTTTGGAAACATCATCTACATTAGATGTATTCCAATCATCTCATCTTCTTTTTGAATGTTGGAGTAGGAAACACCTTGAAGGAATTTATTTTGTCATGTCACTCTTGATATCTTTTTCTTGGATTTGGGCGACACATCATTTTATGCAATAAATTCAACATTAGTCGGAGAAGTGGCGGAGTGCTACGAGATTGCAGTTTCTCCAATTGTGAAAGTGTATCCAGTTTGGGATTGAGCTTTGTACATATCCGATAGATCTTACTTCTGCAAAACCAACTAAACCAAACTCAGGTTTCTAGAATAATATAGTTCTAAGTCAATCATACCTTGAAGATAACGAAAATATATTTATATCATCCCAACATCTACATGTAGGAGATGAATTATATTCTGCAAATAAATTTGTAATAAATACATCTTGCCTAATAAATATTACAAGATATAAAAGTCCACCGACTGTACTCATATAATGTACTTCGGGACAAAGTACTTTCTTGTTATCTTGACAAAGTATGAATAAATTTTTCTCAAGATTCTGAGGTCTATTGATCATGAGATCTATTAACCATTGGAGTACTCAAAGATTCGCTTTATCCATAATAAATCATTTAAAATTTTTTTAAATAAAATTTGATTGATGCATAAATATTTAATCTTGAAAATGCTCTATTTAGAGCTTGAGATAAAAAATTGTCTTTCCAAGATTTTTCATTTTGAAATATTATTTCGTATGAATTCTTGCATTATCATTCTTCTTTTGAGTTCCAACTATATTTAGGTCATTAATATATACAAAAATAATCACAAATTCAAATGAGGATTTTTTTATAAAGACGCAAGGGTATAATTCATTGTTCGCTACCCTATCGCTTAAGTGATTATGCATATGGATTATTTTAATCCATAAAGTAATTTAATCTCACATATTCCCTTTGGAAGTGCTTAATATAACACATCTCTTCTAGATGTTCAATTAGAATACCTTAAGACAATTTTGTATGCCAAGGTCTATTTATTCCAAATAACTCTTCTAGAGTTTTGATGATATTCGTAACATCATGCTTAAAAGTTTACCGGGAATATAATTATGATATCATATATCTTTTAGGGATTAAACTATTCAAACATTTCTCTTGTGGCACAATTCAAGTCGCTCATATACCATCAAACATATATATATTTATCAATATCAAGTATTTTAACAAAAACTGGCACGATATACTGTTTTGTTTTATATATAATAATACTCTTTGATGTTTTAAATATTGCTCTAAATTTTTTTGTTTTTATATGAGTTTAACATAGACTTGACTGCCTCTTTTATTTATTGGCCAATATTTTTCTCTCTACGCTCATCAGACATCAGAGATTCATGATCCTCATTAATCATATCGTACACGATATATCATTTATATTGTCGATATTCATTTTTTTTGTTCCATATTTCCCATAATGAATGGTTAATCAAGATCTCTTATCATTAACAACGATTTCAATTAGGTACATGAATATATATTAACCATGTCAACGGTTTTTTTTCTCCTCTTCAGGAGTCTAATCCTCTTATCAATAATTATTTGCACTTTTTTTCTTTTCTAGGATTTTCTTTATCTTTAGAACCAAATTAGTCTATCATGTTCTCACGTGCAAAAAATTAGTCATTCATAGACATATATGGAGCATTTGAGATGGAATATGAGAATGAATTATCCTCTGAACTTTATGTTCATATTTATTCATTCGAGGATCGATAATGATAATTTATTTCATGAAATCTCATACATCAGTTTTTGGATTTGCAATATATCTGAATAGTGATCCTTTGAAATTTTAAACTTTAGTTTCACAATCATTTTTCAAGGACTAAAACTATTAACTCTCCATAATGGTGGGAGTTTATCAATGAAAATATAATATGCAAATCTTTCAATAAGTACATCTCTAAACGATGGCTCACTATTAAATTGGAGATTCATCTATAACAATATATATTCATCTTGTTTGGATATCACTTTTTTATGCGGTTTGATGGAGCATTTATAATATATATCTCACACCCATAAGTTTCAGAAGAGAAATATTTGATCTCCAACCATGAGTCAACTACATGGAAAAATATTTCTTATAACTTGTTGGCTTTATATGCAAAATCAATACTACATACAAAACTGTATGTTCTATGCCAACACATGGAGATTAAATTTTACCATAAATCGTTTTGCAATCCCTTAGATTTTTTTATGAGGGATTCATTAAAGCTCATTTTGAGTGTGATCATCATCTCATGGATGTTGTACTTTATTTCAATCGACATACAATAAGTGATAAATTTCGGGATGTAAACTCACCAAAATTAAGAAAATTTAAGATGTAAACTTGCTAAAATTACCAACTTACTATGTCGATGTGAGATTTTTTAATTCTCTCCCTCGAGATAATGACTCTTTCAGTACATTCATCTCGTATTGAATCCTACTAAGATCAATAACATATCCAATTTGGAGCATAGATTTTATTTTAGATCCTTTTAACTTTCAATGTGAGACACTTAATACCCCTCTCAAGATGATGGTTTTTCTATCCATTCATCTTGGATCGATTTTTACTTTTAGATCGGTTATATTTGGGAGTATGATTTGGGGATTGAGCATCTTCACCCAAAAATGATGATTTGACCAAAAGTCATATCATTCACGAGGCATAACCTACTATAGAATTAAGGAGGATGCATAACATTCACTCTATAAATAATATATAAATATAAATAAATTTAAATGAATTTAACAAAAATTAAATTTTACTTTTTAGGATGTGAACGCGAGGGCATCCAATACTTGTAATGACTTATGTTTTACAACATAAATTTTCATTGATCTTTGATATCATTTTTGAATCGGGATGACATAATTGATTATACTATGCTTTAAGCAATTAGTAAACTTCATGTTTACTATCATTTTTGTCATCTTATTTCTACATAATATAATCATATACATGTCTCTATTGTGGTTGAATATTAGATACCACATGTACTTAATTTTCGGCTATTTCATAAAAAACTCAGCCATGCCATTTTGAACATGAAGAAATGGATGTTTAACATCGATTTTATTGACATATAATTGTCTTTAAAAGCTTGTGAAGTGAATTCATTAATGTTAAGAAGCCTAATTTTATTATGGTATAATTAAGGAATTGTATTCAACATGATTATTTGGGCAATGAATCTTGCAAAAACCGTATTTCGTGTTGTCAACAGACACATATGACCATCTATCAGATGAGTCAATCAATACCATAAAATATCAAAACGGCTTGCATAAATGATAAATATATCCACATATATGATCTTGTATTCTCTCTAAGAATACTAACGATTCATTCCCAATTTTCACTGATGATGGCTGCATTAAAAGTTTTCTTCGATAACATGCATCACATGTAAACTCATCATACTGAATAATCTTATCGTTCTCCAATAAATGATATTAGAATTTTGCACAATTTTTTTTATTTGTTTGCATCATGACTGGTCCAAAATGTCCAAGTCTTATCAAAATTTTAAACTTACAAGTAAAGTTCGAATTTACTGTAACATATAATGTGATCATATATCTTTCTATGCAAAATAATGTGGAGGACAACATGGGCAATTCTTTCCATATATGTTTCCATTCCAATGTGATACAAAGATCATCAATGTCATTCTTATTTTATAGTCTCTATATGATTATTACCAAGATAAAAAATCTTTGAAATTTCAACAATTTTCTTTGAGACTTTTGTAGAACACAAGATATCATCAATTGTGAAATTTATGCTTTTAGAAGTCGAGAGACTAGGTCATCTAAATTTTTCAATTACTTTTTCACTTTCTAATAATATCTTGACATGTATTATAAGTTTTCAATATGAAAAATATTTTTGATTTTAAAAACATATTTCAATGTCTTTAAACTTAAGAAAACACATAGTTACTTTTTAAAATAAATTAAATAGTTAGAACACATAAATTCGTGAAAATAATTTAAGAATCATAACTTTCTATATAAGAATGCAAAAGGCAGAACTTTCTATATAAGAATTCAAGAACCATGACATTCATATAATTAAAAAGACATAATATTTTATTTGATTGAAGAGAAGGCAGAGCCTACTATATATATAACAATCAATTTGAAAACAATACATAGCATTTTATTTAATTGTAAAGAAGTCAGAACCTATCATATACTATGATCAATTCGAAAAAAGACATAATTTTCTATTTTATCGTAAAAGAGGCAGAACCTACCATATATTACGATTGACTCAGAAAAATATAATCTCACGATGTCTATAATATATATATATATATAATATAAACATTAATTTATAAATTGAAACAATAAAGCAGTAAAAAAATATCATCAGATCGAGAGTTTAGTCATGCTAATAATGTGTTATAAAATTATATAATAATAATATATCAGTTTGTATGTTTATAACATACATCTATGCAAAGAAAAGAAAATAAAAGATATAAGAAGGTGACTAAAACAAAGTTCTAAAAAATAAAAAGACAAAAACGTAGATAAAAAATTGTTTCTCTTACTATCTTTCTCACACTACAATAATATATATATAAATAGATTATCTAATTCCTAAATAATAGATAAAGAAAAATAAAAATAAAATATTTAAATAATTACAATTAATACTATCTTATCTAACATATAGATAATCATAATCAATCTTATTAACGTATTAATGGATAATAACAAACCTAATTATCTATAACAAAAAGTAATAATAATGATTGGTACCAATGCAAGTTATTGAAAAAATGAAAAGAAAAGAAAAATTAATGGTTGAAAAATGCATTTTCATCTTTTAACGATTATGAACATTTGGGGTGCAATTAGTTGTTGGTCTTTTTCTGCTTTAATTCTTAATAAGAGAATATATTACGTAACGATTAAATCTAATTCATCATGATCTAACAACCCGTGATCATCATTCATGAATTTTTAACAAAAGACCTTGTATGCTCTACCATTCACCCGAAAGCATGACATCAAATATTCTTTTTTTCTTGGCTTTTTCTCTCGGTAGCCAACCCTAAATCATAGAGTTAATATTTATAACACATAAAACCCAATAATATATACTTATCCCGAACCTCTAGATCATAGAGTATTGTTTTTTAAAAAAACTTTCAGCCCTAACCTCTAGATCATATTAGTGCCGCCACATCGTCTTATGTTTTCATGTGTTGCAATCCAAAGTCTTCACAAACATTATCATCTACTCGTAGGTTTTCTCATCTATTTGTTTTTCATCTATGCCACCACTTCTTGCTCTTTTAAATAGCATCTTTCTAAATCTTTCAAAACAGAGATACATGCATAAATTCACCAATGTTTTTTCTCTCTACATGGTGCTCATTTAAATTATCATTCACATGTGCCAGTCCACGTATATGCATCGATATCCCATAGATTTTCAACTAGAAATTTATAATTCCTCACTTGGTATCAAAACTTTTGAAATCTAAAAATTTAATTTCTTAACAATAGTTAATCAATGGAGTTCGTTTCAGCAACGATTCTTCTCAAAGTTAACATATGCTCATTTATTTCTTGAACACAAATTATGGAAGAGAAAGCTTAAATTTCTTGAAAAAATTTAAATTTTTCATTAAAAAAAAGCAAGCCGTTGAGCCTTATGGAAGAGATTAAGCAAATTTGATCAAGATTAAGGCTCAATTATGGAAGAGATCAACGTCAATCCATCATCAAATATTCGATAACGAGTCTATCTTGGCCAGCAAGACTTGAAGCAGCTTAGACTTAATTATCAGTGTTTGTAATTTAAGTATTTTGTATTTTTATTTATTATAACAATTATCTTATTTTAGTTTAGTTTTTTTTTTTGGATAAAAGTTATCTTATTTTAGTTAGAATTAGTTGTATGGTTTTCCACGGTTTTAAATATTTCTTATTATATATAGCCTACCTAGGATTTAAATTTTAACTAGTTTTAAAATTTTAGATTTAATAATAAAGTTGAGAATTTTCTGTTGGTGTCACTTGTTTACCATTTTTATTCGACTTATCAACAATTATAGAAGTATAATTCAATAGTTCACTGAGAATCAACAAATTCCTTACATTATCATTCTGCTATTTCAATTTATCATCCCTCATATTTTTCTCGTTTTTGTATGTACGAAATTTAAAAGATATATGATTTTTTTTAATGTCCATAATATCAACGGATGAATAGTTTACTCATAAATTTTCGTTACGTACGAGCACCATATATTTTTCAGTACAATTGCATTAGGCACGCATAGGTTCCAACAAAGAAACTAAAAAAATTCTTTAGTTAAACAAAACAAATTTCAAGAACATTAAACTTAGCAATTGAGCCTTAATCTTGATTTTATAGTCCGAGAACAAACTCTATCTGATGTGAGAGCGAAGTCTATGAGACTATGACATACGATTGTACGACTATAATAATTTTCGTTATATGATACTTACAATATTATACAAAATGGGAACTAATTGTGATTTTCTTCACACACACTAACATTCCCCGTTGCCCGTTTCGTATTCATAATAACCACGACTGGGTCAAAATATATTTACACGTCTTATTATTAAGTTGGACAACATTAATAATACTATACACACATAAACGATTATTTTCAATGGTAAACATTGACTACCATATCAAATGTATCATATATGGATATTTGAATATTATAAGAACCAAAATGTCAGTCTCTGGTTTAACTTATTGTGAAATTAAGTCAAAAGTTCATGTTTCCTTTTCAATGTGTTTATCTATTAGAAGTCAAGGGTAGATCATTGCAGATCCCTAATGTTCCACGTCGTAACTTGATTTTGGACCGTAACCGAGGGAGGCTATTTTCTTTTCTGTAAAAAGACTTGCAAGTTAAGCTTCGTCGAGCAAAGATGACAACAAAATCTTTGAAATAAGATTTATGGCATTATGCTCAGATTCAAATCAAAGTTAGATTTCACAGTTTCCAATATGATTGCCCGAAGTTATATTTAATGGACAAAGTCAGATTGTAGACGTGGTTATTGTTGATAAATATTTTGGTACGTATGCGAGATCGATACTGTATACATGGTGACTAATCATGACTATTTTTAATATTAAATTGAAATCAAATGTTTGTTGTAAAATGTTATTCATAGTTCATATTCATAAATGTGTAATCCATAAAGTCGTATCTGTAGATTCGGAGTTGTTACGAAAGTAAGTACAAATTTGGAGGGTAATTATTAATTAATTCGTTGAGTGTTTGACGGTATGAATGAGTTTGAAATTTCTTGGTCTATAGTGTAGTGCTACTTTTTATTTTCCACAAGAGATGGTACTAGTAGATTATTTTGAAAACTAGAACCCTAAACAAGAGTAAAAGGCATATACACTCGTTACCTTTGGTTATGCTTATACATCTTGCTGAGTTACGTTACGAAAAAAAATTACACCACGAACCACAAGATAAGATGTGGCTATCAATACTTTTTGGTTATTAACATAAATAATCAGTCTGTAAATTCAGGGGAAAGATACATATGCAAAAATATACTAGAGTTTATTAATGTAAAATTGGTTCCTTTCGATTCTAAGCGTACTTACTAAATTTAAGTGAAAACGAATTTAGTATAGAAGTTTTCTTGTTTGTGTTCTTACTTTATATCTTTGACTTATGCTATGAGACTGTACCAAAGTTGTTTGCTTCAGAAGGTCGGTTTAATTAATATGTATTATGTTGGTATAACATTAATATTTTACGTACTCTGTTGGTTCTATTAAAAAAATGCATACACATAAATCACTTACTATTAAAAAGTTAAAAGTACTAGTTCAAGAATAATAAAAATGCTTGTTCAAATCGTTCATGCGATATTGCGATGACAATGTCATCCCGTTTTTATCATGGATTAAAAAAAATCTCTAACTTTATATATATATATATATATGAAATATATGTATTTCCAAGTGATTTTTCCTCTTTCAGAACAAGCGACTAAAACACATGAAATGTGAATAGTCTGACTGTTTTCACATTTTAAAAATGGTTTACTGTGTGTTATATAATTCACGATAATTAGAATCGATCGGTCCTGGACTAAACCCTGTTAAACAAAGATTTTAAGCAGCAAAATTTTAAATTAATTTAGGACTATTAGTTGCAGCAAAAGTTTAAATTAATTTAGGAGTATTAGTTTGATAGAAAGTGCGACAGTGGAGCAGTTAAGTCCATCGCTTCCTTCTTGAAGATAATGACTTCAACCTCAATTATTGGGATGGTCCTAACGATAATCATTTTTCATGGTTTCACTTTATGCAAAAACGAACTAGGGTTTTTTTGTTACAGGGCTTAAAAATAAATTGTTACAAAAACTAGGTTTTTCTTTAAAATTGTTAAAATTTCTACGACAAAACCCGTAATCTACCCAAACCCGAAATAACAACATGTAATATTAGTTTCGTTTTAAACGTTGGCCTAGAATTTTTTCCTCTTTGAGTTATTTTTTCTTTCCATGAAACATTTTTCTTTTCCATTAATACAAATTTCGTTACACACAGTTTTGGAGCTCGAGCACTTACAACAGCAGGATATCACGATTTTATCAGTACACAAATGAGATCATGCGATTGGAGGCGGATGAGAAGCTGGGTTTGTAATACGAATAATTAGATTATGCGCTTCAAATATACGACAACAAAAACAAAACCAACAAATCGTTTAGTTAAGAGTTAGACCTTTAAAAGATTATTTTTATTCCCCGTTTAAAAATCCTTACTGTTTGTATATGGTCATTCAATTGGAACATATAAATAGACTGAATGTTAAATTTCACATCAATTTAGATTAAAAATTAATTTTTTAGTTGAATTTGGTATTAAGTTGAACTTTTCAAAATACATTATCCGCTTTATAGCAGCACATGATACAATGTAGAATCCGCGTTTGGTAAGGTAACACGAAGTTTAGATAATTTGCGTGCAGAGAAAAATATAAGTCAAAGATGTAGCGACGCAAAGGCGCACCTACGACGAATTGAAATATTGAAGTGACCATAATGTGAAACATGTTCGACTGTATATTTAAATGGGCACTAAAGTTTGACTCTGTATTAAATGTAGGCACTAAAGTTTGACTGTATATTTAAATGAGTGGGCACTAAAGTTTGACTCTGTACTAAATGAGTAGGCCTTACTGGCCCAATAACCTGCCTGCTGACCCAAATGACTTCGGCTGTCACAGTTGCATTACGAACGCCTCGTCTCCTCTTACAAAATGGGACAAGGACACGAGGACATAATGGTTACTTTAATTTATTTTTTGTATGTGAAAACTTGGTTTACAGCAATGTAATTTAATCATGAGTCTACTAATCTTATTCGTTTTATCGATTGATTACAGGAAATAATCTTTAATCTTCTTCGTTTCGTCTTCTATACTCCTGATAATAAGATAACTTCCCAACGATATTTACAGAATTATCTTACATTTTACTTCACAAAAGACTTGAATAACAACATCCGACAACCAAATGGGAGTAAAGTAGGTTTACGTTAACGGGTTTGGTCCAAAAGAGTTCCCATAAGTCTGGAAGAACGAAGCTCCTGCCCAGAACAATCGGATCAGCAGAATCACCGTAAACACAGTTCCTCCAAGATTGCATATTACCTACCATAAAAATTAGTAACACGTCCATAATAAGGTCACACTTGACTAATCGAACACAGTCTAATTCACAAACTATTTTATGGTAACCTATTTAATTGTTTACAAAAACGTTCATAAACAAGATTATAGGATTGATAAGAGCTAAAATAGAAGTTAGATAGGAAAAAAAAAATACATTGTCACTAGAATAGTAACTCATATCTTCCCTCTCATTGTGTCTTTGTCATTTATCACTAATCCTAGTTTTAGGATCACTAATTATCCCTAGAAGCTTCCGCTGCCTCGAAGCAGATTACACATACAATTCAGATCTATCATATGAACTAACATAATCTTTCTAACTCTCTGATCATTTTAGCTGCAACAAGGAATCTCAAACCGATCACACAAAACCGAATCAAACCGTATAAAATACGAGTGATTCGAGTAAGCAAATGGTAAAAAATTACCTCAAGAAATGCTCTTGTTATGGAAAGTGAACCCAATAGTAATATCCCATCTACTCCAAATGATACCTGCAAAATTATTTTTAGTCTTTAAAAAAAAAAAAAAAAATTAAAAAAGAGAGAGGAATCTAACAATGTGCAGCACAAAATGAGATTTATGAGACATGAAATATTCTTAAATTGAAGGAATCTGAAGTCAGCTTTAATGGAGAAGGAGAGATCTTACTAGTCTAGGAGACATAGCTGCTGGCAAAATCCGGCGCGAGGCCTTTTTAGCTCGCTTTGAGACCTTTTTGAACATGCTTCTTAAGAATCTAATAAGAAGATCGATGCTACTCTCTCTTTCATCTTCTTCGTCATCATCGTCGCTAAATCCATCGTCATCGGGAACTACATCGTACTCGTAACCGCCGAAGAATCGATCGTCTGACTCGTATCGTCTACGCGACTAAGAATTAAGAGATTGAGTAAATTTGGATTTTATCAGCAATTCGGATTACACAAGTCAATCAGACATACCTGAGAGCCACGGTACGAGGCGTGTGAGCGATTCAGGCCGCGGATCCGACGGCGGAGGAAGTTAGAGTCAAACGAGAAAGGAGTTGCAGAGACAAATTTGTGTGAAGCTGAGCCATTGATGAAATGTAGCGATGATGAAGATGATAAGGTTGTAGCTCCGGCCATTTTTGAACAGACACACAAACAATTTCAGTGAGTGATAGTAAATAGAATTGGACCTCTTTGATAATTAAATAAAATTGTGCTATATTTACAAAGATACCTAAAGGTAATGTACTGTTTCGTAAATTTACTTTCTTGTTCGCCGTTTCAAAAAAATATCTTTCATTTCACTAACACTCAGAAGCTCTCAGCTTTTTTCCCCCTTCGTACAACCCTACCGCCGCGACCACGGATACGGAGAGAGTTCGTCGACGTTAAACCACCTGTGAGAAGTTTTCCGGTGTGACCTGAATGAAGAGATGAATAAGCTTTGGAGCTCAGATTCTTGTTTCTTTCGCGGCTGTAATTTCAATCTTTCATTTTTAGAGAATTCGATAGTTTCTTAAAGCTTCTCTAAAAAATGAAAACTTTGGGTTAATGCTTGAGATTATAGGTTTTGTATACATTTTGTTTCGTTGTTCGAATTTGAATTATCTGGTAAAATTTAGTGATTTACTTTTATTTTTTCCTGCTATTTGTTTGGGTAGGAGATAGTAGAAACTGATGATAATCAATGAGATGCAGTGATTGTAAAATCTGGGAGATTGAAATCAGTTGTGTGGAATGATTTTGATAGACTGAAGATTGGTGAGATATATGTAGCAATCTGTAGGCATTGTAAGAAGAGACTTAGCGGATCGAGCGCCAGTGAAAATCGCATTTGAGGAACCATTTGATTAGATGTAGGAGGACAAGTGGTTGTACTACTAGCGGTCTTGCGCAGTATTTCGTTAGAGGTAAGAAGAAAGAAGGAAAAGTTGAGGTAGTGAATGTTGATCATGTCAAGAGCTGAGAAAAGATGAAGAAGTGCTTAGTGTAGTGAATGTTAGATATGAACATGAGCAGATAAGAGAAGAAGATGGTGATGTTGCTGTGGTTAGTGTTGGTTTGGATCAAAGCCGGAGTCGGTTTGATTTAGCGCGGATGATTATCGTACATGGTTATCCGTTGAGTATGGTTGAAGATGTTGGATTCAGAGCGTTTATAAGAAATTTACAGCCTTTGTTTGAGCTTGTTGCGTTTGAGAGAGTTGAATCTGATTGTATGGAGATTTATGCGAAAGAGAAGCACAAGATTTTCGAAGTGTTGGATAAGTTACCTGGGAAGATTAGTATCAGTGTCGATGTGTGGAGTGGTTCGGATGATTCTGACGATTTTTTTTGTGTTTGGCAGCACATTATATCGATGAAACATGGGAATTGAAAAAGAGAGTTTTAAACTTCTTCATTGTTTATCCATCTCATACTGGTGAAATGCTTGCTGAAGTTATAATTACATGTTTAATGGAGTGGGACATTGACCGGAAGCTGTTTTCTATGGCGCCGAGTCATTCTCCACCATTTGGTGAAAACGTAGCTAACAAAATCAGAGACCGGTTATCGCAGAACAAGTTCCTCTACTGTAACGGGCAATTGTTTGACGTAAGTTGTGCAGTTAAGTCATTAACCAGATGGCTCAAGATTCTCTGCAAACTTGTTGTGACACAATAAACAGGATTCGAGAGAGCATTCGGTTTGTCAAAAGCTCAGAATCAATTCAGGAGAGGTTTAATCAATGGTCTGTTGAAGCTGGAGCTGAAAGTGAGAAGAACCTATGCATTGATGACACAACACGATGGGACACCACATGTACTATGCTGGAGATTGCATTAGGGCAAAAGAGCGCATTTTCACTCATGGAAGAACGCGATCTTGATTCCGTGCCATGTTCTATCTGATTTGGAATGGGAGAGATAAGAAACAATTGTTGGGTTCTTAAAAGTCTTTGTTGAAGTGCAAATGCATTCACAAAGAGCAATGGCTTAACCACCAATATGTACTTCCCAAAGATATGCGACATACACCTCCGTTTTTTTGAATGGAGCAAGAACCCGGATGATTTCATTGGCTCTCTAGGTGTAAACATGAGAAAGAAATTCGATGATTTCTGGGATAAAAATAACCTGCTTCTAGCCATTCCTACCATATTAGACCCGTGGTTCAAAATGAAGCTGGTGGAATACTATTACCCTCTGTTTTATGATGCTAGTAGTTCAGAGCTTGTCGAAGATATCTCTGAGTGCATCAAAGCGCTGTACAACGAGCGTTCTGTAGGATCACTTTTAGTATCATCAGATCAATCCCTTGACTGGCAGAATCATCATCATCCAAACTGTGTAGTTCATGGGAAAGAGCCTGACGATAGACTCATAGAATTCGATAGGTACATTAAGAATACAACTACTACACCGGGTCAAGACTCTAAATCGGAGGTAGAAAAGTATCTAGAGGAGCCACTTTTTCCCCGGAATTCCGATTTCGACATCCTTAATTGGTAGAAAGTTCACACGCCAAGGTACCCGATTCTCTCAATGATGGCACGTAATGTGTTAGCAGTTCCAATATCGAATTTATCATCAGAAGAAGACGCTTTTGAGATTGTCGAAGGAGACGGGTCAGTGAAACGTGGTGTTCTCTAAGACCGAGTACTGTGCAGGCCTTGATGTGTGCTCAAGATTGGATCCGGAGCGAACTGGAAAGCCCTTGAATTTCTCGATTCCACATATTTTGATCTGAGTTTTTTTGTTTTGTTTCTTTATTGTCTGCATCTCCACAACCGTTGTTTTAGTCATAATTTCTACTCAGACTTTTGCTGTAGAAGTTCGGTAATACAGCGGTTTCAACAAAATTACGGGTTTTTAAAGACACTGGAGAGTGTAACGAACATAACTTACAAAAAAGATTAAGAATTGAGCAAATGAGCAAATGAGTAAAAAGAGCTCTTATGTGGAATTGTAATTCTTGTTTTCTTGGTACTTACAAAAAATAATCTGGAGTCTTGCGTGTGGTTTCAGGTTCGATTTGACGAGGGGCAGGATCGAACTGAAGGAAATTCTGGTCCATGTTCTCACCAATCTCAAGAATTGCAGCCATGTTGCCACAACGGTAGCAATAGTTTGGGGCACTAAATACAGTCACAACGTTCTTTTCTTGGCACCAATTATAACCTTCCATGACAAGTTGATGTGCTCTTGAAATCAGAGTGAGTCCATTGGTGTGGTTAAATTGAGTAGCGATATCTTGTCCGAAAGTGTAGCCTGCACCACGAGGCGATATCCCCCAACCACATCGGTCATCTGGATCAGACCATAAGAGATCACACATTGGTCCTTCATGTGGAACCTAGAGGCAACACATATTTTTATCTCGTTAAGTGACATAAAGTAGCATGTAGATTTAATAGGTTTGGATTTCGGAAACTCACCTCTTGAATTCGATCTAAAGATCGGATGTTGTCAAGTGTATCTAAAGATGGTGAAAGTCCTCCATGTAAACAGAAAACCTACAGAACAAAAGGAGTCTTGTAGTTTGTCAAAAACGGCAAAAGCAGATAAGAGATTGTTGAAGGTCATTAGTTTTGATACCTGACTCTCAATGAGAGCTGTAAGAGGAAGATAATCAAAAATGTCAGTGAAGTGTTTCCAGACATTAGCATTTCCATATTTTCTCAAGCATTCATCATAAAATCCATACCTGAACAAAAAAGGTAAGCAATCAGCAAGAAGCATCTTGAGAGAGGGAGAAACTTCAAAACAAGATTCACAGAAGCTGAAAATACAAAAATTTAGTAGAGAAAATCCGTTACACTTGAGTAATTTGCCGGCTTTCATGATTCCCTCTTAGGATTGTAAGTCTATCTCTGTAACGAACTTTCAGAGCTACCAAGAGTGAGACTGTCTCCACAGAATAATACCCTCGATCTTCATAAGTTTAACAGTTATGTTTATTAGCTACTTGAGCAACTTAAAGCAGAGAAAAACACTTGCAATAGGCATTTAAAACAGAAGAAAATAGAAACACAAATCCGAGTACATGGAGCTTCTCAAAATATGGAGTTCTCAAAGGTCAGGTCACTCCACTTTTGCTTTTAACAATGGCAAAGTCTTCTAAACAAAATCAACTACCTTAAAACTATCTAACATTGATCCCCAAATGAGTAAAGCTACAGTATTCTACATCATCCTAATTAGGGGAAAAAATCAAAAGATATGCAAATGAAGAAACCCTAAAATCTAAGATAGAGACGAACCAACATAATCGCCCATGAAAAGATAATTAGTATCAGGAGCAGAACCACCGATTCGGAAAAGCTCAATCAGATCATAAAATTGGCCATGGATGTCTCCACAGACGGTAACCGGACACTTAACCGGTTGAACATTATACTCCTCAACCAGAATCGTCTTCGCTTGCTCACACAAAATCTTCACCTCCGTCTCAGATAACGGTTTACACTCCATAAGCTGCTCGATCTGACGATCTATGTCTCCGGTCGCCGGCATATCTACTCCGATCTATTAAATTGATGATCCGGATTCTCTTGATTTTGGATCCGGATGCTTCCTTTTTGGTTTTTTGATTCAATCTATCTAACATCACTCCATGAATTTGAAGAAGAGCAAAAATGTGATTTTCGATTTTCGTTGGACCTTTGTATTTGTTTCCTTCTCGCTGATAATTTCGTTGGAATTAGTTTTTTAATTTTTTTAAATTCATTCCATCGGAACTGAGAAAAAAAAGTTTCTCTCCGACAGCTGCACCAGGTCAAAGTCTACTGTGGGGGACCGACACGTGGTTTTATTTTTCGGGCCCTTATTACTGCGACTAGGCCGTATGTTAGCCCATTCGACCCGACAAACTCGGCCCAATAACTTAAACGCGAACGTCACTGATAGGGCTGTCATGAACCGCGGGCGGGTTCCGTGGGTTTTGACCCGTCGCGGGACGGATACAGGTCGACAGAAGAAAATTTTTTACAAAGCAGAATGGGTGTGGGTCGAAGAATTGGAATACAGGTGCGGATCATGGGATCAAAATCTGCGGATTACACATTTTTGCAGATTTTGTGGACTGGAAAACAGGTTGGCGGATAGAAACTTGTTAATCTAGAAATTAATTAGAAAACTTTTATAAAAAAGTAGATTACTCCGGATTTTACGGTTTTTGAATAGGACAGATGCGGATAAAAATTTTGAATATACGAATTGACCTATCAAACGGATAAAAAAATTTAAAATTCACGGATTTATAGATCGACGGAACGGATTACATCCGTTTGATAGCCCTAGCCACTGTGAACCTTTTCACTAATGCGTTGTCGTCATAATTTTTTAATTTTTTTAACAGATATAAATTAAAATGGTTTAGAAATTCAAATAGCATATATAAATTTATATACTTATCATATCGATAAAATCTAAATTTCCCAAAATAAAAAAAACAGAGAAGAAAGATAACAAATCTTTAATATTAACGAATTCTTCCATTGAAAAAGCAGATCTCTCGATGTAAACATCATTTTCACCAACTCTAAAAAATCTGTTACAAAAGTTACTTCTGTAAACTCATAAATATTTCGTTTCAAATGTTAACTCTTAAGTCTTAACTCTAAATTCCTAAATTCTAACCATCGTTTTTGTTTTTTTTTTTGGGGGAAATTTTTTTTTCTACGACAATCCTAAAAAACAATCGTTCAATATATTTATCTCCATAAAAGGTTAATTCTAATCACTTATCTACTTTGCTCTTTTTACTATTTTTTTTATCAACAATTCATTTAGTCTTTACAATATTGTGCTAAACCAGCATTTTAATTTCCCACATGAATATGAATTTATTTGGTATATGGATGGAAAGTTTCTTACGAATTAAACCAGCAATTATTGAATTATTTTCACAATGGTCCATTCACTTTCACTTTGTTTTGTCTTTCTAATTAAGTAATTATTAATTGTAGTTTGAGTGTTCCAGATTTAGACTAATCCTCAGTTACTTTTGATTCTCGACGACCGGAAGAGAAAAACAAAAATAAGAACCAAAAAAAAAGACAAAAAGTTGATTGATTATTGTGTCTCTGTTAAGTCTGCCTAATGCGTTTGGTAACAATTCAAATTAAAGATATTCAAACTACAATTGTGAACTTTTAAAAAGGAATCAATGCGTTTTAACAAAAAATAAAAATGAACATGTAGAGATCATAAATCATAGACTCCATCTTTGTCATTGACCCTTACCGTCACCATCTCCTGGTCAGTTTCATCTCTTCTACCAAATCTTGTGGTCTCATGGTCAATTTTCTGTATGAATATTTGTTTTTTTCTTATTTAGGAATCGTTTATTCTTTATTCATACATGTGTTTAGTCTTTTCAGATGTTGTTCTCTTTACTTTTTGCGTAAATATGGTGTTCTTTGTTTCAAATGATTCGTCTTGTAATCCAATAATTCATCGAGATATAATTGCTGGCTTTGCTTCCTTCATGCTTCAGCGGTTGATTTTTTTATAATCTTTTTGCCAGAATTCATCCCACTAAGAGTATATAGTTTAGTTCATCCTTGTTTTAATAATCGCCGTTTGATTCAATAATTACAAAGACTATACTTAGTTCGAATATAAGACCCACCTACTCATTTAATATATTAAACAAATGTTACATGTTAAAAGCGTGTGGTTGCAACGAGTT
The DNA here is from genome assembly GCA_963922655.1 of Cardamine chenopodiifolia. Lineage (NCBI taxonomy): Eukaryota > Viridiplantae > Streptophyta > Magnoliopsida > Brassicales > Brassicaceae > Cardamine > Cardamine chenopodiifolia. The sequence continues at coordinate 16,649,091 of OZ000484.1, forward strand.
GTTGACTTGTTTTCAACAAGTCCCTCCTAAGAAAGTGACGTGGAAAATATATGTTTAGATTCAGGAAAGTCTGTCCAAAATGAAGGACCATCAAACTCTGGTTCAGTGGATGATACAGGACATATGGTATTACAAATTTGAAACACAAGAGTCTCAATATTGAATGTATCATACTTTGACAGTACCTTACTGTGTTACTAATAATATGAATTTCCTACTGAGCTAGTCTGTTGCCTAAATTGCTTCTCCAAATTAAATAATATTCATGAAATATCATACTTTTCACAGGTTTAGTATTTTTGAATTTTTGCTGGTGTACTTGTTTTTATGCAAGTGATAGACCATGTCAACTTCAAGAACAGTTGCACCCGGATCACTTCCTATGCGGTTGTTTACGCGTGGAACTGAACCTGAATTCACAAGGAGCTTCACATACCATTCAGGGCTGGAACATCTACCTATTTTGGAAAACCAAATCCCTTCTGATAAGAAAAGGTCCACTAGGAGTTCTTTTAAGGTTTTATGAGAGTAGGTTTCTTTGGTCAGCGAGAATAGTGCATGATCTCATAGTAAACCAGCTTGTAACAAAGAAGTATGAGTTTTGGACTCTTTGTGATGGACAAGCAATGAGGTTTTCCTTGACAGAGTTTGAGAAAATTACAGGTCTAAACTATGAAGCTTATCCTCCTGACAATGTAAAGGCCGAAGTTGATCTTCAGTTTCAGAGCCGACTTGGGTTGACGAAGGAGAAACAACCATCTTACAGTATGGTTGCAGAACAAATTATGAATTGCAAGGATTGAGACAACAGGGAAGGCAGAATTAGACTCGTTTTCTGATTTTTTGCTTGCTCGTCATCCGGGATCAGGAATAGATTCAGAAGCAGCTTTCTTAGTTGATCGTGAAATGTTTGAAGCATTTCCATGGGGAAGAGTAGCTTTCGAACATCCAATTAATCAATCTTTGAAGCTACACCGGATCTGAGCAACAACTCATATGGTATCAACCAGGGGCGGATCCAGAAAAAAAATCTATACGGGACACAAATAAAATGATGGAATAAGGTAGTCATACACTTTAAAGAAAATAAAAGAATATGAAACACCAAAAGCCATTTAACCAAGTAAGCATAAGTAAGTAAAGGAAATTATAAGTATTTTAAAAGTAACATGAGGCAAATGCCCCACTATCTGCCTCTATACGACCACCCCTGGTGTCAACTCTTTTGTCCAAGTATTGCAAGTGTGGGCATATGAAGCTATTCCTGCGATCGGCAAGACATGTGGACAGCCAATGGAAGATATGATGGAGTTTCCACCACTCCTGAGTTGGAAGGGATCGAGAAAAAGATGTACATATGATCTTCCTCAGAAAAGAGAACTCGTAGATTTCTTTTCACATTTTCATTTATAGTTAAGCCTCAAGATTTTATTTCTTTTTTATGTTTAATGGTGGTCTAATATAGTGTCGTATAGTACATCGATTTTTCTATAGTATTGACACATGGAAGTAGCCCTGGTATTAAATATCCAGGTCCAGATTATAAAATAAATTGATGAACATAAATAATAAGTCAACAGTTTAAATAAATCGAATCTAAATAAATCGAGTCTAAATAAGTTAACTATGTAAATAAATTAACCAATCAAAATATATATTAATTGTTATAAAATAAATTTATGATGAAAAAAATTAAGTCGAAAGAAATAAAATATAAATTAATAATTTTATTAATAAATCAACATAAAATTATATAAATCTATCAAAAATAAATAAGTCTATAAAAAGAAAAATATAAATAAACAAACAAAATAATAAGTCAATAGTTTAAATACGTCGAATATGTAAACCAATCAAATATAAGTCGATGGTAAAAGATTAAGTCGACAAAAAAAATCAACAGTTTAATAAATCAGTTTTATTAATAAATCAACATAAAATGATATAAGTTTATCAAAAACAAATAAATCTACGAGAAAAAATTAGAAATTGTCTAACAAAATAAGTTAACAGTATAAATAAGTCAACTATGTAATTCAACTGTTATAAATAAGTCGATGATAAAAAAATTTAAGTCAACAAAAATAAAATATAAATCAACAATTCAATAAATTAACTTTATTAATAAATCAACATATAATGATATAAATCTATCATGAATAAATAAGCCTACAAGAAAAAATATATAAAAAAATCAACTAATTAAAATTCAGCTATGATTTTTCAATTAGATATTAAAGTACGTTGGTGATGTAGTAAATAAATTAGTTAAGTTTAATAGTTTTTATGTCAAGATTAGTGAAATTAATTTAGAAATGGATGGAAACGATATGAAAAAGAGAAAGAGTAGTGGTGGAGTTAAACCCACAAAAGAATAAAAGATAGGAAAAGCATAATACAAAGAAGCAATGTGGTCTCCTTTATTTAGAAGAACCATTACACACATTCTCCTTTTAAATTTCGCAATTTGGAGCTCATATATATATATATATATATATATATAATGTATTTGCCAATGCATTTGTAAATTATGAATAATCTTATATATCCTTCAATCTTTGTCGACATCTCTTTTATTTACCTCTTTTCAAGAATATATGCTTTCAGAATACATCAATAATAATGGATTCGACATATATTTTTTAATGTTTGAATAAAACCTCTTTCAAAGTACAATTGTTCTTTACACATAAATATCCATCTTTTTGTCCAAAAAGAAAGTGATAAAAATCATGTTTTGTTATATATAAACCATTTTGGCGAGTGATTTTGCAATACACCTTTCAAATAGCGTACATGTAAGGGTCAATTAGATAGATAACTGTATTGTGAGAGTTAATTCAGTAAATGGCTAGTATTGTTTTTTTTTTTGTGAAAAACACTTGTGCTATTTCTCTAAAATAGCATGTTGTTGTGTTTTGTCAACTCCAAAATAGCATGTTATTCAAAACAAAATATGGTGTTTATATTATATAACTAAAAAGAGCATGTTGTTTACAAAAGTAGCACTCATTTTGTGTGTTTACACATAAAAAAGTGTATAATCAGTGACCTAATTTAATAAATGTTCATAATCATTTCGTGTAATTACCTAACATACAATGCATGAAAAGAAATAAAGCATCTAAAACGTGATTTGATAATATATCATAAATCCAATATAAGTTCTGCAAATGTGAGAAAACAGGATTGCACTAAATGTCCGTACACTTCTCTTCTTCTTTTTACTCGAGATCCTTTTTTTTTAATTAGATAAATTGTTTCTAATTATATAAATCAATGTGTTCAGTTTTTTCCCCATCCTCTGGCTACCTCAATACTTCTTCGCTAGGAAAAAAACAAACATAGAAAAATATAGAAGTGTAGGGTCACAAATATTTTGAGCATATTTAAAGATTCGATCCCATGAAAGGAAAAGAGAATCTAGTAGCAGTACAAGACCAACTAATTTACCAACAAATACTCCTCTCTTTCTCTCTGCTTCTTCCCCAAGCTTTCAACGTACTTATGCTCTCCCCGGTGGTCGTCTTGAATTTCTTGCTCTCCTGTTTTAAGACAGAACATTGATTAATATTTTTACAAATCAATAAATAACTTATGTTCTTTCTTTTGGCTTTTAATAACTTAAATACTTAGTCCAACGTATTAAGACAGACATAGATTAATATTTTAAAATTAAAAAAAAAAAAACTAAAGTACTTTTTTAATTTTAATAACTTAAGTACTTAATCCAAATGTTTTAGTATTTAATTTCTTTACTTCTAAACTACGGATAAAAAATATATAATCTTCATCAATTGATTCTTTGGTCAATTAGCTACTCTAATACAATTTACATTGGTTTTTTCAAAAATAATCAATTGATATCTTAAGTGGGTTCTGTATATAGCTAAGGAATGAGGTGAAAATAGGAGAGGAAAAGAGAGTATTTAAAGGGCTAACTAAACCTTCCATAAATCAAAAAGAAAGTTTTTAAAAGAAGCCATCTTATAGTGAGTAATTAGAAACAGATTGTTAACGTATAGACTGAATGAAGCTATCAGACAGCCTTTTGCGAGTCTCTGTGATATGTCTCACCGAATCTGAGTTAGTTAAAAGAAACAAAGCGTTAATTAATATATATAATATGCATATGTATATATCAACGAGTTAGCTTGCTTGGCTTCTTCTAATGTACTCCTAAGATGTTTTACTTAAAAGCATGCATAGAGTATTTCTCTATGTTATTAATTAACCCGTCTCAACATCGGATTTAGCACTAGGCCGTATATTGTTATAGCAATATGCCAACATGCAAGATACACATAAGTAGGGGTAAAGGATTTGTTGAAAATGATATATAAAACAAGAAAATATTAAAGAACCTGTTGTGTATAGGATCGGGTCCACGAGGCACCTTTCTATTGCTGGCAACGTAGCTCAGATCGTCGTGTCTTGATCCATCTTCAAGCTCTTGTTGTATATCCTTAGCGTGTATAATGGATGGCTTTGAATCGGAGTTGTTCATCGTTGCAGCTGTAGTAATCTCTTTTGTTTTGTCTGCCTTCTTGTTGTTTTGTAATACAAACCCATCGATAATTAGAAGAGTGACTAAACCAACCGTAAATAGAGTAGAAAACAACAACTGGAGACGAAGGGAACGGTGATTTCGCATGGTTTCTAGCCTTATGGCGTTTTTTTCTTATTCTATCTTCGTTGGTTGGTTAAAATAAAGACAGAAATTAACATCGATCGAAGTAGTGAGGTTTTTATTCGATTTTCTTGAATTGAAACTATAATAGGGAACAAAGAAGAGTAAGAACAAAAGCAACAAAAAAAGAGAGAGAGAAAGAGAGAGAGTCGTGTTACTTTGATGAGTTAGGATGGTTGGTGTTCTTTATAGGTTCGATGGTTTTTATTCTGTTTACTATGGTTGCAAACTTTACTCGAAACATTAGAATAAAGAGAAAAACATAATTTGTGCTATGAATCTTTATATTTTTTCTGTGAGATATATAGATAATATTATCTTTAAGAATGAATCCGTATTTTTATGTCTTCTACTTTTTTCCTAATAATCTAAATATACCTGAATTATATATCCATTAAACGCAATATTCTAATTAATTATTAAAAATAGAAAAGAACAAAGAAATAAGAAAAAAGAGAGAGAAGGATATATTGAACAGCTGGTCTGAAACGTGACATGGAGGGAATTTATTTACTAGCCTTTGCTTTATGTGCGTGAGAAGGTTCGGATACGAATTTAAATAAGTATTTGAGTTTTTCTTTTCGTGTATTTTCATGCAGTTTTTTTAGGTGCTTAATCAGTAATATGAGTATTGCACGTGCCAAGGGGTTCCCTCAATACTTTACTCACGTACATTTCATCCCTTTCGTATCAAAAAGGTAAGCTAAGCACATAACCATCCCATGCATACCCTAATTTAAATATTGTAACCATTTTCTTAAACATATATATATATATATATATATACACACAGTGACAGACGTAGAGTGTTAAGAGGCGAGACAAGTGCCTCATACTTTATTTTCAAATTTATGTAATTTTTAGTTAAAATTTATTATATATTTATTAAAATTAGTAAAAGTTTCAATTTTTTAGAATTATGCCCCATACAAAATTTATCTTCTAGATTCGCTTATATATATATATATATATATAACAACATTTTCGGGTATGTATATCCATTTGGCGAATTGTGATTTATATAACATTGTGTGCTTATGTCGAATTTTACACATAATAAATAGTATCTACCTAGTTCGTTCAAATGTATTTTTTATGTATGTAGATCTAGTAGTCTAGTACTGTTTATAATATAATTTATTATATTATACGAGGTAACCTATGCAAAACATCGAATACTAGTATTTTGATCTGTCGAGAAATTCGCAATGTTTTACATTAACCAAACATATATGCGTTAATTACCTTAACCACTTTTTTATGTATCTTACGATTCATTTTTTTAAGTTTAAAAGTGAGTGATCACAAGTTGACCTTCATAGAATAGAGAAATAGATACAAATAAGATAAATATGATAAACATGTGGGGTGAAAAGCATTACAGTTGAATAAATTGGAACCAATTGAAAATGTATGAATCTTCCTGCCCAACTCGAAGTACTAGTGGTCTAATGGTCTTAAAATCTAGGAAGGCTAACTTGTTTCTCAACATTTGTCTGATCTGGCGTAATACAATTTCAGCCGGAGTTGATGAATAATTGTGAAGCCTAGAATTTCATCATTTCTTGTTTTCATAAATTAAAGTCTGGAGAAGCAGCTTGCAAATGATTCCTATTTTAGTAACCCTTGCAGGAGATCTAATCCATGAAATAATTTCGGAGAAAGCTGCCGGTGGTTGACTGAATAGATTAGCAACAAAGCTGTTCCCAATTTTCTGAGAATGATCACATTTAAAGAACAAATGCGATCTTGTTTCTGGTTGCGAGCCACAAAGAAGACAACATGAATGGACCGGAAGTCCCTATCTTCTTAACCGGTCACTAGAGGGTAAGTGATCTCTTACAACAACCTAAAATAAAAATGTATGCTTAAAAATATTCTGGATGAACTAGACAGTTTGGTGCCTGGAGACCGAGGGGAAAGTAGAATGCAACGAAAACCAGATAAGTGAGGAGGAAAATTCTTTTGGAGTGCCACCCAGAATGTGTCTCCAAAAAAACCTATCCACGGAAGCTCCAATAATTGGTAATGTCTGATGCGTTACTACCTTCCGCAACAAAACAACTATAAAGTGTTTTCCATGTGGAAGAGACCAAATGCTTTGCGAGACCGCATGAGCTCCTCTAGCCAACTGAGGAATACCAAAAAATCTTAGTCTATTCGAACATATCAAGTCAATTAGAAGTACAAGAGAAATCCAATCGTCGTATCAAAAAAAAGTATTCAAACTTGTTCCAATTTCTGCAAATAGATAAAACTTTGGAAGAGTCGCAAGCTTCAATAGTCTTTTCCAAATCAAACTGATTGTATTTGATAACTCTGAATCCCAAATAACTCTTGTATCTAACGATTTACTTTTCAAAAAAAATGTATCTTAATTAAGATTACGCATATTTTTAAAGATCTCTGAAATAAAAGATTGAGAATGACAAGATTGACTAGACCCCTAGTTAAAATTGTTCGTAGGGAATATATTTATATCACTGTCACATAGCAGCCATTACCATTAATTAGTATATATAAATATAGGGCCACGAAGCATATGGAACATAATTCATCTTATCGACCAAATTTATAAACATTGTGCATGAATACCACACCAAAACAAATTACCTTTCATAAAAGAGTAATTGTACATTTGTCCTGAGAATCTTATGCCTTTGTGTTACTCCATAGCTTCTAGTCGAAGTAACTGAAAAAATGGCACTTACATATATCATTTTATCACAAACCATATAATATTTAAAAGTAATTTATACATAAGCTCCATATGTAACATGGTCACCACTTCCGTCTATTGGATTCCCGATTCCACAACCCTCGGTTCTCTATTTGCATGCGGACTTCAACATCGTCCAATGAAAAAATCAATTGGAGAACTTAGAAGAGTTTGTTGACTAATATTCTGCGTATCACTATAATATTTGTTATTAAATATCTAACACCACTCACACCAGTCCAAGGGTACATATAATTATTTCTTAATAAGTTACCCATCGTAAAATTAGGCTAAATTTAATAATGCTGAACTATGAAATTCTTTCAAGATAATTTTCCATCAAACCACATCAATTTGAAACGTCTTTTTACTTGCAACATCACTTTAATTTTCTGAATTTGTTTACATACTTCCACCTGCAAATGGTCTTGCTGCAGATCGATCTTGACAGGTGCTAATTCATTAAGTTATAAGTTCGGTTTTTATATGAATTGGTAACACTTTGTTCGTCACTGACTTTGAGTCTCACATCTCTAGGGACATTGATACAAGTGCGAGTTTTACCCTCAGAATATTGATAGGTAAATTTACCGAATTTATGTATTTTGTGATGCTACTCCAAGTTCTGGTCAAGCCGACAACACAGAGGAACCGAGTCTGTATTGGATAAGTCAATGACGATAAACCATGAAGGAATCCTTGATGTTCACAAACCACAGTGTTAACATCATAATGCTGATAATTTTTGCTAATCCTGTTGGATTTAGTTAACCTCTTCCTACCAGTAAGCCCATCACAGAGGTTCAAGACCAAGAAATGATACTTAAATGGCATCTTTTAAAGATAAGTGACGACATAATTTTCATATTAAAGATAGAGCAATGGGCCTTGAAAAATCTCCAAAGTTCTAAGACCTGTGAAGCAGAGTTATATTATCAAAAGCAAAACCACCAAACATGTTTGTCATATAAAAAACAAGTAGTTCCAATTAATATCAAGACCCCCTAAAGCTATTCTATACACTCTTGAGTGAACAGATGAGAAAGCTTTACATACCCAAAAAAGGATTCTCTTAAAACCGAGAATTGGTTTGTGATCTTCCAGTTGATACACCAAGCATCGGTACAATCTGTTTCTTTCTGATGTATATAGCAGTTCCGCTCATCAGTAACAATCCTAGCATAATCGCCTGATCCATTTGTTCAAACGATCTAACGTTAGCCCAAACTTGTTAAGATCCAAAATCAGTGAGTAAATGAAGTGTGTTTCTGTACCTCAAAACCAAGAACTGATAACTTCTCTTCATCTGCAGATGGCACACAGCTTCTATAAGTTTTATAAGACTGAGACTTCACTTTTGATACTGGCGAATCATCAAGCAGATTCCTTGGTTTCGCTTCTTCGTCATCACCATTTTGTGTTTCTTCTCCATCTTTCTTCTTCTGTGAAACTTCTTTCACCTCTTTACATTTGAAAGGAATACGATAACCAGTTTCACTACAACGATACTTATCTTTTCTCTACAAGAACAATACACAAATCCTCCATCAAGAGTCAACACCAGAGTAAGAAACACAATAAATCATATATATATTCTTCGAAATCTCGAGATTCCTACTCCAGATTCAATTCACTGTGTAATGAAATTAGCTGATTAAGCTAATTCTGAGACACTAAATCAATCCTAATTGTGTAATCACCATTCAAATCATACAGATCCAATCTCAAAACAGAACAAATTAAGCAAATTCGATTGGATTTAAACACTAATTAGAGACGAAAATGGTGGAAAAGTAGAACAAACCTTTTCAGAGGAATTGCAAGAAACGCAAGGACCTGAAGGAGAACATGCGAAGGTAATATTACTTCCTTTTGGAGTTTCTTTGAAACCTAGTAGAAATCTACGCCCTACGCTTTTGATCTCTTCTCCATCTTCGTTTCTGTACAGATAGATCAAACGCACTGTTATGAAATGTTATAGGATCGATAAATCGAAACGAGTCAGATCGATCATTGTTCGTATCAACATAAATATGAAGATAATTATAAGTACGAACTGTTCATTTGCTTTGGCGAAAAGAAAGAACGAAATTGAAGCAGCGTATATGAAGAGGATGATCAGAAAAAGTGACGAGCTCTGAGAAGCCATTTTCGCTGTTTCTTCTTCTTCGTCGCCGTCTTCGTCTTCGTAGCAGAGCAATACCTCGCAGAAAGAAAGGAAAAAGAGAATATAACTATTTTTAGAAATACCCCATATTACCTACTATTATCAATTCAACCCCGATAATTTTAATTAATCCCATCGACTCCAACAAACTACATAATAGCATGGCATTGCTAATTGCTACTTGCTACTGCACTTCGAACTGATATTTGAAATGGTAACATTTTCAGTCTCTTATTTCATACAATTAACTAGCAAGCTTACGGAATCACTATTAACTTTGGATCAGAATCTTCAGGTTCGATCTATACAAACTTCTTCTCATTTCATCAGATGTTATGTTACAACACTCTTATAGAATACATCACAAGATGTACATAATTATACAGCACACGGTAAAACAAAAAAAAATCACTGTTAAAAGTGAAACCGATAGAGAAGTAAGTAGTAAAGAATTGAGTGAGAAAGTAAAGTTAACTCAAGTGTTCTTGTTTGTTTAAGATGAGTGGAAACTCATCACTATACTCAGAGAAGAAACCATGTTGATCTCCCAAATTCTTCAGAGATTCATAAACTTGAATCATCAATGGTCTTTCTTTAGGCCTCGATACAACGCAGCTACACGCGATTCTCAAAACTTGCATTATCTCATCTTCATAACCTTTACCACATATGCTTCTATCAATCACATCTTTGCTTCTACCATTACTCAAATGCTTACTCACCCAATCCACTAAACTCCTTTTAAACCCTTCTTCACCATTGTTAACCGAAACTGGCTTTTGACCCGTAACAATCTCAAGAAGCACAACTCCAAACCCATACACATCTCCACTCAAAGACGCAACCATAGTGCTCGAATATTCAGGCGCAATGTAACCCAACTCGCCAAAATCCCCGTTTCTAAACGAGCTATCTTTAGAATCCCGAGAACTGAGTAGCTTTCCCAAACCATAATCTATAACACGAGCATCGAAATCTTCGTCAAGAAGAATCACATTTGAGCAAATGTATTGATGCATATACGGAGGTTGACATCCATGATGTAACCAAGCTAGTCCTCTAGCCGCTCCAACAGCGATTCTAACCCGAGTTGACCAATCCATTGAACATTTCTGCAGCTGAGAATACAATGTCCCATTAGCCATATTCTTATACACCAACAATTTCTCATCTTCCACAACACAAAACCCGAGAAGCGGAACCAAATTTGGATGCCTGATTCCACCCAATCTATTCATCTCAGACTTAAACTGTTTCTCACTAAGCTCACAACCACTAGTAAGCCTCTTAACCTCCAATGCAGACCCATCACGTAAATCAGCTTTATACGAAACTCCGGTTCTCGAGGAAACAACGATATTTTCGGAATCGAAATTGTTAGTAGCTACAATTAAATCAACCAATTTGATCTTCACAATTGGTTTCTGAAACAATGTTACTTGAACAAGCTTATGTGATCTCAACAAACCAATCCAATCACTATCATCCTTACATTTTCCAGCTCCATAACCATTCTTCTTCCTCCTATCCTTAATAAAGAACCACCAAAACATCCCAAATCCAACACACAATGAACCAAAAGCCCCAATTAAACCGGCGATTAGAATAACCGTTAGGTTTTTACCGTTTAACGAATCGCAATTCGATAACGGCTTACCGCAAAGTCCACCATTACCGCGAAAACCGTCTTCTCCGAAATGAGAGAGATCAGAGGGAATTGAACCGGAGAGATCATTGTCAGCGAGAGAAAGATGCCGGAGCCGGTTTAACCGGCTTAATTGAGAAGGAATCGAACCGGTTAACTTATTCTCATTAAGAGCTAAGGTGTTTAAGAATTTACAGTCAACGATCTGAGACGGTATAGAACCGGCGAGTTTGTTACCGGAAAGATCTAAAGTGACGAGATAAGGAAGCCATGAACAGATTTGTGAAGGAATTAAACCGGAGAAATCGTTATCGGAGAGATCTAAAGATTGTAAACTCCGACATAGCTTGAGTGATTCAGGAATTTGACCGGAGAGTTGCATTGATTGAAGCTGAAGAGAGAAAATGCGATTCTCTTTGGCGTTCCAGCAAGAAACTCCGGTGAGATTGCAAATTGACGATGATGATGAATTGGGGAAAGACCAGCTGCTGAGTTGATTTGAAGGATCTGTGAGTGAGTTTTCTAAGCCTTTGAGACAGAGCACATCGTCTTCAGCATAAGAAGAGCAAATTAGGATGATAAACAAGGTAATTGAGATCGTCTTCATGATGAGTTTGTTTTGTTTCTTTAGGGGTTTCGTGAAAAGAGCTTTGCTTTTCTTCCTTCTATGGCGGAAGGACGGCCATTGACTGTGTTAAGCTTTGTGGAAGGCACAAATAAAAATTCAAACTTTGCTTACATTTTTTTTGTATATAAATAATTTTAGCTAAACGATGCCGTTGCAAGTAGTTTTAGAGAGTAAGGGATTATATTCAGTTTTAGTGTTTTCATGTCTTGATTGAAAAGGAAAGGTAGTAAAAGTAAGGAAACCAAAGCACTTTCTGCGCAAGAATCAATTTTTGTTCCTTCTTTTGTAAGAAACTTTGTATGGGCTATGAGGGTAGTAATTGCCTAAAATCAATCATTTAGAATGATGTTCTTAACATTCTTTTTATTTGACTAAAAGAAATAAAACGTGTTTGAGTTGAACACTTGTTGTAGTAGGACACTCATAATTGATGAAAATGTTTCTAACCTTTTGATATGATAACGTTTTTTTTTTTTAATGTTGTTTGTTAAGACATGTTCAATTGTTCAGTATGAGCACTCAAGAACTAGCAGTCCGAGTATCTGAGTGTAGTTGAATTTTGTTATCATTTTATGTGTGTGTGTTTTTTTATTTGGCGAGGGTTCTTGATTGAAATCAGTGACACTTTTGAGTCTTTAACGGGAATCAACTAAATTAAATAAACTTTCGCCAAAATCAACTAGGGTTATCACAGATGCGGATATTTTGGGTTTTGAAGATATTCGGATCTTGATATGGCGAATCCTTAATTTTATTATATGCACGTGGATATGTGGATTCGGTCTAAAAAAGTTAGGTGTAAAAAAACGGACATCTACGGATATTCTAAAATAAAAAGCGGATATCTAGTAATTTTTCTTATACTAGATCCGGATCCATATATTTGACGAATTCGGATAATATCTTAACATGCCTACATGGACTTTAGCTAGATGTCTATAACCCATTCTTTCTCTATTAAACGAGACTAATTCCCGCGCATATGCGCGAATTTTCTTTTCCGTATATATTTAAATTTTATATTTTATTTTATATATATTTATTTTGAGATATAATTATGTAAATTAATGTTTATTATAATATATAATGTTGAGAATAATTGTTTATCCAGAAAGAAAACCAACAAATTTATTCAAAAATAGATTAAAAACTAATATATTTATATGATTTCTTATATAGAATATAAAAAATAAATCATAAATTAATTGATCATAGAAATTAATATATATTGTAACTATTAAAATATTATTTAAAAACGATAGTGAAAAATATGATTAAACGTGTAAAAAATGATAAAATGTAAGATAAATTAAAGTTTTGTATTATAGGATGTTTATAATTTATGATTTTGAAAATTTTAATTTAATTTTTTATGTATTAATGATTTTTAAAGTAACTAAATTAAGTTAATTAATTTATTATATAAAAGTTATAATTGTTCACAATAAAATTTGATATCTACGCTTGAGAAACTCTCTTTTTCTATTATATATAGGATGTCTCATGTATGTGATGGGCAATGGGCATCACTTGTTTTGATTTTTTTTTATATAAAATTCATCGAATAAATGTAATCGCTTTGGAGCAACTTGTACAAATTAAGGATGATTGATTCACAATGTTCCCATTTCAATTGTTTGAGCTATCATGAAATAAGAATTATATAATATCATGCGATAGATTGGCCCTTCTACAAGACTTTAGTATATATTGTAAAAGATTATTATGCTAAGTTAATAGTCTCTTATATACTATATTAGATTTATATTTATTTTCTATTTGGGAGCATTTAACGGTGTGTTACTATGGTTTCAGGCCGTTATCCTATAATAATTTAATAAACTATTATGGATAATATCAAAATGATTCTGTCAGAGAAAAATGACGTCAAAGGACAAACATAAAAACAAAATACGTACTGTTACTATAGTAATATAACTGTGTTTGGTTCATGAATATGACTTATTATCAACACATACATCCCGAAAAATACGGCAAAAACTGGGAAAGTCTAACAATAAAAAAGACTAAGGAAAAAAAAAAAGCATATCAGATGATGCACTTGACCGTAACCCAATAACCAATTTATTTAAACTCTTCAATGGATGGACATAATTAAATTCTATATAAGTACTATTTTAAGCTTCAGAAGAAACCAACACGCAGTTTCTTTGAAGTAGTCTACACTCTGATCAAGTATTGACCAAAAACAACAGAGACTCGAGTACCTGTTGTTTCACCGAATTATTCAACAACAAAAACGACAAGTCGTTTCCTTCTCCCTTCCTCAAAAGGACAACAAACTGTACACAGTACACACTAATTAAATCTTGAAATCTGAAATAACAATCAACCAGTCTGATTAAAAGTATCTAATTAGCCTAATGTAACTTTTCTCAAATATCACATTAATCATCAAATCTTATCTTTTATATATATAATTAATTAAAACATTATCTTCTTCATCAAGCGACTCCCATTATGCTATCTCCATTATTCGACATCGTCTCGAAAGCAGAGGCACGTGAGCCACGTGTCTTCTGTTCACTGGAAGATGAAGACGACGTAGATGGCCTCGGTAGATTCAACGATAACGGAAACATCTTCTCCGCTGGAGTTATCTTGTTAAGATTCAGATCAGCCAATTTCCGCGACGGAGGAATCGGAATCGGACGAATTAGTTTCGAGGATCCTTCCAATGGCGTCTGCAATTGATTCTCTTCTGATTGAGATCCGATGAATTGCTGAAAATTGAATCGGACGTTGATGAGTAGCACAGGTTCCGATTATATTAGAAGATTTTGAGAATAGATTGAGTGGTTACCGAATCGGGAGTGATATCGAAGAGGCTAGATCTACGACGGCGACGATTCTGATTAGTCCGGCGGAGGAAGTACTTCTGAGCATGACTCGCGACTTGAGTCGGAGTTCGAGTTTTAACGAAGTTTCTAGAGATTCCTCTCCAATCTCCTTTTCCAACTTTATGAAGTCCTGTGAGGAACAATCTATGCTCATCCTCCGTCCAAGGAGTTCCTAAATCAAATCCAAAATGTCAAAAAAAAAAAAATCAAAAATAAGAAAACGAAATGAGATTTTTTTATTTTTTTCAAATCGAAAGAGAGAAACATTTTATCAACCTCGTTTGCGTTCGCGACTTCTACCGGAGGCGTGAACGACGTCGTCTGAAGCGTAACCACCACCGTCTTCTACGGGGTTGGATGAGTCGTTAGCGTGATCAAACTGAGAGAGATTGTTCATACTAACGCTTTTCCTGAAAGAAGACGATGAAGCTTCTGTGACGCGGACGCCGAAAAGCATGATGCCTTTCTCTCCGGCGTTTTCGTTGTTGGCGGTGGTTTTATCTGTGGGACACGTGCGAGAGTTGTGGCCGTTGTTTCCACACTGTGAGCAACTACGCGACATCTTCTTCACGAGCTAGAAGCTGCTCGAGAAGATAATAAATGAGAGAAAGAGAGAAAGAGAGAAGACAGATATTTAGGGAATAAAAAAGGTAAAGAGAAGAAAATAGAGGTTTGTGTTGTTGTTATAAATGATTCCACTTTTATGATATGTATGTGTTTTGAGCTCACCACTCAAACCTTTGACCCTTGTGTATTTTTCTTTTTTAATTACAGATAACTTTCTGTCCAAAAACAATACTATCAAATAATAATCGAAAAAGAAAAATCCAATTAAAATTTCTGTTTTATTTTCTATATGTAAAAGAAGAAGTTAAAATCCAACTTATCAACTACTTTTATTTACATAAATCTTTTTCATGTCCCATATATATATATATATATATATATTATTATTTTGTTTACTTGATTCATTTATACCTTTAACCGCCGGGATTGCCGATTGGAATTTGTTTTGGAAGCTATCACTCAAGAAAACGGTTAGACGACGCGAAAAGCTTTAAACCAAGAAAAAACGTTTATAAAAATAAACAAAAGTCAACATGAGCATTATAATTAAAAAAAAAACAGAGATCTCAATATGTGCGATAAGAACAATCTATGAAAATTACCAAACAGAACAAAATTCAAGATTTGCGAGAAAAATTAAGACCTCAATATCCAATCAATATAACAAAAGATCAACATATATCAACAAACATACTCTCCACAAAAATACTCTTCACCGCTTATCAAAAAATAATAAAAGATAAATAAATACTCTCCGCCTGCAATGTAAGCCATTCAGTGGTGGTAAAAGATCTACTGACTGGATCTAGAGGTCTTAGCTATATTACAAAACTTGATTTTTTTTTTCTTCTGAATGGCATTTTCATTTTTTTGTCTTATACTTAGTGAAAATCTCTTAGTGAAATCACGTTTTCTTTTTTAAAATACCTGATGCTCCTTTGATCTTATGAATGGTTGAGTTTCTACATACATAAAACAAACTAAGGTGGTTAATTTTTTTTGGCTATAGTATTTATTAGGGATTTATGCTTCACAATTAAATTAAAAATAGGAAGCATTTTTTGTTCTATACAAATTTTCGTGTTTTTTTAATTCACATTCTCATATAAATCTAGAATAATGTATATATATATATGTCATTTTTTTTTGTTCTGATCAATTCACACCATATGGATTTTAGTTTGGTGCTGAACAAAGGGTTTGATTAGATAACAATTTAATGTTTGAATAACTTTTTTATTGATTTAAGTTTAAGATGGATGAATAGAAGAGAGAATTTAGAATTTAAATGAATAATAACAAAAGACTTTCAGTGAATTGCAGAACTGCGTTCTTTGGTCTTCTCTAGAGTTTTTGTTTGATCATCTTAAGAGGAGAGGAACTCTTTATTAATAACAATTTGGAGACGGTTTGAGGCGACATGGACTTTTTTTTTGGAATTTTCTTTTCTTTCTTTTTTTTCTTTTTTTCTAAAACTTTTTTTTATATTTGATTTCGTTTTTAAGATTAGTTGAATCGGTTTAATTCTTAATGAAACAGATCGACTAGTTTTTGAGATAGGTTGTTTTTAATTTGGATCGGGTCTAAAAAGGGATGATAACCATGATACTAATATTTGGTAACTATATATTTTACAGAACTAAAAAATAAGTAGTCCGAACCCAAACTAATCAGAATCTTGGATGAACATTCTATTTAAGACATAATTATTCGTTAATAATTGGTCTAATTGGCAATATATTGAAGTTTCGAAACAATCTCACATTCAGTTGACAACTTGAACACTAACGACCATTGAGTCAAACTGTAATTTCTTTATATTTTTCCCAACCGCAATTTTTCCTAGCTGTTATCGTATTTAATATCACCATTGAGTCAAAGCGTGGCCAGTTTTCGACCGTTTCAAGAAAAAAAAAGGTGAGTTGTATCATCTTCTGTACACATATGGATTCGTTGTCGTTGCCTATATAATTACAAGTATTTTAATTCTGTGGCCAATTATAAGCTTCGTGGACTTTTGTGAATAGTTAATGAAATGTTAGTGCAAGTTACGAGATACCCGAGTGGATGAAAGGTTTTTTTTTTGTCGGCGAGTGTATGAAGTTTCGGAGAAGATTACTGTAATTTTCTCGATAAACCAAAAAATTTTGCATCAAAAAATAAAAAAATAAAAAGAGGATAAGCTGGATCGTTCGATGTATCGGTCTCTTGTTGTTTGTGATATCTCATTTTCTTTTATCAACATTTTATATTATCCAATATATGGACCGTCCACGCAGCTCTGAGTGGATTATAGATTGAAGAATCTTCAGTTCCAATTAAAAATATGAAGCTAGGACCAACTTTCATTGTCTTTTATTTTACTCTTTAAAACAAAACAAAGGTGACAATTATTGATAGAGACGAGTATAGTTAAATATCTAAATGCAATTATAGATGCTTTCTTCGAATTACTGATTGTATAAGCGACCGTGTCAAATTTCAGTGTTAGTTTTACCAAGAAGAAACAGACACGTTTCCCCAATTTATAATTGTAGTAATACAAAATTAATCATTTATTAATCGAATATAAATAAGGATTTGATGCGTTTACTTTTTTGTGTTAAAAGGGAACACTCAAAAATTGCAATGGTTCGTATTGTACATGACCTGTTTGAGTCCACTAAGCCATGGTATAGGACCTTTACGCAGAACTTTTTTGTTTGGATACATGTTTCATATGCAAATATGGTTTAAGTAATTAATTTCCCCATAAAATGTCGGCCGTTCTTTTCTTTTTGGGGGCGTCATATAGGCCGTTCTAACTATTTTAAAAAGAATTAGTTAAATTTAATCTATTTTTATCTAATTCATCACTTAGTAATTTAAATTAAATTTTAAATATACATTAACTAGATTAAGTTGGTTTAAATGTAGCGGTTGCGGTTGCGGGTACAAAATTTTGTGGAAGTGGATGGTTACGATTACAAGTTGTAAAACAATTTATATGATTGATTTAACAATTAGAAACGGATGCATTTGCGATAGATCTCTAACTGGTTGACAACGGTTGCGGTAGCGATTTAACATAAAATATAACAAATATATTTATAATTTTTACAGGAACACAAAATTTTTATTAATATAATAAAATTTTAAAATCTTGTTTTTAATAAATTCTAAAATTACTAATTAAAATTATTTATTTTAAGAGATTTAAAACATTATATATATTATACTTATAGATATATTTTAGTTTAGAGTATACATATATAAAGCATTTAAGAATTTAATATGATAATATTTGATAAAAAAAAGTAGAATTTTGCTTTAATTTTAAAAATTTTTTTTTTTATTAATAGTTTAAAAATAAATAAATAAAAAATTTTAACCGTCCGCAATCGTAAATACTGGGTAGAAACACTTTTTGTAATCTAACACTTCCAAACAATTCAGAACGGATTATAACAATTTGTATGATTATTATTAAACGTTTGTAAACGCAACCATCTACAAACATAACATTTAGGGGTGATTGCAGGTAAAGAAATCAAGCCCTAATTGTAATTGTCCCTCTGGTTTCATTATTACGACTGCCACAATAATACAATTTAGTTAATCTACTGTAAGTGGACCTAATTCCGAACATACCGAAATTTATCAAAGAAATGTAGATTTATTTAAAATCCAATAGCTGTATTTCATCTAATATAGTTTTCACAACAGAATAGAGCTTTATAAAAAATACAAATGGTTTCTCAAATTGTTTCATAGAATACTTATTCATATGGATACGTACATCTCCTAGATACACCTCCCAGTGCTAATATAACCAATATAAACGACGAATTAATCAAAGGATAATGAGCGCAGTATTTAGGTCAACTGTACGTGCATAAGTGATCTTCTAAGAATGCTGTTCTGTGATTGGTTGATAGTGACACATCATGTGAAAGCCTCCAATCAAGAATAGATAATATTTTTGTGTGTGTGATTATAAACAAGAGAATCTTATTTTATCAGATGAAAAACGGAAAAGGATGAGGAAAAGATTTGGAGCGGATGAAGAGAATCTTCGAATATTTTTATGGGTGATGTGGTATATTTGGAAAACTAGAAATAGGAAAATCTTCTAGGATTTTAATGAACAACCAAACGACACTTTCGCCATGGCTATTCAAGAAGAAGAAGCGTGGAGGAGAGTGAACGTTAAAGAAGACACATATGGAGAGGAGATTGAGGTACGACCAGAGGTGAGTCTGCCAATAGACTCCATCCTTTGCTACACAGGTGGCTCGTGGCTAGGATCAGACAACAGAAGTGGACAAGGATGGATAGCCACAAAGAACAAAGAGGTACTTCACATTGGTCTAAAAGGCTCCCGAAAGTGTCTTTCTCCCTTGCATACCGAGATGGAAGCCCTGATCTGGGCAATGAAGTGTTTGACGGAAATCCCTATATGCGATGCTCTTTTTTTTATGGATTGTTCGGACCTCATTGACATGACGACAAATCTGGAAGAATGACTCTTTTTTACATCAGAATTGAAGGACTTTTTTTTTTACTTAGAAACTCTTTTTCACCATTTAGGATTAGATTTATCCCGCGTTGTGAAAATTTCCGTGCTGATCAACTTACAAAGTGTGCAAGAGCACGAGGATTTTGTTTTTCCCATGTAAGCACATCGATGCCAAGTTGGATCTCCCTTGAAGAACAGATCCAAAACCGATAACTTATTAATTAATGGAGCTTGTTGAAAAAAAAAAACGGAAAAAGATGAACAGTTTTGGTCCGTTGGGTGTTTCGAGGATGCATTACATAACTAGTGGCATCTGTCTTTATCTATTTATCTATGTATTTTTTTCTTTTAAGTTTGTCAATAGCAAGAATACTTATGTGGAAAATGATTCAATACACCATATACAAAAGAAATATAAATATTGTTTATATATTAACAAAATACATTTTTGCAGTAACAATCTTTCTCGGTTTAAAGTTATTTTCTTAGGTAAATTTTTGTATTAGCGTTTTCTCTAGTTTTATAAAGTATCTAATTATTTTTTCTGTCACCTATAAATTCATTAGCATATGACTGATGGGTATATGTTACGTACTTATAATCCCATAGTATGGTATACAAACAAAATTTTCAGTAGGTTTACAAATTCTTACAAACTAAAATTTTCCAACAATTCAATGTCCATGTTGTTTTATCATGCTAACGTACAAACACTTGGGATGTTCCATGAATCATTATATATATGAAATTTAACAATCAAATTCGTATTTCTACATATGAAGGAGCAAATGACGTCGTTTTCACGGCTCTAATAACAGTTTTGGTTTGAAGAAAGAAAACACATGGGGACAAAAAAAAAGACTCCATGCATAGCTTCATTTTCTATTATTTTTAAAATATTTAGTTAGCATCAATTTTTTGGTGCGGCATCAAAATAATCATTGAATGTACAACTATCGACAAAGTATTTCTGCAAATCGGTATCACTGGACAACAATTTTGGCCTAGTAATCCGAAACAAAATGTTTATACACGAATTTTAATTAAGAATATTAACCCAAAATTGTACACAGATTAGTAGAATTAAATAAGAAAAAAAGCAAATGGATTGAGAAAAGAGTGGTGGAGGGAACAAGGAGTGAATGGACGGTAAAGGAAGCATATTCGGTCGTTTCTTTTGTTGAAAAAGATTTGGTTGTCACTTCCTTCATTCATTCTTGTCATGGGGCCTCATCCTCACTCTATATTCACTTGTTCCCAGTTATAGTATTTAATCGTTACATCAACGTTTCACAATTATTGTTTATTTCTTTTGTTTTTTTGTACGGTTTCAATTAAAACCCTCACTGAGATATGTATTTAAATGTATTGTTTATTAACTTTATCCTAAAGTTATGTGGACACAACTTTCTACTTTGTCTAAGTGCTAGTCATAAAATGATTTTAAGAAAATACATAAGTGAATTAAATGGTAATAGCTGAATAAAGATGAAAATAATGTTTTAAATTATGGCAGAATTTTATTATGATCTCTTGTGGAATCTTCCATATCAGTTAAGCATTTAAATTATAACAGAGGTTTTTTGACAGGTTTTGACTAGTAAAACAATTAAAATATTGTCTAGGTGAATACTATGAACGAAATAATTGGAAAACCTAAAATAACTCACTACAAAAAGGTATATTGTATCATTTAAGTTGTATCACAAAACTAAGTCATATTATTTTAAATTATTTATTTATAAATAAAACAATTATATATGGTTTAACATCAATTAAATGTGATTAACTAGTTTGACATCAGTTCGATAAAGTTGATTAAATTTCTACACTTTTTAATTTTAGTATTTGTTAGTAAAAAAAAGAAGTAGATCATGTAAAAAAAGTATATCACTCCTTTAATTCCACCATTCTCGTTTTCTAAGAAGTTTAAGTAGAAATCACAAATCTCACTTTCTAAGTTCAATTTTGCTATGATAAGTGTTTGATTTTTGAGCTTAAAAACGGAGATTGAGAGTTGGATTCCATGTTTTAAAATTTGCTAGATATTAGTCAGGCGGTAGAGTACTGATTGGCGATTAACGCCTAGATGATTTATCGAAAATTAATAAAATAAATTAATCAAAGATTAATTTTAAAGAAATATACACGCAAAATTGATTATATATAAAAAGATGAGTGCAAAGAGGAGTGTAAGTACTCTATAGCAGAGTTCGTAATTTGTCAACTTGTCCGGTTTGACTCTAAGAGTCTTCAATTTTTTAAAAGTTTTAATACGGGGTAAAGTAGTAAAATTGTCGGAATAAAACCTTTGTGACTCTTTATTCCTATGATATATTCTTTTCCATTTGTTCTTACCGTTTCAAACAATTTTGTTTTCGCGAATCCATAGAAGAAAAGCACCGATTTTTTACACATTAGTCCTATAATTACCGATTTTTGCCGTTCTAGCCGTGGAATATGCCAATTTATCAAAAAATGATTTTACTATCTAAACTTGTCAAAATCGCCTCGGCTGACCTCCATTAAACGATTAACTGAACGGCAAATTGGCCTATTTTTAGAACAAGGTTGGATTTCTGATTTATTCTCTGAACTTACCATTCGTTTGAGTTGGTGAATTGTTTTGCTTGTATCGATCTTTACATATTGGAAAATTTTGAGCAGTCTAGATTTTTATTCCGAATTCTAATGGTAAAAAAGCTAGTGATGAGCAATTTCTTAATTGCTTATGATTTGTTAATTTTCGTGTTTTAAAGTTTTTTTTTTTTTTTTTAATCAAAGTTGAGTTTGCAAATATATGGTTTTGGGGTTTTGCTCTTCTCATGCCCAGCTTAAAAGTGCAAAAATTAAATTATCTGAGATATGGGTTTGAGAACGACTCGTAAATTTGTGGATTTCTGAATTTAAATCTCCGGCGAAGATAACACAGCATGGACAAATGCATCACCTTCTTAAAGTAACCTTTTAAAATGTTAACCAAATTTGGTTTCTTTTTACTTATCTTCTCGTTCTTTAAACTTATTTATCCTTCCAACTTTTTATAAAGTTGTCGTCCAGCATATTTTTGCCCAACAGTTCACGCACATTAAATTGAATTGATAACACAGTTCATAAATGACAATTTCGTTCATCTAATAACTTTCCTTGTCATATATACCCAATCCACCCTTAATGTTAAGGTCATATAACATCGAACAATTTAGACCCTCGATTTTATTTCATTTAAAAACATTCGCTTTATATATACTTTCGTGTGCATATATATAAACATCAAAAGGTGAAAAAACCAACCAAGGGCACGAACTCACTTATAGATGGGACCGTGGGAATATACCAAAAGACAACTAATATCATATTACATTTTTGGCTTGAACTAAATGGCAATTGACATTTAAAGATATCGTAGCATCAGATAGAGCAACACGTAGTTAATAAATCTGGGACAAACGAAGAATAATGTGGGATAAACTAAATCTAAATTCATTATTAAAAAAAAAAGAACTAAATTTGAATTGCAGAGAAAAATATGGGATATATATATATATATCATAAATTAATATATACATATTATAAATTTTTAAATCTTATCTTATATGAAAATCTATTGTTATGCTAAGCTTTGTAATGATTATTTTGTATTAAATTAACCAAAAAATATTGCAGCAATTTGTTACAGTGAAGCTTAGAGTTCGAGATAACTACTACGTGAAAAAGTAAATTGATTTAGTTTTTAAACGTTTCTCTAGTTCATCTCTAGTTTACCAGTAAGAAAATATCATATGTAACTGGGCGTACATTTATACATCATGGATCTGAAGAATAGCGTATCAATTAAAAAATCATCGATCTCATGTACATATATCATAAGCTTATTATTTTAATTTGTACGGATAATTCGAAATTACATTTCTTATGGGCAAACGCGTCCCAAAACCAGAATCGGACAAATTTTGAGTCCTCTAAAAGAATTAAATATATCTTATCGTAAAGCACGCGAATATCTTTTTTCTTGGACTTTAATGCAACATAAATTATTAATAATAGATTATCGACACCAGTTATAAAGTAAATAATACATCGTGTGGTGTGTGAAGGAAAAAAAGATCATTATATATTTGTTGGGATACGAGATCGAGTACGAGAAAAGATCAAGGCGTCGATTAGTTGCTTCTAATTGTCATCTGCATAACTAGAACGTACTTTGGTATACAAAACAATTATTAAACAAATCAATGTGTATATCTCGAAAAATGAATTATAGCATTCGAGACTTGTTTCTTAGTTGATCTATAAGACGCTATTATATTATCTAGTCGTTTCCACCTTTATATATATATATATATATTTAGTTTTTTGTTAAAAGGCATACTTTTATATACTTATACAATTGTTTATAGAGTTTTTTTGGTTGTTCTGAGTTTAGAAATTTATCATAAATAATACTTTCTTAGTAAAACAAAATTCTAAAAGTTTTGCTCAAGTTTCACAATAGAAAGGTTAGGTGATCAAATATGAAACTATGTAGTTAAATATTTTTTTGACGTATTGGTTTTGAAATAAATGGTGCGGTAAATCGGAAATAATCATATAAGTATGAGCATATAATATTTTACCATCATAGTATATGTTTTCTGTTTTTAGTCTCATTTGATTCGTAGTCGAATAAGCTGGGTCGCACTCGCTCCCAAGTCCCAATGTTTAATGGTACTCAATATTGGAGGAGACTAAAGATTGTTTTGAATATTAGTGGCCACATCATAGGATTCATAGCCCATTAACAGAGAGATCCAAATAAACTAAAAGCCCAACATAAGGAACCTTGGTATAGTCGCGTCAGCAAGGTAATGAGGCTGGAACCAGTCAATTACCTTAGAATCCAAAACCAGTAAATATCTTTGATTTCTCGTATGCTAAAATGGCAGGATTTTCATCATTTTCTTTGAATGGATATCCAACATGCTCAAGTATTTAAAATTGCAATTAATTTTAAAAGTTTCACCATAATTAATTGAAAATTTGGTGTGTGTTTCTAGTCTGAAGTTTCCTTTTTCCAAATAAACTTGTAATTGTTCCTGAAAACACTCTCTAAATGAGACATCATTTGTATTTCCTGTGTTTGACTTTCTTTCAATCATCTCCTTTAATATATAAGTTGGGATTAGAGTATGAACAATTATCTTTTGCTTTGAGTAGCCCTACTAGAAACTATATTCCTTTTTTTTCTGTGCCTTTGCTACTCGTCTCTTAAATTTCATTTATTTTTATTTTTGTTTAACTTAAAATATCATTTATATGTAGACAAAACTTCAGAACGATCATGCATACAAATCATTTTTAGACGTTTTGAAGACATATAGAAAGGAAAACAAGAGCGTTGCTGAGCTCTACCAAGAGGTATTTATGTGTCTTGCTACTTTTTTTTTTTTTTTTTTTTCTTTTCATTTTTCTTCAATTGGATTTGATGATATGCATTATTTTGTAGGTGGCTATCATTTTCCAAGACCATCCGGACTTGCTTGTGGCTTTCCATGACTTTCTTCCTCGTTATACGTGAAGAATGATGAGGCCTTGTTGTGGTTCGAGCCACCTTATCTTTTCCATCTTGACCACTGGAACTTATCAGTACTTTGTTGGACTGATAGAAACTGTACTCTATTTTTCGGTTTGTTTTCCATTATGTAAACCGCATATTATGGACAACACAATTTATTTATCAATTTACTTATACAAGTGTGCGTAACACAAATTCCATATGATGAAATTAGTGAGAATATATACCAAAATTCCTGTTTATTTTTCTTGTATAAACTTTAAAGGTTGATGCAATAGTTTTTTTTTTGTTAAACCGCGGGAGTTCTGGACCTTTGATCTATAAATTTCTTTTGGTACCCAAAGTCAACTTTTAGTTAATTTTAATTTAACGAATACCTCTCTGTCCCAAACAGATGACAAACCCAAAACGGTACAAAAAGATCGTTTGAACCAGACCGAACAAACAAAAGATTATCGTGGAACCAAAGCTGAATCAGATCTGACGCTAACAAGGAAGAGCCTCGTGAGTGGATGAGTGGTTGTCATGGAGTCTACGGTTCCTCTCAGCCCAGATTTCGTAATTAAATAGATGCATGTCACAAAGCAAACAAGGAAGGGTTAAATGTATACTCTTCCTTCTTAATTATTCCCACTAACATAATTTTTTCAAATTATCTAAATTGAATATCTCCTTAGTTAAGGAAATAAATAAAACTCAAAATATTTTCGATTTAAAATTTATTTTCCATTAAATGCTATTTTAAATTGTATATTTATTGTGAGTTTATGTTCATAAAATATTGACTACATTTATGGAAGATTCTATTAGATTTTATTTAATCGAAATTTTCTAATAGTATTTTTTGTAATATGTCATATGAATTCTGGTTAAATTTTTATCAACATTGTTCAATAATAATATAGTGGTTAATCTTCGGATTTTATCCTCGAAATTTGGTTTAGAAGTGTAACTCCTTTCGTTTGTGGCATATCGTAGAGGAAAATTTGCAACAAATTTCATTTTCTTTTGTTGAGACAAAAAAAAAAAAACCACGAAAAAGCGTTATAATTTGAAGGACCAAATAAAACAAAAATCAAACTCGAAGACCTCAAATATTCATTTGTTGAAGAGTTCCGAGCGAAGAGTTTAGGGAAATAGAAACTGGAGGTGTTGTTGGGTCGTCGTATCCATGAATTTTGGAAAAATGAGATGCATTAGAGCTTTTGAAGGTACATTATGGGTCGTTCACAACAAACTATTTATCCAATCTCTGCAAAATGCCAATACTTTGGCCCAAAAATAAGGAAACTGGGAAAGGAAGTAAAAAAAGTTGAGAATTTAAAGACTTTCATTAAAAATAAAGGGGCATTCCGAGAATTGAACTCGGGACCTCTCGCACCCTAAGCGAGAATCATACCACTAGACCAAATGCCCAATTTTGACAAATACTTTCTGTGTTACAATATAATTGCAATGAATAATTACTAATTTATTCACACCTATTTTGTTTACCTAACTATCCAGAGTATTAAGTATTAACAAAATCCGATCATGAAATTAAAAATATGATTTAAACCGACTTAAGATTCAATTTTAATTCTTACATTATAATCAAATTTACAACCGTAGATTTGATTCTTTTGAAGTTGAAACTTAATTAACCTGAAAATTACAACTTGAATCCACCTTAAAGAACCACTTAATCCCATTACCCATATCTCCCAATGGATATATGTACCTGTAAACAGTTCCATAAATAAAATAAAACTGGCAAAATGCTATCTAGATCATATAAAAAGCCTCGAATTTACTAATATTAGCCCATGACAATGATAGTTAAATTTTCCTAACCGTCCTATTATATCCTCACAGTCTCCAAAAATTCACAAAATTGCCACAACACAATCCCGAATTGCGAGGTTCCAAAATAACCAAATCCAATCCCCAAGCTCTGACGCCCTAATCCGCAATTAATCTCACCGGCTATAGCCGGTAACTCAACCTATAAGCAACCTAGCAACGGCTGTCTATAAGTTGTATTTCATATATTTTTTTAATTCTTTATTTTCATAGCATCGATATAAAATATGTTTCTACCGTATTTTACCATTTTTTTCCTTTTAAATGTTTAAGAAAAAGGAACTAAGAAGAGGAAAAAAGTTTTTTTTGTTTCTTTTAATTAAGGGTCTTAACTAAGATAATAATAATTACACCAAATCTTATACCAAAAAAAATTACATTGCATTTTCGAAGTTAATAATATTTATTTTAACTCTGTCTTATTAGTTTCTTTGTTTCTGTCTCTGCAAATTTGGTTTAAAGTCTTGTCTTTGGGGTGTTACCTTGTGCGGTAAGGAGGAAGCTTTTGCTTGTAGACTTGTGTCTCTTCAAAATTCGGTAACTCTACGATCATCTTTCTTCTTCTTCTTCGTTTTGTCGAAACGTTTATTATTTATTTAATTCTTATCTTGAAGCGCCGTAATGTGAATTAATCTATTGATTAAGTTAAGATCGAATTTTCTGCTTCATTGTTTCTAAACTCTTTTTTCGATTTTGCTTTGAATTGTTATCTACTTGCTAGATCTACTGCTTTAGTTGGGATTGCCCTTTGAGTTCGATTTCTTTAATTATGTTTTTGTTTGTTTTTTTGGTTGATTTTTAAGTGTTTTAAAGATGTGAGTTATTGATAAAGATCAAAAGAATTTAGTTTTTTGATTTTTTTTGTTCTGTAGCTGAGGTCGATAGATTGAATTTTACTTGAATCCTCAAATTCGAAGACTTGTTGTTTCCTCTGAGTTGCTTTAGTTTTGGTGAATTGAGATTTAGTTAATGATGGCTTCAAGATTGCTTGGAGATGCACAGTGATCTATTTTGCTGCTAAATGTCCTTTTTTTTTTCTCTGGTTAATGAAGCTGTGGCAAATTATAAATAAACCATGGTTGGAGGAGAGAGTGCACAGAAGCTAACTACAAATGATGCACTTGCATACCTCAAAGCTGTCAAGGATAAATTTCAAGATAAACGTGAAAAGTACGATGAGTTTCTTGAGGTCATGAAAGATTTTAAAGCTCAGAGGTATAGATTTTGCTCTCTGTTCTGTTTTAGTTAACACTCATGATTTCTGGGAACTTAAATCTGATCTATTTTTTCATTGTAGAGTTGATACTGGTGGTGTCATCTCGAGGGTGAAAGAACTCTTCAAAGGGAACCGGGAACTGATTTTGGGTTTCAATACGTTCTTGCCAAAGGGTTTCGAGATAACCCTCCAACCCGAGGATGACCAACCTGCGCCAAAGAAGCCTGTTGAGTTTGAGGAAGCAATTAGTTTTGTCAACAAGATTAAGGTAGTGATTTTGATGTGGTGCACTTTCCCCTTTTCTCTCTTTGCTACTTTCTTCGTAACTATCATTTTATCTGCAGACAAGGTTTCAAGGCGATGATCGTGTATACAAATCATTTTTAGACATTTTGAACATGTATAGAAAGGAAAACAAGTCCATTACTGAGGTCTACCAAGAGGTGTGTGTCAGTGTGTTGTAGCCAGTTTTCCGTATTACTGTTTTTGGTTGCTCTTCTTGTCTTAGTTTGATATGCCTATGTTTGTAGGTGGCTATCCTTTTTCGGGACCATCACGATTTGCTTGTGGAGTTCACTCACTTTCTTCCGGATACTTCAGCAAATGCCTCTACTCATGATTCTGTAAAAATGTCAGTACGTGATAGAGGCATTAAATCTCTTCCCAACATGCGTCAAATGGACCCTGATAAGGTTCATATCTCTTTTTTTTTCTCTTTAAATAGTTGTGCACTACGTTTACTATGCTATCAGAAGTTTGATTCTTAGAGGCATCACTTGTTTGGGTATTGTTACAGAAGGAACGGATCATTAAATCACATCCTAACCGTGACCTCAAAATTGAACATCCGGACATAGACCATGAGAGATCTTTGTTGAAAGATAGTAAAGAAGAAGTGAGACGCATTGTCAAAAAGAATGATTATATGGATGATAGAGACAGGAGAGATTATGGAATAGATGGCAGAGGTCTTGAACATGATAGCCAGAAAGAGCATTTCCTCAACAATAAAAAGAAACTGACACCTAAAGATGATGATCCTGCTGAAATTTCCAATCAAATATCTGGAGCCATTCCCACTTCATCTAATTATGATGAAAAAGGTGATATGAAAAGCGGATCTTTCGTTTTATTATTGTATAGCCTAAAAAACTCAGTGTGGTACTATATTTCTGAGATAGTTCGGAGTGAGTTTCCTGATTTCATGCAGCCTTTGTCTATTATTGTTTGTGTTCTTAAATTGACTTATGTTATGACAGGTTATAGCCACGAATTTGATTTTGTTGATAGACTAAAGGCAAAGCTTAATACCGCTGACAACCAGGAGTTTTTACGGTGTCTTAATCTCTATTCAAAAGAGATAATTAGCCAACCAGAATTGCAGTCTTTGGTAAGCTTTTATGCTGACTAAAATTTTCTCTCTGTATGGTTAAATTGGAGAAGAATTATGAGAAATCTTATGGAATCTGTCTGTTAATGACTCATTTGACATATATTCTTGTATTAGGTGGGAGATTTAATTGGAGTATATCCAGATCTTATGGACGCCTTCAGAGTCTTTTTGGCTCAGTGTGACAAGAATGGTAATTAGCCAAACCTGTGCTTTCTCTTCTTACATTCGCCGGTTAATAGGTTTAGATTTGACCCTTTTTTCTTTCTGCAGAAGGATTACTCAATGGTATCGTGTCTAAGAGTAAGCCTAGCTATTTTTATATCATACTTCTGATGTTTCTCTCCATATAATTTTTTATGATATTGAGCTAACCATTGGTTTCCTGTGACTACAGAATCCTTGTGGAGTGACGGCAAATGTCCTCCACCTACTAAGTCACAGGGCAAAGATACAGACCGAGAACATGAGAAGATTGAAAGGTGTAGAGAAAGAGACCGTGAGAAGGAGAGGCTTGAAAAGGCGGCAGCGAGTCAGAAATGGGCTAAACCTATAAGTGAACTAGATCTCTCGAACTGTGAACAATGCACACCTAGTTATCGGTTACTTCCAAAGAATGTATGGTGCTACTGTTCATCATGAACAAGTCTTCACCTCTTGGTTTATCCTTTTTGCTTCATCATTGAATATACATGTTTGTTTTCTTGCAGTACCCAATTCCTATTGCAAGCCAAAAAATGGAGGTTGGTAGCCAGGTGCTTAATGATCATTGGGTCTCTATCACTTCAGGAAGTGAAGATTATTCATTTAAACACATGCGCAAGAACCAGTACGAAGAGAGCCTCTTCCGATGTGAAGATGACAGGTTAGTGATTAATGTATTTTTATGGACCACTTGTATTGCAGATAATGTTACTGTCATGTTTTCTTGGTGCCTGATATATGTTCTCTCGATCAAAATCTGACTATCTTCTGTTATTTGTTGAGCATTTTATTGGAATACTTTGTATTTAACGAAGATTTGTTTGTTACTGTGCTTTAGGTTTGAGCTAGACATGTTATTAGAGTCTGTGATCTCGGCTACGAATCGAGTAGAAGAGTTATTGGCAAAGATTAACAGTAATGAATTGAAAATTGACATTCCCATCTGTATCGAGGATCACCTTACAGGTATACATATAACCTTCTGTGAACAACATCATAAAATTGAACTCTTCTCTTTATGACTGCTGAAATTTGTATGCTATCGTCTTGTAGTAAAGCTGATATTCTGAATTCTTCTATACTGTTTTGTTACTGTCTTGTAGCTCTGAACTTAAGATGCATAGAACGGTTATATGGTGACCACGGGCTCGATGTGTTGGATTTGTTAAAGAAGAATGCATATCTTGCTTTACCTGTGATACTGACCCGTTTGAAACAGAAGCAAGAAGAGTGGACAAGGTGTCGTACTGATTTTAACAAAGTATGGGCTGACATATATACAAAGAACTACCAGAGATCACTTGATCATCGCAGTTTTTATTTCAAACAGCAAGATTCAAAGAATCTTAGCACGAAAGGTTTGTTCTCATTACCTGTTAGACAAATGACTTGCAGTCAAAATATTATAAGAGCAGTTACTCCTAATTACATCTACCTACAAAATGTTTATGAGTTTCTTATGTACTACTATATTTCACTACAGCATTGCTGGCAGAGATAAAAGAGATTTCTGAAAAAGATCGAACAGAAGATCATGCACTTCTTGTTCTTGCGGCTGGAAATAGACGAACTATTTCCTCCAATATGAGTTTCGATTATCCAGATCCTGATCTTCATGAAGACCTGTATCAGCTGATCAAGTATTCATGTGGAGAAATGTGTTCAACTGAACAGTTAGATAAGGTAATGAAAATATGGACAGAATTTTTGGAACCAATATTTGGTGTTCCTTCTCGCCCTCAAGGTGCTGAAGACCGAGAAGATGCTGTCAAGTCTACGAACCAAAATTTAAAATGTGGTAGTGCAAGTGAGGGCATTCCTCAAAATGGAGCTAGTGTTGCCAACTGTGTGCGGTCAAATGGCTCTCGAAAAGTCAATGAAAGTAAACAAGTGCCGCAAGCTAGTGATTTGGATAGAGATGTCACTTCTAGTAAGACCTCAGATGCCTTATTATATGACAACACTCAGAATGATAAAATGCCGAAGAATCTATCCACACCTGAAGAAAGTCCCGAAACCAAACAAGCTGTTTCTGTTGAACGTGCGGATAACTCAATTTCTCTGCCTGTGGATGGATTGCTACCCCAACGGAATGGAAAAACCAGCATTTTATTCACTTCTGGTAAGCACTTTAAACTTTGCTTGATAAGAACTCTCTTCCGAATTTTTCTTGTTTTTAGATGACGAATGGATCCTTGCCTTTTTTACTCGACCAGGGCTTACCAATAGTAATCCAAAACCTAGTGCGTTAACCAGTGGAATGGAGATGGAGTTGAAGCCGAATCACGTAAATGGGCCACACTTAGAGGTAATGGTGTGCAATGTAGAACTTTGTTCTCTTTGTATCTTGCATATATTTAAATGTTGATCTGAAACAATCTTTCCTACTCTTCACACTTATACTTAGCTTTCGTAAAATGTTGTAGAGATTACAATTCTTTAGATGATAACATCCTTAGTCCTGGGTTTATCAAGAAATGACAATGGTATAGTACTTATCCTACAGATTGGCGAGAACCGAGTAATTCCAAATGGGACATCGGCAGAAATATCAAATAATCAAAGATGTAACGAAGGGGTCGCTGGGCAAACCAAAGTTGAAAGAGAGGAGGGTGAACTTTCTCCAACAGGAGATTTTGAGGAAGATAATTTTGCAGTTCATGGAGATAATGACTTGGAGGCTCTCAGCAAAAGTAAAGAGAACGATGCTAATGCAGATGATGAAACTGATGCAAGTGCCCCAAGATCATCAGATGGCAGTGGAAACACATATCGAAACGGTGATGTTTCTGGAACTGAGTCTGGTAACGGTGTAGATTTTTATCAGGAAGATGATTTGGACCATAATAACAAGGCAGAAAGCGAAGGTGAGGCTCAAGAAGACTTGTCTGATGCCCATGATGATGCTGGAGGAGATAGTTCTGTGTTGCCCATTTCAGTAAGAAACCTGCTACATGTAAAACCTCTGGCAAAGTATGTTCCTCCAGCTTTGCGCGATAAGGAAGAAGATGATTCTCGGAAGAACGCCCAAGTCTTTTATGGGAATGATTCGTTTTACGTTCTTTTCAGGCTTCATCAGGTAAACAGATAATTGATTCAATCTGCAAATCAGTGGGGCTGGAATTTTTTAGTGAAGGCTAACTTTTTGCGGTTACATGTTTACAGATTTTGTATGATAGAATATTATCAGCAAAAATCAATTCATCTTTTCCAGAAAGAAAGTGGAAGACCTCAAATTCAACAAACCCCGCTGATTCTTATGCCAGGTGATTGTCCCTTGCAGTTCTTTGTAATGCAATTACCACAGGATGCATCTGTGTTGTTGCTTATACATCTAGTTTTGGTGTTGGAACAGATTCATGAATGCTCTCTACAACTTGCTCGATGGCACATCTGATAACTCGAAGTTTGAAGATGATTGCCGAGTAATAATTGGGACTCAGTCATATGTTCTTTTCACATTAGATAAACTGATCTATAAGCTCATCAAGCATGTAAGTTTTTCCTATTGCGTGTTTAGTTACATTCTTGATCTTTTTATTTATTCTTCACTTGTGATTCAACTGACCAATGTGATACTCCAGCTCCAGGGAGTTGCAGCTGATGAGACGGACAACAAATTACAACAGTTATATACTTGTGAGAAATCCAGAAAGCCTGAAAAGTTTCTTGATGCTGTTTATTATGAAAATGCTCGTGTTCTTCTTCCCGATGAGGATATTTACCGCATTGAATGTGTAAGAATTATTTAGTATTTACCCTTTCACAATTTGGATCAAACATGCATATGACCGAGAAACTTCATAAGATATGTATCTTCTTGCTTTTATTTCTGCAGAAACCAACGACACCAACCAAACTCTCTATTCAGATTCTGGACTACGGACATGGTAAGCCTGATGTGACATCCATATCCATGGACCCGACTTTTGCAGCTTACCTTCACAATATATTCCTTTCCAATCAACCTAATGCGAAAGAGAATCCCCAAATCTATTTAAAACGGTAAGTCAAGACGATTAACAAAGGACGATACCATCTCTCTAAAAGATAAAAGGGAAACTAACTAGATGCGTTTTTCTTTTTCCCCCAGGAATAAGCGTAAAAATGGCGGTGACGATGAACTCTGCACCACGGATGAAGTTAAAATTATTAACGGTTTGGAATGTAAGATAACCTGCAGTTCTTCAAAGGTACATTGCCTTTTTCTCTGCCTACCACTGTTGAGTTTCCATGATAACGACTTTAAAAGTTTGTCATTTTAAATGAATTGTCTGATATCTCTTGTAGGTCTCCTATGTATTAGATACGGAGGATGTTTTACATCGTGCTAAGCGGAGGAAATTTTTGAACCAAAACGGTTTAGCCATCGTCAGACAGGACCCTGTTTCGAGAAGTTCTTTAACCAAGCAAAGGAGAATACAAAGATACCAAAAACTTCTCACAAGCCTGTGAAATCTCTCAATTAATCACCAGCAAAAGCTCGGGAACAGAGCAACTTCGCATTCTTTTAGAGACTAAAGGTTGCCTTTCTTTGACTTGTTATACTCAGCATTGAGCTTTGTCAGAAGAGAAGAAATATAAGATGACTCTTACCTCTGTTGCTGCCTCTGGTCCCTGTTGTACTCTCACAGAAAATAAAAAGGGTGAGAGGCAAAAATCGAAGGAATACTGAAAGATTTAGCTGCCGAAAAGCCTCCAAGTCCTTTTTTTCCACAATTGTGTATATAAGCTTTTTGTATGTTGTAACATTAACTCAAATTTCCTCTTTGGTTGCTCCTATTCTTTACAACATTAATCACCTGAATGAAAAATTTGTTCTGTGTCCCCAATTCTTACAAATGCAGTTCTTGCACATTCCAGGCTCTAACGTGGAGCTTCTTTAACCGGCAAGCTCGCTGATTGGTGGACGGTCCATGATGTCTGCTGCAGCTGCTGCACTACGTTGCAGGACCGGGTCAATATCAGGCAACTTAGGGATCTGAGCCAAGAGATCAATGGTGCGTCGTAACAGACGAGCAAGATCACCTTCGTCCATTGCACATTCCATCATCATTTCTTTCCAACTTAATCCAGAAGCCCAAGCTTCAACCATACCAGAGAATTGAACATCCAAACAACATGGAATCATAACCTCGTGCTTCTCTTGAAGCTTTATAAGAGAGATTCTTTGTTCTTCTAAGAAATTAACCATGTCTACTACAGTATCAGATGGCTCGTATATATAGTTGTTGTCTCTCCAAGGTCGAACTTTTATGCCCTCTGAAACTAAACTTGCACATACACCAGCTAGTTGAGGAGGCTTGAGATCCACCAGGGCTTTGTTCCGGAGCACCATTGCAAGCCAAAGCTCGTTTTCTCCTCGGATTGCAGCAGCTGTTTCTCCCAGAGGAAATATCAAATGTGTGTTAATGTCCAATGCTCTGCTTTCGTGAATCACATTGCTTATGCGCATGAAATCTTTCCAACCAGACGGTTCGATCTGCTCTAAACGGTTTATGAGACGTCTCGATCTCGCCTTAAGCCGTTTCATCTTCTCAACCGTCAGCTTAGCATTCTCTAGAATTTTCTTATATTCTCTGAACCCTGCTGACCGAGATATCTTCTTTTTCAAACGTGACACTTTGCTCCTTTGTTCCTTGTATTGTTCCGCAGCGTTATCATACTTTTCGGACATATGTAACACCTCGTCTTCATCGGAAAGGCTGCTTAGGACAGGTACATTTAAACTCCAGGACCATGTCTCTAGAGATCCTTCCATTCTCCACAAACTTCCAAGTTCGGATTCAGCTAGTTTATCCCACTGCATATCAGCTTTATCCAGGAGAGCCTTCATGAGTTCTCGAGGCAAAGCATCTCCCAGCGCTAGAGCAATGTTAGGGAAACCAGTTCTGTAGACAGTTCTTATCCACTTCTCAGTAAAGAGATACCATGAGTTATCAGAGCCAAGGGCCACATAGTAAGACGGTTCAGCAATAGGCTTTCCAGGTTCATCAGCCACCAGATCATCCTCGATTACGTTCAAGGTAAAAGACTCATCCAAAGACATCAACTTCTGAAGTTTCGAACCTTGAAATGAATCAATATGTCCCAAGTAAACAGCAGGGACTGACTGCTGCATCCCATCAGAATCTTTGAACTCCAAACAAATAAATGGTAAGTTTCCCTCTTCCATCCCTTTTAAAAGCGGTTTTAGAGCTGAGAACCTTTCGAGTTCCATCCTTCTTCGGAATTCAGCACGCTTGCGTTTCTCTTCCCGCAGCTCTTCCTGAAGTACAGTGATCTCCTTGTATTCCCTCGCTGAAAGCAGTTTCCTACTCTTCTTATCTATTGCTTCATCGCTTATTTCTGATGTCAGAATCTCAATCTTCTTGTCGATTTCAGCAAGTTCCTCCTTTGCAGCAACCGTCACATTGCTGCTTACATAGTTTCCAAAACTCTTCTCAACTAATTTCTTGGCTTCTTCCAGACTTCTCCCTGCTTGTAAGACTTTCCCGTCCTCATTTCCACTTGTTTTACGAGTTACTTTTGAACCAGCTACAAGATTCAGTACCATGCCATATGAAGCAGTAAATTGTGACACGAGAGGTTTTACTCCAGCAAACACAAGTTTGCAGCACTCTTCAGCGCCTTCAAAAGCAGTCTGAACCAGCACAGTGTAGCCCTTTTCATCAATACCTCTGCGTCCAGCACGCCCAGCCATCTGGAACAATTCGTTCGGGCCCAACTGTATTCGTTCATTACCAGCCTTTTTGGTCAGAGACGAAATAACAGCGGTTCTAGCCGGCATGTTTATTCCAGCAGCAAGTGTCTCAGTAGCGAAAACAACCTTAACAAGCCCTCGCTGAAACAATTCCTCGATGAAAGATTTCCAAAGAGGTAGACATCCTGCATGATGAGCAGCAATTCCCCTTAGCAGTCCTTTCTCTGCACTCTCTCTCACTGCATCAGGATAAAGAATGCGAAACTTCCTCAAGGCTAGCTCAACCTCACCCTTCTCGCAATCATCTAAAAGCTGAAAATTTTCAACATACTGTACAGCTGCATCACATCCTCTACGGTTAAAAATGAACCAGATCGCTGGTAACATATCTTTTCCCTGGAGATGCCATAATGTGTCGCTAATTTGAGGCACCTAGAAGTCACGACTCAGCTCAGTTATTATCTTATCATGAGAAGTTAAAAATCATATTCGAATATATAAGAAAACTACAAATCCGTATTGGTTAGGAAGCATAATGTTAGACCTGTGATCGGCGAATCTTGTTTATCTCATTCTTTGAAAGAGGATAATCAGTAACGTTCACAAGACTGTTGTAGCTCGTTTCACCTCCTCGTTTTCTTGACCTCCTTTTTCTATACCCATCATCATCATCACGGAATCTAGCTTCTGAGGCAGACAGTTGCAAATAATTGAGAGACAGCTTCCTGCTCCAATTAATAAAGCCTCTTTCAATTATTATCAGAGAGAAATATTCTACACTACATGTTGATGATAAAGCATAGAGTTGAACAAGTTACCTATTCACGTTTGTCCCTTTCTCATCAAGCAGAGGTAGTAAAGAATGTTTTGTTGAGAAGTACCAAGTTAATGGAACTGGGCGTCTTGTCGATGTCACCAACTCAGTTTTACCATGTATCTGAGGACAAAACACAGCAGCAGCTAGCATATTTTAGATAACCAGTGGCTAAAGAATCTAGGGATTGCTGCCGTTGTAAAAGTAGTTCACGAGAAATTGAGGTACTTCAGCAGCAAAACAAAATTTATGTTACTTACCAAATAGAAGATAAATGAGAAAATGAATATGGCACATGCTAATGAAAAACTGGAATGCATTCCCATAGGGAAAATGTCGACACTCACCTCACCAATCCAACCAGCTAATTCATCTGGGTTAGCAACTGTAGCTGATAGGCATATAAGTTGAACCTCCTTTGGGCAATAAATGACCTGATCGTATTAAAAAAACAGAAACAGAAACAGACTAAGACACTCAACAGATAAAGCCTTTGAAGGAAACAAGAGAAACAGAGGAAGAAGAAACTCACTATCTCTTCCCAAACAGTGCCCCTAGATATATCGCTTAAATAATGAACCTCATCCAAAACAATTGCATCAACATGAAAAAGTCCAGTTCCTGAAGAAGCCATTCCAACACTAAACATTTCGAACCAAAAAATAGAAGTTGTTAAAGAAGCTCCTGAACAAGCTAGAAACACACAGAGAAAACTGCAGTTGAAAATACCTTTGATACAACATGTTTCGAAGAATCTCAGTAGTCATAATCACAATCTGAGCATCCTTATTAATGGCAGAGTCACCTGTGAGTAGACCAACATTATCATCGCCAAATGTCTCCCGAAACTCACGAAACTTCTGATTAGAGAGTGCTTTAAGCGGTGTAGTGTAGAACAAGCGACGACCTCTAGCTACAGTAGCAACAGCTGCTGCTTCAGCAATCAAAGTCTTTCCACTACTCGTTGGAGCAGAAACCACCACAGAGGAACCTCTTAGAAAAGCCTCAATAGCCAATCTCTGCTCCAAAAATGATTCAATTTTCAGATTTCAAAATTT
Organism: Cardamine chenopodiifolia; assembly: GCA_963922655.1. NCBI lineage: Eukaryota > Viridiplantae > Streptophyta > Magnoliopsida > Brassicales > Brassicaceae > Cardamine > Cardamine chenopodiifolia. The sequence goes on from OZ000484.1 coordinate 16,687,647, forward strand.
CAAAGAGTGATGGACAAATAAAAAATGGAACTTTATTAGAACATTAAGCAAAACCTGAAACTTGTCAATTCGGAAATCGTAGATGGAAACGAGTTCATCGATATCAATCATCTCAACTCCAAAATCTCGAACAAGACTACGAAGCTTCTCAACTCTCTGCCATCTATACTCCACTCGTTCTCGAGCTGATTCCGTTTGCAAATCCACCGGAAACTCGGCTTCTTCATCATCGTCGATGTTTCGAATTCCATCGGAGATATTGTCATACTCGTCTGCAGCTTCATCATCTTCGTCTTCATCCTCTTCTTCTTCTTCTTCTTCTTCTTCCTCGTCCTCTTCTTCCTCGTACTCCTCAGAGAGCTGAGACTGTGATGGTGTCAGAGAATTAAAGGATTTGAAGGAAAGTTGTCTTGGGCTGAGGATTAGGGATTTGGTGAAGCAAAATTTTGGGGAATGGGAAAGAGAAGGATGGAGAGAAGGAAAATGGAAGAATTTGAAGGAAGAAGCTGTGAGGGAGACGACGGGAAGAGTGTTCATGTTCTGCGCATTTGAGATTTCTTTTTTTTTAGCCTTTTGGATATTACACCAACAAATTAATATATTTTTCTGTTCTGATATTTTCATAATATTACACGACCTATAGCAGAAGAAAAAATAGATTATATCTTCTGGCGTGGCTAGAAATTCTAGATCTTCTTCAGATGTGTAAGCTCTAAAAACTCTTGATTTTGCTCAAAAGGTCAAATTTTGTTATCATGAAAAAAAAAAATTGGTTAAAGCCGGTCTAAACAAAGAGATTTATATATTTTGTGGTCATTTTTTTATTCTAGAAAACATTACTAAAATAATATAAAACAACTAAAATATACTTAATATTAGATTTAAATCATATTAATATCGAAAACAAAATTTTCCATTAATTGACTAGGTGCTAAGTCTTTCAAAGTTTGATTAACGTTTATCAAAATTTTAAACATTGTTGGAGACAACAATATCCAAAATATACTTATATATCCTTCTTTTTTAACTCAAATAAGCTGTTAACTTTTTACAAACAAGAAATTAGTTCATTTGTGAAAAGCACTATTTGCCTATTAGTTAAATGTTTAAAGATTTTTATATTATATTTGGGATTCAAAGCATAAAAATGCAGGTTTTTGTAAATTACTGGAAGCAAAACTTATTATAAGTTTTAGAGTGTTACAGATAAAATTGGATATCGTGGTCTCAGAACATGTTTATCATAAAAATGTAATACATGCAAAACCGTTCGTATAATGTGGAGAGAATTTATCTATCATGAGATCATCAAAAAAGGTTTGTATCGTAAAATTTTTGAAAAGAATTTGTATCGTAAAATCGTTGTTTAAGAAAATTCGTAATCAGATATATTGCTGGTAATCAAATAGCATTATAACAGAATTAAATCAAATATTTCCAATGTAATGCAAGAAACGAAAAAAAATAGTTAGCCGGTTATGTATTTTTCAGCTTTATAAATCCAGAAGATATTTTTCACGAATCCGACCTTTTTCTTATATTAAAAAAGATTCGAAACAATTTTTTAGAAAGAACTATCTATAAATTTTTAAAAAGAAAAAAAAAGTTACGAAAATCAGATCCTTTACATTTGGCATTTGAAGGGCTTTGGTGAATCAAAATTTCTCTTCTCTAGCGGCGAATTTCATCACATTCTTCATCATGAGCGGTAGCAATAGGGTAACAAATCAATTTAATTCATTTTCTTACTAAATGTAGAACGCGGTAACAAAACAATCAAATAATTATTAATTTCTTTTGTTACAGTTCTATTCCATCCAGAGTGTTGTCTATCCTCCGATTCTAAGGGGACAGGAGCATCCAAATGATAGGTAAAACTTGAATTTGTTTCTAATTCATGGTCATTTCAATTTTTAATTCATGTTATTATTCGATTTCTCACAGCGGTGTGTTGGTCCATTGGACTAGTCAGACAGTTTGAAGCCAACCTCAAACTCGGTCATCGATCTGGTCGAAAGTGGGGCAATACGTTCAATGAACACCGCTAGGCACGTGTTGATGAAACTGGATACTGACTTGGAGTATTTTAGTCCACTAACTTATAGTCTCGGCTTTCCATTTCTTTTGGACAAGTTGTATCTCCATTTATTCTTGATTAGGTTTCATAGTTTTTTTAATTTGATTCTCTATAATTTATTTTAAAGCCGCCACCACGTCGATATTTCCTTCGACATATGGAATTTGTTAGGCCCTCTCGCTTTGGTTATTATGAGATGTTTGAAGATTACCTCTACAAAATACTTTTGGATGGTCATGTTTCCATCACTGTGAGATCTTATCAAGGCCTTAGGGTAAGTAAGACTCTTGTTTTTGGTCAAAGCAGTCAAAAGTTCATCGTCAGGTTTAAGCATTGCAACAGATTTACAAAAAAATATTCCGCTTATATTTTGATTACAACAATTTTTAAAACGCTGACAAAATAAAATTTCTACTAAAAAATATTTAAAAATTTACATTTAATGCGAAAAATAAAGTAGAAGTTATATATATACTTTTTACATTTTAATTCAAATAAGCTAAGCTTTTTGCAAATAAGAGTTGAGAAAGTTGCCAAAAAAGAAAAATACATACATTTATATAAAAAATCATCTTTTTATTGTCAACTACTAAGAATTATATCTACAATAATTAAAAAAAATCATTTATTTAAAAGAGAGCCAAAGAGGCGTTAAATTAGAAAACGCCCTTTTGCGAATACGAAAAAACGTTGACATTTCTTTTTATTATTACCCTCTTTTTGTTTCAACTCACTGAAAAAAACATTCGTTTCATTTCTTCTTCTCTTCTTTGTCACAAATCTCAAACTAAAACGGCGGAGATGGCACTCTTACGACTCTCTTCTCGATCCAACAATCTCCTTCCTCCACTCACCACCGCTCTTCGCCGCCAAATCTCCACAGACACAACACCATTAACAGTTGAGACCTCAGTCCCATTCACTTCCCATCTCTGCGAAGCACCGTCACGCTCCGTCGAAACATCATCCAAAGAACTTCTCTCATTCTTCCACGACATGGCTTTAATGCGAAGAATGGAAATCGCAGCTGATTCACTCTACAAAGCCAAACTAATCCGTGGATTCTGTCATCTTTACGACGGTCAAGAAGCAGTAGCAATTGGTATGGAAGCAGCTATTAACAAAAAGGACGCTATTATTACAAGTTATAGAGATCATTGTACGTTTCTTGGTCGTGGTGGAGGATTATTTGAAGCTTTCTCAGAGCTTATGGGAAGAAAGACAGGTTGTTCTAATGGTAAAGGAGGATCTATGCATTTTTATAAGAAAGATTCTTCGTTTTATGGCGGTCATGGGATTGTTGGAGCTCAAGTTCCTTTGGGATGTGGTTTAGCTTTTGCTCAGAAGTATTGTAAAGATGAAGCTGTTACTTTTACTTTGTATGGTGATGGTGCTGCCAATCAAGGACAGCTGTTTGAGGCTTTGAATATTGCTGCGCTTTGGGATTTGCCTGCGGTTTTGGTTTGTGAGAATAATCATTGTGAGTGTTTTTTTTGTTTTGAAGTTTGTTGTATTTGTAATGGAGTTGTTAGTGAATGTTGTTGTTTTGGTTGATTGAATTGAATTTGAATGCAGATGGGATGGGAACTGCTGAGTGGAGATCGGCGAAGTCTCCTGCTTATTTCAAGCGTGGAGACTATGTTCCTGGCTTGAAGGTGAGATATTGGAATGATGCAATGTAGCTATGCCTCTATTGGTTGTTGTATTAGTTGACTTGTGCAGATTACAGTTCTATTCAAATTGAGATATAGGGGTAGGAAATGGAGTTTAGGATCAGAATTTCCACACAAATTGAAAAAGAAAAGGACCAACCTTTCTGTGATATCTAAATCTGTTGCGCATTTGGAAGAGTCTAGGTGATGGATGTGAACTTTTTTAAGAGGAATCGACAGTATTTTTTGTTCAAAGTATCTTTGTAGTTTGATTTAGAGAATCGTATGCTTTGTTTTCTTATCTGGTTTGTGGGTTGAGGTAAGTTAGGTAATTTGTGATCATCTTCTGTTTTGTGTACTAGGTGGATGGTATGGATGCGTTGGCTGTGAAGCAAGCGTGCAAGTTTGCCAAAGAGCACGCACTCAAGAATGGACCTATTGTAAGTTTGCACTATCATTGTCCGTCAATACACATCAAAACGTCTTTGAAGTCTCTTTTATTTCATTAGGGTTTAGTTTCCAACTAGCTTTTCTTGTTGTATCTCTCTCACTTATACATCTGGAATCAGGAGATACGCATTTTGGTCATGCAATTCTGTCTACTTCTCTTTAATTACAGCAATGTTATTCTTATTAACATGCCTCAATCTAAGGATAATGACCATCATACATTTGCCTTTGTTTGAGCAGATCCTTGAGATGGACACTTACAGGTACCACGGCCACTCTATGTCTGACCCAGGAAGCACTTACCGTACACGTGATGAGATCTCAGGCGTGAGGCAGGTTAGTTAATCTCTTATTTCCCAGTAATGCTGCAGAAAATTTCAACTTTTTAATCTGTATATTTGTATCTTGTGACCTTTTAGGTGCGAGATCCAATTGATAGAGTGAGAAAATTGCTCATATCTCATGACATAGCTACTGAGAAAGAGCTTAAGGTAATCACTCAGACATATTAAATCCTCTCAGTTTCTTACTAGAAAAATCAAAGACTATTAGTCCTCATCTAAAGAATAATGCACTCTTTATGTTTTCCCTTTAGGACATGGAGAAAGAAGTGAGGAAAGAAGTAGATGCAGCTGTAGCTCAGGCCAAGGTTAAAACCAGAGCCTTTACCAACTCAAACTACTAGTGTATATCAATTACCACCATATGTTAAGAACTTAAAGTCTTTCATTATATATGTGTTTCAGGAGAGCCCTATACCAGATTCATCCGAGCTTTTCACAAATATCTACGTAAAAGGTTTCGGAGCTGAGGTAACTTCTATTCCTTCATATACTTTGGACAACCCTTGGTATTATTTAAAAGCTTTGGAGCTGAAATATGCATTTGCTCTTTGCAATTGGCAGTCTTTTGGAGCAGACAGAAAGGAATTGAGAGCAACACTTGCTTAAAATTTTAGTCGATCTCGTCTCTTAGATTCATCCTAATGCGCAAATCCGGCAGGAGATTCGGGTTCAATAAATTCCAAGACAGTGCAGTTACAATTTGATCCAAATATTTTGGTTATCTCAACTCAATTGTAGAGCCTTTTGTTTCAGTTTCTTTTCTTCTTAACAACTCTTATGGATTGTTATCAAAAACTCAGTAAGTGACAAATTGTGTCAAAAACACATTGATTCTTTTGATCTAAGAACAATTGTTATCTCCTAATCTCTTTTTTAAATAAAGATTATCTCCTGATTTTGTTTTCTAGTAGCCATTTCACTAAACTCCCACACAATAAACGTATAAATGAGAACGTTTTTGGTCCCCTAAATTTGAGGATATCTTTTGTCTTGTTAAAATTCGAATTTAGAACAAAATGAAGCATAATTTGGTTTGCCTCGGAGTTAGGATAAGAGCAGAAACAAGAAGAGAAGGCAAAGAGCTCTGCTTACTACACTAACTGGCTTTGCTTGTCTTCTTCTTAGCTGTCAGAATGTAGTAAATATAAAAGCAAGTGGAAACGTGAAGACAAATCTCAATAAAGCCGTGTGGTACGCGCCAAGCAAAGCATAATTCGAGTTTCGTAAATCATAAATTGCCACACACCAAACTACACTTATATAAGTATCCAAAAATAAAAGAAAAAAAGAAGGCAGAGGCATCTCTATATATATAATCTACCTTCTCCGTCCCTATCCAAAACGACATCACTGTTCCACCACTACCTAACTTTTGTATATAACCCTAACACCGACTAACTCTACAAATTTAACCGTGACTACCAAAATATTATCACAAACCTAATATATTTAGGTTTTGCGTCAATACCCAAAACGACATCACTGTTTCCTTTTTAATATTTGTTCATATAGTTAAGAAATAAATAACCCATTTACCGCAGATGGAAATGTTTAGTGTTTCTATTTCTTTGGTTGGTTTTTTTCATGGGTATATGGCAGACAAAGTGTAGTGCTTATAGCAAAAATTATAAATTAAAAACGATCAAAAGAACTCAAGTAATCATCAGAAAGTTGGTTCTTTATTCCTTTGTGAGTTGTGACCACAACATTTGGTAGCCGATATTTGAAACCTAACACTAGTTTATTCACATTAAAAATGTCTAGTTTGAAAAATTAATCAGTGTTCATTTCCACGGTATCTTAAATTCTAAATGCTATAGAATAGTTTTCTTCACACAAAAATAAAGGAATATTTTCCGGATTAAATTATATTCCAAATTAGTTTTTTTATATAATTTTTTATTCCAAATTAGTTAAGTAGATCTTTATTGTTTTATATACGCAATCAACAGATTGTACAGAGCACTAACGAAATGAAAATTTTGTTTTAGCTAGAACAAAATGAATATAGTATATATATTTGGGTAATGAAAATACTATAGTATTTTTTATCAAAAAAATAAAATACTATAGTATTGGAAAAATTTATTGAGTGACACTAGTCAGAAACTCACATTAAGTTGACAAAAAGAAAAAAAAAACATTTATTAAGTGGCACCACGCAACGAGAATATTCGTAGCGAAAGACGCTCCTTACTCGTTATTCCAACAACAAATATGTAAACAGAAGCATCCAAATTTTGAATGCTTCTAATATTTAAATAAACTTCTTTTTTTTTTGTCAACATCTAGATAAAGTTAATCTGTTAAAATTCAGCAAATCCAAATTTTCCTTTTCTGCATGTACAAAATCTAATATTTTTAGTATTACTGTAAAACCAAATCATTTTTACTATTCTTGTCTAAACATTTGTTGCGTTTAGTTACCTACGTAAAGACTCAGTAAATGAGCGTGCGGGGCACGTAACAGAGTTGAGTTGGGAAACAGGTGATCAACCAATAAAAAAAGGCTTATCATCGTTTTAATCTCAGCCGTTCATCTCCGTATCGAGCCCATACAACTTTTAAGAGAATCATCCAGCTGGTTCCATTATATTCACAGCTGGCACAATCGATCACGAGTCCCAAAAGCCACCGTTCAATTTTTAACCTTACGGTACACCAACACGTAGACAATTAAAAAGTAAAAAAGAAAACACTCTGCTTCTCATTTTAATTACCGAGAAATTGGATTATCCTTGTTAATCCCATCAGCTGAATAGGTAATTACGTTGGGATTAATCATTAAAAAGTATAGAAAATCTCTTAACGACTTAGCCAAAAGTAAAAAAAAAAAAAATATATATATATATATATATATATATAACGACTGAGCCATATCACTCTCCACGCGCTTTCACGACGCGTGGAAGCTAAATCTCTCTGCAAAGACAAATAGAGAGAGCTTTGGCTTCTTCTTCTTCATCTTGCTCTCTCTTTCTTCTACATTCTTGAACTCGTTTGAGTAATTATTTCCAGAAACTTCACTGTTCTTGAAAATGCTAAATCAGTAGTCAGAAGATCTTTACTTTATTCCTCACTTTCGCTTCGAAAGATTCATCAATGAGAGAAGAAGAGAAAACGCGTTTTCTGATAATGCGGTTGCATTTTCCGATGAAATCAACAGTTTTAGCATTTTTAGTCTTCTTGGTGTTTATTTCACAGTTCGCCGTCGGAATACGGTTGATTCCAGGGAGAATCGCCGCCGTATCCGCCACCGTCGGAAATGGATTTGATCTCAGGCAATTCGTAGAAGCTCCGGAATACAGAAACGGCAAGGAATGCAAATCACAATCGTTAAGTAGAGAGAACTTCGTGTCGTCTTGCGACGCGTCTCTAGTTCATGTAGCTATGACGCTTGACTCAGAATACTTACGTGGCTCAATCGCAGCCGTTCATTCAATGCTCCGCCACGCGTCATGTCCAGAAAACGTTTTCTTCCATTTCATCGCTGCCGAGTTTGACCCAGCGAGTCCACGCGTTTTGAGTCAACTCGTCCGATCTACTTTCCCATCGCTAAACTTCAAAGTCTACATTTTCCGGGAAGATACCGTCATCAACCTCATATCTTCTTCAATTCGTCAAGCTTTAGAGAATCCATTAAACTACGCTCGGAACTACCTCGGTGATATTCTTGATCACTGCGTCGACCGAGTCATATACCTCGACTCAGATATAATCGTAGTTGATGACATCACAAAGCTATGGAACACGACTTTAACCGGGTTAAGAATCATCGGAGCTCCGGAATATTGTCACGCTAACTTCACAAAGTACTTTACTTCAGGGTTTTGGTCTGACCCGGCTTTACCCGGATTCTTCTCGGGTCGAAAGCCTTGTTATTTCAATACGGGAGTGATGGTGATGGATTTAGTTAGATGGAGAGAAGGGAATTATAGAGAAAAGCTTGAAACTTGGATGCAATTACAGAAGAAAAAAAGAATTTACGATTTGGGTTCGTTGCCTCCGTTTCTTCTTGTTTTTGCTGGGAACGTTGAAGCTATTGATCATAGGTGGAATCAACATGGTTTAGGAGGAGATAATGTACGAGGAAGTTGTAGGTCTTTGCATAAAGGTCCAGTGAGTTTGTTGCATTGGAGTGGGAAAGGGAAGCCTTGGGTAAGGCTTGATGAGAAGAGACCGTGTCCGTTGGATCATTTATGGGAACCGTATGATTTTTATGAACATAAGATTGAGAGAGCTAAAGATCAGTCTTTAGTTGGGTTCTCTTCTTTGTCGGAGTTAACAGAAGATTCAAGCTTTTTGTGAAGAGTGTGCAAGTCATTGTTGAGGAATAGAATTTTTGATTGTTGGTGGTGTATAAATTTGACTAGAAAGTGAAGTGTTTGTGGAAGCCATTGATGAGGACTAGTTAGGAGAAATTCATTTTTGGGAACAAACCTTTTGGTTTTGTATTTTGTTATGTTCTGACCCTTAGGTAGGCATGCTCGGTCTTAAACCGATGATTAGTCGGTACATTAATTATGATCGACTAACAACTAACAGTTCTTGAAATATTGATGATACTTAATTCAATTATCAGTAGAACAATATAATAATAGTATACCAAAACTAAGCTTAATAACTTTTTCTAGAATATCACTATCAAGGTTTTACTTTATGGTATTGAAGCCAAACGTTGACTGGATAGACTTTTCAACAAATGGTGTCGCAGAATACAGATATATTTTTATGTTATTAAGCATCTCCCATAATACACTGAAACACAATTTTCACTATTAATTTGTTAGATATTAAGATATTTTTAAACATTTTCAAATATATAGTTATTATATATTATATCGTTTATTTCTAAAAGTTACTTGTAATCAACAATTAAATCATATAATTATTATACATTATATTATTTACTTAGTTATTATATTCATGATAGTATCATTTAAGTAACGTGTTAAAATCATATGTCTTATGTCCACAATTGTATAGTTGTAAATAGTATCACTTTTTACGATATTTTTTCTATAACAATTTCTAACTTTTATTGAAATTTTTATCCCACATATAACGTAGATGTGAAAGAATGTGATAATTTGACGTTATATATACTAAATGGTCATCAAAAGTCTCTAAAAAGAACTGTTATTTTCTTATTTTATCTTCTTTAACAACTTTTGTACTCTTTCAAAAATGAGAACATCTTTATGTTCCAAGCATCTCTTGATTATGTCAACGAGGGTCGGAATTGCATCATTTGATCTTTTGACTAAAATGTTCACGTCCAACTAAAAAAATCTGAAAGTCGGAAATAAAAAAGATTAATAATAAAAGAGCTTCTAACTTACTTTATCTAGCTTCTAAAGAACCAGACCAAAGCTAAAACCATCGAATAAATATTTTTGCCAATGATGTTTAAAACCAGAACCCTTCGCAACCCTAGTAGAAACACAACATATGTATAATAAGAAATAATGTGAAAATAATAAAAGCTGTGAAAATATTTCTATCTATGTTGTGAAAGTATATATAAAAGCTGTGAAAATAGTATGTATGGATGGCCATCCAAATACTCACTTACCCAAAATTTGCCACTTTTTCTCATTAATCCAAAATTTGTCATTTTCTCATTAATCCAATATTTGTCATTTTCTCATTAATCAAAAGTTTAGAATAATCTTTGTGCTTACATTGTACATATGTTTATATGGTTGGTTATCATTTTCTCAATACTTAAGTTAAAAAGCATCGAGAGTTCAACTAAGTTTCTTCCTGGCTTTGCAAAGTTTGTATCTTTGATTTATTTGAAATCGATTTCCTATTGAGGTTTAAATGAAAAGCATGTAACATATATATCTCGACTTCATTTTATGGTTTTTTTATCCTCAGATATTATTCTCTAATTGCTAGAGGTAGAAAATGTTAGTATTGTGTTTCCGATTAAATTGTTTGATTTTAATAAGTACTTTAAATTTTGTTGAAATATATGATGAATTTGTAAAAAAAAAAATAAGAGTTTTGGCGGATGTGTTTTTATCCCATTTAAATTTTAAAATAGGATGGAAATCAGTTGGAATGTGATGTGATGAAATAAAAAATTTGGCGATTAAAAACATGTGGTAAGAAAATTCCAATTTAAGCAAAAAAAAACTAATTAAAATGTTTCTAAATTTATCTAAGTAATTTCAAGTTTGAAAACCCAAAATTTTTAATGTCTGTGTAGTTATCACATAGTAAAAGAATGTGCAAATATTTTGATGTCAAAAAGGAAAAAAAAACGAATGTGAAAATGTTGACGTACTATAGTACAGTAACTTTGACTTTGATTTTTACAAACTATTCTTAACTAACGAAATTAGTGAGTTAAGATAGGTAATAATCTCTTTTGTCCCCGCTTATCTCTTTTTTAGTCCCTTTTGATTTGGGCATAAGTTGTCATTTCTAAACACTTCTTACTTAACTATCTTCCCACAAAGGTCCCACCGCCTCTTGTCTTCTTTCATCCTTCTGTCTGAATCTGACATCTTTTCTTTATTTTTCATCTCTCTTTCTTCCTCTCAAAACTCCTCATTGGGAATTTTGGACTAAAACTCAACAGTTCATTATAAACTTTTTGATATTCTTCTTGTGTGCTTTTTTTTCTTCTTTCAAAGTCGAAAGACATTGGTGAATCTTTTTACGTTTACAAGTGTTTCAACTTTTTGTTTCCATCATCATTTCGGAACCAACACAATTTTGTGGGCTATCTTCACTTTTCAGGTAAGCTTATAAGATTGCCACTAGATTCTCTCTCTTTTTGGATTTGAATTGATTATTTATTAGTGTCAATCATTGATGAGGGTGTGGCTCTGCTTCTTCCATTATTGAAAGCTTACTTATTTTCAGAAGAGTCTGAGTTCGCTCACCAAGAAAGTTTTATATTCTCTGATAAACGTTTAAAAAGAAAAGCTGAAATTCAAAGTAGCTACTAATTACTAAACCAAAATTTATGCTTTTTTCTCTTCTCTGCTAATTATTGGATGTTAAAATTGGTATTGTTTTACCCCAATTCCAAGTTGATTCTGGTTTGTTCTCACCTTGTTCAAGTTTGAAAGTGATAAGAGTTTCTTGGGTTTTGTGTGGGTAAAGATTCTTTCTGGTGAGCATTAATGGTGGATATGGAAGTTGGTATTGCTAATCGTGAAGATAAGGTAACACCCATTTGTCTACATCAACTTAATTTGACGTGTGTTTGCTTTATTGACATTACTGTCAATGTCCTTTGATCTGTTATGTATCTGTGCGGTTTCTTGATTTGCCATCGTTAGTTAGGTGTGTTTAAGTGACTTGTTTGTGGATAAACAGATAATGACCGCGACTTCATCGAATCAAGAGCTGGAAGTGTCTGTTTCTTTTGGTAAGTTCGAGAATGATTCACTTTCATGGGAGAAGTTTTCATCTTTCTCTCCCAATAAGTACTTGGAAGAAGTGGAGAAGTGTGCAACTCCTGGATCAGTAGCTCAGAAGAAGGCTTATTTTGAATCACATTACAAGAAGATCGCTGAGAGGAGAGCTGATATCATCATGGAGCAGGAGAAACAATTGGAGAGGAATGCGTCTTTCTGGTCTAGTGTTCAGTACCGCAGAGATACAAACAGTGAAAATTACGGCTCAATGATGATCGAATCTAGTGGCTGTGATGGATTTAATGGTGAAAGTACTTCAGAAGAAGATAATCTTGTGGCCGGCATTGCCACTAAAGTGAATGAGACATGTAACCTTGAGCCTCTTAAAGAAACTATGGATATCAAGGAATGTCAAAGCTCGGTTGATGAAGAGATTGCCGACGACGATCTGAATACCTTGAAGTTAGAGAAAGATGAAGAGATTGTTCGCGCGGAGGAAAAACCAGAATTGATTGTCCAAGTGGAGGATAATGAGAAACCAGAAGAGGTTGTTTGTTTCGAGGAGGAAGTAAAACAAGAAATGAAAGAAGATATTTCATCAAAGGATACAAGTGAAATGAATGAAACTCCAATGAAGGTGACAAAGAAAGAGAAAGATTATAATATAACCAAGAAGACAGATAAAAATGTGCGACCAAACCATACAAGAGGCTCTCCCAAGGTATAATAAATATAATAAGCTTCCTTAATGTCTCATACATTTCCTTCAAATGATTGTGTGCTTGTGTTACAGCCTAATCAGGTGACCAAGAAACCGGTAGCGAGCAAGATTGGAACTAGTAGAAAAACTCAACCAAGGAAGGAGAAAAGTATGGCAAAGGCAACAAATAAAGCAGCATCACCTGTCTCAAAAACACCAGGGTTTCTAACTCCAAGAGTGTCCAAGCCAGCTTCAACAAGTAGTACTTCAATGTCTACCTCTCGCTCTTCAGTAAAGAAGGAAACTGTCTCGACTTTACCGAGAAAGAAACAAACCACTCCAAAGTCATTGCCCATTTCTCTCAATCTGGATCAGTCGGGCTCTGATCCTAGTGCTTTTCCAACAACAAGAAAATCCTTGATCATGGAACGAATGGGAGATAAAGATATTGTTAGGCGCGCATTTAAGTGTTTTCAGAAGAGTTTTGACCAAATGAAATCTACTGATGATGGTCAAGATACAGCTCCAAAGCAGGTAGAATCTTTTAGTATTTCACCAAGTGATAAAGATTCTGCTGGTTAATAACTAAACATCGATGAATGCTGACAATGTTTTACATCAGGTTCCTACAAAGGCAACTAGTGCTTCGAGGTTAGCTACTACTGGTCAGAGAGAAAATGGCAGGTATAACTGAGATTTATGCTCTCTTTTTTGTTTTTATATCTCCTTTTTTCTTACAATGAAACATTTTATTGCTTGTGCGTCACCATCTAGAGTTACTCATAAATCATAATGTCTTCATTGTCTTGTTTGAGTCCTAAAATTGTGTTCTTTTCCTTAAACAGGCTTGCAAAATCAGATGGGAAGGAGAAAAAAGGTGCCAACTCTCACCGTTCTTCATCTTTTGTACCGAAGAGTAACATGACAGCTGAGAAACAGAAGGAGGTAACGTATTTGATGACCAAAACCAAACTGTGTTAACAAGTCCTAGATAGCTAAAAAAATTTCTTGAAATTCAGCCTGGAGCAAGAGCTGTAGAGAAGATACAATTACAGGCGAAACCAAAGGTATTACTCATAAGGGAGTTTCTAGTTCGTAAAGCCTCAGAAGAAAACCGTATATGTATGATCTCTGAGCATTATTGTTTAATATCAGGCAGAAGCAACCAATGTCAAAACTAGGAGACAAAGTCTAAATCCAAAACCAAAATCCACGCAAGGACCTCTCCCAAAAGGCTCTTTAGAAAAAGTAGTATGATGTCATGTGGAAGTCCTCATTTCAAGAACCTGATTCTGTAACAGATCAGCATTCTTTTATCTGATCTCCTAGAGGGTTCCCCGGAACTGAGACTGAAGTGCAAGGCAAAGGTCTCCACCAACATTTTTCAGCAAAAAAAGATCAATTATCTCCAAACTTTCAGGCATTAGTTATGTGAGAAAAGTATTATACAGTCTTCTGTCAATCTATGTGTATAGAGTTTATAGACTAAAAACGTGAGAATGATATTATTTTTCAACGAGGACAGCATACTTGAATATCAATCCTATTATGTCTCCTGGAAGTGCTTATTTGTATATATCTTTCTTATACATTTGCAAACTTATTACAGTCAGCCAAGACTTACATTTTCAATGGAAATTAAGAACCTATGAGACCATATGGGTTTTAATCTTCTAGCGTCCATGAGAGACGAATGATTCAGTGAAGGTCAAGGGAGCGATGGAATTGGACTCAGGAGAATCAGCTGCTTCACATGAGATTTCAGTACCTCCATTGATTTCTCGAGCTTTCATAATGTCAAGCAAGTTATGAGGAAGCTGAGCCACATTGTCCAAGAATTGAATGACGCTGGACATGTTTGGTCTGATGGCTGCTACCGGATGAGAACAGAGTAACCCGAGTTTCAAAACAAGTGCCACTTGCTCCTCGTTATACTCCTGCCCAATCTTATCATCAAGAACCTGCATTGTATCTCCGTTTTCCCAACACTCTAGCACCCAATCAGTCAGTACCATCTCGCTTTGTGATGCTCTTGGCAATATGGGTTTTCGCCCGCAAGCAATCTCTAGCATCACTACTCCAAGCGCAAATACATCTGATCTTGTACTTGCCTTTCCTGTTCTTGAGAGCTCAGGTGAGATATATCCAAGTGTACCTTCGAAGAAAAAACATTGTCAATGAAAGATTTTTTTTGGGCCAAGTCTCCAACAGAAATAAGTAAATACAATAAGTTACCTGCTACATGAGAGTTCTGAGGATCAATCCCATGATCGCATAGTTTTGCGAGACCAAAGTCACCAAGTTTAGAGTTCATACTTCCGTCAAGAAGGATGTTGGCTGGTTTAATATCCCTATGGATAATCACCTGTACCCATTGTTGGTGCAAATAGCAGAGCCCAGAAGCTACGTCTTTGATGATCTTGAATCTCTCTGACCAATGAAGATTTGCAGTCTGTTGGTGGTAGAGAAACTTGTCAAGGCTGCCTTTGGGCATACAATCATACACCAAGTAGAGTTCATCTTTGTGTCTGCAGTAGCTCTGGAGCCGAACTAAGTTAGGATGTCTGAGACGCCCAATGGTTGCAATCTCAGCAATAAATTCTTGCATTCCCTGTCTTGAATCATGAGAAACCATCTTCACCGCGATCTCTGTGTTGGACACTGGTAATGTACCTTTATAGACTTTCCCAAATCCTCCCTTACCGAGAAGCTCGGTATACTTGAAATCCTTTGTGGCAATGTGCAGATCTTTGTAAGCAAACCTATGAGGACCAAACTGCAACTCCCAGTCCTCAAGAACTTCCAGTAGCTTCTTCCTCTTCAGGAAAAGCCACAAGCTGATACTCAAGATGATGAGTATGGTGACACCTGATATAGTCAAACTGATCGTCAAAAACCCCTTGAGACTCGTGATCCATGGCTGATCATAACGAGGAATCTTTGGAAGTATCTGGAGCTTTCCCGTTCATCTTGCCCAATCTATAGTGAGATGCAGTTAACGCTCCTGTGGCTGAGGAGAAACCAACATACATAAACTCAAGCAAGTAGGGAGAAAGATCATTTCGCAGAGAAAGTAGTGGAATCTTTAGGGACTGAATAGGATGAAGTGTGACATTAAGCTGTTTCTGTTTGCTGTCATACTCAATCCAGGCTTGCATAGGTTGCCCACTGTTAAGAGAGAGATTTATGAAAGTACCATCATCCTTGAAATAACCTGCTAAAGCAACTCTATCTGAAACTAAGCTATTGATGTCAATGCCTACATGGTTAGCATCTTTGTCCATGAATGGTGGGTCAAATTTAGTATCGAGCCAACAGCTAATATAAGGTTTTCGGGATCTCCCGTGTTGCTCTGGTTGAAAAGTCCAAGATAACTGGTGGGATAAGTATTAGGCAAACCTCTCGTGGGACAAATGACAAAAGCAGGTACAAATCCTCCATAAGTTCCATTATGAAACTCAATAGTGAAAATGAAGGTGGTGGAGAAGGAGTAGAAGGTACCATCCACAGAGTTCTTGAATCGAAGCGGGTCGTTAAAAAACCTGGCCAGTTGTTTCTTGTGTAGAATTCGTGAGTCTGATCAGGCCATTGTTGTTTATATTTGTTGATCCACTGGTATATAGAATTCGTGAGTCTGATCAGGCCATCGTTTGGATTTAATCCTTGACATACAACATTCTTGGAGAAGAAGAATAGCACCAAAATCAACAATAACAACATTATTTTATCATAAAAAACAACTACAACAACATCATTTTATCAAAAAAAACAACTACAACAACATCATAATTAGCTCAAACATGATTGATAATTTTGAATCTTTGATCACACAACCAAACATTCATGCCAATTGCAAAGAACAAAAAAACAACTCTAGTGGGAGTCAAGTCAACACAGATAATAATTCAATAAGAGTGCTGAAACATGGATAATCAAATCGTTATATTTAATATCATTGAGCCAGCAACACTGATAAGGAGTAAAATATATAAATGTAGTCCCCTAATTCCATTTTCTACTCTGTTAGAGTCAAAGATATGCTTTATAAAATTATCAAAATCGATTTGCCATTGAATCATTCTTTCTATAGCAAGTATCCAACATAGCCTCTGGGAATTTTCAGGCATAAAGTATATTACTTAATTGATTATTTTATTGACTCTTTATGTACACAAGCTTATATACAAGAAGCAAAGAGCTGTATGAGACTTACCAATGTTTTGAGAATCAAGTGACTCTGTTTACTGTGTTATGCATTGTTCCCATTAAATGATCTGAGAATCAAGGGACGTGATGGTCCGGTTCGGTAAAGTAAGTTCCGGTTACCACCGATTTGATATGAAATAATGGAGAATATAAATTTAGAAGAAGTAGCAGCAAGTGTAATTAGTCGAAACGTGAGGAGGACGAAGACAAATTGTGAAAGCTTGCTTTTTAATAGATTAACTATATTCCCGCATTGTTTTAATATAAATTTATAGTTTTTTATTTATTTATTGTTTATAAATATTTGTATTTTTGTGTAATTTTAACTTGTTTTTTGTCTTATTTTTTACTGTTTATAAATATTTTACTGTTTATAAAATATCGGCAGTTTGATTGGCAAAATCATTATCAAAGATATCAAAGAGAAGAGGGAAGTGAAGTTCGGATCGCAGTTGTTTCTTACTGATTGTAGAGAAAAGACCAAAGGAGTTTTGAGGTATGTATGTGACCAAACCACATATTGGTTCGAGCCAGGTTCTGACATTAGAAGCTACTGCGTTTGGGAAGAACCCTACGTGCACTAGTTTTTGACTAGTTTGTTTGCTTTTTTTTTTTTGTTAACTTTGCAAAGATTTTGTTTTACATTTTTTGACGGGATATATTTATATGAGTTCTTAATTAAATGATAATTTGTTTTGATTTTAGAACATTCATTGCTAATTTGATCTCCTAGAATTTAATATATTATGTTTCGACGTTACTATTAATGGAAACAAAGAAAAGATCTTTCACACTGACATACGTTCTAGGGGAAAAAAAAGACTAGCACCCAAAACAAACAACATCATCATAATTAGCTGAAACATGGTTGGTTGATTTTGGTTCTTTAATAAAAAACCAAATGTTCATGCCAATTGCAAAGAAATAATCTCTTCGGGAAAAACAACGCAAGAGAATTGATAAATAAGATCAGTGTTAAACATGGAATGATCAAATCCTTTTGATTCTATATAATATAGTAGTTAATTATATGTTGTCTACGCTGAGCAAAAGAATATTCCTTTCCGAAATCATCAAAATTTAATTTTCCATTGCAGCATTCTTTCTATATCAAGTATCCAGTTACGCAACTCCTCAACATGCATACACTCAAAGATTTTCTAGTATATGTGTCTTCTTTTCTTGATCACTTTATTGATGCTTGTGCGCACATGCTTTTATACAAGAGAACGAACGTTTGCAAAGATTTAGAGACTTACCAGTGCTTTCATATATTTTGGTAAAACCTTTTCGTCTCTCTGAATATAATTTATAACATTTTCGATGTTAAAACTTAATGTAACAAGAATGGAAAGACTAAAGTGAGTCTTGCCCTCTTGGGTTTAGTATAAGACCCTCTAAATTTTCTTTTATTTATTTTTAAATTCTTAGTTCAGTTTCCGTTTTTTCTTTGGGGATGGATTATCCTAACATCTCAAATGTAGGGAAAACTGTACGAGCCCAAGCTTTTTTCATGTAAGGTTTGTGAAAACTGAATTTTCTATTCATTAGGAAAAAATGGGACACACAATAAATTTCATTATTTTGAAGAAAAATAATACAAAGAGTATATCCTAGAATATTCACAACTTATCCTAACATCTCAAATATAGGAGAAGTTGGCTTCAAAGTATTATCCAAATTCTATTAAAAAGTGTATAAAATCTCGTGTGTAAATATATATAGGGCCATATATATATATATATTTCTATCTCTACCGCTACTATAATATACGCATCAAACTTTCTCATCTCCTTCCTTTTCTCTGCAATCAATAAATCGTTATATAATAATGGCGCAGAAACAATTTGTTGACCAAAAAAAAATGGAGCACAAACAAAAAACTTCAGAAATTAGTGATCGCTGGTTCTGGTATCTTTGGGTTTGTTCCATCCCTATTATTGTCTTGTCGTTCTTTTAGTGAAAGATGCATATCGCGTGCCGGATATAGAAATATCTTCTATGGATCTCACTGTAGAAAAACTTACGCAATATCGTCTCAGTGCAAATTGGGATATATTGATAAGGATTCCCAAATCTCTTCCTGATGACTTTATATGTCTTCAAGGAGATATTGAAACTTCTATTCTTTACAAGAATATTACTCTTATTACCTCATCCAGACAGAGGTTTTATATATTAATTTTTGTAACTATTTACAATTTTTATTCATAATTTAAGAAGAAGAAGAAGAAGAAAAGAAAACTGCGTTTGCATATATATAATAATTCAGGTACAACAATCTCTAACGGAACGGGCCTCAACAACTTAGGGTTCAGTAGATATCGATCTCTGATGAAGATATTGGTGGTTTGGTTGGCAAAAACATGATCGAAGATATCAAAGAGACGAATGAAGTGAAGTTTGGATCGCAGTTGTTTCTTACCGATTGTAGAAAAGGTTCGACAGGAGTTATGATGTATGTCTGTGATGAAACCACGTTGCGGTTCGAGCGCGACTAAGTTTGGGAAACCCTACCTGCACTAATTTTTGATTTGAATGATTTTATTTTACATTTAATTTTATTTTACGGGATATTTAGGATCATCGGGACGGTTTTCACCAAAGTTATCGTTTATAAGGATTTTTATTTTTAAATAGGTGATTAAGTTAATCAACAATTTATTTTGGAATATCAGCCGCTAATTTGATGTCATAGATTTTGATATGATAAGATGTTTCGATTGTTACTAGTTACTTCTAATGGAAACAAAGAAACGTACAACCTTATTTCATTCTCATTCTACAATCTCAACTTTATAATCTAAAAGATCATTAGTTAACGTCCACCAGAGACGAACGATTCCGTCATGACCAAGGAAATGTTACTACTGGCCTCCCTAGACTCAGTTGATTCACCTAAAGCATCAAATCCTCCATCGATTCTCCAAGCATTCTTATGAGGAAGAGTGGCTACACCGTCCAAGAATTGGATTACGCTTGACATACTTGGTCTAGTGGCTGCCACAGGATGCGAGCAAAGTAATCCCAGTTTCAAAACTAGAGTTACTTGTTCCGCAAGATACCTATGCCCTAGCTTCTCATCAACCACCTGCAGTATATCTCCACTGTCCCAACAGTCTAGAACCCAATCAGTCAAAACCATCTCGGTTGGTGATTCTCGTGGCTCGATGGGTCTTCTCCCGCAAGTTATCTCCAACATGAATACTCCAAACGCGAAGACATCGGAGCTTGTACTTGATTGCCCTGTTCTTGAGAGCTCTGGTGATATATATCCGAATGTACCTTGAGTCCAAAGTAACAATACAATACCCTCTATATATAAGTCCAAAGATCTTGATAGATTGATTATTTGATTATAATATGCACTAAAAAAGCAAACTTACCCGCAACAATAGAGGTTTGAGAATCAATCCCATGGTCACATAGCTTCGCAAGTCCAAAATCACCGAGCTTCGCGTTCATGTTTTCATCAAGAAGAATGTTTGCTGGCTTAATGTCCCTGTGGATAATCACCTGAACCCACTGCTGATGCAAGTAGCAGAGTCCCGAGGCAACGTCTTTGATGATCTTGAATCTCTGTGACCAATCAAGAATTTGATTTGGTTGATTATAAAGACACTTATCAAGGCTTCCTTTGGGCATGTAGTCATACACCAAGTAGAGTTCGCCTTTGCGTCTACAGTAACCGAGAAGACGAACCAAATCAGGATGTCTAAGTCTCCCAATGGTTGCAATCTCAGCCAAAAACTCTCTCATTCCTTGTCTTGAATCATGAGAAATCTTCTTCACCGCTATCGGTATGTTAGACATCGGTAAGATCCCCTTGAAGACCTTTCCAAAACCTCCTTTCCCAAGAAGCTCGCTGTTCTTGAAACCTTTAGTGGCGATAAAGAGATCTTTGTAAGTGAATTTATGAGGACCAAACTGTACCTCCCAATCCTCGATAACTTCCAAGAACTTCTTCCTCTTCAAGAAGAACATAAATCCCAATACCAAGACAAGAATGAGTGTAACTCCTGAGATACTCAAACTAATCGCCAAGATCTTGGGACTCAACGATCGATCTTGATCTTCTTTGGGAACTTTGGGAAGACGAGAGAGGTTTATACCAGAAACTGCTCCTGTGTTGTTGAAATTCCAACCAAGAATGTAATGAGAAGAAGTTGGACTTCCCACTGAAGTGAAGCCAACGTACATATACTGAAGTAGATATGTAGAAAGATCTTTTTTCAAAGAAAGCAGAGGAATCTTGGGCTTAGAGGTATGAATAGAATGCATTGTAACATCAAGATGTTTAGTTGAGTTGTTATACTCAATCCATACCTGTATTGGCTTCCCACTTGCAATAGCTATATCTATGAAACTACCATCATCTTTGAAATAACCAGCCGAACAATTTTTATCCGAATCTGAGCTATCAACATCGATACCAACGAGGTTTACATCTTTACCGTCCGGTTTATCGCTTTTGGCGGTATGAAACTCAACCGAAACAGAACGTTTAGACGAAGAGGAGTTGATGTTTGGAGCAGAACGCAAGCCTTTTGTAGGAGAGATGTTGAAGGAGAGTCCACAACCGGTGATTGTTTTACGAATTGCAACGATGGCGAAGACAAAAGTGGTGGAGAAGGATGAAACGTTGCCGTTTGGTGAGTCCTTAAACGGAAGTGGGAACTGGTAGAGAACTTGACCAGCTCCTCCTTGTGTCTTTGAAGTTATGAGTTTGAATAAACCGTCAGGGTTTAGATCCGCAACTCCATCGGTATACAAGAAGCCGTTGAAGCTAAACTGTCCACCGGTTGGGTCTGAGTCTTGAGAAACTGAAGCCATGGGGAAGAAGAAGAAGAAGAATAACAACATCATCCCTAGAGGCAGAGACATGTTTGATTGTTTTGTGTTGGGATTTAGTGTAAATGGTTTAATCCTTTTAATATGTTATTTATAAGCATTAAAGCAAACATTTGATGAAACTATTATCTTAAGCAAGGTTTGTCCATGTTAAACTCGTGTTTTTTCTTGGATTCCTTAATTATGTTTTTGGCTACGCGTTGCTATTATTGAGAAAAAGGCAGAGAAAGTGTTGCGACAATTCGTAAAGTTGCCATTTCTTTTACTCAAAACTATTAAAAGCCAATGAAGATAAGTCACACTATAAAAGTATTTAGGCTTTGTTCATATCCAAAATCAATTCCTACTTCCTCTAAAGCTCTTTGAAAACTCGAAATTTCAATAAAGATGGATAAAAGCTAAGTTCACACTATAAAGTGTATAACGTTCACTTTCACATTTACAAACTACAATCATCAAATAATTTAGTATTAGTTATTACTTAATTAGATAAGCAAGAAAAGAGAGAGATCTGTTCGGTGAGATATGTTCATAAACAATTGTGCAGTTAAAGAAGACATGCTCATAAACTTGTAAAGATCTCTAAGCAGAATTGTTAATTTATATGGAACAATATTATACTCAATCTAGTGCCTTGGACTGTTAAAATCTATCAACAATTCAAATACTTTTCAATAACAAAAAAGAAATCCAAAATGATTCTATAATTTACAAAATAACAAATCTAGACTCTCACATATCAGAATCCGACTCACCAGAATCGCTCCTAGATCTGTCCGACATGAAATTTGGAGGCAAAACCGGAAATTTCACAGCAGTCCGCTGCGACGAAGGCGAAACCGAACTCCCGATCTTCCTCCTCTGTAGATTCCTCATAATCTCTAAGCATACTTTATCAACCATGGCAAGAAAATCTCTAACAATAACAAACAAATGAAGAGGATGATTCTTTCCCTTTGTAATAGCTCCTGCTTGATAATAATCCGTTGTACGCTTCACAAGCCCCATTACTTTCATCTCTTCTTCTTTCGCCATTTTCACTTCTTCCTCTACTGAATCAAGAAACGTCATCATCTTCTTCACAAACCTCCCTCCTTCTCCATCTTCACATTCTGCTATCACTGCTTTCACGTCTTTCGCTCTAACTGCAAGAGCAGAACAAGTCGAAGCAACCGTGTCATAGTCTACACAAGCAGCTTTATTCACGTTTGAAAACTCAGAGCTCAATCCTCCAACAATTGGTAAACCAAGCTTCAAGAACTCTTTCTCTTGCTCTTCTTTAGACATAACTTGAGGAATGTTACTGTTACTACCATTGTAGTTGTTGCTACTGCTGCTTCGTGTCAAACTATGACTTTTTCTATTCAAAACACAACGTTTTCCTTCTGATCTAACCACTTCCTCCACTACAAAGTTAAGAAGAGTCGTCTTCCCATCAATGCTTTTTACATCCGAAAGTTTCAAAAGCGCGTTTAGATTAAACGCCTGAGCGTTTCCTCTCGCGGTTCCCGCGTTCATTCTGTTACCAGCTTTGAGAATCGCTTCCAAAAGCTTCATGAACAAGCCACGTGATTTAAGTTCTTTACAAGCTGAATCAAACGTTTGTAGACATTTGCTATGATGAGCCATCTCAGGATAATAATTTGCTCTAAAGAGAAACGCGTTTAGTCTTGTAAACGCGGTTGGTACGGATTTAAGAAGATGAAACAGAAACGACTCTGCATCGGCGAGTTTTGTAGTGTCACCGTCGAATTCAAGAATCGCTAATTGTTCTTCTTTCGTCGGAGCTATTCTAGCTAACCTCTCAAGTGTGTCTGGCACGAAATCGTTTCCTTCCATGAGAGCATCCACGAGCTCTTCTCGTGTCATACCTAAGGATTTGAGCACAATCGCTGTGTTTTGAGATTTTCTTGGATCAAGAATGAAGATTTGAGAGGTTGATTTAGGGTTTGTATCATTGCTGCGTTCTGGAGATTTCTTTCCAACAGCGACGTATCCGAATAGAGCTTCCATTAAATCACCATCGAAGCTGAGAAAAAACAACAATTGGGATTTTTTAATTGATTAATTGACTAAAGAACCCTAATTTTCGAAATCGATTTGTGAAGTAAGCTTAATATACCTGAATGAGCCACGATCAATTTTGTCCCAAACCATTGAATGATCAGAATCAGGGTTTACTTTATCCCAATGTAAAGGCTTTAGCTTCACCTGACCACCATTTCTAGAACGCTCTCCTCCACTAGATCCTCTTGACGGCGCAGGTGGTGGCTTCGAGGCTGATGATGATAAAGCTCCTACCTTTTTCACCGGTGGAGGTGGTGGTGGTGATGGTGAAGGACCCTTTTTAGGTGGAGGAGGAGGAGGAGGTACACTGTTTCACCGGAATTGGCGGCGGAGGTGGTGGTGATGGTGGTGGAGTGTCGAACTCAAAAGAGTCGAGTTTTTCAGGAGGAGGCTTAATTGGATTCTGATTATGGATTACACTATGAGAAGTTGATGATCTTCCTCTAAGAAGAGGAATCTCTGTAACCGGCTCTGATTTCTTCTTGTTCTTGTAATAAATCACCTCTTTCTCATCTTCTCCGGCGATGATCTCTTTCTTGAAACTTCTATTTCTATCTCTCTGACTCTGCAGCTTTCTCCAATACAACACATCGAGACCATCCTCGTCAAGTATCACCCCTTTCACACCTCCAAACCGAGTGAAACCTTCTCTAGCCAAAGTCGTCGTCGTTACCGCCGCTGCAATCGGAGGAGGAGGGATCGGAGGTAAAGTGTTTTCGACTCCTACTCTGTTTCTTTGTCGCCGTCGTGCGATGATGCATTTATTGAGGAAGAAGAAGAACGCTGCTGCAACAACTATAGTGCTTGCTGCTGTTATGAGGATAGCTTTAGTGATTGTTTTTCTATCGGAAGATGAGTTATTAGACGGCGGAGATGGATTTGTCGACGGTGAGATGCGCGGTGGAGGAACAGGGGTGAGTGCGTCGATTGGGTAGAAAGTTTCGATATTTTGTGGAGAATCGGATTGAGAAAAAGAATGAAATGGTAAAACGACAACGTAGAAGAAGAAAATTAGGTTTAATTTTGGACGAAAGGGCCATGGTTGGTGTAACATGGCAGCCATGAATGATTAGCTCATTTACAGAGAGATCAATAAGAAAAGAAAAACTTAAAATTAAAAGGTAACGTCTTTGTTTAATTTGGAGAAAGGGAACTTAAACGGAAGAGTTATGAAAATCATAATTATTTTATGTTTTTGGTAGGTTTTTAATTTTATTTGGGGGTTTTGGTATAATGAGGGAGTTGAAGCAGAGATTAGTTGATCTGTTCTTCAAACTTCATCTTCCCGGGTCGCTTTAAATTTATAGATGTGACGGAAATACCCTTTCTGGTGGGATTAAGTGAAATGTATCATAAGAATATTCTGGACAATTACAAATTCTTTTCGTGAGATGGACTTATTATGGAGCTGGTGTGGTTGATGTTATCGTTGACTTTGTCGAAAGAAGTGGTATTGTTTATTTTTTTTGTATTTTTCTAGAAAGATTTCCACGCCTTGGAACCATTTAGATACGATTTTCAATTATTAACCAAAATAAAGAGCAAATTTATGTTTTCTGTGGCAAATAAATGAAAATACATATCTAAAAGTTGGGCTACACAAGTTTGGAGCTTGGGAACATAAAAATCTTTTGTATGGGTTCACATTTTTCCACATCTTTTCATGCAATGCAATAATGCATCATCGGGAAATTTATAGGTTTAAACTCAATTCTTTGAACTAACCAATACAGATGACGTATAGTTTATCACCTTAACTCATCAAAAGACATATGTATGCTTTTAGTTTATCATCTTGTATTTTTCTAAGTAAAATATTCATGTTTCCTTTATTATAGCATATTGTATCTTTATCTGATAATGTTTGACCAAAAAAAGAAAGGTGGAATTTATAAATAATCCACTACCATTGGTTTCATTCCAACACAATCTCAGTCGGTCAAACGAATGGGGAATGATATCAATGATAGTGGATCATCACCATTGCTAAACAATATACAGATAAAATTATGGTAATGCTAATCAATGTAATAATAAATATAAAGCGTATCAACAAGAAAAAAATGAACGTGTACACAAAAGTTATGGTTCAGAAGCAACTTAAACCAAAAAGTAATTTCAAAAGAATTTTAAGCTTTAATTCTGCTTGATACGAAACTTCCCTTTAAATTTTGAAAAGAGGAAACAAATATTTTAAAAATGTGGCCGGTCCCATAAATGTAGAACGCGGTAACATACACGTCGAAGAAAAGTAGGATGATTATCGAAATGACGTCAGTTACCCTTTTCTGTTTACCGGGTAAACTCAACCGGTCAACTCTACCATTCTAATTTCTCAACTAAACCGTTTACTTCGTCTAAATGCTTATAAACCTGCATTAATAGTGGGGTCTTCTTTAAAGTTTAAACTCAATCGTATGAGTCTTGTCTTTTATCTCCTATCCAATATCGGATTTCAAATATAATAAACTTTGAAGACTATGTATTTTTCAAAGTCTTAGTAAATAGCTTTGTAGACTCTGTAGTTTGTGTTGTAGGTTTCGAAAAATGTTTTAGAAAATGTTGTAATTACGGGTATGCCTTTACATTCTATGAGTTATTCAAAACAAAATGACCAAAAGAAGAAAATGTTTTACGGGTATGTTTTAGAAAATATTTTAGAAAATATTTTAGAAAGTGTTGTAACTAAGGCCATGTGTATAGGTAGGAAGCAGTTAATTTCGCGACCCGCGATTTATAACTCACGATTTTTTTTTTTAAATGTTTAAATATTTGAATTCGTCCTACAAAATGGCGTATATAAAATATTAAATTTGTTATCGACTTGTTAAATTCTACGAAACTCATAGATAGACCGTAAATCAAAAACGAATACTACAAAATCTGTAAACACGTAAAATAAAAACGAATACCAAAAAATATGTAAACCTGCAAACTTGTAAATCTGCACAGATTTTAAGATCATTTTAAATTGGATTACTACCAGATTTTTATTAGATTAAGATAAAAATTGGTTTAAAAGTCATACATGTGAATCCTACCGTGAAACCCCGTCTAACCTGAAGAAATATTATCTCATTTTTTATATCCAAACCAAATATAAACCCACTGATAAATAACTTTCGCAGATCCACAGATAAATAAATGTGCACTTTAAATTACCAATGCCCAAGTACGATACACCAAATAATATAAATGGGCCCTACCACTAGAACAAAATGGGCCTTAAGTTAATATTTTGGAGATTATTTAATACATACTTTTCTGTCCCGGTAACGAACGCCGATCGTCTTGGTCGTCGACGGCGGATGGATTGTGCTGCGCGTGGCTTCGAGACTGTTACGGGAACTGTAAAATGGGATAATCCTAAATCTAGGGATTCATCGAGAATCCTAAGAAAAGGTAAATCAAAGCCTAGAAGATGAAGGATCACCTCGAAGAACTAAGATTCAATGTTTATGGAAGATGATGATGATCGAAAGAGATAAAGAGATTGAAGAAGATAATTTGTTTATTTGATTGATTGTTTCTCACCAACGGAGAAAGGTTTACAATTAGTGTTTTGCTAAACCGAAATACATAAGTAAAACCACTAAACCTGAAATTAAGTGAATTAGGAATTAAGAGTTTGGTTTAAGAGAACCGAGATATCGATTATCTTGTAACAGGGACGCGGAGGAGTGGCCAGTGTGGTGCTGTGGCGTATTGCTCCGTCTCTCATCATATTTTCTTCTACTTACTTTCTCTCTAAACCTAATTCAATCTGTTTATCTGCAAAAAGTTGGTGATTTGATCACTTGTGAGTAGATTGATATATTAATAGTTAAGATTTAGCAAATTATGATGTTAAAAACCATGAAATTCATTGAAAATTACATTAAAAATCAATCATATGATCAGTTGTGGTGTTATTGTGATTTGTGATTGTGTTGCTCCTTGTTAAATTTTGTGGATCTTGATCTGTTTGTAGACTTTGCATTGGAGCTATCATAAGGAATAATGTGAGAGATTAGAAGAGCAAATGCGTCGTGTTGATCTTATAAATGATTTTCCATTTACATTTACAGAAGAAGGTACAGTTCAGGTTTATAACCACTTTGGATGATAGTGAGGAATCAAAAATGACTTTAATTCAATCAAAGTCAGCTCTATTTTTGTTTCCGATTATTCGTTCTTCAGGTTAGCCAAAAACAGGAGAGCAGGTGCTCCTTCCTTAGCAAAAGGGAATTTACATCATGTTGGAATGTGGAGGTATGAGTGTAACTGTGGGTCCTCTGCTCGTTTTACAGCTTACAATAGGTTTCGTCGCTTATCTTTTTTTTTTATCTAATGGGAATCACGTTCTGGTTTTGAAGCAATTGTAAATTGAGCTAATTACTACCCTTTTCTTACGGTTTTAGAAATGAAGGTTGGCATCTGCCGAGCTCTTCTTGTCCATGTCGTGGTATGCTTCATTTTACTTCTCTGTTTATGGTTTTACTGTAAGAGTTTTTTTCTAATGGAATTATGATTTGGAGATCTCTCAGGCCCTTTATCTCCAGTAAGTAAACAGCTATGTAGTTGGATGGATTATTTCGAGTGGAGAAAGATACCACTGGGTAACATTTCTTGTGATGATTAATGTGATTGCTAGTGTAACTAGAATGCTTGAGGTTTCTATTCTATTGACTCGTATCGCTTGCTGTTATTTCAGCCGCTTACGATATATCATGCAATTCAAGCCATTGGGATGGGAAATTTGACTCCTCAAATAAGTGATGAACTTCGTATACATTATCTTGGTATGTATAATTCTGTAACTCTTCTGCTTTAGGAACTGTATTTTCTTTAAGGTTGCTATCTTGTTTCTCATTGTTCTGTTACGCAGTTTTGGTTTATCACCTCCATTTCCTTAATTTTAGTGTAGTGTCTTAATACTGGCATATGGAGATTATGTATATGTTTCAAAACATCATAAGCACTATGATGTAAATTCTGATGTATGATTTGCTGATAGTTTTTGAGCTTCTGAAGGGCCTTAGAAAGAGCTTGGCCAACTTGTTGTCTTTGCTGAGCTACAAGCACTCTTCCCTAGTCTGCGCATTTTTGTAGAATTGGTAGGACCTAACGTTCCACAACATATGTGAGTCCTGTAGGCCACATTCTCCACAATCTATTTGATTGTTCTGTATAAGACTCGTTACATCTTAGCAAAGTAAATTACATCAAATGATATTTTTTTTGGTATTCTGACCACTTTTCATTAGAATTCATGAAGTTTTTCCACGGCAACATTGTAGGTAGTTTTTCTTTGTATGTATTGGCATCACTGATGAATCGTTCTCTATTTGCTCTCTCGGTGAACAGGGATAGAGAGATGATCTCCCTTTGTAGATATCCCCTTTGCATGGAAGAAGAATGCGAATGTATATTTCAAGCGAAATTCCCAATCCCGGTAACAAATTTGTCTTGCCTTCAGCTGTGTTGTTACAGCTCCATAGAGGGTTTTACCATGATCGTTACAGTGACATAATGAAGGTACCATTTTCTACTCGTGTAGAGGCAAACCACAATCTACAATACTGTCCTCAAATGTCATATCCATTTTCTTGGACCTTGAATTATTTGATACACAAAAATCCTTAAATTTTTCTGATTGACCGTCTTGTCTGGGCAGGATTCACCTCCTCCTCACATAGTGATTGCTCCAAACGCCGGCATCGCTGCATATCCGAGCTGGTTGCCAACTATTGTTTGTCTTATCCAATATTTCCCAGGAACATCATTTATGTATATACAGAGAGCACGTATTTGTTATTCAATCATGTGTAGGAACTGATAAAGAAGATAAAAGTCCCAGCTGTATTCTCTGATTATTGTGAAGAAGCTTGTCATCTGGCGGCTAGTTGCATTAAAACCATCACAGGACAACCTCTATCATTACCTGTAAGTCTAGTTTATAGGTTATTATCCTGTTTAGCCTTTTCAAATCTACGTTTTTTGTTATGATGGGTTGATGTCAATATAGTAGAAATGGGGATAAAATGAAAGGTCAATATGAGATACGTGTCGCTTAAACAGGTTCTTCCTGCATATGGTCAGCCTTATTATGTCTCGTCAAAAATGTAGAAAGAGAATAGAGACTCGACACACATATACCATATAATGAAGTTAAAGGACAAAACAATCATCTTTTTCATTACCTTATAAAATCACTTTTGGAGTGTCCATTTCTCCAATCAGCCTTTGCTGGATGATAATGCTTTTGCTCGATTATATATATATATATATTTATATATATATATATATATATTTCAAGAAATATTTTCAGAACCATGTTTGATATGTATATAATGATATATCCTTGAATTGCAGATTGGGTTGAATCCATTCAGACAGCCAATGGCGGTGGAGGAAGGTCCTCTGTTTATCCCTTGCTACTCAAACTGCTTCATCTTCGCTATGTAAAACTC
This sequence comes from Cardamine chenopodiifolia, assembly GCA_963922655.1. NCBI lineage: Eukaryota > Viridiplantae > Streptophyta > Magnoliopsida > Brassicales > Brassicaceae > Cardamine > Cardamine chenopodiifolia. Next base: position 16,717,825 of record OZ000484.1, read on the forward strand.
TCCAAAATTAGTGGTCTGGTGGAATACGTTAGCTAATAACTTGGGAGTAGAGGGACCGGACATTCTCACATGAAAATTCTTATAAATACAATAAATGTAGAAAACTGCACATCATTTGATTTTGGTTGTAGTTATTTATGTAGATAGGACCATCAAGTGTATACATACATTGTAGTCTTTTAATATTTCTGAATTCTACTGAAAATTTTCTATCTTGTAGATCTAGTGAAATACTGCAATTAATAGCTGTCACATGTCAAATGAAATAATGAAAAGAAAAAAGGTGGTAGATAGGCAAAATTCAAAAAGAAAAAAAAAAAGAACACGGAACTTTCATCATGAACTAAACTAGATAGCCAAAAGCTCAAAAGAACCGAACTAAACTAAACCGGATTTACGATCCGGTTATGGAGAATTAACGTACCAAGTCGTATCCAACGTGGAAGATGAAAGCAAAGCAAAGAATCTTCGAAAACGTTTCTAAGAAAAGTCTCGCCAGTTAAAGTCTACTATTTCTCCCGCATCCAAAACTAACTTAATATTTTATCTCCCTCAAGTCCAATTTCCAAAAAATCCAAAAATACAGAGAGAAAAGAAAAATCCCAATGGATCGTCTTCAACCTTGACAGCAACAAACTCTTCTTCCTCCAAAATACCCAAAAAATCTTTGAAATAAAGTCTCAAATTTTAACTGTATTGGTTTCAGAATCGGAGCGATCCAAATCCAATGTCTCAGAACCCTTTACATCCGACTCAGACGCTCTTATGTCTTCTTCTAGGGTTAGGTTTTTGCGTTGACCTAAGTCAAGCTTTGAAGGTTCCCTTCAGCGTTAACGATGTTCTTCCAATGTTACCTCGTCAAGTCTCGTGGCCCGTTTTGAACAGTTTCCACAACGCTGTGGATTTGTTGCCTGTTTTTATTGGGTCTGTTACTCCTAATAATGCATCTCTTGAGTGGAAAGGTGCTTGCTTTAATGGCAACGAGGCTCGTCTCGAGGTCACTCGTAGCGATCGTGACGTCCCTGGGCTTGGCGGTGGTGTTCTCCATCTCAAGGTTGGTTTAATTTCTGTTTCTTAAGTTTTGAATTTTCTTAAATTTTGCAAAGTTTTGATTTTTATTGGTATCAACTACCAAATGAAATTCAAAATCAGGAGAACGTTGTTTATTCTGTTCGAAATTATCTTCGATTTCACAAAGTTTTGCTCTTTATAGTAAAAGAACGCTTTGTAGTTGCTGCTAAAGTATCAAAATTTATGTTGATTCTGGTCGAAATGATCTTCGATTTCACAAAGTTTTACTTTTTATGTAAACAAACCGCTTTGTAGTTGCTGCTAAAGTTTCAAAATTTATGTTGATTCTGGTCGAAATGATCTTCTTCAATGTCACAAAGTTTTGCTCTTTATGGTAACAAAACGTTGTGTAGCTACTGTTAGATTTTCAAAATTTATGTCGAATCTTGACAACATTTTGGGAACTTTTTTGCAGACATCGAAGGCACATAGCTTGACATGTATGGATCTTTATGTCTTTGCAACGCCATATAGGATCACTTGGGACTACTATTTCTCTGCTCGAGATCATACTTTGAACTTTGATTCTTGGGAGGAGACAGCTGAGTTGGAATATGTATGTCTTTTGATTAGTTTTCTTCTTATAGTTCTTTAGAGCCTGTGTGTGTGGTGTTTGCTTTCTTGATGATTCATTATGTGAACTTTGGTAAGTAGGTGAAGGAGCATGGAGTTTCAGTGTTTCTAATGCCATCAGGAATGCTTGGGACGTTGCTTTCTTTGATTGATGTGTTACCTCTTTTCTCCAATACTGCTTGGGGACAGAATGCGAATTTGGCGTTCTTAAAGAAACATATGGGTGCTACGTTTGAGAAACGGCCTCAACCTTGGCGGTCCAGTATTAATCCAGAAGATGTGCATTCTGGCGATTTCTTAGCGGTGTCAAAGATTCGTGGTAGATGGGGTGGTTTTGAGACTTTAGAGAAATGGGTTACTGGGGCTTTTGCTGGTCATACTGCTGTTTGTTTGAAGGATGATTTGGGGAATCTTTGGGTTGGTGAATCGGGACATGAGAACGAAAAGGTAGACATATATTTCGAGAACATCCCTGGAGGTTTTTTCGATAGAGAGATGTTTACTCTCCTCGTTTTTTCTCACAGGGTGAAGAAATCATTGTTGTGATTCCTTGGGATGAATGGTGGGATCTGACTTTGAAGGATAATTCAAATCCTCAAGTAGCTTTGCTTCCTCTACATCCCGATATACGAGCTAAGTTCAACAATACTGCTGCGTGGGAATATGCCCGGAGCATGTTGGGCAAACCGTATGGATATCATAACATGATATTCAGCTGGATCGATACTCTAGCCGATAACTACCCACCTCCCCTTGATGCTCACTTGGTACTTCGTAATCTCTGATTTTCTTATAGATCCATCATGATCATCATCATGGTAGTAAATAACTGACATTAAACGGTGTCTCGGTCAGGTTATTTCTGTCATGTCTATGTGGACTCGTGTACAACCTGCATATGCTGCAAATATGTGGAACGAGGCACTCAATAAACGACTCGGTACTGAGGTATACATCTATACATTCTTCTTTGAGAATACTGTTTCTACAGGCTAACTAATAAGTTTATGTTCAGGATCTGGATTTATATGGGATTCTTGAAGAAACAGCGAGGCGTGGAATGTCATTTGATGAGTTACTCACCATCCCTGAACAGGATGAGTGGGTATATAGCGATGGGAAATCAACAACATGTGTTGCTTTCATCCTTGCAATGTACAAAGCTGCTGGTGTATTCGGCCCTATCGCTGATAACATTCAAGTCACTGAATTCACTGTTTGTTTTTGACTTCTTTCAATGTCAATCAAGTCTTCACCTTTCTTTCCATTTAACATTACTCTTGAGCGTGTTGTTTCTTTCTTATTTTCAGATCAAGGATGCGTACACTCTGAGGTTGTTCGAAGAAAACCAGACGCGGTTACCGAGTTGGTGCAACACAGAGGAAGGAAAGCTTGAGTTCTGTCAGATTCTGGGTGAATACAGAATGGAGTTACCTGGTTATAACACCATTGATCCATATCCCAACATGAACCAGAATTGCCCTTCTTTGCCTCCTGATTATGAGAGACCTTCTAAGTGTTAGCAAAATTAATTAACTTGTTTGTCTCTCTATCTCTGTCTGATTGTCTTTGTCTGCTTTTATTTTATTATTTAAGCTTTTACCCTTTTAGTTAGAGGGGAAGGAAAAAAAAACACGTTCAAGTCTCTTTGTGTGAATATATGATATGATATTTTATCAAAATCCAATGTTGCCTTCTTAGCGCCTATAGCTCTGCTTCATCTGTTCGTTGGTCAAATTGTGTGAATTTATAAGATTGCTAGAAGAGTTGACAAAATGTTCTATCACTAATTAACAAGTTAAAACATCGGTGTGATGCGAAGAATCCGATAAATTATATTGCAGAAGCAGGTTTAGGTGACAGACACCATGAAGCTATGATAAATATGTGACGTCGTTAGAAACGTGTGAGTCGAACATTCGCTGATGACTTTTCCGACCAAACCAACTCCCACTTGAAGACTAATCAAAAACAAAAACAAATAAAATAGTTGAACCCCTTTGTTTAACTTTCCCTTAAACCGATTTCTAGCATCGGTTAACCTATTAAACCGGAATAAGTTCTACCAACCGGATTGAAATCCTTCTGTGGCACAAGACTACAAGAGTTTTCTCTCTTGATGACCTCTGCAAAGTTTGAGCGTGACTAAGACCATAGACGTTTCCATTTGAATCATTCACCATAAATACATTAAACAAGTTGACCCAAATAAAAAGATAAAACTACCATTAAAAAGGAGAATATTAACAAACACGCAAACGATTCCCAACGACCCCTCACCCGCCAACACAAAACGCAAACGCAGTAGCTGAACTCAATTTATCTTTTATTTAAAACCATCTTCAAACGGCTTTACCTGTTTTTAGCTTTCTCTCTTTTTCTCAATCCTCTTCGTAAACTCCTAAATATTACCTCTCCATTTCTTTTTTCGCCGCTTTTTGGGTGGCCGCTATCTAAAATCCGAAAACCACCATGAGGTTTACGTGTTTGACCCGAATAATCCGTTGACCGATGAAGTCAAGAGCGTGTTTGCACGCGCGTTTGGTCGTTGGTCAGACGTGACAGCGTTGACTTTCACGCGCTCCGAGTCTTCGCGACGTCTGACATCGATCGGATTCTACACCGGCGATCACGGAGACGGCGAGCCTTTCGACGGTGTATTGGGAACCTTAGCTCACGCTTTCTCTCCTCCGAGCGGGAAATTTCACCTCGACGCAGCCGAGGACTTGGTGGTCTCCGGAGACTTTTTTTTTATCCGTTACGGCGGCGGTTGATCTTGAATCGGTGGCGGTTCACGAGATTGGTCATCTTCTCGGTTTAGGACATTCTTCAGTTGAGGTGTCAATTATGTATCCAACGATCACAACGAGGAAACGTAAGGTTGATCTAACCAATGATGACGTGGAAGTAATCCAATATTTGTATGGTGCGAACCCTAATTATAACGGCACATCTCCGTCGTCGACCACCACTACTCGCCAACGAGACACTAGTAGTGTCTTCGGTGCTACCTATAGAATCGACGGTTCATTGAGATCGACGGTTTTCAGTCTTTTGTTGTCAACCGTTGGATTTGTCTTGTGGTTCTTACCGTAGATAAAATTATTTTTTTCTTACTTTGCTTTATTTAGTTTGATTTTTACCACATATCTTAATTCTTTTTTATTAAAGAATGGGGATATATATATATATATATATATACAGTACCCGTATTCAGACATTGGGTATTTTATAATTCGTATTTTCTTCGTATAGTTTTTCTTTTCACTGTATATATATTGCTTCGGATGATGCTTTTATCTACCAATGTTGATTTCGTCTTATACATTTTTTTCTTGTGTTATTTATTGACTTTGGTGATTAGAATTCATAACATATCAGAGAAACACGTTGATTTTAAAACATAAACTGTTTGAATGGATAAAATTTAAAACTTTGTGTATTATAATGGAAGAAATAACTAATTCATTTATTTTATTGGGTACACATAAAATTTGTATATTTTATAGAAATTGATAATTAGTTGGTGTCTTTTTATGGAATTACAAATAAAACATTAGAGCATGTTTCTTTACAGCGGAGCGGATCAAACAATTAGAGCATTTAAAAAACGAAGAATCAAACGAAACGAAAAGCTACTAAAACTTGCTCTAAACATAGAAAATTCATCTAAAACGAAAGCAAAAGTACTGAACACCACTTCAAGAAAGATTGTGTCATCTTCATCAATTCCAAACAATATATCTCGAAATTATGAATCTTTAACAAACATAAAAAAAACACCATATGAAGAGGGATATATAAAGTTTCTGATGTCTTCCGTTTTTTTTAACATCAATGGTGTTCAGAGAAAGTAAAATTATGCATACTTAACCTTAAGAACACATTATTTTTACCTTGAATATCATAGTACTTCGATTTGTCATTCTACAACATGATAGACACCCTAATAAAAAAATTGGACATGATAGACTGTAAATGAAACTACGGGATCAAATGTGAAAATACTGAATAAATCAAAGGACATTTCGTAAATTTTCCTTCCGGTTTATGAGCTTGTGAAGCCACTAACCGAATCAGGTCTCTTTGATTAGCACTGCACCGGTCTTTGAAAGCGAGTCCGTCACGAGCCATCTTTGTCCTCAGCCGATTCTTAAACGTATCTATAACTTTCCGATTTGTTTTTTCCGTTTATTTCATCGGGAAAAATCCCCAGAATCTTATGGTATATCCCTGAATAATCGTATCTTTCGATTATACCTTTTTCAGGAACCTTTCACTCTCTCTCTAATTTTGGAGTAGATTCAGCTCCATATGGTTAGGGTTTGAAGGAGTTGATTGCCTTGTGTTTCTTTTGGTTATATTTCAGTGTAAGTTAGAAATTGGCTCAAGTTGATTTCCTAGGGTTTCTTCCTTGAGTTCCACAAATGTCTGAAGGTTCTCGGCGGAGTAGAGTCACTATTACTCTAGGGCGTAGCGGCCAGGTACGTCTCCATATCCTGAAAGATTATTTTGGTCATCTCACAGTTCGTGTGGTAGCTAATTTTATGGTAGAAGGAACGTGTTAATCTCCTGCTCTAAGAATGTGTGCGAGGACGAGCTTGTAGAGGAGTTTTGTGATGCTATCTAGTTTATGAGAAATGATAATCTGGTTTAGGTGTTGTATTGGTGCTTTGGAAATTTGGAAATGAGCCTGTAGAACTGTTATATAGATGGTTATATGAGTGAAATATACAAATGTGTTGGTGTAGGATCAATGAGTTGAGTCTAGATAATTGCTCATTTGTGCTACTTGTTTTGCAGGTGGTAAATCGAGATGGGAGTGAATTAGATGCTGGATATGAGTTGCCTAAAGTTGGGACCAAGCGGTCTGTTAAAGAGAGATTAGGAAATCCATTAGATAGTTCTTTTTACAGAAGCGAAGAAGTGGTCCGTAAAAGGTGTTTCCATCCTCCCTCTTATGTGTAATGCTGCATTTTGAATTTCAGGAGCTTCTTAGTCTGTGATGTTGCTTTTGTTGTCATGAAATCTAGGACCTCTTAATTTGTTTATGGGGTTGAGAATAGTGAGCACTTTGGATGAAGTAATAAGTTATGCTTTGTGCATTGGGTTTTGATGTTTTGAATTCGCTTATTTGTTGCTGCAGGGCATTCACTATATTAAAGTTTTTGCTTTTCTTTGTTTATGCAGGCAAAGAGGGGAAGCAGATTTCAGTGACAATGGTATAGATGTAAATAACTGGTCACAACACTATCATGTTTGCTGATTTCTTCTGACCCACCACTCTTTGTTACTAAGATTTGCAGATCAGTAAAAATGATCTCCGATTCAAACTGATGCAAAAAAATGCCCAGAGACAAGCTCAGAGCGATGGAGGTGGCACTAGGGATCTTCGTGAAAACCTCTCCAAGAGTGAGCAGCGTACTCGTAGCCTCGATACTCGACCTCGTATGGCTGAGACGAGGGATGTTCCTTTACCTTCATCAAGAACTGCTCGTGGTTCCTCTCAGATGATTTCATCAAGTAGTTTGTATTCTCCATTGGCCCTGGAAGATATACGACGAAGGTCTCCAGAGAGATATGTGGATACTTCCAGGGGTCTATCGCCGCCAAGAAATGCTGGACGTATCATTGGTATTCCAAGGGATCTATCACCACCAAGAAATGCTGGAAGGATAGTCGGCACTCCAAGGGATCTATCACTGCCAAGAAATACTAGAAGGGTAATTGGCAATCGAAGGGATCTATCACCGCCAAGAAATTCTGGAAGGATAATCGGCAATCCAAGAGATCTTTCACCACCAAGAAATGCTGGAAGGATAATGGGCAATCCAAGGGATCTATCACCACCAAGAAATGCTGGAAGGATAATCGGCACTCCAAGGGATCTATCACTGCCAAGAAATACTGGAAGGGTAATTGGCAATCGAAGGGATCTATCACCGCCAAGAAATTCTGGAAGGATAATTGGCAATCCAAGAGATCTTTCACCACCAAGAAATGCTGGAAGGATAATGGGCAATCCAAGGGATCTATCACCACCAAGAAATTCTGGAAGGATAATCGGCAATCCAAGGGATCTATCACCACCAAGAAATTCTGGAAGGATAATCGGCAATCCTAGGGATCTATCACCACCAAGAAATGCTGGAAGGATAATGAGCACTCCAAGGGATCTATCACCGCCAAGGAGCACCAGAAGCTTCAGTAGTAGTTCTAGGGCTCTGTCCCCAGCTAGAAATGTGGGAAGCTACATGGGTTCGTCTCACGGTTTTTCCCCTCCTAGGAATCCTGGAAGCTTCGTGGGTTCTACCAGGGGTTCTCCTCTACGTAGTAACATTGAAGATTTTCATGGACGAAGCAGAATGCTTGATGATGTGAGACCCTCACCATATACTGTTAGAGGTGTACTTAATGGTCAAGCGCCAGCAAATGGTGCTCCTTTTGCCAGGCCAATGTTACCTCCTCCTGTCCCAAACCCACATCCATTGCCTCCTTTGAGCCAGCTTCATCCACTTGGAAATATGATGCAGAACAATCCCTTCTCTGTAAGATCTTTTATCTTCTTCTCAATTTGTGGATGAATTTTCTTTCTTCTTGCTCTTTCTAAACTCTGGGTGAGACCTTCATATTCACCTCGAGTCATTCTTAGACCCATAATGCAATCTTTGTTACCAGATAGTCGAAACTTTTATGCCTTGTTCTCAATTTGTGGATGAATTTTCTTTCTTCTTGCTCTTTCTAAACATTGGGGGGACTCCTTCGTATTCACCTCGTGTCATTCTTAGACCCATAATGCAATCTTTGTTATCAAATAGTCAAAAATTTTATCCCTTGTTCTTATACATATGTTATAATATTCATGTATATCTGCTTGGTGCTACAATAGGTGGAAGAGCCTCTAACAGTTGATGGCTTTCTAGATTCACTTGGACTTGGAAAATACTCCCTTGCCTTTAAGAGAGAGGAAGTAAGTGTGTCAAGTTAATCATTTGGCTTTTGTGCTAGTTTATGTGTGCTTTTCATGTTGGCGTTTCAAAGTGCAGCAGATACAATCCACACATAGATTGCATGAAATAACTAATGAATATGCTTAGATGATTAACTTGTTGTCTGAGCTCTGTTTCTAAGTTGTTCACCAATAACAAACCTGACTAATATGACAACAGGTGGATATGACCACAATAAAGCAGATGAAAGAAAGTGATCTTAAAGATCTCATCATACCAATGGTACTTCGCATTTGATTCTTCTCGGTCTAAAACAATTGGGATTCGTCTCTTCTTTTAGCATATCTCTTGAACTTGGTTCCATCCCATTGATTCAATGCAGGGTCCAAGGAAGAAGATTCTTCAGGCTATAGCGTCCCTTCCAAAATAGTAGCTATGACAAAATGGGTTGGCCCCTCACTGCTTCTCACTCTTTTTTGGTCTTGTTAGCCTCTAGCGGTTCGAAACTATATGATAGCGTTTTGAGATCCAAACGGGAAGTTTTCTCCGATGATTGGCAGAATTTTTTTTTGTAATTCGTCTATGTTATGGGATTTTTCTTTTTCTGCTATATACAATTTGTTAACTCAAGCAGCCTAATTGTGAAATAAGACGGCATTTTTGGTGTAATCCAGATGCTCTGTTGGTTGGTGTAGTCCAAACGCTCTTTTGATTGGTGTATAAACCACTGAATTTAGGTTAATTATTGTCATTTATGTCGACCCTTTATGCCCTAGATTTTCATAGTATTAGGATTCCTAATATTTTTGTTAATCATTAGTACAATTAGAAGGAACTCGTGGTCTATACTTTTTCTTGTAACCACGTTTGAAACTCTCGAAGCAAAGAAACGAAATTTAGACAGCATACACGACAGCTTCTTTCCAGTGAAATGAAGATCGAGCAAGAACAAAATGAGAAGGAACTGGAACAAAGAAAATAGAAGATTTGGACTGTCCTTGAGATTTCGGCAGCCAAGCAGTGAAGATGGGATTTAACTGCTTTGATGGAGTAAACGAACAATGCAGATTTGAAATATTGAAGAGTCAATATTATTCAAATTTTAACCCCGAAAAAATGAGAAATAAGTAACGAATTTAGTAAGAGTGAAAGTAGTAGTTTTCAGAGTCCCACATCGGGAAGCTGAGAGTTTGTTAATAGTGAAGAGTGCATATAAAAACATCCCTTGGCCTAACGATTGCAATCACGGAGCCATGTGGTAAGCACAAAGCGAACTATTCTTTCGCCTTTTACTAAAGAATACCGTGTGCTCTCCACGCTAAGTGGCATACGCCTATTTTTGGAGGGTCCCGCTTTCGAGTGGGCCCAACAATATTCAGTTGAACATTTCTGACTGGTCCGAACTCTAAAACTAGCACATATTAAATGCCGAATAGTTTCTTTATTTGTGTCTTACCAAATATATTGTAAAATTTTTTGTGTTTACCAATTTATCTCATATATTATTTGGCATGTTTGTAATGCTTTCGATTGCTTCTCTAATCACTTTCTCTTCTTCTTCTACATGAGGTATACCATAGATCTTCTCTAATGTCTCATATATACTTCTTTGTATTATCTTTTTTATCTTCTCAATTTGTGGATGACTTTTTTTTGTTTCTAAACTCTGCGAGTCCATATTCACCTCTGTTTTATACTTCAAAATCACACCCATAATGCAATCTTCATGTTTAGAAGTTGAAACTTTTATTCCTTGCTCCTATGCATATGTTATAATATGTCATGCACATCTACTTGGTGCTACAACAGTGGAAGAGCCTTCTTATAAATTTACTTGGACTAGGAAATTACTCCTTTGCCTTTAACAGAGACGAAGTAAGTGTACCATTCTTTCCTTGTGCCCAACGCCATTATTCGATTTTGGACTGTTCTAGAGATTTCAGCAGCTGTGTAGTGAAGCTGACAAGCTGTGAGTTTAACTCCTTTGATGGAGGAAAGGAACAATGAAGATATGCGATTGTTACAGTTAAAGTGAAAGAAAATGTACAAATTGATAAATTACTGTTCAATTTCATAAATTTCGTGAATATCTTGTAATAAGTTAACAACTAATAAGCAACTCTATTATTGAATATGGAAGGATAAATATGGATAAAATAATTAGAACTTGAATCAGACAAAGATATTTATTACTAGAAATGAAATGGATATTTCTCATTTTCTCTTGTCGAATAAAATAAAAACAATAGAGAAACGACAGCGTAAGAGTAAAAGAAGTACAGTAGTTTGAGAAGAGTCCCACATCGGAAACCTGAGAGTTTGTTAACAGTCGAAGACGCATATAAACTAAGGCCTTGGCCCATCTTCTCAAATCACGCAGCCATGTGGTGAGTACATAGCGAACTATTCTTTCGCCTTTTACTAAAGAATACCGTGTATTCTCCACGCTAAGTGGCATACGCCTATTTTTGGAGGGTCCCGCTTTCGAGTGGGCCCAACAAATGCTAGTTGAAAATTTGAAGTTTTGAACTGAATCAAAATATGAGCCAAGCAATTGTTTATTTAAAATTTGAACTTTAGGACTATAATAACTAGTGCTGAGTCACAGTATGAGCCCTGCCATTGGACAATGTCTGATATAATCAATATTTTCTATTTCTTGTATACTTGAGATACATCTTTTGTGTTCTAGCTTTTCCAATACCTAAAGAAAATATATGCACTATAATTACATGAGTTAAGGTCATATTTAATGTAAATGAGGAAATCCTTTTGAAAAGAAACATCTGTAGCTAAGTTTAAAATGGTCTAGTTTGAAGAAAATTAATTTTATAAAGATTTAGCTCTAGATGACGAAGTTTTTTATTTGTCAAGTAAATGATGAGGCTAAACGCCAAGAATTTGTGTTGACCAAAAAAAATGCTAAGATGTTGTTTTAGCGAATTACAGAAATATTTTTTGGTGATAAAAAGACAATAGTCGGCCATGCATTAAACTATTCCAAAATTTGAGAGATATTAAGTTGAAAGTATTTAAAATTGCATCTAACTAAAACTTGGTAAATTATTTATTCATTCAAACATAATTATCTTACTCAACGTAACAATGTAGGTAATTCCCTTATATAAAGAAGAGAATCCGAGCTCTCTCATCATCACTTTACAATCTAAATAATTTGTAAACAAGGGAAAAAAACCAGATTTTGAGGTTTCATATTTGACGAGGAGAAAATGACTCTTAAGCTTGTCTTCTTGGTCGCCCTCACAGTCTTTGCTATTTGTATGCATCTCTCTCTTTCCTTTTCTTTGATTATCTTTCAAATAACCGAAAATTTCATAACCTTCGTGAGAAAACCTTTTTATATTACTTTATAAAATTTCAATAAAAATAAATCATCTTTTTTTTTTCTCAATCTCAAAACCGTTGAAGCATCATTTGGTTAGAATTTAGGTGATTATGAATTTGGTTTCGTTACTGAAATTGTTGTGTTTATTTTGTAAAGGTTTTTCTTTAAGTGATGCGAGAGAGATGCCCATGGGGGAAGTGAATTGCATCGGAATATGTCCTCCAAACGACCCGGGTTGCAGGTGTATGCCATTGGCAACAGCACCAGCCCCAATGGATGATGCGAGAAAGGTGTTTAAGGAGACAATAAAGCCACCGCCTTCTTATGTGACGCCGACACCACCACAACCAATGAATGATGCGAGAGAGATGTCCAAGGAGACAATTATGCACTTTCCGTCTTCTTATGTGAAACCCCCACCACCACTACCAATGATGCAAGATAATTGACAAAAGTAAACTGATTCGTCAAATGTCCTCCCGGACAAACATTGTGACTAACTTAAACATTTCAGTTATTATATATCATTTGAAATAAAAGTTTTGAGTTAACTTATTCCTTATTAGTCTCTTAATAACATAGAACAAACAAACAGCTTAACATTCAGAAGAAAAATACTAGACAATAATAAGCTATTCCGAACTAAACCGTACAAAATTTTAGAAACGTGATAACTTTACATAAAAAATAATCTTACAATTTTTACTGAAAATGTTTCATTACATACCTTTTCAGAATCCGTACAGAAAACATCATTTTAGTTTAGTTGGGCCCAAAGGGTACTTATTGAGCTTAAAATGGGCTTTATAACGTTTTATCTGATCTAAGACTTCCCAAAACTGTTTAGGGCACATCTTTCTCAGATGAAGCAAAAACCCCATTTCGTTGCCATTGCTCAGTTTCTCAAATCGGTGAAGTAATAAAATCTCGATTCGAGAGTGCTAAAGATGAGCTTAGTTCTCAGATTCAGGCAACATTTATCTCAAACCTCCTCAAGATTATCACTCATTTCTCGAATCGGAAGTTACCGGAGTTTCTCCCAACTGGCGACGATTGAAAATGAAGAAGGAGAAGAAATAGATCAGAGGAAGCTCCCAACAGATTACGATCCAGCGACGTTTGATCCAACAGAGCATCGTAGTCCACCAACGGAGCGTGTATTCAAACTCGTAGACGAGATCTCATCTCTAACGTTATCAGAAATCTCCGAACTTAGTTCGATTATAATGAAGAAGAAAGGTATGACGGAGCTACCAACCGTCGCCGTTATGAAGCCTGGAGCTTCTGGGATTGTTGGTGGAATGAGTCAAGGTCAAAGTGGTGGGAGTGAAGAAGCGAAAGTGGAGAAGACAGTGTTTGAGATAAAATTGGAATCTTTTGAAGCATCTGCTAAGATTAAGATTATTAAAGAGTTAAGGAGTTTTACTGATTTAGGTTTGAAAGAAGCTAAAGAATTGGTGGAGAAGACTCCTACGGTTTTAAAAGCTGGATTGTCTAAAGAAGAAGGTGAGAAGATTGTTGAGAAATTGAAGGCACTTGGTGCTATAGCTGTTTTGGATTGAAACCATTTTGTGTTTCATAAGATCATAGATTACACTTGCTCTTTTCTCATTGCTAATTTGGTTTTGAGAGATGAATCTTTTGCTACTTCATGTATTTTTTTTAATTTTCTTGGCAAAATAATCGATGTTGACAAGTGTAGACTTTTCTTTTAGTGTTGTTATGGGCTTTGATCTTCATTCAAAATTCTTACTTTGTTCAATTCTAATCAAAGCTTATTGCTTTGGCTCCTTAAGCGGGAGATGTTTAGGACTATGTATTGGTATTCTAAGCTCATACTCACATCTGGGAGATAATAAACAAAATGTTCACTTCTTCACTTCTTCCCAGCCTGTGGATTCTATGTACTCGGTTTTCTTCTAAAAGTGACATTGAACTGTTTAGAGGTTCAGGATTCTCCTCAGCAACTTCTACATCAGCCCAATCAAGTTTCATCATCGAGGCATATTTTTGCTACAGCTTCCTCAGATTTATTCACCTGGAATGAAACCAAAGTTATCTCTAATTCCTCTACTTCAGTCTCTCGCTTCACAACTTCTTTTGTGACCTTAAGTCTGATTTTCGAATCACGTTTCAGTTCAATGGAAGATTCTATGCAATTTACTTGGATCTTCGATTTTTCTTTTCTTTTCTTGGTTCCTTCTACAAGGAACAAACCTGAATCTCTAAGCTCCTCTTATGCCCGTCAATTGATCGTCTGCATATAAAGAACAAACCTTGTTCACAATGAAATCTACATTAGAGAAAAGGAACAAAGGATTCTAACCACAGAGACTTGTAGCCAAGTTTGCTTGAGCATAGCTTCAGAGATGTGTTCCTAAGAAATATACATCAATCTAACAAGTCATCACCATATGGGATTTGCATGTCAGTTTTTTCTTTATATTGCCTTTCACTAGTACTGTGTGACATTGATCTACATTACCCTTGATTTATGACAGATCTTAAAGGCGATACATTTGTTGCTTACAAGCTCTTTTACTTCCTTGTACAGCTTTAAGAGTTCCTTGTTCTTCATCTTCCATTGACCTGTTAACTGTTTCCAGAACCAAAAAGAGTTTAACTAACTTAAATCAAATTCAAATTGCACAATTAATGGCATGTGTAGAACAAAAACTTGATTGCAGACTAGCATGGAGCCACCTATCACAACGATTCTCTTGTAACCTTTCTCAGTAGCATACTTCTATCGTAAGATTAATCCGCGATACTCATCTACGTTACATGTAGCTAGTCCTAGACCTTGATGCAGTTTGTTTTCTAGTTTGGATGCAAAAACTTCACTTCATTACTAGTTTGTTTTCTTGAAGTTGTAACAATAACATAATTAGATAAAAACTCATACCACAAGACCATTCTCAGTTTTCAATATTGCTCTTGCACCAGCCAAACCTGGATTTCCCTTTGATGAACCACTAAACTCGATCAAACATGTTTTATTCTGCAACGGAGTAAAGAGAAACAATATCATACTCTGCATTCTGGTTCAGAGTCACCAATGTATTGTTATATACAAAAAAAAAACACTCAGCAACGCAGGCTTTTTTAGTGAAGCAACTAACAAGGAAGCTGAAAGTTGTTCCTCTAGGACGCAAGAATTTGATAGACATCAGACCGCTCGGTGGAGGTGTCACGAGAACTGTATCGCATTATCAGCAAACATCTGTTATTTTTTTGAGCTAGAATATATGATAGATGCAGAAACTTCACTTCATTACATGTTCTTAAGTTGTAACGTTATTGAACGAGACTTAACAAAAAAACCATTATCGAATGAATTCATACCACTCTTCCATTCTTAGTTCTCAATACCGCACCAACCAGACCCGAATTTTCCTTTGATGAACCACTAAACTTAAGAAGAACATGTTTCTGCTAGGTTGCGTATTTAACGCATTTTAGTAGGTTTAATAGGTTTTATAGAGTATTTTCTACATTTTTAGTTTTTTAAAAGTCAATATACGTTTAGGAGAAATTTATGACATTTGGAACAAAGTTTAGAGCAAAGTAGGAAAAATGAGTCATCTGGAGTACCCAGATCGATCGATCTAACGAATTTGCAAGCATCTCAAGATTGATCGATCTAATTCCAAGGAGTTTGCCGTGAATATCCAAATCGATCTATCTCCGCCTGGATTGATCGATTCTTATCCAAGGAGTTTGCTGTGTATCTCCAGATCGATCGGTCCCTGTCTGGATCGATTGATCCCAAATCTGAGAGTTTGCCGTGTATCTTCAGATCGATCGATCCTGATTGGACCGATCGATCCATCCATCATCAAGAATAAGTGATCCAGTTTACCGATCCAGACCAGATCGACTTGTCCAAAAAAAACAGAAATTTTGTCTTTTTTCTTATGTGATTAGGATTTTGACTTAAACGTTTTTGGGAGTATAAATATTTATTTTTAGCCATTTTTTAGGCTACGCTCTATTTTATTTTCAGACTTTTGCCTTTAGAATTTATAAGCTTTTAGGGAGAAGATATCTTGGACTCTACATCTGTTTTGGAATTCTTTATGATTTGATTATGAGTTTATTATCATCTATCTGATGTTCATCTTTCTCCATGTTTGAGTAATCCATTAGTTAGGGATTAGGGTTTTCGAAGGATTGAAGAATCATTGAATCATACACAAATAGGATTTATCTTCTATAATCTTCATCTATAGTTGTTCTTATTACTTAGGTTGAACTGATCACTTAGTCCATGATGTTAGGTTGAATCTATTTGCCAAAATCTCATAGATTGCGGGATAGAACATAGGTGAGCGGATTGTCTTTAGCCAACGAAAGTTGATGCTAAGGCGATCCGTGAACGTATCGAACCCGCTTGTTATGCTTGTCTAGGACACTAAATTCAAACTAAAGTTTGGATACTTAGATGGTTAGACAAAATAGTTAATATCACGACAGTGGATTGATTAGACTATTATGTTCGAGTTTTAGATAGTTTTTATTAGTGTCATGAATAGTTTTTTGGTTTGTAATCTCTAATTTCCGGAGAATATTCCTAAAGCCTAACGCCTTTTAATCATAAGTTTACATCTATCTTTTATTTATTTTTGTTGTTGTTTTATTGCATTCACAAATAATCAAAACTCCATATTTTGTTTTTAGCTTAACATTCATTCATTGGAATTGAAGCGTAACACTTGAGCTCTGTAAATTCGATCCTAAGATATTATAACAATTGTTGTGTACTTGCGATAGTTTTAATAGGTTTAAAACATGTCTATCATTTTCTTCTACCAAAAATTGAAGAGAAAGAGTATCAGATTCTGCTTTCTGGTCCATTCAAGTATGAATACAGTTCTATTCATAAATAAAAAGATTCACACACCAACACAAGCTTAGGCTTAGGCTTAGCAAGCTTTTCCTGCAAAGCATCTGGTATGGAAGTTGAAGGATTTTCCTCCGACGAATCAAGAATTTGATAGATATCGAGCCATTTGGTGGAGCCCACGCGAGGGCTATGTTCTAAAATTGTGTCTCATAGTCAGCTAACATATTTCTTTGAGATAGAATACATGATTCAAGAAAAAAGGACAAATCTTTCTAACATTTTCATCTGCTCTAGTTTCATCTTGTGATTCCATCTCTTCAGATACTTTGGTATCACAAGAAGTTGAGTCCTATGAAAGAGTTCTTATCAAAAGCTCATTGTGAAAGTTTCAGCTAAGCTATATCTTTGGACATCGAGTTCCCTTTGTAAATATTAAACCAGAGGATCACATAACAATGGAAAAGCAACATTTTTGGCACAACTATAACCCCTAGTGAAAGTGAACAAAGCAAAAGAGATAACCAACAGATGACAACAGAGCCACAGAAGCTTATGGAAGATCCGACTGGAGACAGAATATCACTCGAGCAATCTTGCGCTTTTGTCCACAAGAGGACCATTCTTCACTCTATTGAAACTAGAACGAACCCAAAACGCAAAAATTTGATAGACATTAACCCACTTGAAGGAGGTCACGTGAGAGCCTATGTTCTATCAAAATCGTGTCTCATAATCAGCAAACATCTATTATTTCTTTGAACAAGAACATACGATTCAAAGAGAAAAAAACCTTTCTTACTTTATCATCTACTTTAGTTTGATCTTGTGATTCCATCTCCGCAGATATTTTGGCATTACAAGAAGTTGAGTCCTAAAACAGAGTTTTTATCAAAACCTCACGTCAATGTTTCACTCACTATGGCATCAGCTAAGCTATCTTTGGATCACATAACAATGGAAAATCAAAGTTTTTGTAGAATTATAAACCACAAAAGACATAAATAACAACGCTAAGTGAAATAAAACACTCACAGAAGAGTCGATTTGAGACAGAACATCACCACTTGAGGAATTTTGCTTTTTGTCCATAAGAGGATCATGATTTGCTCTACTGAAACTACTACGAGCCCAAGGCCCTCCAGGAAAATCACATTTCAGAGATGAAGGGCAACGATGATTCAAGGAACGGAGAGAGCCCACATGGATTGATCTTTTAAGCAGTGCAATGGAATGGTAAGAGAGACGGTTCATATTACTTACAGATTTCTAGAGAAAACAAAGTAAAAAAGCATAAGTGAAGATTTACATTCAAGACAATTTTTGTCGCAAGTTATCTTAACTAGATGTTCACAGAATCCTCTTGTTTTCTCGACAACACTGAGCTCTTCCTCTTACGCTATATGAAACATAAGGAAGAAAAAAAAACACATAAGGTCGAAAACAAATTTGGTCGGCCTCACTGATCCGGTTTGAATTAAACTAAAACCACATAACATGAAATTGAACTTAACCCGTAATGACCGATGAAACCCACAGATCATCTAGTGTTAATGTTTTTATATAAGTGGTTTTGGAGGAAAGCAATTATTTGATTTTTCTCTGTTTTAGCTTATGTTTTCATCATATAATTTTAGATGATGTTTGAGAATCTAAAATTATCTGATGATTTATTGAGAAAAAAATATAGTGATTATTTTATTGAAAGGAAAAAATATCACCGGATAAAAAACATTAAAATTCTTATGATTTATTGTTATGGACAAATTTTCATAATCCTCAAAACTGATCAGACTAACATTTTAGTTTCACTTGTTAATGATCATTCATCATTTGAGGTTGAAGCAGAGTTTGCCGCGTACTTGACTAAGACGCCGGTTAACAGAGCCTTCTCCTTCACCTTTAACCTGCGAATCGTAATTTTACAAATCAAATCAGTTTGAAGTAAAAATTCAACATTGGTAACTTTTTTTAGCAATTTTTTTACCTCTTTGAAGATCCAGGAATTTCTATCTGAGAGCCCTTTTTAGCTTGCCCTTTCACAATGATCTTCTTCTTCTTTTTCTCCTTCTTCTTTTCTTCGACTCTAGCGGGTTTTGCTTCTGGTTGATCAGAGTCAGCTCCTCCACCCAAGAGTTTTTCTTTACCGAGCAGCTTTTGCTCCAGCTTACGAATTCTATCGATCCGTTTTTCTTCTGCAGGTGATATTGAACTGTTTAGAGGTTCAAGATTCTCTTCAGTAACTTCTTCTACATCAACTCTAACAAATTCATCATCCAAGTGTGTTTCTGCTACAGCTTCCTCGGATTTATTCGCCTGGAATGAAACTAACGGTATCTCTATTTCCTCGTTTTCTCTAATCTCTTGCTTCACAGCTTGTTTCTGAGACCTCAAGTCAGATTGCGAATCACGTTTTAGATCAATAGGAGATTCTATACTACTAGAGATAGGATTTTGTTCGTCTTCTTCCACTTCCGTTTCATTTACCACATTGTCTGAATCATCCGGTTCTTCCCATGAATCCAAGAAGGCATCGTCTTCAACAACATCAGCAGAAACTGCTTCTAAACCAGAATACGGAAGCTTCTTCAACTGGAAGCCATTATCAAAGTATACTTCCTTCGAGACCGATTCATTTGAAGTAAAATCCACAACCTGACATTTGATTTGCTTTAAAACCTTCCCAAATCCTAATCTCTGTCCATTGAACTGCTCCACAAACCTAATAAAAAACCAAACTTTGCCTTATCACCCAAGATCTATAAATGCTAATTCACAAAACAGCAGTCTCATACCTCTTTGCATCAATCTCACTTTTGAAATCAACAAGAGCAAATCCCTTACAAACAGGATCTTTAGTCTTCTTATTCCCAGAAACAGCTGGTGTTATGTTCAAAACACCACTTACATCTTTAAACGCAGCCTTAAGATCTTTATGAACATTCTTCTTCTTAGGAAGATTAGTCACACGAACACGAAACCCAATTTGAGTTTCTCCAGTTCCTTTCAAACACAACAGCTAAAATGAGATTCTAAACTACAACACCAGCTGTAGTTTAACAAATAAGGGAAAATAAATAAAAAAAAGTCGAGACCTTTGATGAGATTATCATCACGCTTAAGCTGTTGTGACTTGAGAGGATCGTTCTTAAGCTTATTGAGATTAGCAGCTTGAGCTTTCCAACTTTGCTCAATTTCTTCAAGCAACTTATCTTCAATTGAAGTTTCGTACTTTTTACCAACTCCAAATCCACGAGGCCTTTTCTCTAACCATTTCTTCATCTTATCCATTGGTAAAAACTCTCCTTCATCTTCATCTTCTTCTCCTTCACCTTCTTCATCAAATTCACCCCAATCTTCATCATCATCATCTTCTTCTTCTTCATCATCGTCGATACTGTTTTCTGACTCTATCAGCCCGGAATTGTCGCTTCTACGCTTGTTTACAGCGAATGAAAAAAAACCATTGTTTCTTTTTTCAACTACTGCTCGAAAGCTCTGTCGAATTCGATGAGAAATTGAAGACGTTTTCAAACACGGAGAAATCAGATAACTAGACGAAGAAGCGAAGGAACACGATGACTGAAACTGAACATGAGAAAGAGAATGAGAATGGAACAAAACGGAATTGCAGAGCGAAGCTCCGTTCATGTTTTGTGTTTTCGTTATCTTCTTCTTCGTTCGCCGGAGAAGAAGAAAATGTGCAATCGCAAACAAAGAGTCTTAAAGAAAAGCTCAGTAATGGGCCTTTATGGGTCTTAATGAAAGCCCATTACATTGGAATACGATTCATTAAGCCCATACGTTAATGTCTAGTTTCGGCATTCAATCATATTCTGTCGTGACTTGATGTAGCATCATAAATGTTGCTTGCTTACATTTAGCATGCCTGACCAATAATTTACATGGAATCATGTATAATGGAGTTTTTTGAAAGATGTATGAAAATGTGAGACAACATCTTTCAAAGGCCCCAGGTTTCATGAATTTCAAGGGGACGTTGATATACCATGTATAAAGTTATTATTCTATTTCTCACTTTTTTTTGCTAATGCTGATTTGATTAGCCGTGACAAAACAAAGGACCCAGGTCGATTCATGGATAGAAATTGTGAGAATTTCTCAGGGAAAATTTATTAAAAGTGAGAATAAAAGCTGCAAATTAAGAATTAAAAGTAAATATTAAAGTTTTTAAAAAAAGAAATAAAACCAGTGCAGAAAATACAAAAATGCTAGGCTGTGTAGACCCATTGGAGGGATGGGAATTATGCTTTGTATAATACTTACGTGTCCATTTTGTGAATGTACCAATTCTTGATTTGAGATCTCATTCAATGGGACCATTCGCTCATATATGTTGGTCCGTTTACACATGTGTGTGGTTCTATACGTATTGTATACTTTTAAGTATACGATTTTATTTATGTACGCAACCTCCATAAAACTACTAGCGTAGTTGCATATTGCATCAAACTATTGAACTAACTATTTGAAAGGATTTGAATTTAAATGAGTTTTGAATTGATTTGTATTTTTAACTAAAAAGATTCACTAACTCACTAATTGAAATCACTTCAAATCATTTAAAGTTTTACTACTTAAAATATTTCCAACATCAATGGATTTGATTGTATATTTTGAAATCACTAACTAATAACATTTGATTTCAAAAAACTTTTAAAATTTTATGCTTGAACAACATATGATTAAATATATTCCATAAATTTGTGGTATATGACTTTGGATTCTTTGGGTTAAAATATATAAACGTCTTAGGATTTGGTCTTGAATAATAAATCAATCACCAACCAATAATCAATCTATTACTTTAGTAGTGTAAGGAAATATAAATATTAATATACAAGAAATAAATGCAAAATATCAGAACTATATGTTATTATATAGTCAAACTTTCACAAGATTTTTTTCATTTAATATCGCCCTATCATCTTTAATTAGTAGTCTTCATAAATATTAGTGTTAGGTTGAGTTGGCCTACACTGTTGAGTTCAGAAGTCGGGTCAATAGTCAATACAATATATTTTTCTGGTCGCTATTTCTATCATCTTTTAGGAAGTTTAGTAAAACTTTAAAACTTTTAAGGATATAAATGTGTTTATATAATGTCACTTATATATAGTAGATTGAAAGTTTGAAACCACGATAGTTATCTATATACGATATAACTAATTAAGAAAACTTAGAAAACGGGTTATAGAGGTTTTCATTATTGAATAGCCTCAATCTATCAAGCCACCATAGCAATTAATTGATTTCGATAAAAGATTAAGAGAGCTCTAAGATAGACCAAACTAAAAAAAGCTTAGTGGGTAGTTAGATAAGCAGCAACTTAGGCACTATAACAATTATAACATCTACTACATGAAGCTTTTTAGTGTACATAAGTTTATAAATATTGCATGTATACTTCCACAATCTAAAAGCCTCGATTTCCCTAAATTATTGAAATTAATCCAGTTTTATTAGTTGATGTGTGTGAGTTCTATGCGGTCATAATCATTAGTTAATATATCTCACTTGATAGAGAACATGAATTATGCCAAAATTTCCCTATTACATTTCTAAAACGTAATTTCACAGGTTTGCATGTTTTGGGCATATCTGCAAATAAAATACGTCTTCATGTTCTATATATCTACTGCACACATGAATACATGATATAAAACAGAACCATATAAAGTTTAAAAAATATACTATAGTCGGTTTCAACTAAAGTGTTTGAAGTAATATGCTATGAAATCTATTTCAGTTTCATTCATGAATCATGTATGTCCGATTATTATGTGTTTAAGTATTGGCTATTTTTTATACCATTTAACCTCTATTTTATATGCAGTTTTTGGTTTTGATATAAATGGTGAAGTTGATGTGATATAACATTAAGAAATACATGAAACAGTAAACTTGTCATAGCAAAATATCACAAGCTATGATCGATTTTTTGCATATATGTATGTATATAAACTTTATAAATATAATCAATGTCGACGCTGTGTTGTAACTCAGACTTAGAAATATGAAAATATGAGTAGTAGTCCAATAGATTGATATACTGAATTTTTATCATCATTTAGTTTACATTTCTTAAGAATTTTTTATGTTTGTATTGCATATTTAGGTATTTAAGTTCATATTTGTATATATATTTTATTTTATGTGTATTGGATTGAGTTATTTAATAAATAGAATCATTTGGATGTAAAGAAAGAAAATGATGATCCAAAACCAGTCCAAAGTGTCTGAACAATCAAGTGTCCAAAGTGTCTGAACAATCAAGTCGGATGAAAACTTTCCTTTGATATTTAGCTCTATATCCTTTAATAAAATTTTTATAAAATTGAATTACCTTTCCAATGGAGGTGATTTCAAGCCAATAAGAGCTGTAGTTCCAGAATTATGACTGATTTAGTGAACATGTATCTATCTAACGCGTAAAAGAAGTTCATCCGGAAATGTTCTTTGAAGACCAGCAGCCAGTTTGAGCGACTTTGCGTGTCTGATATCTTGCAGCGGCCACCTCTAGTGGGTTTCATGTGCCATATAGAAAGTAGCGGGCAAACCTATGGATCTTGCGTACCCGATATCTTGCAGCGACCAGTTATATCAACTTTGTGTGTCCGATATCTTGCAGCAGCCAGTTCTCTCGACCTCACATGCCTACTGGACCGATTCAAGATTTAAGAATTTGTTGTTTAACCAAATTTTGTTGTTAAACCACACTTCCTTTATTTTTCACTATAAATAGCCTCTAAACCTAATTAACTATGCTATGATTTGTTTTAAGTATTCTTCTTTGCCTCTTAAAGGTTTTGCTAAGAATTTTGTATGAATTTCTTGAATATAAGTCATCAAATCTTTTTATCTTCTTAAACCTTTCACTACTTATCTTTTAAAATCATAATTAACCTAAGATTCAAACTTGTTGCTTTGTGTTTTCATGGTTTCTAGTGAGTAGTCTTTTAGAGCTTTTGGAAATGGTAGATTTAGGGTGATTGATAGCTGAATAGTGGATTTTAGGCTTGTAACTAATTAAATTCATGCTTGATAGGTGTTATTAATGCTAGATTAGCCAATAAATTGGTAGTTCTTAGGCATTTTCAGCTCACAAGGTGTTTCATAAAATGTTTGAACCAAAATATCAAAGTGGTTAGCATATCTAGCGAACGAAAGTTGTTGATTAGGGTGTTAGGTGGTTAGTTAGATTTGATAGTAATACTCGTTGATCATTCGATAGCTAACAGAAATTATTGATTAGTGAAGAGATTAGTATCACATAAATAAATTAGTTGAGATTAACTCTAAAATATATAATTAAGCTTCACTAGTTAGTATTTGATCTTCTATTCAATACTATTTTCTGAGAATTAGCAGTTTTTTTATTTAATTTTAAACTGTTTTTATTATTTTTAGATTTTATTAGTTTTTTCAAAACATTGGTTGTTTTAAATTAAATTGATTTCTTCTTAGTTTTAATGTGTTGATTTATTTTTTGTAAATTCGACTCTGAAATACATAAAGTACTAAGCTCAATTGATAGACTAGATCCTAGAAAGTCACAACTATCAATAGATGACAAAAAAAAACAAAAAATGATGGCGTGAAAACATATGTTTTAGAGAAATGATGACATGTAATTGAATTTGATCGGAGCCTATATGCCATTAAAGAAGAGAGATAGAGGTTATTTAAATAAAAGATGAAAAAAGAAGATGGAGACTAATAAAATTATGGTATATATTAAAACCAAACAAATTTGGTATGTAACAACTAGCAAGGGACAGAAATCGTGGTATAGCGAGTCATAATCTGCCAACGCCGACCAAACTCCAAAAAGATAGATAAAAGATGAAAAAGGGTCCCTTTGAACATTTCTTGTGTACAAATCTCGATGGCAACTCGTACCAGATTGGAGTCATTTCTTAGAATTAGATAGTTAACTCAGTGTATTATATAATTTACAGATATCTTTTTTTCTTTGGGGATTTTACTGAACTATATACTCTAATCATAAAAGTTTTAGTCAGTTTGAATGATACTATATAAAGATAGTGAAAAACTGAGCTATGATAGTGCTATTTAGAAAAGAGATAACAGTCAAAACCATATATTTGTTTATTGGAAGCTATTTTGCTATGGTTTATATATGCTATTTTCAGTGTCATGCAAATAACACATCTTTAACTATCAACAGAATTGTTGAACAAAGAAAAAAAAGCGATCAACAGATTTGAAACTTATGCGTACATGTAATTCTTAATTTATTTTTGAACAGAATAAAATCTACATTTTACTATAAAAATAAATGTGTTGTTGATATCAAATATTTCATTTTTATATAAAATAAATTCTTCGACGAAAAGTAAAATGGGACGGAAATGTTCAATTTATAAAAATAATCTGTAGTTACTATGTATACGGTGTTTGTGAAAAATGTCACTATACATCAGTCATCTTGCAAGTGTTTGTTGATATGTTTAAGATTAAAAAAAAAGTTGAAACTTTTACTATATAATAACTCGGAGTCTGGAACTCGAAGAAAAAAATTCGAGTAATGAATATATAGGCATCATTATCATTCCGTTGAAATTGGTAGCTTCGGTGATCTGAGTTCACAAAATTTTCAATATTTTGATTATTCATTTGCATGTTCTCCGTTAAAGGGATATATTGAAGAAAAGTTTCCCAAAATTAATTCAATGTATCAACAGAAACAACAACAAAAAATCAAACAACATGTAGTTGAAAAGAACTCGACCCACTTGTTAACAATAGTTATAATATATTTCTAGTAACTCAACATCGACTCATGGTCAGAACTGTATAAAACAAAAAAAAACATATACATTATTATGATTACATATACAAGAGATATATCAATACGGTCCGATCGAGTTGACCACGCTACAAGGGAAAAAAAAAACACTTCTTAACGAGTATCGATTAATGTGACGATGATAGTATAAGATCATGTCTAGTGATATATATCATGTACCATATAATTAGTTAAGTCTGAAATAAACCATTCAACAACGACCTTGGACTATAAGGCAATAGCTCCTAGAACCTTATTGGTTTTCTTCAAGAAAATAAGACATTAACAAAAATGACGAACCCTACCACGAGAATTTAGTGTCAGTCTGATAAATTGTTGTAGGTTGGAAGGTGTATATTTTCCCTTCTTTCAGTTATTAAAAGTTAATGTTAATATAAATATACACATCCATCATAAAAATGTCAATGTAAATGTGAATGTAAATCTGAATGTAAGCTATATGTTGAAAATCTTGTCTGTCTAAACTGAGAAACGAACTAGTATACCAACCTAGCCATAACAAATAAATAATGAAGAAGGTTTCCGCCGAAGATATTATAAATATTATCTTCAATTTCAAAAGTACCCCATTTGTTTCTATGTGTGTTCTTCTTCTATGGTACAATACTACAATGTAATTGTTAAATTGTAAATTTCTAGACGTTTTTCTCTTTATCTGCGTTACTACTTGCTAGTTACTTCTTCTATCATTTTTCTGCTTCAGGTTACTTGTTTTATATATAACAATTAGACGGTTTCGATCAAAATCCAAACTAAATTTCGGTCAGTCATGATTGAGGTTGGAGAGCAAATTTTAAAAAACTTATCTCCCAACCTCTATGATGAATATATCAACCATTAGATCATTGCAAAATAGTTCAAATTAAATTGTTTGTTTTACTCTATATAATTATTTTAGTTAATATTATTATTATGTGCATAATTTAATCCTAGTGTCTTGCTCGTCAGTCATCACTGCTATTTGATTATAGCCATTTATATAGATGAAAAATGTCTGATAGATAAATATTAATTCTAATAAATAGGGAAAATTTTAGAAACGTTAAACAAATTGTGTAGAAAATAAACAGTACTTTTAAAAACATTTAAAAAGGGAACGATTGTAAGATATGTGAATATTGGATTTATATTGCAACTATCATTTTATTTGTTTTAGTTTTATACAACTATCAATTTTCTACAAAATAAAATGGTTTTCGACATGAATTACAATCGGTAGGATATATCAAGATCTTATCCTGATGATATAATTGATCTAAAGTCTATAATCTAAATCGAACGAGAAAGAAATCAACATAAATCGAAGATTTTGTAGGTACACGTGAAAATAAGTAACTGAGGGAATAATTAAAACTTGACCAATGATTTAACACTTTATCGCACAATTAAAACATTAAGGGACCAAATATGAAGTATAAAGTATTAATACAAAAAGGAATGTGAAGAAAATCTCCGTTCTGTGGAAAAGGATTTCCACTAACTCTTCCCCCCCCCCCCCCCCCACGCTCCACAGCTTCCTTTCCTCTAATTAACCAAACTTAATCAAACTCCTAATTCAGAAATCAAGATAATTAAATTAACAAAATGACCTCATTAGGATTAACCATAATGCTTTTAAATTTCTTTTAGTATGTTCACTTTTTAAAATAAATTAAACAAAAAACAGTTTTAAATAATCTAAACTTCTGTAAATTTTGATGTATCATTCGAATTTCGGTGCATTTTATTTACCAACCAAATAAATTCCCGACCTTAATGAGTCAAATGTTTCTCCCTAACTGACCTACAAATGGTCCGAATAAACAAAAAAATAATTCATTACCCCATACAAAAACCAGGCCCATTAAGCTAATCACCAATTAATAAATTACACGTCATCATTTTTAAAAAAATACGGCCTTCTCTCTATATGCAAACAAACGTACATTAGCTGTACACTCTGTACTCATGCCACGTAGACATTAGCTCACATCTATTAACCTACGCGTTTTTCTTTAGCACATGTTAGTCACAAACAAAAAAAATTAAAACATATTAAAAAACCCAAAACCCAATGAACCTCCCCGTCTCGACTCTTGAAACAGTCCCGTTTTCCCGGGCAAAACGGAAACGGTAACCGTCTCTGTTTCATATGCAACAACACTTTTTTATACTATAAAATAAAATTAAAAAACAAAACAAAAATAAAACAAAGACTCTGCTTCGTGTTTATATATCCAAACAAATGAATGTGTTAAACCTTCACTCTTCTCTCCACACTTATCAAGAATCCATTTCACCTCTCTCTTCTCCTTCTCCTTCTCCATCTTCTTCTTCTCCATTTTAGATCTCGTAGATCTTTCTCCGGCGTTACACCGGTTTGTTTTGGTAACGGTTAGCGGTTATGGAGAGATAATGAGGAGCCGCCTTCAAGAATCTGTTTTGTTCTACGACGATATGGATTTGTTCTGTGGAGAAGATCCCGGCGTGTTTTCCGGTGAATCAACGGCTTCTTTCTCGTTATCGGAGGTGGATTCGTGGCCATATGATTCAATCGCTAGTTTTATTGAAGACGAACGACACTTCGTTCCCGGACTTGACTATCTCTCTATGTTTCAATCTCAATCTCTGGACGCTTCCGTTAGAGAAGAAGCCGTCGCATGGATAATCAAGGTGAGAGCCATTCACTTTTGCTCTCTGTTTCAACCTTTTTTTTAAAGCTAAATATGTTTCAAAACGGTGGAGAGTGTAGTGATGCTAAAATACGCCGATCAAATCAGTACATGCAGAGACTCTCTGAGCTGGTATATTTTATTTGACACTGTGTTATTGTTTGGTTACAGGTACAAGCATATTACAACTTTCAGCCATTAACGGCGTACCTTGCCGTTAACTATATGGACCGGTTTTTATACGCTCGCCGATTACCGGTAAGCTTATAAAACGTATTATCCCCTGTTTTTGATCATATTGATATGACAAATAACAACCCATGAAAAAAGTCATGGTGATTTATTGACTTTTCTTGTCAAAAATGAAAACGACTAGGTGATGAAAATTAATGAGGGAAAATATTATATCAGTGCCACGATTTGTATATTAGAACACTAATTACTAATTAGATGAGATTAATTTCGTATAAATTAATTAGATATTTGGAATGTACATAGTAAAAGTGATAGAACAGGAGCCAAGGAGCGGGATAGAGGAATTTATTTATTTTTGGTTCTTTTATTATATTATCAATACATTTATTTTATTTTTTTTAAATTACATTGACGTTTACATGATAATACTATACTTTTGCAGTAAACTGTCCACTCCATATATTCGCTTTATTGAAAACTTTATCATCATAGTGTTAAAACGCTCCTCTACTAAAATATTTGAGTTATTATTGTTGTAATCGAGTACATAGTCAATGATAATATTAATCAGCTTTTCTTCTGTAAATAGGAAACGAGTGGTTGGCCAATGCAACTTTTAGCAGTGGCATGCTTGTCTTTAGCTGCAAAGATGGAGGAAATTCTCGTTCCTTGTCTTTTTGATTTTCAGGTAATTTATTTTTCTATCAAAATCTGAATGAATTCTGTTTTAAAATATAATTATGTCTTTGTATATATAATGTAGGTTGAAGGAGTAAAGTATTTATTTGAAGCAAAAACAATAAAGAGAATGGAACTTCTTGTTCTGAGTGTGCTAGATTGGAGACTAAGATCTGTCACACCGTTCGACTTCCTTAGCTTCTTTGCTTACAAGATCGATCCTTTAGGAACCTTTCTCGGGTTCTTTATTTCCCATGCCACAGAGATTATACTCTCCAACCTTAAAGGTACGTAATGTTACGTTGTGTGATCCATAATGTCACATGATCACTCCCATTTGGTTGGTTCTTACAAACGGTCATTAGCACAGAAGCGAGCTTTCTTGAGTACTGGCCATCGAGCATAGCTGCAGCTGCGATTCTATGTGTAGCCAATGAGCTTCCTTGTCTAGCTTCTGATGTAAATCCACACGAGAGTCCTGAGACTTGGTGTGACGGATTGAGCAAAGTAGGAATTGTTAATATAACATTTTGATGGAACATGGGAAGTTACGAAATTCCTAAATTTTTTGAAATATTTATTTACTTGCAGGAAAAGATTGTGAGATGCTATAGGCTAATGAAAGCCATGGCGATAGAGAACAACATGAGAAATTCACCAAAAGTGATAGCAAAGCTTCGAGTAAGCGTAAGAGCAGCATCAACGTTAATGACGCCAAGTGAATCATCATCTTCTCCTTCAAAAAGGAGGAAACTAAGTGACTATTCATGGGTAGGTCATGAAAAATCCAGTTCTGACTAAATCAATGGAGTGAAAGTAGATTAATTAGAGTGAATTTAAGATAATGGAAGTACATAATATAATAAGCGAGTGAAGATTCTAAGATGTTTGGGGCAATTAAATTTTTATATGGGTGGGTTAATTAAATTAGATTGTTTCCATCCAAGGGGAAGGAATAAGAAATTAATGAAATAGTTATGTTTACAACTTTTATGGGAAGAAAGTGGTAAATTGGGTTAGTTGGGAGAGACAAGCTCATCATTTATGGCTTTGCAGATTCCCAAGAAAAGCAAAATGAGTGCACGTAGTAGACCACACGTGTGAGTGAGAAGAAGAAAAAGATCATGTGAGTGTGTGTGCGTGTGAGATAGAGATGGCATCGTATTGTATTGCTACAGTTCACAGGTACACTGATGATAAGACGGGGGAGCGTTTGCAAGATTTTGAGTGGGATTTTTCAGAGCTCTTTGTCTTAATGGATCGCAGCAGTTTGTGGGGTCCTTCAAGCTCCATTGTGTGGCCATTCATAAAAAAAAAGAAATCAAGTTGTCAGGATATATATTTTTGTTTTTAGAATTTGGGTTTTGAATTGATTCCTTTGTGTGACTTCACGTGCCGGAGGCGTGTGTCGCACGTGTTTGTTTTCTTTTCTTTTTTGTTTCTCTTCAAATCTTTTATTTTTGGCGGGAATATTTTGTGTTATTGATTTATACGTATACGTGGGCTCCGAAGGAGTTTTGCCACGGTGCGTTTTTCATATCATATGCATGCGTGTAAGGTGTCACGTGTGTGTATATATATATATATAAGTTTCCTCTTTTTATGAATGGTTATAAAAAAAACTCAATTATGAAGAGAAGAAGGACATGGAACTAAAATAATGATCGCAGACAAGACATGGTTTAATAGTGTGGAGGACGTGAGAGAGACAATACGAGTAGTGAGATTGGATAATGGTGTGGTCTGTGGGAGCACAAAGCATGTGACTCTATGAGTTGTGAATCGAGTATAATGTTTTATTGAACGACAAACGTGTAAAGACAAAAAATGTATTTGAGTTTTAGACCAAAAGATAAATGTGTATTTTTGCTGTTAAAAATAAATGAGCTTCCTCATTTTTACCCCTTCATAAGACCTAATCCCTAAAGGCCAAAACTAGTGTTCTTTCTTAATTAAGGGTTCTCTCTCGAACACATGAATCTACAACTCATGTTTTATTTACCGATTATAACAGCCGTAAACAAAAGAAGTAAAAACCTATGGTTAATTTCTATCTTGATTTTAGTATAGAGGAACAATTAATAGTAGCAGAAACATACATGTGATTTTGATCTGTCTTCATGTCAGAGAAAGTGGTCTCACCACGAAACTACGTAGCAACACCGATTTCTCTCTCGAACCCCTCAAACATTAGCCACACAAATACCATCTTTGTGCCTCTGTCTACATATACAAATATGGATGCACTATTTTGCATGTAAAATGTAATAAGAGGTGAACAAAAATTAATTTACTGGAAAAAAAATTATAAAAGCTTGTTTTAATCTTTTGACTAAGTTAGTTTGAGTTTGTGCCGACAGAGGGGAACCCCACGGTCGAGAAAATGTCTCCGTCTGCTTAATTATAATTAATTAGTTTAATATCTATAGTTTGATTTATTTATTCTTCGTGAGCGACATTATTTTTCACCATCCAGTGAATTAAGTACCCGTCTCGTATGCTTTACATTAATCTCGTCACTTCCTTACTTCTATATCGGATGTTACAACGTAATCTACTTTTCATATGTTCATGACGCTCCTCTTCTATTTATTTATTATTTTAATTCACATCACTTTTCCCATTTTTCAACCATATACTGATGTTGACATAATCATATTAATTATTGAACATGCACTGTTTAGATTTTGAGATTATTCCACTCAACGTACGTAACAATTTGTATTACTACTTTTTACTACCGTACCTAGTCAGTATTTATTAACTTTTTTTTTCTTTTTGAAAAAGTTGCAATTGTGAAGTTCATGACATATGAATATAAATGGTATGTTGTAAGCAGTAGAGCATCAATATGACATGACAAGCTGAGGATACGAACCAGAATTGACTTATAAATAAATACGTACAAGATAACTATTACGGGAATAATAAAAAATAGAATAGAAGCTTCACCCACTACTGTTTAATCTCAGCATGAAAGCAAAAGTAAAGAGATTACTATGGTGATTAGGTGATTAGCAACTGCTAATTATAAATAAATAATGACACAGCCCACACATTTGGAAATATCAAGCATCGGGATTACCTCCATCATTGTTTATTAACTTTTTGCTTAGACTAATCTCTTTTAATCCTCTTTCGGGTTTTGATTAGAACACATTGGGACACAAAGGGGCCGAAGCTTATATATCAGCGTATAAAGACAATCATCTTTTAATTACTATATTAATTAATCATTGTCCTGTTAGTTTGGTACACGCGTTCACCATTAATTGCACCCCTTTTAATCTCATACAAATATTTAGATCTTTTTTTGTTATACACTTTACGAGCACCTAACTAATAAAACAGAATATACATTAAATTTTCTTATAGAAAATGGACAACGACAACTGATGGAAATGGGATTGAGACAAGAAAATGAAATTATATATTGTCAGGATTTGCATTCATTTTAATTTATAGATAATGGACAGATTTAATAGTATTGCATTACATACACTGATACATGTAACGTAGGTAAGTGCTTATAGTTATATAATCGCATGTAGATCATGTGGATGTAATAGGAAACAAAATCAGAAAGATTTTGCTTTATACTCAACTAGTGTTTAAAGTGAAGGATCCTAGGTGTCATATGTTCAAAATCATAAGCATGTATATAACCCACCCGCCTGTTATTATATTCATATTCATATTTTATTTCGACATATCTTCATAGTTCCTTCATCATACACTACGTATATGTTACTGTTATATGCAATCTATTTATATCAAACCGGTTACTAATCAAGTACGTAATGGGCTTAAAGCACATACAAAAGCATAGCATATCCTCAAAGCGAAACAAAAGAAAAAAAAAGAAATTCGAGGGAATATATCCTAGAACATATAGTAACAAAGTTTGCACATGGATTCTTTATTTGCCTTTAATCTTTAGAGAAGAAGATACAATAATATTCATTAAAATAATCAAACTTTGGATGCTTGTAAAGTAGAAAGAAATATAAAGTGATAAAATTTAGAGAAGAAATCATTAAAAAAAGAAAGAGAGAAGAATACAATGGTAGCATGGCCCCGACCCGTAGGCCGTAGGGCGTGAGAGAGTGAGTGAACTTAGTTTCTCGAGGGAGCGTCCCTCATTTGTTTGTGTATACTTTAGGAATTCTCGTGGGTTTGCTTTTTGTTGTTTATGGTCACAAACCAAGATTTAGTCACTGTTCATTCTTTGCACTTTCATTTCACCACTACCTTATAAATTCTCAAGTGGACAACGACATTTCCTCCTTACCAAGTCCTTTGTTTCATCATCAATCTACTCCTTTCCTAACTCCACCTATTCATGTTGTTATAAGGACACTTGCACACGCGCAGACACAAAAGCTCGATATCATCTTAACTAAACGGTGTTAGCTAGAATATAGTGTTTTGATATTCTTTTCGATTATTCTATATAGTGCAAGGGAAAAAGAGGATGAACATGACTACATGAATAGAAAGTAGATGAGCATATACTGAGCACAGTGACTGAAAGCGATAAAGGAAGATTTTAAGTTTTTTCAGATTGAAAATTTTACAGAGACTTCAGTAAAGGGATGAGAAAGTAGAAAGCAAAAGGCATTTTTTTATGGGGGCGAAAGCAAAAGCGGATTAGAGAGGTGAAAGCTGGTTTTAGTTAAAGAAAGACAAAAAGAAATGTTGCAACTCTTTTAGATTTGACATTAAAGAAGCTTGCCAACGTGACCTTGTAGGAGCCATATCAATACATTGAATCCACATCATAAATAAAACTAATCATTCCTCCTAATCCCCATGCTAATAAGAGTCAATATGGGCATTGTTTTGATTGGGCTACGACTTGGGAAAAGGCTCAAGACCCATTTGTAAAGTCCATGAACTTCTACACTTTTGCAGATCAAAGTCTTAAACTAGTTCAAGCCAACGTTCCATTAGTGCTTTCAGATTCAGTGTAACACAAGAAAATGTAAAAATGTTGACCTTTTTATCAGCGTGTTACATCTCTAAACATGTATTGTTTTGGTTAGGAATCATATTTGATATACAGTGTCTATGTTCTTTTCAACAACTAAAATTCAATCTCTGCAAACGAATTTGCACAAGGCATCAGGTCAAGGTACTTCTTAGTATAGTAGCGACTTACTCCTTTGCTGTGTTTCATTGAACAAATCCTTTAAATGTCTCCTGTGTCACTGAATTCCAACTTCTTTCTCACCATCCCCAGCTGTGACACAAAACTGTATTAGCTAAAAGCTTATCATGTCTATCTAATCGGTTGTATGAAGTGTATATAAAGATTAGAGATGCTAACAGAAATCATTCATATAACTTGAGTTTCTGACATTTACCATATCACATGAAATGCAAGAATTACATTTTTGACTTGGTATTGACACTTACCACATGCTTAACCCGACCATGGACAACGCGGGGTCCTCCAGAGATACAATCAGAATGATAAGGGCTACGAATAAACACTTCTCCCATTACCAGAATGTCTGTGTTATACTATACCACCTTACAGGAAGCCTGGAATGCAGCAGCATCATCACATAACATTCAATCACAAAGAGTTAATGTTAAAAAAAATCAATACAATGATTATCAGCATAAGCCTAAAACCATGTTTCACAACCGGTACTTATTGCAAAACGAAGAAAGCTCAAGGTACAAAGACACAAGTAGCCAAGCAAAATCACTCAATGGTGACAAAAAATACCTAATTACTTTCTTTGACAATTCTACTCCAACATTATAGCATATAGTTCTCTCAGCAATGCCATAATAAAGCCCTACTTACAGGCATTTTTACAGCAGCAACAACTGAAGCAAAGCTATAGACTGATTCGACAATAGAGCAAACATATAGTCTCAATAAGCGTACATCTTCTGGAAACCAAGAGAAATACAAACACCAAATTGAATCAAGATTCAAGCATACTTATCACACAGTGGCAAAATTCACAGTTGCTTAAACAAGAAACCATCTGCTCAACACAAACCCCATCCGCAAACAGAACAATCAAACACTATCAGTAAAACTATAATCAATCCAGGTTCTCGTTATCTTCTTTACACAAGAACTAACCTAAACCATCAACAAGATTCGAAGCACTATCACCATCATCATCAATTCAATAAAAGAAAACAAAAGATCCTTACGTCTTAGACAAGGTGTCGAAGATAATCTGCGCTTCTGCTGTAACACCAATACCAATTCTCTCAACGTTCCTGCGTAATACATTAACCAAAAATCAGAGAAAATTTCGAAACAATCATAGAGATTTTTACAAGAAATTGCAACAATAATCACCTAATTGCATTTGTTTCTTTCAATTTGAGTTCATCAAGACGAATCATATGCTTTTTAGCGAGTGGATCTTTAACTTTCCCCAGATTCTTCAGCTCGGTTATGAAATTCGCATTCACCATCCGTATGTTCTTCAACTCTCCAGGATTCTTAGA
This sequence comes from Cardamine chenopodiifolia, assembly GCA_963922655.1. Taxonomy (NCBI): domain Eukaryota; kingdom Viridiplantae; phylum Streptophyta; class Magnoliopsida; order Brassicales; family Brassicaceae; genus Cardamine; species Cardamine chenopodiifolia. Next base: position 16,753,469 of record OZ000484.1, read on the forward strand.
CTTCGTGCCTTCTTGTAAATCAGAAACCAGTCAAGGACACCGCAAAATTCAAATGCGAAATCAAACAAACACCTAAATCTTCAAAGATGACGAAATCGAGAAGACGAAGTAGCTGCGATCGAAAGGATATCGAACATGACGAAGTTGGGATTAGAATCATAGGCTAAGACGATGCCATTGAACTCATCTCCGGTGGTCAACTTGACTGAGTATACCTTCCCCATCGCGAATTTCTCGCCCTCTCCTTCACCGTCGTCTTTGGGCACCGGAGCATCTGGTGGTGGTTTCTTCATGGCGATGATCGGCTCTCCGGTGGTTTCTTCTGAATTTTCGCGGTTTAAAAGTGAGTTGAAAAATATCTTCAGCTTCACGGCGGGGGCTAAAACCAACTGTAACCGTCAATGGGTCTCTGTTCACAGCTATATAGGCCTATATAAATCTGTCCTGGGTCGTTAATTTATTAGAGTTTTTACTGGGCTTAACTTAGGAATAGATTGAATTGGGCTCAATTAGAATTTGGTTTATGAGCGCCTATGTAATTGAATTTTTTTCAAGCTAATGTAAAATTTAGATCACCTTACTTTTGACTCCCTTTTTTTTGACATCGCTTACTTTTGACTCTTGAGTGTTGCTTACTGTATTTTTTTTTACAGACGAACATGAATGAAGATTCTATTATTTTTGACAAGATATTATCCATTGTACCAATTTTAGTTAACTAATAGTAAGATAAATATAAACAAGAAAATGAAGTGGTCCAGCTGGCATAATTAAACTAATCATTTTATTTTGTCAAAAGAGAAACGGGAAGCTGGTGAGCTACTACATCACCATTATCTTCTGTCACTACTTTTAATTTTGAAATTTATGTAATTTATTGGGGTTGTAATTGATGATTATATTAGACTAAGGTGATTGGTTTGGCTAATAATTTGAATGATCCGAAAGAGGAGTGCACATCGAAAAATGGAATGGACCGAAGTTAACGGGGATGAAGACAACAAGTCTATTTATTATCATATGTTGCAAAACTAGAACACATCTTTGATCACATGGTGCTTGAGTCTATCTTGCACATGCGCTCTCCACATAATGTTAGTTTCACCCTATTTATTATCATTTACAGCTATTAATTATGATTGTAGTGGACACTTATAATCTTTAAAAGTCTTTGTGTTTATGGACTTAAAACGTCAAGCAGAGAAATTATAAGAGTTGGTGATTTCATAAGTACGATTTTGATCCACAAAACAAAATTGTTCTTTCCATATTAATATCCGTGCAAACTAGCATTTATATATGTTGTTTACCCAATACTTAAACATGATATGGTCTATTCTTAATTGATTTTGTCAAATAAGTATAATATTTAGTGAAACATGCATTGTGATAGAAATCTTATTTTGAATTAGAATCACAAAGATATCTTTCAAAATTTAAAAATTATTAGGCCACACCACCTTTACCAAATTGCTTCTTTTGGCTCTTTAAATAGCTCCCAAAGTTTTTACCGTCTAGTAAAATGATTCAAAATCATTACAATGTTGGTGTATAAAATCACCTATGCGTTGACTATAGGATCAAAACTTGGAAACCGTACGATAGTATCACTGTAATTGTGTAAAGTGTCAAAACTTTACTAATCTCGTCTAACAGTAAAGAGAGAAATATTCGAAAGCCATATTCGAAATATTAGACTTCAAAGAAACGCTTAAAATTCAATAAAAGACCTAGAGACATTTTGAGTCTTTGATCTACATGGCTAACGTGTCACTACCTTAAGAGAACTAAAAGTAGAATTACATTGTGGCACGTTATGTTTACTTAGAAGCGCAAGCTAAAAAGAATATCATCTACGCACCGCATAAAAGGTAATTACGTCATTCACCATTTTCAGGGTAAAGCCATCAGAGTCTGTCCAATTTCCGACTGGTCACTCACTGATCAAAGACAACTTGCTGCTCCACCAGAAGCCACAAAATTGTATTAATAATTTTATATTTTATTTAACATGATTGTGCAAACATAGCACTACATAAATATTCTTAGCAAAAATTTGAAAAACCTAATTATTTTCAAAATTTTAATATTTGCGATAACTCGATGCGAAAGTAAGTGGAGTCTTTAGATCAAAAAATAAACAAAAACTAAAGAGAATTTGCGGTGTAGTATTATTTTAGAATTTTCAATTTTCTTTAGCAAAAGTAAAGAGAAACCTATTTTACAACTGTACCAAAAAATATTTAAATAATTCATGTGAAAAACATTGAAAATTAAGCAGGGCAACAGCATTGACATAATAATATTAGATTTTGAGTAAAATATTCCTCCATGGTCCAAAACCATTGAACCACTCGTCTCTTCCACATAAAACAAGAACAACCACCAAAAACCGATGTGACATGTACTCATAAACAACACCATTTCAATAATCAAAACAACAAGACCACAAAAAAAGGTTGTTCTATATTCCTGAAATGGGATTGAAAGAGCAACAAAACTGTATGAGTCAGAGGAAGCTCGTGGTTATCATGGTCTTAGCATTTATTCCAATAGCTCTGTTTCGACTCTGCTTCAGTAACCCTTTCTCCACCATTGATGACACCACTCTCCAAGACTCTGCAGCTCACGTTGTGATCACTAGCTATCATGAAGGTAAAAATTGAAACTATTCAATCTTCCTACATATGCAAACACATAGCTTTTGACTTTTAAACATTAAATTCGCTTCGTGCTATTGTTAAATCTGCAGAAGAAGAAACTCAAGAGAGTTTTGATCATATAAAGAACGAAGCTTTATGCGATTATACAGAAGGGAAATGGGTTAGGGATGAGATAGGTCCACTCTACAACGGCTCGACCTGTGGAACAATCAAGGATGGTCAGAACTGTTTCCGCCATGGAAGACCCGATTCTGGTTATCTTTATTGGAAATGGAAACCGAACCGATGCGATATCCCAAGATTTGACGCGAACCGGTTTCTTGATCTAATGAGAAACAAGCATCTAGCTTTTGTCGGCGACTCTATGGCTAGGAACCAGCTTGAGTCTCTTCTCTGCTTGCTCTCTACTGTCTCTAGCCCTGATCTCATCTATAGAAACGGAGAAGATAATAAATTCAGAAAATGGCGTTTTGAATCGCATAACGTCACGGTCTCGGTTTACTGGTCCCCGTTTTTAGTGGCCGGTAAGGAGAAATCTGGAAACTTGGACCACAATGTATTGCAACTAGACCGCCTGGATGAGAAATGGGGCAATGATTTAAAAAGTATTGATACGGTCGTTGTCTCCGTGGGACATTGGTTTCTGCATCCGGCGGTTTATTACGAGTCCGGTTCGGTTTTGGGATGTCATTCTTGCGAAGCAAGCAACTGTACCGAGATAGGGTTTTATGATGTGTTTAGGAAAGCTATAAGAACAACGTTAAAGGCAGTGGCGGGAAGCCGCCGTGAGGCTATCTTGACGACGTTTTCGCCGTCACATTTCGAAGGCCGGCCTTGGGACAGCCTCGGCGCGTGTAACATGACAGAGCCGTACGAAGGGAAGGTTTTAGAAGGCTTGGATTTGGATATGCGGCGGATAGAGGTGGAGGAGTTTAAGGCGGCCAAAGCAGCGGCAGGGGCCGAGGTGAGGTTGGAGGCATTGGACGTGACGGCGATGTCGGTGCTGAGACCAGATGGACATCCTGGTCCGTACATGTACGCGTTCCCGTTCAAGAACGGTGTGCCGGAGAAAGTTCATAATGATTGTTTACATTGGTGTCTGCCTGGTCCAGTTGATACGTGGAACGAGATTATGATCGAGGTGTTGCGGCGATGGAGGGTTTAAATGATGAAGATGATTGTGGAAGTAATCCTTTATATAATATCATTCATAAGACAAAAGTTGTAATCATTTTTTGAGATTTCAAAAATGTAGCTAGGTAGTTTCATTTCTTTGATCGATTAGATACAAAAAGGCACATCGATCATACTTTTTCTGGTTATTACCGTTCTTTAAACGATGAGGGAGTACAAAAATAGTTGGGATCTAGTTTTGATCAATGAACACATTTTTTTTCTCTTTTTTTTGCTATTTATTCAAATTAAGTAGTTACATGTCATGTGACTTTTTTGGTTTACATGTCATATAACTTTTTTAATTTTATTTTTGGCATCTTTCAATTATTGTGGCTTAAACTGCCCATGTACAATAGCCACTAGGCCCACTAGCAATGCCTGTTCTATTATATTAGGGCATGGATAGCTGTGATTATGCTGTGAATTCCAGGTGTATGAGATGGACTGCGTCAAGAAAAAAATAGTAAAAGTAATCGAGCTATAGTAATAATGGCATCGACGAGAACATTGTCAAAAGGAAAATTAATAGGATTTGACCTATTAATTGGTGTATTGGATTTGAATATTTTAAGAGGACTTTGTGGAAGCAGGTGGCAACTAGCAAGAAAGGGATGGGCACCGTGAATTAGAGAAGATTTGTGATGTTCTATGCAATTTTGCAGGTATTTTTCGGGTTTAGGATTTGTGCAGAGCATAAGAGTAAGAGCCAGATGTGTGTTTGTCTTTTATTTCCCAAATGTTCTTTGTCTTTCAAGAGAAACAATATTTATAATAAACAACATCCCATTTTGTTTATCCAATACGGGGGAAAAAAATTAATTCTGAGCTTAAACGATTGTAACTTTGCGTGTAATACTTTTATTTGCTTTTCAAGTATTGGCCAAGTATTTATTTTATTTTTGCCACAACGCCAAACTCATAAGCCTTTGCAAAGCAGCAAAACAAGGGAAGTTATCTAACCCGTAAAACTGTTGATTCAGTTATTAGTATTAGGAAGAAAAAGACGGCGCTTCTTCTAAGTCTTTTTGAAGTACTTCAAGCTAAATCAATGAGTCAGTTTGTAATATAAGTCTATAACAGCAAATCGAATTTGCCCAATTTCAAGTCGAATCTACGCAAAGTATTCGTCGTTTAACCTGAAAATTTCAGGCATCAAGAGCTAGTTAACTAAAAATAGGACTTTGGAACTGTGCAACATAGGGACATAGTACACTTTAGACAAAGCTTGAATTAAAGGCGAGCAATATACCAGTTTGAGGGCGAATATAAATTTTCATAAAAACAGATGAAATTATTCAGCTAAAATGTTTTATGATCAAGATTTTACTCATTCGGAGGAGATTTTGCTTCTCCGTGTATTAAACTTTGGAATGGTACGGACTATGGTCGCGGTGATTATTCGGATCGAAAGTTTTGTTTTGATTCTCTTTATCTGTTTATTGGCGGGACAATTTGTGACCGTTAAATTATAACCTCAAAAGCAAAACCAAAAGCCACAAGTAACTAAAAAAGAAAAGCTCGACCTTCATTACCAAGTGACAAAGAAAAAAGAATGACTACAGCGACGATGATCTTTACGGCGGCGATAACCGTGATGGTTTTGGTTTCGGTGCCCGCGAGTGCGTGAGCAAGATAGTCCCTTGCTTCAGGTTCCTGAACACGGCAACAAAGATATCAACGGATTGTTGAAGCTCGATCAAGGAAACGGTGGAGAATGAATTTACCTGTCTCTGCACCCTCTACAACACTCCAGGTTTACTCGCTCAGTTCAACGTCACTACTGCTCAAGCTCTCGGTCTCAACCGTCGATGTAACGTCAACACTGATCTCTCCGCTTGTTCAGGTTCTGAAACTTTACCGCCACCTGCTGATTTGCTCCTTCCACCTCCGGGTATAAATCAAACTCTTCAATTTAAGCTACCAAATGCAGATCTTCCTTTCCTTCTTTTTTTTTTTCTTTTCACTTGCAACTTTTTAATTCTTCCTCGTTGAAGTAATGAATCTAAGATTTGCAATTTGATATTCAGTATCAGTAATGTTTTGTTCAATTTTAGTTTAATTTTCAGCTTCTGCACTTCCATCGCCACCAGCTTCTGCACCTCCACCGCGACCAGCTTCTGTACTTCCTCCAGGTACTATAGACCAAAACTCTTCACCTACTACTTACGTGAATTAATTGTCAATTTTGAAATGAAAGTTCAAGTACCTTTCAACATTTCGAACCGGCTCTACCCAAAATTTTTCTGGTTTACCCCAACATTTCCCACTTCCACTTGGGGATCGATTGGTCTAGTGGTTTTCACTAACAAAGAGGTCACGAGTTTGAGTCCATCTGAGAGGGGATGATTTTCTCCTTAAATATGGTATTATTAAAAATTGGGTCCGAATACTGGAAGAGACTATGAGTCAAAGATTTAGAACTCCTATGGTTTATATAAAAATCTTACAAAAACAAACAATACCCCAAGTAATTTATCCCAAAAAAAAGAATGGAGAAAGAAGAGTCTTCACACCTAGGACAATGGCCCAAGTAACTCCAACCAAAATCATCAAACTTTTTTTCATTTAAACTACAAACAGTGTACATCATTTAGTTTGGTATCCCAATTAGGATAGAGTTCGAACCTCTGCCATAGAGGAAAAAATCAGGCCAGACAGCTTTGATTTGATATACTTGCGGTTCCTCTCCAGTACGTATCCACCATCTGACGATCAAACCAACAAAAAAAGATTAATGAAAATGAGAATTTTCATTTTAATTCTTCCTTGCACGATATTTTTTTCCTCAAAATTTCCAAATCGATACCGAGTAAGATTTTTTAACTAAATAAAGTTTACTTTTTGGTACTCCTTCATCTTCTACTTCTAGTCAATGGCACAGCTGGGACAAACATTGATTTTTCTCTTTGCTTAACGTTTTCTTGGTCTCGGGTATAAGTTTTGTTAAATCACTATTTGTTATATATATATAGCATTAGCAATGTCGAGGAGGTTTACTATAGAGAACAAATGCGAATACACCATATGGCCGGCTAGCTACGGCTACGTGAGATCACTTGAAACAACCGGTTTTGTTCTGGAGAAGGGAGAGACGCGTACCATCAAAGTGACGTCATCATGGACAGGTCGTTTCTGGGGTAGGACCCTCTGCTCCACTAACTCAACAGGGGCTTTCTCATGCGCCACCGGAGACTGCACCTCCGAAAAATCAAGAGCCTCGGTAACGCCAAGGATCCCACAACTGTGGCTGATTTTAACCTCTCCCCTAACAATAATGTTGACTATTAAGTCGTCAACGTCATCGTTGGTTACAACCTCCCTTTGCTTGTGACACCCGAGAACAAAAACTGCAGAAGTACTGAATGCGTTGTTGACATACACAAGACGTGTCCATCAGAGCTGATGGTGAACCGTAGCATCCACGGATCGAACCATCCAATAGCTTTCATGACCACATGTCAAAGATACAAGTTGCCGGAATATTGCTGTCTCGGACTCTCCTCCGGAATGATCGTACCAGGAATTTGTAAGCGGGCAATCTACTCGAAGACTTTCAACGAGGCTTGCCCAAGCGCTTATAGCTACACCTACGACATTGAAGACAGCACTTTTACATGTCCATCCTCCTACAACTTTGTCATCACGTTTTGCCCGTCTAACAAAACTAGGTTAATTCCTCCTACAACTTTGTCATCACGTTTTGCCCGTCTAACAAAACTAGGTTAATTCCTCCTTCACTCGCCTCTATTTCATTTTCACAGAATTTTAATACATCACTCTCGTCATTTTGATATTGGACTCCTAACATGTTACCATCTAAACATCAAAAGTTTCAAAACGCTCGAAATTTGACCTGTCATTCTAAGGATATTTTAAGGTCATTTTGTAAGCCTGATAGTATAATGACTAATAAGTTATGTGAATTTGATAGTGGGTCAATAGGTTCGCACAGTAACGCAGATGAGTTTGATACTTGATTATATGTACATCGATGATATATATGTAATGAAGTTACTTGTTGGAGAAGCAACAGTGGGAGCTCAACGCTTGAAGTTTTCTCCCTCATGAAAACTCGAGCAGAAGCAAAAGATAAGTTTATTTTGTTTTCTTCGACCTACGAAAATGTATAAATTTTCTTTTGTTAATGGAAATCATTTCTTTGATATATCTGCAGGATATTTTCCATTGACGTTAAAACTCATAGTCGGTACACTTTAGCAACCTTATGACATAACTCGCAACTTTCTTGCTCATTTATAATGTATATAACACCTACGTTTTGAGGGTTGTTCTCTTGTAGGAGTTTCAACAGTTTTAGCAATAATGATAATTATTGTGATTGTGGTAAATGTTAGAGCAAATAATGTGAGAAAGAGTGATTGAAATGGGAAGAACATGGAAGCAGTTGTAGTGTTGAAACGATTCAGTTATGTATCAAGAAGATGAAAAAATCATTCGCGAATGTTCTTCGGAAAGGAGGATTTGGAACTGTTTATAAAGGAAAGTTACCCGATGGTAGCCGAGATGTTGCAGTGAAGATCTGGAAGGAGTCAAATGGGAATGGGGAAGACTTGATCAATGAAGTAGCTAGCATGAGTAGGACATCTCATGCTAATATAGTTTCTCTGCTTGGATTCTGCTATGAAGGGAGTAGGAAAGCTATAATATATGAGTTCATGCCGAATGGATCCCTCGAAAATAACACTTCAATGTACTTCCTAGATTGGATTTATAAAGATCTTGAGAAAGGAGAAATCATGAGTTTTTTGGCTGATCAAACAACAGAAGAAGAAGATGAGAAGATAGTAAAGAAAATAGTATTGGTAGGTATGTGGTGTATTCAGACCAATCCATTTGATCGTCCACCAATGAGAAAAGTCGTTGAAATGTTAAGAGGGAAGTCTAGAGGCTCTCCAGATTCCACCTAAGCCTCTTTTATGTTTACCTGATTTAACAGTTCCAATAACTTCTGATAGTTAGAATTTGCGAAATAATTTTAAATTATGAAAATAATGAAACAAGATTAGAGAATAGAGAATAGAATAGAAGAAAATTTCTTATTAATTTTGGTTGTAACAATACATCTATATATAAGAGTACAATTCAAAATTTAAAATAGATAGAAACTTGTGCTTCTTTGCATGTACTTACATGATTTTGTATGTACTTGCATGATTTTGTATGTGTTTGCATAAAAGAGAGTGAGAGTTGCATATTGCTTGCATAAAAGAGAGTGAGAGAGAAGAAGCTTGAATTATGATATTCATGGATCAATACTGATGAGAGTCAAGAGACTTCAAGCTTCTTGAAACCAAGTCAAGATACTTCATACTATTCCGAACAAGTAGTTCATGATATTGTAGAAGAGTATCAAGATAGCTCAATATCTTCCTAACCCAGGCCAGCACGAGAGGAGTGTTCTTCTTACAAGTTGTTAATATTTTAAGATCATCTTACCGGTTTGTTGATGAAATCCACATTAGATTTTGCTGGTATTCACACCATTGATCATTCATGTGGAAATGAAAACCCAAAATATTCTATATATGCTTATAATGGAGTCCCACATATGAGTGTAGTTGCAGCAACTGCTGTTAACTTTCACCTCTTTAGTCTCCGTCATCAGTTTCAGGTTAGGAATAGAAAAGTCATATCCAACATTTATTTTTAATAATAATCGATGTTTGATTAAAAATTAAAAATTTTGAAAATCCAAACCGAGTAGCATAGAAAACTCCGGATATGGCTGAGTTATTATTTACGGAGGGATTTGAAAACGCTTCGTTTTTGTGACTCTTTTCTTTTCTTCAACAGCTAGGTATTGCTGCAATAGTATTGCACACAGCACACACTCTTATGGGCTTTGCCAAAACTTCGTATTAGGCCCATATGTGTCAAATCCAGAACTTATCAGTTAATCTATATCAAGCTAAATCCACAAAAGAAACCGAGGTTAAGTTTAGGTCGTTCTGGTTGTTTTATTTTGTTTGCTTCTACTGCCGAATATGGTTGTTTTACTTGGATAAGTTTACTTGGGTTTGGTTGTTTCGCCTTGATGGTAAAATACGGACTTCAACATACACGTCGAAGTCTAAGGCTTTTAAAAGACATGTGGGCTTGTCATGGACATTAGAATTTTTGGAAAATTGAAGGTTATGAGCAAATCTGGGTTTTGTAAAACTAATTGGGCTTGGTGGGAAACTCAATCTAAAGTGGAATTCGATGTGAGATGGATAAAAAGAAATTACAGTATTAGACCATTTTAACCGCTGAGACGGACACAACTTCGTAGAATTAAAATTAAATAAAAATAATAAAAAAATTAATCATTTGTGAAATTTTCTTATAAATTGTCTCTTCTGCAAGAACTGTATAAAACGTATCAGCTGCCATCTTGTTAATTTGTATTGCTGTGATTAGTACAACTTTTCTAATTTAATTATTTAATTTATTCATATTAAAAATATTAATATTAATTCATGAAGATACTACAATCTCAGCATTAAAAGATGCTCTTAAAAAGCTTATATCTAAGATAAGATATGACATAAAGTTATAAATTTAAGACAGGGGTTAATCAATTCATCCTCGTTTGGTTTTGAATTTGAAATCTATGAAAATTTAACATTTTCAGATTTTTTACATTAATTCTCTTTATCACATCGAATAACTTCAACATGGCATATGTACATTAGATTAATAGCAGGAATACAATGGTATCGAGCCATGATTTGGAGATTATTCATTACATAGAAACACAATAGAGAGCTCTCTATAGATATCTAAAGACATGTATATACATTGGGTGGGTTTTGCTTTTCGGACCAAAAAAAAGCCGACTTCAGCAATTTCCCTTTGATACAGACCATTTGAACACACTCCCACACGCATTTCTTCTTATTCACGCCATAAAAAAGAAAGGGGCCAAAAAAATATTTGAATGACCCTCATTTTCTACTAAAAATAATATTATAATACAAAATTCACACAGGACTTTCTTCCTCACTAATAAGCAATGGAACTTTGTAATCATCTTCGTTATGATGATGAATAGTTTTGATGTGTTTTCTTTCTTCGTTTGGATTTTGTTTTTCTTCGGTTTCCTTTAATTGTCCCCAACACACGGTGTAATATCCCACACCACCTATGGCTGCTCCTAACACACTGCATGAAGAAATACTCAATCAATACTCATGCATGCTAATTAATAATTATATCCGATGACTAATTAATATCTATTAACTAATTAGACGGACCTGCCGTAATGAAGACTGTTGACGAAGAAGCTGGTGCCAAAGAGTGTTGCCCAAAAGATACCAAAGGGTTTGAATAATTGCACGTAATAAGATCCTTTCATTTGGGTGCACTTTACGTGTACACTTGTTCGTATCACACTTCCGAATATTCCCTGTTTTCATAACACATCATTAGTCACTAAAATTAGACTCGCGAAGTACGATTCCTTGGTTCATTTTCTTTTGGTATATAAATTGATTATCTTAAAAAGTAAATAGATTTAATTACTGAGGCGATAATGAGGAAAAGATCGAAGTTAGCTTGGATCTTCCATGCACTTATGTCTCTTTCCATAAACATCGAGAAGATTAGACATTGGATCGTCCCGACTATGCTGTAAAACGAAGCCACTTTCATCACGTGTGGATATTGTTTGACCGTTCCTGTCTGCCAAAGACTCACACAAAAAAAAAAAATTCAAAAAATAAATAACAATGGTTTCAGTATTGGATAGTTTATATTAAATACCTGAATAACATTGAAGAGTGAGACAGAAATAACAGCGGCGGCCAAAAAGATACAACCAAGAAACCAATTGTCGGGGAGGTTGTAGTAGACCAAAAGTTTAGGGATTGATTTAAGAAGACGATTTGGGGAAGAAGACGAAGTTGGTCTAATGAAGGGACCTTTGTACAATTCTTCAACAAATGCGCCGCTTATTGAGATTATTGTTCCCATCACTTTACCTCTCGTGCTCGTGTTTCTCCAAACCAACTTGCTCCTTCTATATATCCGTAGATAGTAATTATATATTTGAAAACATACTTATAGTTTATATGGAGATTGTGAAATGGTGATGAGAGATGGCTCACCCGAGAAGAAGAGAGAGCAGGAAGGAGAATGAAGGGATGAGCAATCCCATTGCACAAACCACTATGGGTGAGCTGAAGCTTAGTCCCACAAATGCCAAGTTTTGGAACATAAGTATCCTTCACATATTTAAAAAGTTTCGGTATAAGTAGTGCATGTGTATGCATGAATAATATGTCAAGTACGTTGAAAATGCATGCAAGTTCTTTTTAATTTTATTTTAATAACACAAAGAAAACATGGTGCCGCTCACAAAGAAACGTCACGATGTGGAAGATAATAGAACATATTAAGCCTAGTTGTTTATATTATAATCGAGTAAACGGCACGCTGTTTTGTTTTGTTTTTTAAATGATGTGGCAAATTCATGTCATTAAATAATCATTAACCAATTAGTGGTTGATACATGTACGTATAGATTTCCTCAACATGGTGACCTCACATTATTTGTTTGGTTTTAGGACCACATAGTTATTGTCATTGCATAAGAATATTGGTAAGAATCTGGTCTGTCCTAAATTCTATATGATAGATTTATAAGAAAACATTAAATTAATCAAGAGAGATGATGTACCCTGTGAAACCTAGAAAGAAAACACGAATGAAGAGTGGCCAAGAGAAGATAGATTGTTCTGTTCTGCAAGTATAATAACATCATGTAACCCACAAATCAGAAATGAACCAAGATTGATTAATGACGAAATATTATACTATATTATAAGTGTGGAACGTAGACCAACCTCTCATTTTTGTGAAAGAATAAAGAAAAAGGAAGAAGAAGAATAGATCCCAAAGCGTTTGTGTAAACTACGAACACAAAAGGACTCATTCCTCCCGTTAACGCAGTTTTTGCCAATATCGTTAGAGCAATCGTGCATGCCTCCATTATCGCCATTGCTACAAACGGCACCAACTCATCTCTTCTAACCTTCACCTCCATCTCTCTCCCACTCGACTTTCAAACAAAAAAGGCACGACGTTTCCTAGCTCCAAGGATTTAGGGAAATAGAGATAAGTAGATAGAGAAAGAGAGAGGGAGAAAGAGAGGTGAATAGATCTTCAATTCTTTTGGAAAAGATACGAAATTATTGGTTTAATTTCTCTTATCATATATAGAAGGATGAATTGTCATACATTTCTATTATATTTATCATTATCTACTTTTTTCAGATATAACCTTTCACGAAGAGGTGTGGCTACTTTACATGCGTGACGAAGCTACACGAGTGACTCCACCTTTGCACTAAGGGTGAAGATGCTTACGTCATATTATTTTTATTTTTTATTTATCTATTGGCATGTGTTTAAACTTTAAACATAAAATCCAAATAGGGTGATGCTGTTTAAAGATTGAGATATTCATAGATAATTTCAAGGACAAAGGAGATATCAAATTGATTAGACATTTATAAGAACAAGAGAAATCAAGATGACTGATAAATTGTTAAATCGAATCAAATAGACAATAGGAAAATATTTTTTTTACAATTTTCTAAATTTTTTGAAGCTTGACAAAATTAACACATTTATTTTCATTAAGTAGTGGAATAGAGTAAGATCAAAGTAACAAGATTCATTTTCATTCTTTTCTCGAAATAATTATAACACTAATTAATTCCTTTTTCAAGCATAAAGTTTCAGACATTTTCCACATAATTTTTTTAAGTTCACATACAAGCATATTCGATAATATAAATTTAGGTTTATCTTCTAAATAATTTTACTGTATCAATATGATCTGAACCTCTAATTTGATTCCTACTTAGGGATCTCGAGAGACATATAAACTTCGGTCCATAATTTCTTGATGCTAATTCTAATTTATCATAACGAAAAAGAACTGTAATGTTCATTTATTTAGGTAAATACACCGATAAAATAATAGTAAATAAGTTAAAATCATATTTTGAAGGTATTCACAGGAATCAATTGCTCAAATAACCCTTTTATCGAAATGATGATAAATACTCGTCAGATGCTATGTGTCCATGGTTCGAATCTGCTATTTGTAGTACAACTGAATATAATTGGTTTTTTAATTACTACAACTATAACAGAATGGATACAACAAATACAAATTGGTACAATTTGTACATCTATTTGTACTATCTAAATATATATAGTTATAATTGTAAATAATATCAAAGAAAACACAATATTTTATATGGTACCGACCTTTGAACAGATATGAATAATTAGACTCTCATTGGTATACTATATTTTAATTTTTCTTTAAAAAAATAGGAATAAAATGGTTTTTACACATTATTTTTCAAAAAACAATCAATTAAGATTAAAAGAGTCAGATGAGAAAAAGAGAACAGATAAAAAGTCATTTGAGATTTTGACCCTATTCGCAGAGAATTGTTGTGCCAGTAAATCGTATATCATCCTGAAAAATAACATTCACTAATCAATGGAGATATCCTCGAAACCGCTTATAATCCGATAAATAGCATATGAGTAATTGACACAACGTAAATCATCTAATGGTAGTAGTTACATCCTTAATATGTATCACGTATTCTAATGATAGTAGAGTCACATCCTTAAACACGATCCATTCCAAACTTCTCACTGGATTAATGATAACATCAACGTTATTTTTTGGTAACAAGTTCTAATGGTGAACTTTATCGTGGGATACTTACTATATTAAGTTCCATTGACCAATTTAAAATGTAGAGTTCCAAGCACAGATATTTTGTTCAAACGATAATTGAAGGTGAAGTAATATTTTAAGCGCAAAAAAACAAAATGATACGACAAGGCATTTCGCTGACATAAGCAACGTAAAATCCTATAATTACGCTCCGCACATTGATTTATAGTTTTATACAGTGGGGCAGGCTATTTGTTACTCTTGGCTGTGGTTGATTAAGGACCCACATAAGGAAATATAAAGATACTGGGGTCCAAATTGAATAATGATAAAACTGATGACTTGATATTTTTGTAAAAGAATTGAAGAAAGGTGTCATTTCTTGTCAACCCCTGCGTTAGACTCCAAGTATTTGATACTGTCATGGTTAGTGGAATCAGATTCATCCAAACAAAATTGTTAGGCTATGATGGCTCTATGTTTATAAATTTCTTCCCTAATTCCTAAATATTTGTTCTGACGCTAGGCCGGTGAGTTTCTGATTACACTTATTGAGACTATATATACACATTCATAATTAAACAACAACAATTTATTTATTTAAATCATACAAATTCGTAGACAGAAAGAATTAAGTTACCAGACTAAAAATAATCAAATTCGAATACACCTACATAGATGCTATTTCTATTTGAGAAGTTCATCCAATGTAGTATTTCCAATTAATACGTAAATCATAAATATGAATTGAATTTCAAACTGGTCAAATTGAGTGACCTATATCTTGAATGATGAAAGCAATTTATATAATTTTTCCTTTGGATTAAAAATTGTATAATTTGTTTGGCCACGCAAAGAACGAAAACAATTAATTTATTAACAGAATAAACATGTTAATTTATTGACTATTGGTATTGGATATGTTATTCGGCTCAGATTTTTTTAAACCTGTTTTTAGTATTATAAATATAAATACGACTCTTCATTGTGGTATGAGGACCAAATTATGAGCATTTACTTAGTTAGGTTTGAATTAGGATTCAAATAAGAGAACAAACAAATATTGATACGAATTTAGTAAAGAATATCATATTTTTAGTTTACTTTCTTATTCTTATTTGGATTTAACTACAAAACTACAACTATTCTGCTTGCTTCGTGGGGCTGTATACTTAGGCCCAATATTTTCTCAAATGTTATAACCTCTTCAATTTGGCGCAAGGCGCAACCTTGCATCTATCAATTTGGGTCACAAATAAATGGGGCAAATGTGCAATTCAGTGACCCTAATTAAAAAGCACACAAAAATTGCATATTTTGAGGTGTCCATTTAGATGGAAGTAAAGCATAACCCAACCTGACGTTTCTTAGAATTTTTACGACTTATCTGTCTATAAGAACACATTCAAAAGGCGGACAATTAGACTAAATAGTCTTCGAACCAATAACTTTTTTCCACTTATTATTACATAAGATCGTCATATAACATGTTACATTACATTTGATAATCTGTCATCCACAACAAATGTTTTCAAGAATTCAGATCTTCTATCTCAATTCTTTTTGTTTAAGTTCTGATTTAATGCATGTATAGACAGGGCCATATCTAAAATATTTGAGACCTTTTGCAGATTTAAAAAAAATCTTACTGACTTCTGCTAGCACTATATATGATGTGTCACCATCCAAATTCATACTGCATATTACTGATAAAAAAAAATAGTCATAAACTTTCCAATATCACTTCTCTTTTTGTTTTCTTCCTTAGCTATAATGTTTAGCTAAGACTTTAAAATGATTTTTTAATAAATTTTCCACTTCAATTTGAAAGAATTTTAAGATCCTCAACCAATGTTTCATTTGGCATGACTTAGACATAGCTTTACACATAGGTATGAAAGCTGTAAGTCTTTAGACCCACCACAAATTCAAATATACTTCCGTGGATTTTCCTACAAACTAAACCAACATACTTACACTCATCTCTTTGAAAAATCATGGTTGCTGAGTTGGCCAAAACACATGAGAGTATGGGTTGCATGCAGGTATATATGTATATATTGAGTTAGTTTTGGTTGATGTAACCAACCAATCAAACATTTGCAACAAACACATGAGTATCGTTTATTCATCCATATACTAATATTATATCCTTATGGACTAAATGTGGATTGAAGCTGGCAAAAATGAGTTGAGGGAAGAATCAATAATATTTGGTGAGAAATCATGTTAACGTTTATGAAAAGCACATGTACGATTTAAGAAATGGTCCGACCCCAAAGAATACCCATCAATTTCATACAATGTACGTACTTAATATATATATATATATATATATATATCAAGAAAGAATCGTCGCGAATCGATCATACACTATGATATTCATGGTGTAAACACATCATGTGCTTCACCATTACGTTTATGTATAAAAGACTTGCATAAAAAAAGCCTATATTTTGGAATGCGCCACCATACCCATATCCATATGTAAATTGATCAAAGATAAATTTTCGTTTATTTATGTATAAACTGTATTTAGATTATCCCGAAATAATTGCTAAATGTACAGAAATAAAAGTATAACATATTCAACGATATATGTCAATGGATCGCCGGAGATAAGAAAATTTGTTGTTATGATTAGTCCCGTGGCAGACTATTCGACTGTACACATTAGAACACTGACGCTGCTCAGCTATATTACAATAGCTATGTTGCAATAGTCGATGACAATAAATCTCTAATCAGTCCATGTTTATATAAAATTAGTTTCGAATGGCTATGTTTTATGAAAAAAATGAAAAAAAGAATTGTATTTCCAATAACTGTTCCGAGACTAGGCCTGTCAATTTTTAAATCACGATCGGTGGGTTCCGTGGGTTTAGAACGGATCGACGAAAAAAAAAATATTGTGAAGTAAGTGTGGGTGTAAATTATAGGATTTGAAATATTAGGTTGGTCAATAATTTTTTTTAATATTTATTTTGTTTAGTTTTAGTAGATAATTCGTTTTAAATTAATTTGGAAATATGAATTGATAGGTATAAATATATAATTTACAACACGCAAATTAAATGGATTAAATTTTATAAATAAATTTTTATTAGAACTCGCAGGTTAGTAAATCATATATGGCGGAGTAAACCCGCTTGACAGGACTATCTGAGACTCACTAAATTAATCCAAAAAAACCTCCAAGGGAAACATACAAATGAAGGGAACTGTTTCCGTAGACTCTGGTGCCATTCCACCTCCATGAACAATCTTTGATCATTTTTTCAATATCTATTACGAGATCGGTGAGATTGACCAAATCGAATCGAAATTGACCAAACCGAAAGAAAAAAATATTTAAAAGATTATTGATAAATGTCAATATTTAGATTATGAAGTTTAACATTATCTCTAAATATATTATTTACATTTATTTTCCATTAAATTAAGTAACTACATTTATCTCTACTTCTATATAAGTCGATGTATCATGTAACTATTATTTTTATGAGAATTTATTATAGTTTTTCTCTAAACATTTTTTGTGTTCTTAGTCTTGTCGAATTTATCTCAAATTAAAAATAAAATAAATTGTGTAAAATACTAAAGTTATAGTATAGAGTGATAGTATATTATATTGAAAGAAAAATAAAAATAAAAAAGAGAACCATGTAGTTGCAGTGGAAAGGATACGTATTGGCAATGATCGGACGGTGGGAAATGGTGTAAGGATGGGACCCACATGTGACCCATCAGCCACGTCATTTTGTCGAAGGGTAATAACTCAGACAGCCACACACATAACCATCTTGGTCAGGCTGTCAAACCCCTAAACTCGATACTAAAGCCCACTTGACTTCAAGCATGTGCTTCGTAGGGTGGTCCATTTCGTGAAACCACTGTGCCACGTATTGGACTATCGTATAGAATTTGTGATTAATCGGCTGCTCTAGTGTCTTTTTTATTAAATTTATGCTGAAAAATCGATTGAATGAACCGAGATAACAAAGATTCTGTTGAAAGAAAAATGAAAAAAGGATCTCTAAAATATCGTAGATATTTGTGAATGTATCAATATATTAATATCCACGCAAATTGGTGAAACTTATGTTTATATATATCTCATTACCAATATATATATACATATATATATATATATATTGTAATTTTATTCTTTTGAACGTTTATAATTAATTTTCTTGTTGCCGTCGAAAAAACAAAATCTTGTAACCGGTGTATGTTTTTAGTTTTTAACAAATTTGTGGTTAATTACGTCTAATCATATGTAATATTGAATATATATATTTATATATTTATATATTTATATATTTCTATTTTAGTACTTCAACATATATAGATAATAAAAGGATTTTGTAACCCTCAACAATGATAATATGGATGAATCGACACACATTAAGTATGTTCGTTTGTCAGTTTTAGGTTTTTGCGGCTGCGGCATGCGATCAAATAATATTCGTTTACCAACTATAGTTTTCTGTGATCAAATGTTGCAGCAGACGTAAATCACTATATTAAAAAAATTTAGCCACTAAAATAATTAAACGATACGTTTGGTACTATTATAACTACATGTACGACTAATTAATGTTTGTTTACATGTTGCATGCGCCTGTTGTTTTGATCACATGCACAAATATTAAACAAACAAAAACCATAGTATTTAATTGTAAATCATAAACTGCAGTCACAGCCCCTTACAACTATCAATCTATTAATGAGGAAAAAAACTGAGAAAGATGAGAGATCGAGTCAATGTCGAGCATAGAGCTGTCGAAACACGTGCATAGCGTCCAGTTGGCACTTCCGGACATTGCATAGTGTCGGCCCAAAAACCATTTAACATCCCCCAACTCCTAGGAACACACACACATTTGCATTATTAGCCTTATAAATTTCACTATCATATAAAAATCTTTTGTCTCAATTTACTTTCTCAGTAATCGTTGTTTTCAGTAGTTTAACCATTTCTTTATCCTCTTTCGCACCATTAAAATCCTAAATATGTGATACAGAGAAGAAATGCTTTTGGCCGTTTGCTTTAGATTTTAGAGGTTGTATTGTAATATTTTTCTGGTGTAATGAAGGAGCTTCTTGAAATATTAATACAGAAACAATGGGTAAAACAAATTAATGGTGATTCATAGATTACGTATTCAAACGGATTATACAATTGTTCGAATCATCTATGATAATACAAAACCAAAGAAAATTAGTGACTCCAGCACGTAATAATATAGCTTACGAGTTTTAGGCAATAATTGAACCCATGCAATATTAAACACAAATTATGCGACCGTCGATATTAACATCTTTCTGTATTGGATATTGCTTTCTCATCGCACAAATAAAAAGGACAAAGCAAATCGAGCAAGCGTGTGGACGTATGATTTTAAAAAGCAGCAAATTCTATAATTGGACGAAGAAAATATATATATATAATCAAGAAAAAAAAGGAAAGCTTTGGTTTAGAAGCAAAGACTATATAAATATGGACCACCCGCACGTTCGTTTGCATCACAACTCTTAAAGTGTTGTCATTAGACAAAAAGGCAATGGACTCGAAGAAACACAAGAAGATGGTGAAGCAGACGATGAATAAGAAGAAGAAGAACAACAACAACAACAATAAACCGGGTCATGGGTCTGGATCAGGATCAGGATTACTCCAAATGAAGGTGAGGAGGCTCCAAATACTGATTCCGGGCGGGCAGAGATGCAACCACCCGGATCTGCTTTTATCAAAGACTGTCGACTATATTGTCCACTTGAAGTTGAAGCTTAGGCTCCTTAAAGCACTCTCCGATATGTACTCTCTTTGAAGATCACTACACTATTTTTCTTCTGGTCCTATATAGCTATGGTGTCGATATTAAATTTTCCATATATGGATTATCATTTGGAGTTTGCTTTATGTCGTCTTTGCCCTTCTTTTATATAGTTTCTCTATATATATATGATCCGACAATTGGTTAGAATTTAAATTGACTAATTTGGAGACTCATTATCTACTTTTGTCTACATTTGAGGGAGAGCCAAATCGAATTAAGCGAATTAAAGACTCAAATGCCCACTTTTTTTGTTTTTTTCCATCGAAAATGCTCTCTCTAAGTAGTTTAATACTACAAATTAAAAGTAACGGCATCTCATGTGTCTTCGACTTAAGCTTCCTTAAGAGAAACCTTCTAGCTCACGGAGAGTCTTTAAGACACTCTTTCTGCACTAGAGATTTCGTCAGACTCGACATTTGATCAGGAGACAAGAGGTATACTTGTTCAAATCTCCACTTTTTTTGTGATCACTTCATGCCCCTTACACCTTGAACATCTCCAAAGCACCTTAGAGCTTGTCCATACTCAAAACATTTGTGAAGATATGTTTTGTTCTCTCATGATAAATTAAATCAAATCTTAGTAAAAATGTTAGAAATAAAGAACCATATTTTAATAAATTGCTTAAGATCTCTAAAATGAAAGGATCAGCCATGGTTGCATTCATTTGAAACTGATGCTCTGCTAAACTTTAAGATACTAAACCAAGAAAACCATTCCAAACATACTCGATTCTCCATTTATGTGTTCTTTACGCGTATCCCACTTGCATAAAGCCTTCGATCAAATCTCTGATGAATCTAATGAACTTTACAAGCTTTGAAGATGATGGAAGTATGAACCTTGTATATATGAAGTCTTATGTTGGACTTTTTTTTTGACAATCCTGTAAACAAGTTCAAGAGAATCACCTTTTCACAAAGATCATTATATGATTTATATATTTATATATATTAACCCAATACAATCAAAGTATGCAACTTTTCATACAAGACAAGAGCATCTAAGTACTCCAAATTCCCTCGCAATAAATCCCACCTATACCCAAAATTTCTAATTCTCTTCATAATCTTATTAAGGAAGACTGATAAATCCCAGAAACTCACAAAACCAGAGACTCTTCATGTATATGGATAATATCCATATGGGTAACTAACAGAATGAGCTCTGTAGTGAAGATTCTGTTGAGTACTATTATTCATCTGATCTTCAGACTCTATAGGATTAGGCTTAGGCTTAGCCACACGCTTGCTGCTCTGTTCTTGGACTGCTCCAAAGACTATCTCATTAGTTTTCTCACTGTCCTTCTCATAATAAGTATGCGGGATCGACGAGTAATGTCTTCGATGCTGCTGCTGATGCTGGTGCTTCTGGTGCTGCTGCTGTTGCTGACTGGGGAATTCAGCGTCCCAGCTACTGTAGAATGCTCGGCTCTGACGCAGCTGTTGCATTTTCTCTGGGTCTTTGGACATAAATGCATAAGTTTTTCTTGGAGTTGGGTTCCTGGGCTCAACTGGAGGAGGTTCGTCTTCGTCTCGAATCACAAAGCTTTCTTGAGTTGGCCATGGAGTTGTCGTACTAAATGCAGCAGACTGCTTTGTAGCCCCATTGTACTGCTGATAGCTTGTGTCTGTCTGTTTTTTTCTGAGGATCTCCATAACAGAATCCCAAGCATTTGAAACGAGTTTTCCCACCGATACCAGGAAGCTTTCCTCTTGTTTCTCTAGCTGTTCTTCTCCGGTTGGAATCAGAGACGGCCTGGATGGTTTCATAGGCTTTTGATCAGGATCTGCTTCAAACATATCTTGATCCTGTGTAAGAAATGTTTGAATAGCTTTAGCAAAATAATAAGACAGGGTAATGCTTGGGCTGTTTTAGTAAAGATATAAAACACTCACGCAATGAGAAGAAACGATAGAACCGACTCTTCGTTGTAACAGAGCCAGCATATAACCAAAGAAACCTGCAGCTACGAGAACTGCAATCCCTGCAATACAGTGAATTCAGAGATGATGATTCAACGACAATAAAGACAAAAAAGAAACGAGAGTTTGGTATTTTTGTAAGTTTACCAAGAGGAAACCCGCTTCCATACTGATAAGCACAGTCGTCGAAATGGAGTTGAATCTCTCTAATGGCTCTGTTTCCTCGGTCAATAACAAGTAAGGAACAACTGCTTCCAACATAAACAACATCAAAATCATTTGAAAACTTTGCATCTTCGCTTGGTCCATCCACATGCCCTCCATTTCGAACCATTTTACCCCCAGCAATTGTTGTAACTCCTACACAATGTAGACTTTTAAAACTCAGTACAAGACACAAATAAGTTCATAACCAAACTCCCTTAAACCATTCCACGAATACAATTATGATCTAATCTCAAACATTACCTCCTTCACCAATCTTCCGGATAGCATTATTCACAGTATCCGCCACATATATGTTTCCTCTGTCATCAACCGTAATCCCCTTAGGATGGTTCAGCCTTGCATCACGCAATCTCCCATCCACGTGACCCGGATATCCTTCAGGAGAGCCAGTAACCAATCTAGGCCTACTATCTGCAAATGTTCCCAATAGTTTCCATAAAAATAAAAAGTAGATAGAAAACATTTCAAACCAAGAATCACTTTGAAATGATTTAACAATCACTTTAAACAATATACAAAGCTTTGTTTCTATTGTTGAAAAATTTGACAGAGACACTTTTGTTTTAGATCTCATATTTGAAAAAGTCAGATTCAGCAAACAAAGGGCAAAAAAAGTACTATAATACTGATATCATCCCCGACAAACTTGTTCCAAAAACGACAAAGATACAGCAAAATCTCCATAAAAAAAGTAATCTAGCTCAGACTGGGAATTTTCAATTTATAAGTACCTAAAAAATCCATATACAGCATCTTGTACAGTCCCCATGTGCATTCAGTTTTAGATGAAGACAAAGACAAGCGTGGTTTCAACATCATCAAAATCATATAGAATCTCAATCCTTCAAGATTGAAATCCACAATTGAACAACTTGCTACTTACATAGAGAAAGAGAAGATGAAATCTTGTAGAGGTTACTATTCTCAGAATCAAGAATAAGTAGCTCTCCATTGGGTAAGACCTCAACTGAATAAGGTTCGATTCCGAGTTTGCTTCCGTCGAACACTGTTTCCACTGTATACCCATTTTCAAATTTCACCATCGATCTAGTCGCAATTGCTGATTGTAAAACAGAAAACACAGACTGTTAAAAATCTAATCTTGGAAAAAAGCCAAATTAATGATCGGAAAAGGGGAAAAAGATCCAAACTTGTTTTAGTGGTGGTTTTGAGTGACCATAACCATTTCATAAGTGAAGAGCCATGATTTGAGATGAAACCACTAACAATCTCTGTGAACAAAACAAAGTAAGATTTCGAAAGATTGAAACTTTAATCAATAGTTAACAAATGTGTATAACTTACTCGCAGGAGAATTAGCTGAAGGAGCTGAAGCTACAAACCCAGAAAGGAGAAGAATCAGAATACTCAGAAACAGAACATTTCTACCCATTGATTTGATTCAACGAGAGAAAATTTGTAAACTTGAGAAGAAGAAGCGGCAAAGGAAATAGAACAAAAACCCTAGAATTTCTGGGGAGAAGCAACAGAGCTGAAGAAGAGTAATGGCGGACAATGCGAAGATTAATGTAAGGAGAATCGAAGTACACTATTCTTAATCAAAAAGAAAGAGAAAGATGAAAAAAAGGAAACAGAGAGGTTAGATTTTGCAGAGTTTGTTTCATGTGGAGAAAGAAAAGAGTGAAGACAGTCTCAGTGAGAAAAAGGAGAAAAAGGAAGGGGAAAGGTTATTTAGACGAGACACAATAAAAAAGAGAGTCATGTGATGCGATCAACATAGTTACTTTATTTATTTATTTATTTTATATTAATAATTTAATGAATATTTTCTTTTATTATGGGCTGGTGATTAGTTTAATTTTAAGTAAGGGTATTAATTATTAAAATTAAACTGTTTGTGTTAGAAGAATAAATCTTTAACTATATTCTCTGGACATGGAGTGATTAAATAACTTAAGTTGTAGTTTGTGCATAAGATCAGCTTTTCCAATTTTTGTGATGGAATATATTCTATAATCACAGAATAAGTACAAATGTTCATACCGTTATTTAGTTTTTTTTTTGGTAAAGATTATAACTTTTTAGTATGAAAGAAATTTTTGGTTTAAAGCTTTTATTCATCTTTATGGTTAGATAATATTTTAAGAACAAAAATTCATAATCTCTCCTTATGTATAGTTATTCTATATAATATATAAATTCTAAGCTTTAGTGATGAATTGGTTTGCAATTTTTTTCATGATATGATAGTTTATTTAAATGTTAGCAACAAAAATCACATACCGTAATGCAAAATTGTCTTAAAAACCAATCAACCATAAACTTCTGCACCAATGGAACCATACTGCATTCAACAAAAATCTTACTTTCACTATTTATTTATGTGAAAATAGTAATCAACTTTAAACATATAATTATACTCCATTTCAAAGAGACTTTGTATTTGAACTTGGCGGCATACTAATTACTACAAGTCTGCTAATTATGTCTGATTTCGATTCGAGCGTAACCAGTAACCACTAACAACGAAAGTGTAGTTTACACTTGACATAACATTTCAGGCATAATATACTGGAAACTGAAATTCCCCATAATTAATTACTCTCATGGTTACATAGTTAGAATTTTTCATACATAAACTATGTAAAAAATATATCTTAAATTCAAGAAAGAAATAACGAAAATTTACAAATGCTGAAAGAAAAAGGTTTAAATACTCGCAATGCGATTTTAATTTTGGTGGATTGTGGTGGTTGAATTAAATGGCAAAATTTTCCATTCTCTTCCTATATCAATCTATAGAATCTTCGGCTATAAACTAAAATAAATTTTTAAAAAAAACAAATGTTGTAGATATTCTTATTTATCATTTTGCTCTGGTTTTCTCTGAATCGCCACTACCTCTCGCATACAAGGGATCCAATAAAGAGAACACACGTGTCAAATAATATCCATTTGGAGTACGACACGTTTACGAAGGTAACGTGTCTCTTTTACTCGATCTTTGTAATTAACTACGGTACGAGTCACGACTAGAGTCAAACAGTGCATATATTCTCGCACCACAATCCTTGTTTCGCGCTGCCTTATCTAATTTATTTGTAAATTCATTTGGTTCTTTTGTTTCCACTTCTTGCTGTTCTTCACGTCTTTTCATTTGTTTTGTAAATTCAACTTCTTGTTCCTTTTGTTTTTAGTTTACCTCTTTTCTCACACACAATAGTCCATAAGCGTTTGGCTTCCCCCAATTCCCCAAAAAATTTCGTCAAAAATGTGAAGGCTAGAAATTTGGTCTTTTTGCATGTAAGCACAACCGTCGGCCTTTTAAGGCATTCATTTTTTCGATAATTTAATAGGATGCACATACCATTTGACGTCAAATAAATAATCATGATTTGAGGTACCTTTAAGATGTGATTCGATTACATAGAAAATTGATGTACAAGTAGGACTTAATGTAGCCATTTTTGCGTGTCGGCAGATGTTGATTTAGCTAGTAAATTATTAACATAATAAAACTTTTTAAAAATATAAAGAAATTAGATACAGCTTTTGAGATTAATTAGGTGCTAGAAATTTTGGATGTTGATTCTACTAATATTTGGAAGTTGGAACCAACAGAAAGTAAACAACATGAAATAAAATGATGATATTTTAAGAATTTTTTAAAAGTTTTTAGTTTTTTGTTTTAGGCGAAAATGGAAAAATGTAAAAGCAAAACAAACAAACAAAAAAGAGAAAGAAAAAAGAGCAACGGAAAGAATGTGAAAAATGGTCCCCTATAATCTTTATTGATAAACCACTTTAACCGGAGAAAAGAAGAATTGAACAAAGAGGGAACTCTTTTGTTTTAATATGAAATATATATTTTTAAAAGTATCAACATATATATATATATAAATAATTCTCGTATTTTTTTCTTTCTTTAATCAGAGTGAAAAATGCAATATATATTTAATACATATATACCTATTTATATATTTTTATAATCATTTTCTCACCATGTTATTTTACATTTAAAGAAGAAAAGGGAACGAAGTTCCAACATATTTTCGGAAATTAGAGAGTTGATAGTTCGGTGAGGCTTGAACCTCATTGGCTAGAAATTGGCAACTTGGGCTATATGTAGACTAGACCTTATTATCCATTGAGTTAGCAAAAAAGGAAGGTGGTGGAAGGCAAGCCACGACCGTCGATGATATATATTAAAAAAAAAAAAAGGATCGTTGGGGAAATAAATGGATATGACACAAAACTACAATATACAATCAACAATTACTCTTTCTAGTTGTCCACTCAACGACTACAACTTGATGAACCCCTCGATTTCTGATAATGACCAGAGTGAAGTGAGCCCATAATGGAATTTAATAAATTTAAATAGCGGAGGAAAAAAAGTTTATGTACAAAGTAAATGCAACAAATCCTAATTTACCCAACAACAAGAGTTAAAAATAAGGCAAAAAGAAAGAAAATTCTTTCAAAAGCCCGTATCATTTTTTACATGTTGATGTGATGTTATTTTGGTTATTTTTTTCGCACTTCCCACTTTAAACGGTGCTTTCAAATGCAACTTGTGAGTGAGATGTGGGTTTTAAGCTTGACGATGAGTCTCCAAGGCTTTTTAGAAGCTTAAGCACATCAGCTTCATCGTCCAAGAAGTACTTAGCTTTGCTCGGTTTTCTTCCAACCGTGCAAGCGAAAACCTCTGGCTGTACAAGCTCCGGATTTGTCAGTGTACTCAATATGCTCTCAATATGTCTGATCTATCGTCTTCTATGCACATCACCATCTCAGGTGGCTCTCCGCATTCTACCATTCCTCGTATTACTTTTTCTGCAGCTAGACCTTTGCTTACACCCTGAAATCATTATAGTTTGAGTAAAGTTAAAGAAAAACTCTCAAAGTTTGTGTTAAAAATCTCATATCGGAAGTATATAATGATTTATATACAAGGGACATGAGTCAATCAATTCATTGTCATTGTTGTCAACACGTTCTTAACATGACATCAGAGCCGCCTTAGTAACCCACTTAGGACTTGGGTCAAAAAAAGTATGATTTGATTCGAGATGGGCCCAAAGCAAAGTATTTGTGTGGATATCGAAGTGAGATCTCTGCTTTTTACTTACCTGTGGTTTGACTTCAACGATGTTTTGACCTCTCTTGACAACCACAGGCTCGTTCGCGAGCACACTCTCTAGATGATCAAGCAGCTCCTTAGCTTGACATGATCCAAAGTCTGGATCTGCGTCTTGATGGTGCCACACCAAAGCACTCTCTTTGAACTCTATACTCGTCCTATCCGTTGCTTCCATGTATGATCTCATAACTGGTTCCACCATTGTCCTCCACTCTGTATTGGTCGACGAGTAACAAGTCTCTCAATCTTTCTGACTATTCCACCTATAAGACCCACAAAACAAAACAAAACACAAAAAGTATCTTCTAAGTTTATGCAGATCCTCATGGAAAAGTAAGACAAGACTGTGCTTTTACAATATATACCTTATGAAGTATCCGTGTTCCGCCGCTATTCCAAGATTTTCATAAGGAGATAGCAATTGCTGAGAGACTCTTTTCCTCTTCCGCTAACAATTAACACTGTGTTTCTAGGATCTTCACAGAGAGCCTTCAAAACAGAGAGAACCTCAGCGCTTGGATCTTGATTAAGTGAGCTTTCAGGAACAAGAGTGCCATCATAATCAAGAAATATCGCCCTTTTCTTTGTTTTCCGATAAACCGGGCCAATATGTTCCACTGATAGCTTTATAAAACTTGGAGAGAGTGACAAAACTCTGAACCCCAATCCAAATCCAATCCCCCAACAACGTTTACTATAATGATCTCAGCAGCTCCCTCGAGATCCTGCATAAAGCTCTTTGCCCAATAACCAACATCATGAGTACTTATATAATGATAATGCTTCTCATGCCGTAGTTCCTTCTCGCTCTCACTCATTTTAAGAGCTGAGTTCACTGCCTCAGCAACAGCATCTACATCCCATGGATTCACCCTAATGGCACCACCCAAAGGAGGCGAGCAACCAATAAACTCGGATACAACAAGCGTGCTTCTGCGGGGCGGTGAATCATCAAGAACCTTATTATTTCGAGTCCCTTGCCTGCAAACTATATATTTATAAGGAACTAAGTTCATACCATCTCTCACTGCATTCACTAAGCAGCAATCTGCTGCAGCATAATACGCAGTTTTCTCATAACGTGGAACAAGACAATCAATCAACACAATTGGCTTATAATCAGAAGTACCGTAACGCTCATGGATCCTTTTCGCTGTCGCATACGTCTCCTTCTTTGCTTCTTCCACATCTTTACCAGAGGATCTTGCTGGATTCACAATCTGAACAAGAACAACGTTACCTCCCAAATGCCAGTATGTCTCAAAGATATGTTCCTTTGCTATAAACTTTAAGCTTATACCTTTAAATATATCCATATCGTCGATACCAATAACCAGTTTTTTCCCTTTAAACCGTTCTTGAATCTCTTTCGTTTTCGCTGCAGTAGAATCAAGACTCAAAACAGATTCCAATCTTCCCATATGGACACCAACTGGAAGAATCTTTATAAACACAGTCCTACCAAAGTAATCAAGCCCAATGTGACCACGCTTAGACTCATAATCAAGACCAAGCATTCTACTACAACAAGACAAGAAATGCCGCGCGTAATCAAACCTATGGGATCCAATAAGATCACAATTCAAGAAACCTCTCAAAATCTCGTCACGAACTGGCAATGTACGGTAAATCTCAGAAGAAGGAAAAGGACTATGAAGGAAAAAACCAAGCTTGATCCTATTTAAACGTTTCCTCAAGAAAGTAGGAAGAACCATTAGATGATAATCTTGAATCCAAACATAATCATCTTCAGGGTTAATAACTTCCAAACCCTATCTGAAAATATCTTATTAGCTGACACGTAAGCTTGCCATAAACGCCTATCAAAACGATCACCGTGATCAGGAAACAGTGGAAGCATATAATGAAAGAGTGGCCATAACTGATGTTTACAGAAACCAAGATAGAACATTCTCTGTAACTCCTGAGACAAAAACGTTGCAACGCTGTTGAAATCTTCAACTTCTTCTTGTTCGTTTTGTTTGATGTCTACGTTAAGTGAACCAACGTAGAGGAACTCTGTTTCTGAAGCAAACCCATCTCTGAGTTGTAACTGGAGAGAGTCTTCGTCCCAGTTAAAACACCATTTACCAGTTTTTGTATCTCTTTTAGATTAAAGAGGTAACATGTTAGCTACTATGATTATTCGCTCGCGTGAGCCACCGGAGGATGAAGCTACTTCGGAAGTTAAAACGTCGACGTCTCCGTCTATGTCGGAGATGATTCCAGGAACAGTCATGACGCGAGGAAGAGCTCTTGGAGTTTGAGGAAAGCCTAATAGGTCCCAAGATGATAAGTCGAGAAAATTTACACAAGATCTTGTCACCATGGAGACCAGAGCTTACAGCTTATGTCTGGTTCCAAAAACCTTTAACTAAAAAATTAAAAAATAAAAAGAAAATCAATTAGCTTTAAATTTACTCTAATTTGGATTTTTATTTTTTAACAATTTATTTGAACATCAAATCACTAATTTTATTTTATGGAATCGATTTCTCCATAACATGCTTTTATAGCGAAACAAATATTTCAAAAAAAAATAAAATAAAAACAAATATCTTTAAAAATGATTCCATAAAAGATACTATCAATTTTAACCTGTAAATAAAGGGATCGATTCATAAAAATCGAAGCTACCAAAGCTGTTAACTAATCATCATTTAAGACTAAATCAAATCACAAAATTACGTCATAAACGGATCAAGAATAAATTAAAATTTGCGTCAAAAAAAAAAAAACTTATACAGCAATGAAACAGTGTTTTTTTTGTTTTCTTTGGTAACATAGCAATGAAACAGGTAACATAAAAGTAAAATCTAAATACATATATATTCATCAAAAGTCCTATAACGAACAAGAGGATGAAAAGACATCAAATCTCGACGACAAAATCGCCGGAAACTCACCTTCGCCGTCGCCTTTAATCGCTAAAGCGATAGATATATTTACTTGTTGCCGTTAAACTGATGAATGGACAAGAAAAGTAAGCTCGTGGAGAGGACGAAAGAGACAGAGAAAATAACAGCTACAAAGTACAAAGTTTAAAAATAAATAAACGAATCGTTATCACTGGTCAAAGAAGAAACACGCCTACAGACGATCTACTATAGAGTATTGTATATTAGATCACATGGAGTGAAAAGATCATATACTACAGAGTCATACTCATAGGAAAGGTATAAAAATCCAAATAAAAATATTGTGAATGACATCATGAACATAAATATACAGATTATCCTTAAATTTTGACCAAAGAATACTTGTATGCACACATTATCATAATTTTTTTCTTAACGTCTAATCACCAAAAAAGGCCTTGTTTATTCAGGTAATCACGCGAGTAGACCCTTCTAGATAACGCATTACGACTTAGGGATATCCACTAAACACATATATTTTACTATTTATTAACCATTAAACCCAGTGCCTGGGAGTGGAAGGTTAAACAATCTTATGCCTAAGGGCTAAGGCCGTCTTTTACTTCCACGTCGTCTTGGGAGGTTGGACCATATCCGAAAGACTCTTTCTTCTTCTTCCTCTACTCGAAAGGGGCATGCCCGTGGATTCAAGCAAAATTGATGCTTTTCTTTTACGTAAAAGAAATTCGTAAATCACTTTCTCCCCTTACTATCTACCTTTCATTATTTCTATAACCGCATGTTCGTAATCTTTGATAATATTCATTCCGCCAAAAATAAAAATCCGTTTACACTAATTTTCTTCTCAATGTTAAAACTTTTTTTCCAAAAAGTAGTAGCAGTGTTTTCAAAAATTTATCCAGACAGACACCAACGTCGGCCAAGGGGGGCCAGTGGATGTGAGCCAATGAGAACTATACACGAAGACATGTCCGTAAGGGCCAGTGGAACGAGGATCAGAATGTTTCCGGAGTGGCTAACCCGTTTGGGAATGATTACTTGCAACTGCGTTTCCACTTACGTATATAGTCAAAACTTGTTACCCAATAAGAGGTCGATACGTCATAAAAGAAGTTTTCATAGGAAGGGATTTGTGTACGTCTGTATCAACGCCAGAGTCCACCTTAGAACCTTCCCCTTTTCTTTATGATACATGTTGGCTGTTGTCTCATAGCTGTACTGTACATCAACTACATTTATTTTTGGAAATTAACAGTTAATATAACCGACATATTCTAACCTGTTTATATAAAAAAATCTTTGTAGTAGTATAGTAGTTCATTGTTTTGTTTCTTCTGTAACAAGCTGCCATCCAGTCTGTAATGTAAATACTGTAAATTTTGATCAGTTCTATTTTCTTAACATTCTAACAAGATTTAACAAATTTGATTTCTTACAACCTACATACAATTTTATCTGACTACTACATTAACAAACTGATTCTAGTCATAACTTGCATCAACAAGTAAATTATTTTTTGTGACAAAATTTGTTTGGATATTTGATTCATAATTTTTGTTTTGTTCTGATCCTAAGAGGATTCTGTGTATGACAGCTAAAAAGAAAAAGATTTGTGTTAGAATTTGTTTTTCTTGATAAAGTTGTTTTGATTATTATTTCTTTTTGTAGGTTTTCCGGTGAAAATGTTCATCGGAATAACCGGTTATTTGGCACGATGTATACAACCAATATAAAATAATAATTAATGAAAATATAATATATTTTCACTTTAATTTCATGGCTAATTTAATGCTTAGTATTGCAATTGATATGTGAATTAATTTCTCCATAATATCATAGTTTCTATTTCGTTTGAAGCTATAAACGTGATGTTGTCAGCTCATTTGAAGAATACGATGAACATTGCAAAAAACAATAAAAAGTTTTATATGGAAGTATCCAAGCATTCTCGTTGATATTAGTTAGAAAAAATAATAAACGAAAGAGAAAGGATAACCAAATTTAGAGATGCACGTGATTTCAATTTTAACAACTAAGCTGTTCTTTTAGTCTATTATGCAAAGTCAGATTGCTTTCAGACAAATAAATACCAGTCGGACATTGACAGCTCGACGAAGAAATCCTCATATTCGGATTCGGTATAACCAATTCTGACCAGTTAAACGGGTTAATTTTGAATTTTAGTCGTAATGGCCCATTAGCCCACCTATGACCCAAGCACAGCCAGGATTATAATTATCCAATTTTGCTTTTTTAGATGCAAACATTACTAATGATGTATAACAAAAATTTGAGCTTAAAACTGAATTGTCGAAATTTATACGTATCCGCGGAATTGAGGTTTACAAAAAAGGGGCATCACAGAAAAACATAGAAACAAAAGAAAGATTTGTTTGAGTTTACAATTCAATTATCTATCTATCTGATAGATTATTAGATGATCTTACTCTTCACGGTACTCTCTTGACAATATTTACGCTAATATTCAAAATGTTTTTAGTCAATTTTAATTTGAGTTAGTTCGTAACGATAATATATGAATGCTAAACTGAAAACAGCAACAATCTAGAACAATGTAATCACAATCTTGTACACATAATTTACACACATCATTTTGTACACAAGTTTGTAAGATTTAAAATAAAATAAAATAAAAACTCTATACCGGGCATTAAGGCAGGATTAACCTTTATCCAAACCTCCACAAACACCAAAATAAAATAAAACAAAATTTCTTGAGCTATATCTAATATCTAATTCACTTTTAGGTAAATGAGTAAAACACAACAAAACCATTTCCAAAAAGACCAAAATACCCTTTTTAGACATGGTAGATCATACCAACTTCTAACGTTGAGGAATGAGGCGAAGTAAGTGCAGTTCTTGGACCTCTAGTGTTCCTCCTAAGAAACTCATAGCCAACGTTAATGGCGAGTCTCTTAATCAATCCTGATCCATGCTGCGCTTTCATATATGCGTTTCCCATTATATAAGCCACGCCTCCTTCACGCGCCTCCGTCAACTCCATTAACTCCTCTCTAGTTTCCTTCTCCATCTTTGGAGTCTCAGGCACAACAAACCTAACCTTCTTTTTGATTTTACTCTTCTTCTTCTTCGGCTTTGGTGATCGAATCTCTGATGTCCCGGGCTTATCCGGGTCGTCAAGATCGCTTCCGTAGTGATCTTCGATTCCTTGCATATATGTTGAACAAGTTCCAACAACAGCCATTCTATCATCATCCTCTCCATTGGTCTCTGCGGCAGTGGAAGCGATTACAGCTTCGGAACGGATAAATTCGGCAATGCTACAGACGAGATCGCCTTCAAACTCAATGTCGTCTTTATGGACATCGCGGTAACCATACCGGACAATACAACGGTACATCCGGTACTGTTTGGGACCGATGCGGCCGACTAGAAACCGTTCCTCAGGACGGACGTGCGGGACCGGGACGGATTTGACACAGAGGAAGACGAGAACCTGGTGGAAAGCAGGGAGGTTGGTTACGAAATGAGAGAAGATCGCAGGGACGCCAGAGACTAGCTCTGTGTGGATGAGTCCAATGCCGCGGACACGTTTGATCCCGAGGGTTTGACCGAGGCTAAGAAGCCAGTTGACAGAGACTTTGTTCTGGACGTCGAACTCGTACCGCTTGAGGGTTCCGTAGTGCCAAGTGCACATCGCGAGAAGGAAGCAAAATGAGAGCGCGATTGGCACCCATGCGCCTTCGAGGAATTTGATTAGGGAAGCTGAGAAGTAGAGAGACTCGATTGTGCCGAAGAATACGACAAATGCGATTGCGAAGCAGACGTTCTTGTGCCAGCAGAGTACGATCACTAGTGACATTAGGCAAGTTGTCACAAGCATAACAGTTATAACTGCCAAACCTAAAAGAAACGAACATTATCAACGGTTAGTTAACAATTGGGGTTATTCGGTTATTCGGTTATGAGTTTTATATATACCTGAAGCATTGCCCAACCGTTTAGTGTCTCTGAAACCAATGGTGACAGCTAAACAGAGGATCATCAAGATCCAATTGATCTCAGGGATGTAAATCTGACCGTGGATTTTGGATGATGTATGAACAATCTTCACTTTGGGGAAGCATCCCAATGCAGAGCATTGTTTGATGATTGAGAATGTTCCAGTGATGATGGCTTGACTTCCAACTACAGCAGCTAGTATAGCGATAACAAGAACTGGCCATCTTAGTTTTTCTGGTACAGATACATAAAACCCGATATTGTATTCGCTTTCGATAACATGATGCTGAGAGAGATAAGCAGCTTGTCCCATGTAGGCGAGTATCAAGGATGGGTAAACAAGTGATGTAAAAGCAATCTGCAATAAAAACACGATCATCCGAATGAAACTTCGAAAAATGAAATGTAACAAGGCAAAAAATAAAAGAGAAAAGTCTAGAAACCTTGATTGAGAGTTGAGAGAAATGACCAAGATCCGCAAACATTGCTTCGGAACCTGTAATGCAGAGCAAGATCCCACCAAGAGACATCCAACCTCGACTTTGAGTTTTCTTGAGGAACTTATACATGTAATAAGGAGAAAGCGCTTGATACACATGTGGGTTCCAATGGAAAATGTTGTAAACACCGATGGCGCTGATACACATTAGCCACAACAGAATCACCGGGGCGAACAAGAACCCGACCCTATGTGTACCGTAATGCTGGAGTGCAAACAAACCTATCAGAATTATACAAGCAGCAGGGACTTCTATATCTGCATGAACAAAACAGAGATAAAGATTCAGAAACACAATCACTATATAGGTCAAAACTTTAACAATTATAAGAGTCAATGAACATGACAGTTGCGGATGTGAAACACAACAATAAAGTAGAATTTCACACTAAGATCCAAACTTTTGAGTAGATGAGAAATCACAGAAGAAGATAAAACATTTGGTTTTGGTGTATATATATATATATAAATATGTCCACTTGATGTGAAGAGACAGAATCCAAACGCTTATTCAATAACGT
This sequence comes from Cardamine chenopodiifolia, assembly GCA_963922655.1. NCBI lineage: Eukaryota > Viridiplantae > Streptophyta > Magnoliopsida > Brassicales > Brassicaceae > Cardamine > Cardamine chenopodiifolia. The sequence continues at coordinate 16,789,002 of OZ000484.1, forward strand.
GGGCCATCAAATTGTGGAACAGAAAGTGATATAGATGACCTGAAACCGTGATGGCGACTCGTATATTTAATTCGTATTACGTGCAAAACTCTATCAAGCAATCGAATAAATAGATGGTGGGAACAACTGGCTCCACATTTAGGAAAAAAGAAACCAACGACTTTAGGATGATTCTAAGACCTTATGAACTAACCAAAATGTCCACTACAATCATCAAGATTAACAATTGAAGATGAAATAGGCATAAGCTCTATGAAAGTAATCAAGAATAATGAATAAAAACTTACACTTGTGATGCTCTTTTGCCATTGAAAGCTCAACACCTGATACTGCAGAAAAAACTGTAATACACCAAACAAATGAACAGTGGTAAGCAAAAACAAATCAATGATTCTTGTCTTTGTCAAAGAAACAAGAACAAGTCAAAAAGAATCGATTTTTATATATTTAATTTATTTACCTGAAATTGCAGGGGTAAGAACACCATCACCAATCACCATACAAGTCCCAATCAAAGCAAGAACAAGCAAAATCTTCTGCAAAACTCTATGTTTCTCAAGTGTAGATTTCAAACTCGCTGCAAAACCCGATTGAGGCATCGACGATGACCCAAGTGAGTCTGTCTTATATTCAATGAGCTGCTCATCAGCCAGCTGGCAACTCGGGAGTGAGTTGACTCGTGCGTGTCGACAAAGAAGCGAGTAAAGAGCAAAAGTACCACCTTCACCATTATCATCAGCTCTGAGAACTATAAAAACGTATTTGAGAAGAGGGACAAGAGTGATTGTCCAAAAGATGAATGATAAGACTCCAAAGATCTCTTCATTGGTTTCAGAGTGATGAATGTCTTCAGCAAATGTGCTTTTGTAAACATATAAAGGTGAAATACTCAAATCTCCATATACAACACCTAAGCTTTGATAAGCTAATGTCAATACTGTTCTCCATGATTCCTTCTGCAAAAAAAAAAAAGTGAACTTTTTATTTCAGAAATCGATGATTACAAGGAAGAAAGAGAATCTCCCAAAAGGTAAGAACTTAATGATCGAATTGAGATCAAATCTGATTGCCCATCTCGTTTTGACTCACCTTGACAATGTTTTGAAAACTTCCGGATTCGATTTCCATGGTGGGTTTTGGGAAAATTTAGGAATTTGAGAAGTCTATGAGTCTTCTGGCTAATCAAATTCAAATCTGTGCTTTTTTATTAACCACTCGAAACTGAACAGTTGAGCAACTGAGAATGGTTTAGAATTAGGAATGAAGAAGTTTGAAAAATGAGGAATTTAGAAGAAGCAAAACAAATAGAGGAAAGAAAATGCAAGAAAAGTCGAGAAAATCACGAAAGGAGAACACGTAGAGATTATTTGCGTATGGGTTTCTGGATTTGGAGGACAAAGCTGAGATTTTTAAGAGAAAGAGAGCGACTTTTTTTAATCTTTTTTTTTTGGGTTGGGTTAACCAATTTTTGAAGTTGCTTACTTGTGCGAAAGACAGATTTGTTTTCGGCTTTTGAGGAGATGTGTAGAGACGATTTTTTCTTTAATTTTCTCAATTTATAATTTGGATACATCATACTGTACTATTAAGCGTTTACTGAGACTAATTGATTAGTCAAACTTTATTTGCTTGTTGTTGCCAAAAAAGAATAGAGAGTCAAACTTCATTTGCTAACTATTGGTAAATGGTAATTATGATTCTTCGAATGTGTATTTAATTTATTACTATTTAATACCAAAAAGTTTGTGTAATTATGAGGAAAATAAAAATGTGAAAGCTAAGTGCACCCGGAGTAAAAAAAAAAGAAACGAGAAAGTGTGGCAATTGATAAGTGGGATGTCGATTCATATAATCCAAGCTTTTTATAAAGTGATTATCACATAACCTTTCTAGAAAATGTTATGGTTCAAAATTCTCATTAAAAAAAAAATTATGGTTCAAATTTGAAGTTAAATTGTAAAACGAGATAAAAAGAAGAAGAAGAAAAGTAATCATTAGTGGCTCTGTTTAGTCAAATTCAACTTTACTCGTTCACTTGGCAGTCTATTTATTGTTTATTTTTACTAAAATGTTTCAAATATATGGTTTGAACGCGATATTAGAAACAAATGTAAATTTTGGTAAAAGAGATAGAAGAAAAAACAATAAACCTTTCTTTCCAAAGCAAAAGCAAAACTTAAAATTTCAAATTTATCTTATTACTAAAAGTTAGGTTCAAGCTGAGTTTGACACATCTTTCATCTGTCACCTGATTTCCATCTGTCATATGTTTTTAAATTTATGGAAAGTTGTAGTTACAGACGATATTAAGTAGTTGTAATGGTTGGCGTTACGGTTGAAAATATGTGTGGTTGCAAAATCATTTTTTATTCATAGCTAGTTGAAATTGAATAAGATAAAATTTGAATCTAAGATTACTGATCACATTCGATTTTGTTTAGTTACGCCTACAAAACACATATCTAGTACTTAGAAAAAATGTACTAAAAGAAATTATAACATCCTATAAACCACTCATCAACATAGACAGTTAAATACATATCAAAATAAAAATATATAAATATCTTATGAGTTTATTTTAATATGTTACTAATAGTTTAAAACATATAATTTGAGGTTTGGTTGTTTAACTTGGTGTCTTTGAAAGTAGAAAAAAAAGAGAGGGTGATTTATATGTTTTAGGAACAAATATTTACATGGAAAACATGAAAACATATAAAATCGTTGCTCAGTTTTAGAAATTTTTTTTGAGCTTTTCTTTTTAAATGCACTATTTGGTGTCTTTAAAAGTAGAAAGAACAAGAAAATAGTAAATTATATGTTTTAGGAAAAATTATAAAATCCAAAATTGAAAACATAGCAAGTCCTTACTTTCCTTTTTTTTTTCTTTTCCAATTTCATCACTAATAAGTCATATGTAATAATCGAAACCATAGTATTTCTCATGTTCGTTGACCGAGTTCAAAGTTCTCAATATCCATGGTTTAAAAATTGTTGAATGGCAATTTTCAATGCGGCTCTAAAAATCACAATTTTATTCCGTTCGGCCCCATTAGTTCATAAGCATCCACTGCTCTAAAAAAAATAACCCACTCGAGCCTTGAACTAATTTGATATACCTGTTAACATTCATGCACCATTGAATAATGTTATATACTATTTATCAAACATATTGTATAGGATTATCCTAAACACACATGCGTTTCTATGTTAAGCAGCCATCTATTTATCAATATTACTATATCTCTATGCTTTTTATCTTCGATGGTGGAATCTATCACAGAATATTTCCCTTTAGTAACCACTTTTGGGGTAATTGGTATCACACCATTTAAGAAATAAATATATATATATATATATAACTCCATTTGATGTTTTATATGCAAAGAACGAGAGAATGATCAAAAGCAGACACAAATATGGGTCATCTCTTATTTGATCTTTTACATTTGTTCCATTTTCCTTTTTACAGAAAAAGGCCAAAATTAAGCTGACGGCATTATCTTCCGAATTTGAACGCCTTTTATATGTGCACAATTGTGCGTCTACATAGAGCCCCACATATTCGTAGATATCTTGAAGTTAAATATTAAAATCATATGATTAAATGGAAGCTTGGGCGAATTATCAAGACCATACATGTCGAACATTTCTTTTTGGTATTATCTAAGTTGTTAATTTCTAGCAAAATCTCTCTTTAATATGGATATTTACTAAATTGTCAGTGGCCTAGTGGTAGACTGGTAGTACAAAAGAGTTAATTTTTTATGCTACAAGTTTAATTTTTTTTGTGTATAAAGTTATTTTTTTATCAGAATATCTAAAACCTGACTTCCAAAACCGAAGAAGATTAAAAGCCAAAAGTCCATAACTTTCACGGTTTATAAAAAAAGATATGGATAATTTTAATTAGCCTTGTTCTTTTTGTCAATTTGGTTCACTTCGGTTTCGGCTGCGATTGTTCGAACATGGAGTTGTAAAGCTGATAATCCCAAGCAGTTTAATGATGATTTCGTGTTTTGTTTTGGCCTTTGGGTTATTAAATTGAGTGTGACACTTATTAAATTACAAATGATCCACGCGTGCATGATGAATATCAAGATCATGACAGTTAGAAGCTTTTATTACGATTCCGGTTTTCCACTAACCGGATTCCACGTGGTCATCCTGGACACGTCGTAGAACATTTGGAATCCCGGTTTATATGGCGAGCGATATTGGACATATACACGTGTGCAAAGAACGTGAAATGCTCACTAGTTTCTGCAGAATCACAAACAATAGTTGTCAATGATTCGAGTCTTTCTCATCTCCTTATATGTCATAGATGAAGAAGTCACAAATTTTCCGTTCCATGAATTTACAAATAATCTATAAGTAATAATTAACGGACAGTAAAAGTAAAAATGAAAAATAATAGAAACAACTCTCTTGGTTGATTTATCCATTTTCATAGAATTGAAACAATATCGCATATGAACCATTACATTACACAACATCTATAGAAGTATAGAACACATCATTTTAACGCTTTAAAGGCGTGGGCAAAATGTTGAAGAGTCAAAGTGAACAAAACAAAAATATATTAAGGGTCAAAGGTCAACGATGGGCTCGTGATATTTTTTTGTCTGAATCTTTGAAATATGTTTGATTATTGATTAAATATGTACAGTAAAAGAAAACAATATAATGGGATAAACTATTTGATGATTATTCAAATTACCAGAGAATTTTCCTACTTTTGTTAGGTAATGGTTCTTTTGTCGCTGCATCTCTGAGTTTGCGTCATTGCAGCATATTACGAGTGTGATTACGTTATCGTCGACAATTTTGCTGTTTAATTAGTTAGATATTGACTTATTTAGCTGCTGATGACGTCATTATTTGCTGGAACTGTAGTTTATTCAACATATGTTTTTAATTCTTGTGGAGTTTTAGTCCTCTAGTAGGTGTTGGCATGCATTTGTGGAACTTCTTTAATCTAGTGGGTACCAAGACTTTATTGACTTTACATACAGTAAGTTTGATTTCTTTTCTTTTTTAAATTATTTTGGTTCCAACAGTAAGTTTCATTTCCAAAATGCGAGTTATTAAAGATTGTCGGAAACAAATTTAAAATTCTAAGTATGTAGCCAGAGTTTTCGTCATAATTTTGTGTATGGTGTATATATATATATATAACTGTTTATATTATATATTACAATGATAAATAGCAGGTAAAAATCGGAATCATGTAATTTAGGTATCTCAAAATATTATTATAATTATACTAAATAAAATACATGACGATTTTTTTTCTTTTTTTTTTACATGAGGAAAAATTCAGGTTATATGATGAGTTAAAAAATCCTGGTAACTAAAATCATTACTCAACTACACTAATACATATATTGTTAAATTTTAGAACGAACAATTCGGATCACTTATGCCCTTCAACAAAAAGAATTTGGATCACTTCAAATTTTTATTTTTAGATCATTTGAATTTTTTTTTAAAGAATACTTTTAAGTTTTAAAATTTAAAAATTCAAATGGATGATTTGTCTATTATATATATACAGTGTTCACATATAAAAATTAAATTATTTCAACGGAGACAAAATACATATTAGGAAATTCGGAACGAGAACATAGTACATACATATCTAATGGAGAATCTCGCCAGCGAAACACCAAATCGATATTCCAAAACCTCAATGTGTTTGTTTCTTAACCATATGATATAATCTAATGGACGGAGTCGCACACAATTGTTTCTTATTGTTGGCCAGTGTCGTTTAATTATATACATTATCTACATCCCATTGATTTTCCCCTTAAGAAGACGTGGGAAGCATATGCATTTAGAGCCACAAAAATGATCCCAATAATAACAATTACCTAATTAAAATGATAATTATATTGCAATACTCGAATCCGACAAATCTTGTGATGTAATTACATCCGACAGCAATATTTTCAGATCAATACTCGTTTCATTAGCATCATGTCAACAAGACATCTTCTTTATTTTATTAGAAAAACTAAAAATCTTAATTTATTCTCCCCTTGAATTTAATAAATCCACCATGTATAAGTTCTTTCTACACGTAATTCTCTTTAAACTAGTAAAGTACCGTATGGTTTGAAAAATAACAGCATATACAGTATGATACCAAAATGATTTTATCATCGTACAAGAATTAGTCCTGCTAGGAAAAAGTTGCACGTGGCAATCCAAATGTCTCTAGACGGACCCGTTCAAATTAGTATTTTGGAGTGGACAATGACAGAAAATGAAACATAATTGATGAATGAGTAAAAGTATAATCATCATCACGAAAAAATAAATCATAAAAAAGGTAATGTTTATGTAATATTGTGATGTAACGATCGATGTGAACACATACACATGTGTATAACGACGGTCAACGTCTTTGTTATAATTCTGACGCCAGATGTCGACAGTACGAATAGACACGTGTCAATACCTGTTGGACGACTTACCAATTTGGACGGCCAGTGATGTAAGCCCAAAACGTGTTATTTGATATAAAGCCCATTAGAAGTCGCCTCTTTTTGTTTTCGATTTTTGGTTTTTTGTCCGTTGACCAATAATGGTGAATGGTATCACTCGGTCGTAACTCACTGAGTCACCACCCACTCCGCTTTGTCTTATTTTGTCCTGTTTGGTAATTTAGAGGAAACATGCCAAAAGCCATAACGTGAAAGCAAATGAAAATAACAAAAAACTTGTCTAGTAGTACTGCTGAAAGGTTTTTAAACGTTTAGGTGAACTAAAATATATTTATTTATTTTAGGGGTGTCATGTGACCACCCTAACCTTTAACTGGGTCCGCCACTGTGTAGTAACAACACCCACGATTTGTAATACTACTAGTTGAATATGATGTAAAATAAAAAAAAAAAAGTTTCGGATCTTTGGGCCATAATCATTTTGGATATCCGGAGTCAGTTTTTAGTACATTCCGACTTGAAAAATACATCTCCGATCCAAAGAGAATTGAACCCGGAGCACAACTGTCACCTAAGTTGGTCAATTTAAAGTGGAAAGCAAGAAATTTTGAGTTTAGAATCACATTTTAGTGATCCATTGTCTTCTTCAATCTTCACCTTCAGCTTAAAAAGTTAAAAAATGTAAAACATTAATAAAAAGGGTATGAAATATGTGTAAGGCTAAAAAAACAGATGGATAGTAAATAAATAGTCGCAGGTAATTGCAGTCACATAACATTGTTGGAGAATGAATAACAAAACATTCTAAAAATTGGAACTTTTTATTTTCGTAAGGATCATTATCATCATCATCATCATCATCACTTCCACTTGAAATTTCTCAAAAGTAAACGATATCTCTCCTCTTCTTTCTAGTTGGCTTTTGAATCAATCACCTTCTTCGCAAAAGAGGGCAAGCAGAAAGCAGCTGAATGAATCTACACTCCAAAAAGATTCAATCAATTTAACAATGATTCACACTTCACAAATAGAAGCCTAAAAATGATTACTTTTTGTTTGTACCTCAGAATTATAAAACTTTAAAGGTCCATGTGATTTGATAGAGCTTTCATCAGCATCAATTGGGTTCACTGGTTTCTTGAAATCAACCTCTGGTCCTTCCGTTGAACAAAGCATGAATCCAATGACCCCACTGCAAATGATTCGCAAACGAATTCAGATTCTTGAAATCAATGTAAAAGAAAGCAAAATGTTTTCAAGATCAAGACCTTGGGTAAGTTGGAACACTGGTCCACGCGTAGTTCACAGATCCTTTGAAGATCTCACGGCAATTAGAAACAATGTCTTCGATGATGTTCATGTGAAGCCATATACTTTCAGCCTGTGTGCATACAACTCCACCAGGACGAAGAGCTTTATTCACTGACTCAAAGAATGGTTTCTCAAATAGCTCTTTCGCTGGACCGATTGGATCAGATGAATCAACAATAACTGCATCATAGGTTCCTTCAGCAGCATTCTTCAAAAAAGCAACACCTACAAATGGTCACAACATTGTTTAAAACTACGTAAAACTGTTCTAGAAAGAAAGAGTGAGATAAAAGCAAAGCAATGTGTACCATCGCCAATGATGAGGTTGACACGAGGATCGTCATATCCAACTGCTACAGTAGGGAAGTATTGCTTAGACACCTGAAGAAGATCACAGAAGGTGGAAACATAATAAACTTAAGTAAACTTCATCTCAATGTAATGCAAGATGCGAAATAGCTGAAAAGGAACTTGATGACTCACATCAACCACCATTTTATCGATTTCACAAATGTCAATATGCTCAACAGAACTATGGCGTGCCACTTCCCGCAGGACTCCTCCATCCCCTCCTCCAATGACCAAGACCTGAAAAAGAAGAAAGGTATCCATAAGAAATTTACTTGGTTAAAGTTTTAAAGTCCAAAGGGGACAAAAAGAAAGGAAGCATTTTTAGCTCCTCAACCATAAACCAGAAGCAGGGCACAGTTACAAACAATTGGATTATTTACCTTTTCTCAATCACAAAACTCATCATTTTAATTGATCATAACTGACAGACAAACTCTAGTTGCTTTACCAGAAGTGAAACAAATGTTCAATTCACATTTCTAGCAGTTTTAAAGCTGAAAGCAAGAGACTTTGACTATCTAAGCTATCTCTTAATCTAATAAAGAGATATTTAAGATTGTTCAGAAATGATTAACCTTCTTGGGGTTAGGGATAGAACACAAGGAAAGGTGAGTGATCATTTCTTGATAAGCACATTCATCTCTTTCAGTAAGTTGAATCACTCCATCCAAAACCAAAACCTTTCCATATGTCGCAGACTAACATAAAAAAAATTCACCAAAGTTTCAGCTCATAAGAATTACAAAACTTGTAAAAACTATAAATTTATAAACTAAACAACTCAAAAAAAAATTCTCTTTTGTTACCTGGAAAACAATAACATCTTGGTAATCAGATTTGCCTTGGAATAAGATTTTCTCTACCTTCAAAGAGTGTGCTTCTCCTAAAAACTCAAAAAATTTCAAAATCAGTTTCACAGAGATCTAAATCAGATTGCTCAAGACCTCAATTAGGATCAAAACAGAGCTACAGAGTTAACAAAGAATGTGACTTTATGCTTCAACAAAAGTAAACAACAAACCTGGCCACATAGGACTCATCTCAGAGAACCATCCAGGAATTACAGAGGACATGCAAGAAGGTTCCTTTGTCTCTGCTCCACCGTTCTCTGTTTCCATGGCGGCGCTGTTATCTTCTTCTTCTTCTCTAGGTCTTTTCACGGGTAAATCAGTAGCTGAAGCTTCTTGTGTTGACGACATGGATGCTCTTTTGAACAAGTGAGCACAGAGAGTGAGAGATTAGGGTTTTAGTGTGTGTCTATGTGTGGCTTGCTCAGGTAAGAGATGATGATATAAGAGAGGGCTAACAAACATCCGCCGTACGATTCGAAATTATTTTGTTATTAAATTTCCAACATGAATATGGAAATTTTCATCATTTTGTGATGATAACTCTGAATAACTGAAATCAATAGTGACAGATTTTTTTTGTTTTTGTTTTTGTTTTTGCTTTTGCTTTTAAGCCTCCAATAGACCAATGCATCGGTTCATATCAATTTTTTTGGTGAAATTGTTATATTAATTAACGTCAACTTTATACTTTAATCGTTTAAATTCTAATTTTGATGACCAAAAAAAAAAGAAAATAATTTTTTTCATTGTGTTTAGTAATTACGTTTAACTAAAACGAATTATAACCCAAAGATTGTAAACGAAAAAATTCGTTAAACGCGTTATGAAGAAGCGCTTCCACACGTGTGTCAGTGCGTGTGTATCCTCAACTTGTAAGTACCCATTTCGAGAAATGTAAAGTCGCTGGATGGGAAATGTCGTGCGGTAAATAGAAAAGTCTTTCGTCATTATTGCATTAGAATTAGAGTTGGGAAAATTTTCAATAAAACTTATTTATGTATTTAGGCAATTTAAAACACGAATTTTATTGTAAATTATTTAAATATTTAATTTTTGTTAATTATATTTTTAATACACGAATTTTCGTTGATCTAATCAAAAAATATATATCGTTAAATCAGATAATAGAACAATTAACGAGCATTAATATATCGTTAATTACTCTCCGTCAGTAACATAACAGCGTCGTTTTGAAAGAAAGAAAAATGTTAATAAAATCACAAACTTTCAAATTTAAGCCATTTAAAACATAAACTTGTTGTAAGCCAGTTAAATCATCAATTTTTCGTTTATTTATCAATATGTATTGTTTATAAAAGAGTGTTTTTAATCATTAAATCTATACAATCATGAAATAATTTACAAAAATCGAATCCAATTAATTACGGTTAATCAACCGTATTTTAATCAATATATAAATTGTTTAATTTTTTATAAAATCAAAAAACGTTAATCATTATATCTATACAATCATGAAATAATTTACAAAAATCGAATTCAATTAATTACGGTTAAAAAACCAGATTTCAATCAATTTCTAAATTGTTTAATTTTTTATAAAACCAAAAACTGTTAATTATGTATTTTTTTCTTTCTCAATATGTATTGTTTGTATTTTGAGAAAGAAAAGAAAACAATACATAATTAACGATTTTTAGTTTTATAAAAAATTAAACAATTTAGAAACCGATTGAAATACGATTTTAACCGTAATTAATTGGATTCTATTTTTGTAAATTATTTCAAGATTTTTTAGATATAATGATTAAAGACAATCTTTTATAAAAATATAAAGAATACATAATTAACGGTTTTTGGTTTTATAAAAAATTAAACAATTTAGAAACCGATTGAAATACGGTTTTTAACCGTAATTAATTGGATTCGATTTTTGTAAATTATTTCATGATTATATAGATTTAATGATTAAAAACACTCTTTTATAAAAAAATACAAGCAATACATATTGTGAAATAAACCAAAAATTGATGATTTAAATGGCGTATAACAAGTTCATGTTTTAAATGGCTTAAATTTGAAAGTTTTTGATTTTATTAACATTTTTCTCTCTTTCAAAATGAAGTCGTTTTGTTATTAATCGAGAATGGTTAACGACAAATTAACGTTCATTAGTTGTTCTGTTATCTGATTTGACGACATGTCTTTTTGGTTGGATCAACGAAAATTCATATATAAAAAACGTAATCAACAAAAGTTGAATATTTAAATGACTTACAACAAAATTCGTGTTTTAAATTGCCTAAATATGTCAGTTCATGGTTTTATTGACATTTTTCCCAATTCGAATTAGTGCAATATAGAAAATTTTGCATTATATGTCTCAAAACTATTTCTATGTAACTATACAAAAATCGACAATCCATGATTCACGACTATCAGATTTGTTCTTTATAATAAATTAATGAGAACAAAATTTAATGGAAAAGCATGATATTTTCATATTTGTGTGAGTCGAGCATATCAAAATAATCAACACATTTGTATTGTTATACCTGCTCTAGATTGGGATTCTGGTTGCGTGTGAGTGATTCACGTAATTTTTTTACTTCTTCTTGTTTACTGATTTTTATCTTATTTTGTCATTCGTATAGACTTGGTAGTGCTTTCTTTTCTGGTTTTAAACTTTTATTTTTCTTTTCTTGCTAATGTTGTTTTCTTGAATTCACAATTACATAATTAGGAGGCCGATGCGGATGTGTATATGTACTTACATAATAACCACACACACATGACCCAACTGACTCTTAACGATAATAGATAGAACTATCATTAAATCTCGACCGTAGAATTTGTATCTCCACAATTCAATTGATAAAATTTGCTCCTATTAAACAACAAAAGAATCTCTGTACAAAATAGTAGCTTCCACATAGAGATTGTAGAGAAATAATCTCTGATAGTGCTTAGCACTAGCCCAAGACCGTAATACCCAAGAGACCCGAAAGAACCAAAAGACCCTCTAAGTATGAAGGAGAAAATGGAAGGACACTTTGAAGAACTTGGAAAACTCTTAGAGAAATTAAGAACTTATGAAGAAGGACACTCTTTCTTTAAACTTAGCTTTTATTTCACTTTCTCGACTTGTGTTACAAATGAGAGAGGGGGGAGCTATTTATAGGCTCCAAAACTACAAATCTTCTTTTAATCTCTAGAACTCTCTAACATAATATCTAGATTTTTATGTTAAAATTATCTAGATTATTCTACACTAATCCTTAGATAATTTATCTAATAGAATTCTCTAGAACACTTAAAGGAGGTGATGATCTTTAAGATATTTCTAGAGACATTCTAGAACTTGGGCTTAATTTTGGGTTTAATTCAATAATGGATAATTAGATTATAAACCCATAATTAAGTTGAATCCAAAATCAAGTTTAATTTCAATACTCCCCCTTAAACTTGATTTTGTCAGCCATCCCAAGCTTAGAACGAAGTACCTCGAATTGACCTTTTGGTAATGCCTTAGTGAATATGTCTGCAACGTTGTCTTCACTTCGAACCTCCAAAACTTCAATTGTTCCATCAAGCACCTTCTCCCTTATAAAGTGATGCTCTAACTCAATATGTTTTGTCCTTGCATGAAACACCGGATTGTTAGCCAACTTGATAGCACTTTGATTATCTCCATAGATTGTCACCGGCTTGTTTGTAGGCTCGAACAAATCTTCAAGGAGTCTTCGAAGCCATATACACTCTTGAGCTGCGAGTGTAGAAGCTTTATACTCCGCTTCAGTGGTAGACAATGACACCGTTGCTTGCTTCTTGCTGCACCATGAAACACTTGTGTCTCCACATAAGAACACATAACCTGAAGTAGATTTTCGATCATCTAGATCTCCACCAAAGTCAGCATCTGTAAAACCATGTAGAGCGATCTTTGTATTGTACTTGTACACCAAGCCCATCCCAAGAGTTGTCTTGACATACTTCAATATCTTCTTTGCTGCTTCTAAGTGTGGCTTCCTTGGTGCTTGCATAAACCGACTTACGAGACCTACTGCGAAGGCGATGTCAGGTCTTGTAATGGTTAAATATAGAAGACTTCCCACAAGAGCACGATAAGGTCGAGGATCAGGTAGTAAGGATCCTTCATCACGTCTAAGCTTGATATTCACATCCATCGGAGTAGTGCGTGTCTTTCCTTCATGTACTCCGAATCTCTCAACAATTCTTCTTGCATAACTTTGTTGGCCAATGAATATTCCATTCTTCACCCTTTCAACCTCTAGGCCAAGAAAGTTATTTAGCTCACCCAACTTCTTCATCTCAAACCTAATCGACATATCCTCCTGTAGACGAGCAATTTCAGCTTCATTGTTTCCCGTAATTATCATATCATCCACATAAATAAGAACTACTACGTGGACTCCTCCATTCTTCTTGAAAAATAAACTTGGATCGGAATTTGATGCCCCATAACCGCAAAAGTGAAGATACTGAGCAATCTTACCATACCAAGCTCTTGGAGCTTGTTTTAACCCATACAAAGCCTTCTTAAGCTTGCATACATATTCAGGATGCTCTCGAGATTCAAAACCAAGTGGTTGCTCCATGAAGATATTTTTATCAAGCTCACCATATAGAAATGCATTTTTCACGTCTAGTTGCCATAACTTCCAACCAAAGCTTGCGGCTAAAGATAAGAGTGAGCGTACCATAGTCATCTTCGCTACTGGACTAAAGGTTTCATCATAATCTTCTCCGTACTTCTGAGAGAACCCTCGAGCAACCAGTCTTGCTTTAAACCTATCAATGCTCCCATCTGCTTTCCGCTTTATTTTATACACCCATTTGCAAGACACGGGTTGGACATCCTTGGGTTTTGGAACTAAAGCCCAAGTTTCATTCTTTATGAGAGCGTTTATCTCCTCATTCATTGCAGTTTCCCATTCTTGAATTCCTTTTGCTTCTTCATAAGATGATGGTTCATCCTCATCTAAAGGGGCTGCAAAGAAGCAAGAGAAGTTAGTGACAAACTCTTCATCTCTAAACCGAGCAGGCCTGACAATGTTCCTTTTTGGTCGTTGATCAGCCAAGGAGTCACGATCTTCCTCCTTTTCTTCTTCTTGGTCATTGCTTCCCCTTTCACCATGCATCTCATTTCCAGAACTTCTACTCTCACTTGGTACTTGGAGAACTGGTTTATCAATCCTGGAGGAACTCGCACCATCTTGCTCAACCAAGACTTGAGGTGGCCCATAAAATGAGGAAACTTCATCAAATACAACATCACGAGACACGATGTATCGATGTGTCTCAGGGTCCATACACCTCCATCCTTTCCTTTGTTCATCATAACCAACAAAGATGCATTTCTTCGCCTTTGCCTCTAACTTTGTCCTTTGAGAGTTGAAAACATGGACGTAGCAAATTGATCCAAATATCCTGAGATGTTTTACCGTTGGCTTCTTCCCATGAACCATCTCATAAGGAGACTTCATATTGTTTGGACTTAGTGGCATTCGATTGATGACATACGCTCCACATTTCATTCCTTCCGCCCATAAGGTTTTAGGTAAATTCTTGTCATGTAGCCAACTTCTACACGTCTCGCTTATGTGTCGGATCTTCCTTTCCGCTACTCCATTTTGTTGAGGTGTATATGGACATGTAAATTCCCTCTTGATACCTTGATCTCGACAAAAAAAGAGAAACTCCTTTGACATGAACTCCCCTCCATTATCCGTCCTTAGAGTCTTGATCTTTCGACCCAACTCGCCTTCCACGGTAACCTTGAATTCTTGAAATCTTGAAAATACTTCTGATTTTTCCTTTACGAAGTATATCCAGGTGTACCGTGAGAAATCATCAACGAACAACAACATGTATCGAAACCCGGAGTATGAGGGTGTTCTCATTGGACCCATCAAATCGCTATGGATCCTCTCCAAAGGAGCACCGCATCGTGAGGTAGAATTGTCAAATGGAAGCCTATGTGATTTTCCATATTGACAACCTTCACAAAGTTTTCCGTCATCTTGAATCTTCAACCTTGGGAGCCCATTAACCAAATTCTTATTCACCATAACTTTGAGCTTAGTCATATTTATATGACCAAGTCTGGCATGCCATATAAAGGCATTATCATTGGTGCTTATCTTCTCAACATACGAGTTAGAGGCCGATAAAACATATAAGTCTTTTACTCGAGCTCCAGTGTGAACCACATCCGCCTTTAATTCTTCTATATTTTTCAGGAATTTAACATCTCTTGGGCCAAACAATACATAGTTACCTGAGTCCACCGCATTTACCACAGAGAGAAGATTCTTCTTTACTCCAGGGACATGGTATACGTTCTTGAGAGTAATTGGTCTTCCGTTATCTCCTTCAATGACAATTGTCCCTTCCTTTTCAACGTGGTGGATTGAATTGTCAGCTGTAATGATGGCTTCTTTTCCGTCATGACGCTGAAGACTAGAAAATAACTTCTCGTCTCCGGTAATATGATGGCTACAACCAGAATCCATAATCCAATCACTTCCAAGATTTTTAATTTTGGATGTAGTTGAAGATGCAGCCTCCACCGTGAAACATTTTCCCCATTCTTCGTCTTCAGTATAACCTTTTGATTTCGCCATATTTGTTTCCTTCAGCTTGACTCGACAATCCTTTTTGAAATGCCCAAGTTTTCCACACCGGTAGCACTTGAACCGCTTCTTTTCTCCCATAGAGGATCCTTCTCGTCCATCATTATTTTTTGCACCACCATCTATGGGTTTTTTCCTGAAACTTTGTTGCCTCCGAGCTACAAAAGCGCTACCCGAATCATCATGAATTTTAACTCCTGCCATTTGCATGGCTAGCGATTCTTGCGAAGCTAATAAATTTTCAAACTCCTCCAAGGAAGGTTGTGTAGCCCATCCTTGAACTGAAGTCACAAACGGTGTATACTCGGGTCGTAGACCTCGAATAATAGACCGCTTCAACCGAGCTTCTGAAATGGACTCCTCCGGATTAAGAGTATTAATCTCAGAGCAAAGATTTTTTACCTTAACGAAAAACTCAGAGATAGAAGACTCCCCCTGCTTCGCATTCGCCAGCTCATTCTCTAATAATTGTAACTGAGCCTCATTTTTCTTGTTGAATAATTGATCTAACGCTCGCCAAATTGAACTAGCGGATGTACACCTTGACACATGCTCAAACACTCCTGAGGATATTGACCTCTTCAAAGCAAATTCCGCCTTGGCGTTCTTCCGTGTCCATTCTTTTGTTGCTTTCTCATTTGCAGCATCTCCCGTTGGTGATGTAGTGCTACTACCACCGACGACATCCCATAAGTCCTCACTCACCAAGTATGACTCTATACATGACTTCCATAACCGGTAGTTAGATTGGTTTAAGATCTCCATTCCCAATCCAACAACACGACCCATTGATTCCATACTTAGAATAAACCCGAGCTCTCTATAACCCCGATCTTGATGAGCACAAAATTACAATGGCTCTGATACCATGTAGAGAAATAATCTCTGATAGTGCTTAGCACTAGCCCAAGACCGTAATACCCAAGAGACCCGAAAGAACCAAAAGACCCTCTAAGTATGAAGGAGAAAATGGAAGGACACTTTGAAGAACTTGGAAAACTCTTAGAGAAATTAAGAACTTATGAAGAAGGACACTCTTTCTTTAAACTTAGCTTTTATTTCACTTTCTCGACTTGTGTTACAAATGAGAGAGGGGGGAGCTATTTATAGGCTCCAAAACTACAAATCTTCTTTTAATCTCTAGAACTCTCTAACATAATATCTAGATTTTTATGTTAAAATTATCTAGATTATTCTACACTAATCCTTAGATAATTTATCTAATAGAATTCTCTAGAACACTTAAAGGAGGTGATGATCTTTAAGATATTTCTAGAGACATTCTAGAACTTGGGCTTAATTTTGGGTTTAATTCAATAATGGATAATTAGATTATAAACCCATAATTAAGTTGAATCCAAAATCAAGTTTAATTTCAATAGAGATAAGACTGAATTTGCTACAAAACAAAAGCCAAAGGTCATGGGTAGGTTTGGCCGAGAGGCAAGTCTCACTCGAACCCAAAGTGTAAGTGTTTCAATAGTCTGCTTTAGTTTTGCCGTAAAAGCTTAATATATAACCTATACCATTTCTTGAACATCGTAGATACCTAGTTTTGTTTTTCCCCAAATCTGACTGAACATGAGTCGAACGTCGTCACTTCCAAATTCTTTTACACAACTTTTGTGTTTTTTTTTTGGCTTTATGGTCACAATTATTTTCGAATATTATTGTGGACAAGTACAAAACAAAAGAGCATATTCGTCTTTTGTGTGTGTTAAAGGAGCATATTTTCTTTTGAAGAGATTCGTCGAAACAGCACATGCGAAGAGAAAAGATGTATGTGGCTTGACATTGAGATTTGGAAAGTTGGGGCTGAGGTTTTACTCCTTTATTAGTTTATTTAAATCAGTATGTAAACAAAGAGAAAGGGTGCATCTGAACAAATGTTTAAAGAACCCCTAGAGCTAAAGCTCAGATAACCCATAATTTAAGCCCTCATATTATATAGAAATTTTAGGATCATCACATTCTAAAATAATTCATGGCTCAATATACATTTTATAGTCTTTTTAATTAAGGAATTTTCGTTCGCACTTAGGCCCTTTAACCAATGGGATGGGCCTATGAATTATCTTTCTTTTGTTATAATTTTTTTATTTTCTAAACTCAACATCCATTCAATAAAATTTAACTGAAAACACTTTTTGGGCTTATCAGCATATGATGTAGCCATTCAGGAAACATGAAATAGAAACATGAACGAGCACATGAGTTGGCTTGTCGGTTCTTGAAAGAAACTGAGACTGCATCAGAGGCTTCACATCTGATATGAATATCTTGGACATCTTGTTGATGGTTGGTCATTTACGGTCGCATAATTCGTCTACATTTGTTCGTTTTCTTGAATCTAATGACCATGGTAAAAGGTTATATATGTTCCACGACTTCAAGTGTTCAAAGGCTCGAGGTGAATGAAGCTTTTCAGATGGTGTTGCATATCAACGAGCTACATCCACAACTGTCAAACTACAAAAGACTACAAATATGATAGTTGTCAAATTGCAGCCCACAAATGGTCTGTGTGGACAAGCCCTCAATTGAACGCTAGACAGACCATTTGACAGCTCTAATTGCGTTGAGTAAAAATTCTCATGTGCTCTCACACTTATCATGTTTTGCAGTTTTTCTCTATATTCATTGAACCAACTTACGAGAGTTATTATTGATTATCTAAAGAAGAAACAAAATTGGTTACTGACGCGGCGTATTAAACATAGAATTCATATACTATGCAATATTGTTGCTTGTCGTGATATTATAACGGTTTGAATATGCCAATTTCCTATAAGAAGCATATGCTATATATTTGGAAAGATTTGAACATTTGTACTATTACATATTTTGCACATAGCCACGAAAAAACTATACAATATCGGTAGCTATTTGAATTAGCTATATATATATATATATATATATATATATATATATCAAAAATCTCGAATCTTTGGTTTTTCCATGCTGTTTTGGATTACTTACATAAAACCTATAGTATATGTAGATCTTTTTAATCACAAATTAGTCAGAGATTAGTTTCTAACTATTTTAACCAGATGATTAGCTACAAATACCCATAGAATAGTCATCCAAACTTTTGAATATGTAACTATTTTTGACGTAAAAAAAAAAAAGAATATGTAACTATTCCTTGGCTTTTGCCCCTAAACTATATGGATCAATTACCAATGTTCAAATTTTTTTGCGCTAATTAGAGATTCGAGATGCATGATTTAGTGTTTGAGTTTATTGAATTGATTGTTGATGTCTCCTAAACCTTAAATCTGAATTTTTAACTTGTTTAATTTTGTTGATTGTTCTGACTTCTGATATTAACTCTCTCTGTCTTGTCTTGTAGATGACATTTGCTGTTGAAAACGAAGAAGTTGGAGAAACGACGACAGAGAGATCAAGTTCTGACCTTCCACCGAAACCAAAGATAAGGCAAGCTCAGAGAGCAGTGGTGTGGCAGCATTTTACTCGGAGGGAAGATGATAGAGCACACAGCAATTGCCGGTACTGTGGCACAGAGATTGGTTGTGACACCAAGAAGACTGGGACAAGTGCTATGAAGAATCAAATAGAGAGATGTAAGCTGTTCAAGGCATTTGAAGAGATTGGTACTCAGAAGGTATTGGCTGGGGATAGTAATGGTGTAGTTACAGCAATTAAGTATGATGAGGGTCTGTTTAGATTATCAGTGAATGAGATGATAGTGCTCAATGAGTTACCTTCTGCATTTGTGGAATCAGAAGGGTTTAGGAGGTTCTGTCACAATGTGATTCCCATGTACACGGTTCACTGCAGGAGGACAGCAACTGAAGACATCTTTGGAATGTTTCTGACAGAGAAAGCTAGTATGGAGAAGTTGTTTAGTTGTGTCAAGAAGAGAGTCTCTCTCACCACTGATATATGGGTATCTACTATAACTTCTTGCAGATACATGGTGGTCACAGCTCATGGGAATGATGGAAATTGGGATATGCAGAAAAGGATCATCAGCTTCAAGCCAGTGACAGACCATAAAGGAGACACCATTTCTGAGCATCTGACTAATTGTCTAGCGAAGTGGGGAGTTGAGAAGGTATTCACAGTCACAGTGGATAATGCTAGAGGGAATGACAGAGCTATAAAGTTATTCACAGAAGCTCTTAGGCAACAAGATCCTAATAGCTTAATGAATGGTGGTAAGTTAATACATATGCGTTGCTGTGCGCATATATTGAACTTGATAGGGAGGGATGGTCTTGCAGAGGTGAGTGAGAGTGTAGAGGGTATTAGGAATACAGTCAAATACGTGAGATCATCAGGCAATAGATTGAAATCATTTCAGTTAAGAGTTGAGAATGGAAAGGTTGGTAAAGGAAGCTTGTCTATGGATGTTGCATCTCCGTGGAACTCCACCTATTTAATGCTGACTGCTGCATTAAATTTTAGAGTAGCATTTGAGAAAATGGTGGATGAAGACAAGCTTTACAATGATTACTCCTTGGATTTAAAAGAGCATGGAAAGAAAAGTGTTGGACCTCCTACTTCTCAAGGCTGGGATGAAGTGGCAAGGTTGAATAAGTTTCTAAAACTCTTTTTCAATTGCACTTTAGCGTTTTCAGCATCCAAGACAGTGAGCTTTACTATTTGCTACAATGAGATAGTTATAATTGAAAGGAGTTTGATTGCATTGGGCCGCAGCAGTGATCAGTTTCTAAGCCTGGAAGCAACAGCTATGAGGAAGAAATTTGAGAAGTACTGGGATGGCCTTCTCAATATGAATCCACTTATTATCATTGCAAGTGTGCTTGATCCTAGGAACAAGATGCAATTTTCTGATATTTGCTTTGACAAGCTTTATGGTAAGGACAATGTAGAAACTAGTCATCTCAGATCTGGGATTAGAACCTTGATGAATAAGTATTAATCCATAATTATCATAATTATCTCTCTCCTTCATGCAAGCACATGCAAGCCACTCTCCTTCATGCAAGCACATGCAAGCCACTCTCCTTCATGCAAGCACATGCAAACATATACAAGATCATGCAAGCACATGCAAAGAAGCACAATTCCCTATGTTGTTCATGCATCTATTCTATATTTTGATTTGTACTCCTATATATATGTGTAGTATTGAACCATTCAAAGTATCAAATAAGAAGAAACATTCTCATCTCTATTTCTTCTCCATATTCTCTCTATTCTCTATTCTGCAAATATTCTAACATGGTATCAGAGCAAGATTCTAAATGATTTTAGATTCTCTCCATCTTTTCTAAATCACTTTACTAGTCGTTTTCACTCTGAGACTTTGTCCTTGAAATCATTGATTTTGAGTTGTGAAAAAGGCTAGAATCGTGGTTCTATTTCTGCAATCTCTATCTCTCTCAAATATATTCTCATCATGGAAAACTTAAAGACTATGGTGATTCCGGTTGTTCTAAAAGGAGGAAATTATTTGTTATGGTCTAGGACCATAAGGACCGCGCTTTGTGGCCGCGGACTTTGGAGCCATGTGGAAACTTGTTTTGCCTCAAAAGAAGCCACCAAAAGAGATGAAAAAGACATCGTTAATGGAGAAGAGGAGGCGGCTCTACAAGAAGCCAAGTGGTTTCAAGAAGATCAAACCGTTCTCGGACTTCTCCAAAATTCTCTTGAAGCCTCCATCCTTGAAGCTTACTCTTATTGTGAAACTTCAAAGGAATTATGGGATACTCTTAAGAATGTGTATGGAAATATTTCAAATCTCATCCGTGTGTTCGAGGTGAAGAAGGCTATCAATAATCTATGCCAAGAAGATATGGAGTTCACTAAGCATTTTGGAAAGTTTAGGTCCCTATGGGCCGAACTCGAGATGCTACGGCCAAATACTGTGGATCCGGTTATTCTCAATAAAAGACGAGAGCAATACAAAGTTTTTGGTCTTTTGCTCACTTTGAACCCAGTCTTTAATGACCTCATCAAACATCTCCTAAGGGCCGACAAGCTCCCGAGTCTTGAAGATGTGTGTTCTCAAATCCAAAGGGAGCAAGGCTCTCTTGGTCTCTTTAGTGGAAGAAGTGAACTCCTTATGGCAAACAAAGGAGTGTATAAGCAGGAGGAAAGGTTTTGTCACTATTGCAAAAGGAAGGGTCATCTCAAAGATAAATGTTGGCTCCTTCATCCTCATCTCAAGCCAAGTAAATTCAACAAGGATCCAAAAGTCAATCTTAGTATCATGAAAAATCAAGGACATGGTGGTTCATCAAAACAAAGAGAAGAAGTAGCTAACGACGTTGTGAGGAAGTCAGACCTAGAGGCTCTCATCAAATCCATTGTCTCCTTAAAGGAATCCGGTACCACTTTCTTTGCTAGTAAACCTAGTAAATCTCTTGTCATAGATTCAGGTGCTACTCACCATATGATTAGTAACCCAAATCTTATAGACAATATAAAACCGGCAAGTGGTAGTGTTACTATTGCTAATGGTGATATGATTCCTATAAAAGGAATAGGAAATTTGAAATTATTTGATAAAAATTCGAAGGCATTCTTTATGCCTAGTTTTACCTCTAATCTTTTGTCGGTTAAAAAGGCAACTTGTGATCTTAATTGCTATACCATATTTGGGTCTAACAGCGTTCATTTTCAGGATATTGATACCGGTAAAGTTCTTGGAGAAGGGAATACCAAAGGGGATCTTTATGTTCTTGAGGAGACCTCACCAAGCACTTCTACTTTGTTTTCTTTTAATTCCTATTTTGATAATAATGCTATGTGGCATGCTAGACTAGGCCATCCTCATTCTCGTGCTCTTGAGTTATTATTGCCTAATGTATCTTTTGATCATTCTAGTTGTGAAGCATGTATTCTTGGCAAACATTGCAAGACTGTTTTTCCTAAGTCATCTACTATTTATGAAAATTGTTTTGATTTAGTTCACTCGGATGTTTGGACATCTCCATGCGTTTCTAGAGATAATAACAAGTATTTTGTGACTTTCATTGATGAAAAATCAAAATATACTTGGATCACATTGCTTACATCTAAAGATCGCGTGTTTGATGCATTCCTTAACTTCCAAAACTATGTGACTAATTATTTTAATGCTAAACTTAAGGTACTTAGGTCAGACAATGGGGGAGAATATATAAGTCATCGATTCAAAGAACATTTGGCAAAACACGACATTATTCACCAAACAAGTTGTCCTTATACACCACAACAAAATGGAGTGGCGGAAAGAAAGAATCGACACCTTATGGAGGATGCAAGATCGATGATGTTCCACGCCAATGTACCAAAAAGATTTTGGGGAGATGCAGTTATGGCTGCATGCTACCTCATTAACCGGATTCCGACCAAAGTCCTAAAAGATGTGTCACCATTTGAGGTACTTAACAAAACCAAACCGTCAATTGATCACTTACGGGTATTTGGGTGCGTTTGTTTTGTGTTTGTACCAGGTGAACAAAGGAACAAACTAGATGCCAAGAGTAAGAAGTGTATGTTTCTAGGCTATTCGACAACTCAAAAGGGGTACAAATGCTATGATCTCATTAACAACCGCATCTATGTGTCTCGAGATGTGAAATTTATTGAAAATCAAGGGTATCATGACAAAAAGGATTGGGAAGCCATAAAAGACATATCTTACTCTACAACCGATCAAGCTACATGTTTGAAATTTCTACTAGATCATCTCGGAAACCAAGCACCAAAACAAAAGGATGTGGAAAAAGAAAGAGAAAGCATTACCGATATGAATCAACAAGACCTTGAACAAAGTGATGAAGCCGATGGTCAAGACCAGGCTTATTTAGAGGATCAAGAGACTCAAAATGAAGATTTGACTCAACATAACGATCCTACACCTCAGCTAGAAGAGGTAGAAGAGGATGATGAAGACTCACCTCAGCCACTTCGACGGAGCACAAGGATCCGTCATCTTTCTCATTGGGTCAATACGAGGGTGTATTACAACAATCAAGCTGTGGCTCATCCAATTCAATCGGTATGTTCACTTGACCTTTTGCCAACTAATCATCAAGCTTTTCTTGGAAAAATTGAATTAGACAAGATACCTCAAAGCTATGAGGAGGCCAAAGAAAGAAAAGAATGGTTGGATGCAGTAGATGATGAAGTTGGAGTTATGAACCGCAATCACACATGGAATGAAGCGGATCTTCCTCCGGGCAAGAGAGCAGTGAGTTCCAAATGGGTCTTCACCATCAAATACTTGAGCAATGGAGATATCGAACGATACAAGGCTCGCTTAGTGGCAAGAGGTTTTACACAAACCTATGGAGAAGACTACACAGATACCTTTGCTCCCGTAGCTAAACTCCACACGGTAAGAGTTGTCCTTTCTTTAGCTACTAATTTATCTTGGGAGTTGTGGCAGATGGATGTCAAGAATACTTTCCTCCAAGGTGAGCTTGAGGAAGAAGTCTATATGACACCTCCACCCGGTCTTAAAAATTCCGTTACTCCCGGGAAGGTTTTACGACTAAGGAAGGCTATCTATGGGCTGAAACAATCACCAAGAGCTTGGTACCACAAGTTGAGCTTGGTACCACAAGTTGAGCTCCACTCTCAAAGACCGAGGTTTCAAGAAATCTGAAGCTGATCATACATTGTTCACTCTCCAAAGTTCTCAAGGTATCATTGTGATTCTCATCTATGTAGATGATCTTATCATTTCTGGAGATAATACAGAAGGTATTCAATCCACTAAAACCTATCTTAAATCTGTCTTTGACATTAAAGACCTTGGAGAACTAAAGTACTTTCTAGGCATTGAAGTTTGTCGTTCTTCGGAAGGCTTATTTCTTTCGCAAAGGAAGTACACAATTGATCTTTTGGATGAGACAGGTAAACTTGGAGCAAAACCGGCCAAGACTCCACTTATTGATGGCTACAAGGTCAAGCGAAAGGGGGAGAATGCCGAAGAGGAAGAAGAAGATAAGCCATATGAAGAACCAGCACAATACCGTCGACTTGTTGGTAAGTTAATCTATCTAACAATCACTAGACCTGACCTTTGTTTTGCTGTGAATCAGGTCAGTCAATACATGAAATCTCCCACAAAATATCATTAGAGCATGGTGGAGCGAATCCTTCGATATCTCAAAGGAAGCCCAGGTCAAGGTCTTTGGATGGGACGAAATGGTAGTACAGAAATTGTGGGGTATTGTGATGCGGATTATGCTGGGGATACATTGGATAGAAAATCAACAACCGGCTATTGCACCTTCATCGGAGGAAACTTGGTTACTTGGAAATCAAAGAAACAAAAGGTGGTATCTTGTTCAAGCACAGAAGTCGAATACCGAGCTATGAGGAAGCTTACAAATGAACTTACATGGCTCAAAGCCCTTCTTAAAGATTTTGGCATTGAGTCTTCAAGTCCTATCACATTTCATTGTGACAACCAAGCGGCTATTCACATCGCAACAAATTCTGTTTTTCACGAAAGGACCAACCATATTGAAGTGGATTGTCACAAAGTTCGAGAAAAGATTGAAGAAGGCTTAATCCTACCCTGTTATACTCGAAGTGAAGATCAATTAGCAGACATCTTCACAAAGGCTGCAAGTCTTAAAGTTTGCTCACACATTCACAGCAAACTTGGACTTATTGATCTTTCCCGTCCATGATCGGTTATCCCCTTCCCGTGGCCATCATACTCTTTTTCCCTTATCAAGGTTTTGTCCCAATGGATTTTCTTTGATAAGGTTTTTTTAATGAGGTGATGCTTCACGGGGTTCCAAGCTTAGCCTTGGGTGTCTTTACGGCTAAGCTTGAGGGGGAGTATTAATCCATAATTATCATAATTATCATAATTATCTTTCTCCTTCATGCAAGCACATGCAAGCCACTCTCCTTCATGCAAGCCACTCTCCTTCATGCAAGCACATACAAACGTATACAAGATCATGCAAGCACATGCAAAGAAGCATAATTCCCTATGTTGTTCATGCATCTATTCTATATTTTGATTTGTACTCCTATATATATGTGTAGTATTGAACCATTCAAAGTATCAAATAAGAAGAAACATTCTCATCTCTATTTTTTCTCCATATTCTCTCTATTCTCTATTCCGCAAATATTCTAACAATAAGTTGTATGAAGAGTATGTGTTGAAGCTCAGTTCCGAAAGTAGTCAATGTGATAGTGTGGGAAACAGAAGTGATGATGGGGAAACATAGACTTTGTTTGATGATTTGTCAGATGATGAGGGGTATGAGAGGAGAGATTCTATCTATGAAGAGATGGTTTATGAGTCGATAAATGAAGAAGCAAGTAGTGAGCTTGACATGTATCTGTTGGAGAAACCTGTTCAAGAACTAGAAACAATTTGGGGTTGGATTATGATGTGCTATCATGGTGGAGGCGCAACAAAGTTAAGTATCCAATCTTGGCAGAACTAGCTAGGGATGTTCTTGCCATTCAAGTCTCATCTGTTGCTTCAGAGTCAGCATTCAGTACTAGTGGTAGGATTTTAGGTCGGTTCAGGAGTTGTCTGACACCAATCATGATTGAAGCACTCATTCGCACACAACAATGGCTAAGAAATAGCATTCATGCAGAGAAGCTTGAAAACTTGGTTCAGATGTTTGAAGAACTGGAGTTCCATGAGGAGTTAGGTAATGGTTTTTATTAATTTTGTTTTGTTTCTATCACTTTTTGTCACTTTCATTTGTTGATTGTTTTGTCCTGTGTTCTGACTGTCTTTTTTTTCATGTGTAGGTACTCGGACACTACCAACAGGTAAACAACTTCGGACTTCTATATTTTATGAATTTCCTTTCTCTATATTTCTGTATTTTTATGCTGGTGCAGAGTAAACAACTTCAAGTGTGAACGGGAGAGAGCTAATGCAGTAACCACTACACAGGCTTGTCCCTATCCATCTCTCAATCTTTTTGTCTTTCACTGAGAGTAGAGTAGAGTAGAGTTGAGCTTGTTACAGTCTATCTCGTTCTGTAAGAGTAAAACTAAGACTGATGCAAACTCTACCCTTAGTATTTTGTGTCTTGGTATGTATTTGGACTTTTGGTGTCTAAACTTAAGTACTGTCTATCAGTACCAACTAAGTAGGGAAATTACCTCATCTCTTTTGTTTGATATTCAGATTCAGAGTTTATGATGAATTGAATGCATGCTTGTTGATAGTCTTAATTTGAACTGGCTAGATGATGATTTTTTGTGCATGCTTTTTAAAATTTTCTATTTTTGTGTTAATTATATTAATAAGCAAACATAAATGATAAATATATAAATTGTGTTAATACTTTAAATTACCTTTAATATATTTTTCCTATTTTTCATAATTCTTTTTCCTATAAATGGACATCCTAAATGAAAGACAGCTCATGTGATAAGCTTTTCTATTTTTGTAATAGTTATATTCATAATAAATAAATAAATAGAGTAAATATTTTAAATTACCTTATATTTTTAGTCAAATTTTTTTTTATTAGGTGTACATCCTAAACGAATGACTGCTCATGTGATAAAATTTATATATATTTGTATTACTTATATTAATATGAAAATAAATATATAGATTGAGTAAATACTTTAAATTACCTTTTCCTTTTATTTTTTAGTCGGATTTCTTTTTCTGTAGGTGGACATCTGAAATGAAAACAACTCATGTGATACAAATTATATATATTTGTATTAATTATATTAATATGCAAAATAATAATAAATATATAAATTGAGTAAAATATTTTAAATTACCTTTAATATATATTTTCCTTTTACTTTTTTTTGTCAGATATTTTTTTTGATATCTCTATCTCGTCCCGAAGTGGTATAATATATGCATAAGCTACAAATGATCTCTAGAATTAAACTATTATCACCTTATACTCAATCACATGCTTACACATAGGATGGAACAAATATAATATCCTGAAATTAATAAGTCAACAACATGATCAAAGATCTAGTGAGGAAAACACTTTTTATTTACTATAGAAACAATCCTCATACCAACAAAACAAAACATAAAAAATAAAGATAACTAATATGAGGAAGAAGACGAAGTGTTCGTTCATAGAAATTGAAACATCAAGGAAATCAACATTCAAGAAGAGGAAGAAAGGGATAATGAAGAAACTCACCGAGTTGGTGACTCTCTGCGACGTCAAAGCTTGTGCGGTTGTCAACAATCCATATGATTTGAGCCCCGAGGTTTGATATCAAAGGAAGGTGCTGAAGAAGTGGTGTCGAATTTTCTGGAGCTTCCAGTGGAAGAACGAACCAAGAAAATGATGAATCAAGAGGTTTTTATCCGTCAAAGAATCGCCAAAGAAAAAGAACAATTACAGAAGTTGTGTGATGAGAATCGAGATATTGAGATTCGAAATGTTATGTTCAATTGTATCGAAGGGAAGATGGATGTGCACCAATTTGATGAAAGGAATCTTCGAGATTTAAGTCATGGTATTGATATGAACCTCAACAAACCTAATCGTAGGAAGGAGAGCCTTACTGGTGAGTCTTCTTCTTCTTTATATCCTCCTGTTGTTGCGGATGCGGCTGCCCATACTGGATTATATGATCATATGATTCAATATCATAATCAACAGAAGTCGGTTCAACTCCCATATCAAACTTCTTATGATTTTTATAATCAAATACCACAGAAGATTCATGCTTTTAATATGAATTTGAATTCAAAGCAAAGTATGCTTCTGGATTTGAATCAAAATTTGAATACGGGAGAGGATGAAGACATTCCTTCTATGGACGACATCTAACACACCGCAACCGATTGTCTCGCTACCATCACCACCACCGATGTTGATGTTTGTGCTCCAAACATCACCAATAATATTTTGGTATGAAATTTTTTCATTTCAAAAAATAAACTTTTATATGATGTTTTTTTACTTTTTAGTTATTGTTGTAATAATTAAAGACTTTGCAAGTCTTTTGGTATGTTGTTTTGCCTTTAAGTCGGTATTCATGCTATTTTTAATTACTAGTTAATGTATTGGCGTAGAAGAATGTATTCAACCAAATAATTTGGAAATATTTGAATTTTAATAAATTTTCTATGATTTTTATAAATTTTGTTGGATTATGTAAATTGTTACAATTTGTTATTAAAATTCTCTGTAATTTCATCTAAAAGCACAAAATTTCCCTGCTTTGTATTTTTATCTAAAACACTCTACTAAAACATTTTCAGATCACCAAAAAATTTATCATTTTTAATAATGTAATCAATAATTTTAACTTTTAACTATTTGAAAAATAATAAATACGAAAAAAAAAATTGACACTAGACAAACCATAAATGCAGATCTGTTCAGGCTTCAAAACGTGTTCCAAAACATCTTAAGATCATCTCATTCTACCAAAACTTGTATATATATACTTAAGATGACAAGCATCATTACGACGATGGAGTACAACTGATAATAATTAATGCAATACACCTTGTGCCTCTATATCTACTAAAACAGATATACAAATAGAAGACAATAATATTTAACAAATGGACGTTTTAGGGCGATTGATAAAAATAATATTGATAAAATAATATACTAAACCATGTAGGCTAATAAAATTTTATCGTCTCTCCCTCAACTAACAATTGATCTCATTCTACGAAAAACTTATATATATATATATATATATATATTTTTTGTTTTAAATGACAAGCAATATTTTGATGCGCAGTAACAACTTCATGATAATGATTGATGCATTGCAACTTGTGGAGCCTACATCGAACACATAATAGTAATATACATATAAGAAATAACTAGATAGTATCCCGCGCTTAGTAGCCCAGAAAAATATTTATTTGTTTGGTGGTAAATTCTAATTGACTAATTTATATATTAAATTAAAAATATTATATACATTTGCTTCCTCTCCAAAAACTCAATCTTACCCGTAAGCCGACTATACTCCATTAACTAATTTGCATGTGCTTTTTTTACGTACCTTTGGTTATTCTCCAAAAATCCATCCATAATCATCGTCTATTATATATAATTATACATATAAAATTAGTTATTATAGTTATTATCAACAATAAATATCCAAAAAAATATATTATGAATATGCATGAAAAATTTAAGAAATGAACAAGTTAGAAATGAAAAAAAAACGTGATGAGAAGTTGAAGATGAAACTCTCCATTCTATTTATAGGTAAATATAAACTTAGGGATCAAGCCAAACTTTTAAAATCGTTTTGAAAATAATTTAATTAGCAAATATTAAGTTGATTGTTATGATTTTATTTGGAAAGATTTAAATTAATAACAAATAAATACTTTTCAAATTTTCAAAATAATATTATACATGGAGATTTAAAAGATTTGGAATATCGTAACAATTTATATATACATTTTTAATTTTTAAAAAATCAAATCAAATCCGCAAAGATACTAACATCAAATCTGCAATTGATATATACATTTTTATTTTCAGAAAATCTGTGTGTATAGTTTAAAATATATTTTATCACAATTAAAGGAACTAAAATTGAAATCTATTAAATTTTGTGGTTACACACAAAATCCAAAATTTGAAATTAAATTTAGTAAAATAATTGTCGTCCACTATTCTATTGATATAAATTTATTTATTTTGAATAGATTAAGTTATTATAAACCTAAAATATATTGGTTTAAATTGTGTAGAGATATTTTAGGAAATCTAACATTATAATTATGCTTAATAACTAAATAAATTAAAAAACGTGAACAATTTCAAACAAATATATTTTGAAATTATAATAACAAAAATAAATAATATTCTATAGATCTCAAATATTTATTTGTAACTGATTAACAATTTTAAAAAATTAATTTTTATTTTCGTCCATATTTTCTTATAAAATTTAACCAAATCTTCCATTCATAATAACGAAATTAAATTAGTATATTATAGATATCAAACCTTAATTTTGCAATTGGTTAACAATTTTTTTTAAAAATAATTTTAATTTTCGTCCATAATTTAATTTGAATTTATACCACTGATCTAAATTTATTTATTTTGAATAGATTTGATTTTTTAATTTTAATTTAAAATCAAATCGTATCAAATATTTTAATTTGTTAATATGATTATAGAGATATTAAGTAATTTACAAAACTGGATAAAAATCTAATTTATTAATTAAGAAATTAACAATAATTATTATTGTTAATTATTTTTATATAAATTTATAGTAGACAGATTCTCTTAGTAAATATTCTCATCTAATTTAACATTTGCTAAAATTAAAACAAATAGTAAATTTAAATTATGATCAAAATATTTAATTAAAGTTTGACATATAAATATTTTTTACTTTAACAAAATATATAACTGTACATGAATAGAATGATAAATATTAATTTTTTTGATAAATAAATCTAATTTAGAAACTATTATTTAAATGTATCATATTACTTATAAAGTAAGAATATAATCAAAATATAAAATTTAATTTTATATTTTTCGTTTATATTTATTAGGAGAGAGAGAAAATAAGTTTTATTTTTTTGAAACTAATAATTATTTAAAAGATTATGTTTGGATTTTTTTATTGAATTTTTAAAAATTAATTTAAATTTCGTTCATATTTATTAGAAGAGATAAATAAATTTTATTTTTATAAACTAAAAAATATTTAAAAGATTTTGTTTGGATTTTGTTATTAAATTTTGGCTGCATAGATTTTTGACTATTTTAACTTTCAATAAGTTATTTAATTTAGTCTGAATATAACGCATGTTTATTTAAATAATATAGTAGTAGAACAAAGGCACGTTTTATAGTGAATGACACAAGCCACTCGTCTAAGCTAACAATTGCGTGGCCAGCAAACGAGAACGTTTAGATAACTGCATACAAAAACAAAGCCACCTCGCTTTAAGAAGAAAGTCGACGAATTTCCAAAAAATCGCCAAACTGAAAAACTAACCAATTCCAATCTAATGGGCACCGCCGGGAAACACGCCGATAACGTAACTGACTCCGAACCAGGACCGGAGACTTCTCTTCTTCTCAATTCTCACCAAGGATCCACCGGCAAAACCCCTACAGATTCCTTCCACTTCGCCTACATCATCTACTTCACGCTCGGTGTTGGTTTTCTTCTTCCATGGAACGCTTTCATCACCGCCGTCGATTACTTCTCTTACCTCTATCCTTCCACCGCCGTCGATCGGATCTTCGCTGTTGTTTATATGCTCGTCGCGCTTGTTTGTCTTCTCGTTATCGTTATCTTCTATGCGCATAAGAGCCTCGCTAGCTTTAGAATCAATCTCGGTCTCTTACTCTTCGTAATCGCTTTGCTTGTGGTTCCTGTTTTGGATCTGGTTTATGTTAAAGGTCAGGTCGGTTTATACGCCGGATTCGATATTACTTCCGGTGCACTTGCGCTTTGCGGGCTCGCCGATGCACTTATGCAGGGAGGTTTAATCGGTGTCGCTGGTGAAATGCCTGAGAGGTATATGCAAGCTGTTGTCGCCGGAACTGCTGGCTCCGGTAAATGTTTTCATCTCTCTGATTTTGAAAAAAATCAAAAAATGTAGAATGGTTTTATGATTTAGTTAGATTAACTTTGGAAATTTTTGGATTTGTTAGGTGTTCTTGTTTCACTATTGAGAATCTGTACTAAAGCTGTGTATCCTCAAGATCCTGATGGTTTGAGAAAAAGTGCGAATCTATACTTTGCTGTGGGAATTGTTGTTATGGTGATCTGTGCTGTGTTCTTCAACGTTGCTCATAGACTTCCGGTGATCAAGTACCACGAAGAGCGTAAGAATGAAGAACTAATCAGAGAGAATCAAGAGAAAGGTTCTATAACCGGAGCAGTGTGGAGAAAAACGCTTTGGCATATCGTGAAGAGTGTTAAATCTCATGGTTTTGGGATTGTTCTTTTGTACGTTGTGACATTATCGATATTTCCGGGGTACATTACCGAGGATGTTCATTCTGAGCTTCTTAAAGATTGGTACCCTGTTCTACTCATTGCAGCCTACAATGTGTTTGATTTGGTTGGGAAATGTCTGACCGCTGTTTTCATGCTGGAGGATGAGAAAATCACTGTTGGTGGTTGCATTGCTAGGCTCTTTTTTTACCCTCTCTTCTGGGGTTGCTTGCACGGTCCGATGTTTCTCAGGACTGAGATTCCTGTAACTATACTGACATCCCTATTGGGACTCACTAACGGGTATTTGACTAGCGTCTTGATGATTCTGGCTCCCAAATCTGTTCCACTGCAACATTCAGAGACCGCAGGTATTGTCATTGTGTTGTTCTTGATCATTGGTTTGGCCTCAGGATCTGTCTTGGCTTGGTTCTGGGTCATCTGATTCTACCAAAGCTTTGTTATCTGTATTTGTTGTATTCTTTTAACTTTCCAGAAACTTAGCTTCGTTATTCTGTGAATGGATCTATGTGAATTGTTCATTTTACTTCAGTAATCTGTGAAACATCTTTTTTACATCAAGAACATAATAGACTTGTAAACTGTAAAAAGGCTACAACGTGGATTCAGTGTATTCATTAAGGTAAGTGTAAGAAAGGTTCAAGGATTCTTCAATTTGATTCTGAGCTTTCTAGTGATCTTTGATGCTTTTGGATGAACTGTACGTCTCTTGTTGTTGCTATCAGATTGTTCGACTTCAATCCAGTTTAAAACTCTGAGAATCAGAGATTGTGGAACCTTCTTAACGTCTGCATCACCAGGACCTCTAGATTTCTTCATACCTTTCTCCAGAGCCATTTCGATGAAGTCCATGAACCAGTTTGCAGCTTCGTCCTCTATCTCTTTTGCCAACCTAATCGTGTTGCCTATCCTGCCACAAGCTGGGCTCTTGTTCTCATCATTTGATCTCAATGTCGTCTTCCCTTCACTCTGCGGCTTCAGGATAATCCGCCTCTTTGATTTCCTTTTCTCCTGATCAATAGAATTATACGCGATTTCATGCAGGATCGAAGAAGACTCTTCTTCTCTTGGTTTCTGATTTTCAGTTCTAATGTTCTGTGACTTGTTCTCAGCATCCGACGCAGCTGCCTCAATGGATGTGATTTCGCCAATGGTTTGTGCCATCTGTTGGTGAAGCTCCATGAACTTGTCAAAGCATGCCGCAGGGCAATCAGGTTTTGCCGATTGCTTCAGATTGGTGAACGTCCTGCCCAAGAGAACCACATCACATTCCAACTCAAATCTGATTAAGAAAACACATGAAAGTAGAATTTTGGTTTTATATACTTGAGATGACGGACAACAGTTTCGGTGGCTGTAGACTCTCGCAATGCCTGAAGTGCAATCTTTTGAGCTGTTTCCCGAAGCTGACTTGCTTCCTATCACCAAAGTAACACCAAAGAAGATTGAGTAATTATTGAGCCTCAAGAAAGATGTAACGGACCCTAGATTAAGCGAATCCAGTTTGAAAATCACCTTGCTTAGTGTGTTGAGCCTTCCAGACAGATATGAATCTTTCTCGGGTTTGATCTGTTTAATGTACTGAGATTCTTGTCTTAAGGAAGTCTTCTTCGAGGTGGAAAAGGGAACAACAACATCTTCTTTAGCCTCTGTAATCAAGAAACAAGCTCTTCCTTGAACAAACCATTATATACAACTGTTTGATCAATAGAATGTTAAGAACAAATATTACCTAGAGACGATTTGAAGGGAGTAAAAACAGAAGCTGATGCATTGTTCTTCTTGGCCTCTCTATCACAAACACTTCTACTTCTCGGAAACTTCGAAGCCGAAGGAACAAAACAACTCTTTCTCAACATCGCCGTCGCCGGACTCTCTCCTTCCATCTTCCCCAAAACCCCTCCACCGAAAGAGCATCTCACTCCGCCTCTTCTGATCGGAGACGCTGCAAATCTACTTGAAGCAGACCTCTTCACAGGAGTGGAACAGTTAAAATCTAACGGCATTGGTTTCACAACGAACGGAGACGAGACGTCAACGTTTTGTCCCCAAGAGCCTCTTCTTGGCTTTGATCCAGGCTCTTGATCAGATTTTGCTTTGGTACCCATCAACGGCTCCGGCGTCCCGAGCAATGGGTGCCGACCAGGGATTGGCTTGGCGCCTTTGATAACGGGAACAGGGGATCCAGGCTCGAGCCTATCGACGTAGATAAACTGACCAAGCTGCATTTTATTGCTGAGAACGACGTCGTCTTGGTCTGAAGGAAGGGTAACGTAGATTGAGTGAGAGGAATCTGAGACTTTGATGAGAAAGCCTTGTTTAGGTACCAGAGACTTCTCGTCGAGATCAATAGGGACGATATCAGTGACCTGTAACATAGAGCTCCGGTGCTCTCTGGTTGGTTTGGTTCCTGTTTTCATACTTTCGATTAGCTTCTGAAGAATTCCAGGCGCTAAAGACGCCATTTTTTGTTAGATCAAGAACAGAGTAATTCAGAAATTCAAGAACTGGGTATTGGTTGGAGAAGAGCGTTAATCAATTAATGGAGAAGAAGAGATGATCTTTAAGGATTTGCAGTTGCCAGGGAGCCAACGGTAAGTAGTAGAAGAAGAAGGGAAAGATTCAAAAGCTTTAAAATAAAATAAAAGATTACTTTTTGAATTATGGCGTATTTTTTTGGAACGTTGCAACGGTCGGATTGGTGGCAGATCTGTGTTGTAATTTTTCTATTTGAATTATTTAATTATATCCGTGAATGTGATCATATTTGGTTTTATGTTCCCCTCTGAATTGTATAACGCATTCAATGCATAATTTAGCCAATTTGAGGAATCAAATTTTTCTACTAGCAAATCTCCATAATCTTATGCTTATTCCTCTAGTATGTTGGATTTGGTCGTTGACAGTGGATGCAACCCACAAACACAGTATGATTTGGAAAACAATATTCCAAGAAAGTCGAATTACTTTCTGGTCGCTATAACAATAATCTTAATTTGTTTTTTGTAATGGGAATACGAAACACTTTGGCAAGTGACTAGTTTAATTCCCAAGCAGAGAAGATGTGATTAAGGTAATGGAATCATCATCAACTGAAGATGAAAATTGTATAAAATAAACACAACAAAAGTAGCCCTTAGAACACAAAGCAAGGGTCTATGTTTCTTTCGGTACTTTTGATATATTCAACCTCTCAGAAAAACTGCATAATGCCCGACGAAACCAAACAAGTTTCTTGGATTCTATCAATACTTGCAAGCCATGTTATAGCGTTGACGCGAGTCCTGCAAATGTCAAATGCAAACTTTGATCAGTCAATGAGCAAATAGACAAAAATTGCAACTCTGGTCCACCGGTTCAATGTTTCTGAGAAATGAATCAACACATCATTTTACAAAGGTTCCAAATTTTCAGTCATTGGTAAAGCATGCCAAGAAAAATGAAAATTGATCGAATGGAAAGATGGATGGACAGTGATAGTCTGATAAAGCACTATTTATTCAAATTCAACATCACTTCTGCCACATTTTAGTGAAAAAAACATGCGAATAAAAGAACATTTTCTACAAAGCCGATCACTTAATATACTGTACAAAACCAGTTATATTTGTACTAACATGTCAAGCAGATCAGATATGGAATCCTATTTACCAATTGAGGGTAAGTTTTTAATCATCACTGGTAATATATGTTTAGAATCGAAGTCGATTCTTCATTCTGTTTCCATAAAAGTAGTAAATGTAATCTCAATTGGTAAGAAAATCGACTTAAATTCTAAACATAGATTCAAACTTACCCTCAATGTCAATCATGAACATCAATGAAACAAGATTAAAAGAGCTGTAAATCAAATACATTGGACTATAGGCTAATAAAACAGTTTGATGAGATTATGAAGACAAGTAAAAATAATACCTTCTGATAGACAACCCCAGTTTTGATTACTCAGAGATAGCAATGAAGTGAGCAAAGCTGAAGCAGTAACACTATGTAAAGGTACAAGTGAAATCCCTGCACTTAGCTCCACAGGGACCCTGAACACAAATCCAATTATACATTTCAGGGATAATTCAAAGATAAACCCTAATTCTTCAGTCGTAATGGCAAATTCATTGTAGATGTATAATCAACTATTTCACAATTGAAATCAGATCCATCGCTAATAGGTTTTCTACACTTGGTTACAGGATTAGGGAGCCAATTGACCTGGAAAATGTCAGTCTGCGAAGTGAAGGACGAGGTGAAGAAGATGATCCATTAGCGAAAGCTATTCCGGCTGATTTTCCTATCTTTAAAGCTGAAGATGCAGCTGATGAACGACCGATGAGTATTCTCCCGGACGATGAAGATAACTGAAGTGCTCTTCTCACGCCGTTGGCCGCCATGTTTTTACTCTTTTTTCTCGAACTCTCAGAAACTTCGGCGACATTTTGTGATTTAGGAAGGTGGGGTTTTAAGTTCGGGTTGGTTCTCGAATTATATGGGCCCATGGAACAGATCCATTAGAAGCTAATTCGGCCCATATATTTAGGAAGGTGGGGTTTTAAGTTCGGGTCGGTTCTCGAATTAGTTGGGCCCATGGGACAGATCCATTAGAAGCTAATTCGGCCCATAGATATAAAGAACCGAGCCACTAACCAATTAGTATCTGGTTCAACCGGGAATTAGAACCGGTTAGAATCTGTGCCTTCTCGTTGCTCATCAGTTTCTTCTTCTCACTCTCGAGTCTGACTCTTGTCAGTTACGAAGATGAAGATGAAGATGAAGTTGAAACGCCTCGAGACGAACGAAGCCCTAAATTTCGAGTGTCCCGATATTTCCACTCTCCATGATCTCCGATCGCTTGGTGTGAAGTCCGGTGATCTCATCTATTACTCTCTCAATTCCTCTAATTTTACTGCATTTGATCAGAAATTGGGATCAGCCTCGTCGGCGGAGACACATAAGACAGTTGCGGAATCCGCGTGGGAAAAATTGACTGCAAATGCAACCCGAACTGAATAATCGGAAACGAATCAGGCGATTGTTAACGATCCTATGAGTATTGATCCGTTAGAATCTAATGCAGAAGAGCCAAAAGATCTCGAGCTTGGCGGCATGGATCTCACCGGTAGAAAAAGGTTAAGCGAACCACTCTTCTTGAAAAATATATTGTTGGAAGAATGTAGTGACACCTCTGAATTGACGATTGTGATCATGACTGTTCATGCTGTAATGTTAGATTCTGGATTTGTACTGTTGAATCCAGATTCACGTATGAACTTTAGCTTTTCAGAGCAGATACGTTCGATATCGCTAAACTATACTCTTCCTGCTCTGTTTAGTGATTACGAACACAATAGAATTGAATCAGTCAGTTTAAGGTTTCAGAGGTTAGGTCATATGATTGTAGTTTACGGATCGCTTGGTGTGGGTAGTTTAGTGCGTAAGGTGTGTTTTGATAAACTTAGGTATGTTCACATTGTTGATTTGCTTATGGAAACTCTGAAATCTGAAAAAGAACGATAGTTTGAGTATTCACGATAAGGTACTCGGGTGCTAGAGAATGATAAAAGACTGTTTTGTTACGCCTCTATTGATTGCTTTAAGCTACAAATCCGGCTTGGAAGTTCCACCTTGTTTGATGTGCTTACCTCCAGAACTAATACGCAAGATACTAGAGTTGCTTCACGGTGTGTACATAGCAAGTTTGGCCTGTGTTTCTTAGCAACTGCGAGAGCTGACTTCAGATAATGAATTGTTGAAGTAGATATGCTTGAAGTATCACATATTGAGATGGAAAGCAGTGATTTGGTTAACTGGAAGGAGAGGTTTGCTACTTATTGGAGGGAAGAATGCTCCATAAGATACAAAGTGTTTCGTGAGATTATAAAAGTCAGAGAGCATGTTTGGTTGAGACGTAAATTGCGGAGGAAGAGACTACAAACAAAGCTGAGCGATAAAAGGAGCATTGGGTGAATGTTGCTTGCAAATAGGCATCTTTAGTTTTGGGAAGTGTAAAGATCAATTTAAACTTTAGTATACTTCTTCTAGTACTTAAGACTGAGATTTTTAATCGGATTTTGCAGATTGGTTCTTATCCTATAGAACTAAGTGCAGAGAAACTAAAATAAAAGTAGATAGTGGATTGATGAGTTGGATGGAATTGGCATTTAGTTTTTTTTTTCATTGAATTAACCAACAATAGACAGAATCAACTCATTTAGTAGAGAGATCTATAATGAATGAAGTGAAATGCATACAAAAGACAAACACAAAAACTCTATTGAAGTTGATTTTGATCTTACAACACTTAATGCATTTGTAGCCTCCAGAGATATTTTCACAATTTAATTGTCATAAAAGAGCATCCCTCTATCCAATAATGGATTTGGATTGAGTTAGTTGAGATAGGTAAAAGCTTCAATGCAGGCAGAAATAGAGATGGGTGGGTCTCTATGATCACAGGCAGAGGTCAAACTTCATAACTCTCTCTGATACATTGTCATAACATTTTTGGCAAAACTGTGAACTTGTAAATACGTTTCACATTAACCATACAAGACGACGTAATTGTGTTCTTTCTGATTCCATAATACAACCTCGTTTCTGATCATGAGTCCAACCTCACTGGCAGCTCCTTCGGATCCGTATAATAGATTATATATTCACTTTTTGTTGGTAATGAAAACCACGTGATCGATGTAAATAAGTTCAATAGTTTCTTTTTTTTTTGTTAAACATGAAGAATCTAATAGTCCTACCAGCAAAAAAAATATAATCCTTCCAATAGTCCGGAATTTAAGGGGAAAGAAAAAAACAAACATAATAAGAAAAACATACCAAATAGTTCAGTCGGTAAGTGAAAGGGATTGATTGTTACATTTTCATGCACTCGATGAACCGACGATATTTTTATAATTACTTTTGCATATACATTTGGAGATCCGAAAAGTAAATAACTCTCCATTATATACGCTTAAATTATGAGTTAGGTGATATTTGTCTACTTTTAAAATGTACTAATATACAAGAAAGCTGAAACAATGAGATGAGCAAATAAAAGAAGTCAAAAAAGAAAAGAAAGAGAAAGTAAAGCAACCAGTCTCCTTAATGATTCAATCAATAAGCATGAAAATGTATCAAAGTTTTAATTAGGAGTAGGTGTTTCAACAAATGATTAAGCAAACCCATCATTTGCGATGATAAGGGAGAAAATCAAGTTGGTCCACATGCTGATTTGTCTTTGTAGCTTTGTTTACGTCGGAAGTTAAATTAGTACGTCTGATAATGATATAATTAAATCATAAGTAGGTCGAACTGCAAATAGGATTTATATTCCCTCAAATTTATGACACATGCTTATGTTAGAGACAATAGTGAATAGTCAGTCACTATATTTGTGGACTTTGGCCACATAGTTTACACTAATTTGAAACCAGCTGTTGACAATAACCAATATGGACTAACAAGTAATTTCTTTAAAACTTTTTTGTTAACGGTTATATTATTCATTTCTAAGAGTAACATGATAGGATTAGGATGTGGTTAATCTATTTCTAAATTCTAAGAATCGAAAACTTTTTGTTAAAAGAGTAAAACAGATGCTCGCATTTAACACCCGCAAAATGCAACTAAATTGTCAGAATTTATAACTATTTTGCTTAACGGATGCTGCCAAAGGAGACTCACGATTGACTATAAATTCAACTACTCAAACAAATTAACATCACAAGACAAGAAACTATAAATTTAGATGTTAATGTCGGCTCCCGAAAATTCCCAAAAAAAATAAAAACAAACACAGAAAATTTCATATAAAATGTCGCAACGCCAAGTGTGTTACCCTCATTACGCATTTGTCCCATTGAAATAGCCAGCTCGTGACTCTCCTTTTTTCTATATCTCTTTTTTTGTTTGTCATAGATGATTTAATATCTTATAATAAACTAAATAAATGTATTATAAAATTGGGTGGCACATAAAGTCCACCTCATCTTTCTACACGCCTATATCCATCTTGTGGACATAACTTAGCACATGTATTGAAAACACCATCGCTGTCTTCATCTTCTTTTATGTTTTTCTTCACCTTATATTATATAAATAAGATATTATATCCATTTCGACTCATAATCCAATCCAACCAACCAGCCATAAATCATAAATTGCGTCAACAACAGACATTCACTAAAACCTTCTTTTTTTTATTAATTATTCTTACCGCCACAAATCAGTAACAGCCTTTACGTGTTACTGAAAAACTTAAAATTATATAATAGTAGAAAATTAACATTCCTCTATGTAAAATCTCGGCGATACGATAATAATATTTAAAATTGATATATCCGGACGATGATCGAACCTCCGATCCCACATCAGATTTAATCGGCGATGGCCCAGTTCATGTCGTTCTCAAATATCCAATGACAAACTTCAATCTTACCCGGTTTAGACCCGAGAGCTACGAAAGCTCCATGGCTCGGACCCCATGATGACGTGTCCATGTGACAGATGGCAATTCCATGGTTAATCTTGGTCTTATTATTCAACCCCAGAAGATCAGCTTCGTAGACCCGAACCTTAGGTACGGAGTGACAGTAATACAATAGATACGGGTACAAACTCTGATGACACGAAACAGCTTTCGTTAATTTTCCGCCGTTGATTCCGTTGACTTTCCCAATCACAACCTTCTGCTTTGACCCAGCCACATTCTCAGTTGTTCGTAGCACAACACTTCGACCTAACACTGACGTGGCGAAATCGATCATATCTTCCGCCGACCCAACGCACAGTTTCGTCTCTCCGACGCTCGGAGGTCTCTCGCACTCCGTCACTGCGTCGGTGATTATCCCCTCCATCGTCGAGTTTTCTCCGGCGTGGAAGATCCTCTTAATCTCACCGAGTTTGGAAGTGGAGAAGGGTAATTTCGAGATTATACTCCGGGGTAAAAACGACCTTTTAGGCATTTTATCCTTAATGTTAGGCATAGGAATCACTGTACCTTCTTTAAGCGCCGATTCCCTGAAGAATTTACCCGGCTCCACCCACTTATTTACGGTTTTGCCGTCGCCAACGGAGTTTGAGTTCGTTGAAACGTTGTATTTAGCGAAAGCGACGCCGTTTTTGCTGTAATCCTTGAAGGTAGCGTTAGTAGTATAAATTTTGAAACTGATTTTGTTACCTTCAGCTCCTTTACCGTAACCGGTGAAAGTTTCCGATCCAGGATTAAACGATTGACCGTAATTTACGAAATTGACCTTCTGCGAATTCGAATCCTTAGCGTACGAAGAGAACGAATCGTCGCCGACGTTCGCCTTATCTCTGTAATTCGCGAATGTATCTACGGCGGCGTTTCCAGAGGCGCCGTAGTTTTTGAAATTGTTCTGCGGGACATTGCCGTCGCTTCCGTAGCTTGTGAAGGAATCATTAGCTGCGTTTGCGTTTTCGCCGTAATTCGTAAATCCAGAGCCGATTACGTTTGAGGAAACGCCGTATGAAGCGAACTCGTTCGGAGCTCCGTTACCGTTTTTGCCGTAGCTTGTAAACGATTGACCGTTACCGGCGTTAGCTTCGTGTGTGTAGGTTTTGAATGTTTGAGACCGACCGTTTCCGCCGTCGGAATACGCCGTGAATCGACTCGTCGGATTGTTCACATTGTTTTGATAGTTGGTGAAAACACCGGCGCCGCCGGTTCCGGAAGTACCGTATGAATTGAAATTTTCCTCGACGACGTTGCTGTTATCGCCGTAAGCAGTGAATTTATCGTCGTGTCCCGCCGCGTTTCTGCTGTATCTCCGGAACGAA
Source organism: Cardamine chenopodiifolia (assembly GCA_963922655.1). Classification (NCBI taxonomy): domain Eukaryota; kingdom Viridiplantae; phylum Streptophyta; class Magnoliopsida; order Brassicales; family Brassicaceae; genus Cardamine; species Cardamine chenopodiifolia. The sequence continues at coordinate 16,831,263 of OZ000484.1, forward strand.
TCGGTTACAACATTGCCGTCTTTTGAGTAGTTTTTGAACGAGTCAGCACCGCCGGCACGAGCATTGCCGTAGTTTGTGAAGTTCTTCTGGTCGTAAACGGAGAATTTGACGTCGTCGTCGTGCTTCTCAAGACTCGCGCCTAAATCCGGGAAACAGAAAAGGTTCGCGGCGGAGCAGAAATCGGGAAGACGAGTTGGGAGCGAGTTCGAGGCGGCGAGTTTGGAGAAAGTGGCTGAGTCTACGGCGTTGAGCGGCGACGCTTTGGAAATTAGAAACTCCGATCTGGGAGACTCGCCACGGATCTCTTTGTTCCAGTAACGAACTAGAGATGCCTTTGGAGTAAATGGATTATCCTCCGCGGAGAAACCGCCGCCGATTAACCGTCCTCCGACTATAACAACCTACATTGCCACAAAATCCACATTGGTTTAATAACAACAACAATAACAAAATCCAGAAACCACTAATTTCATCATTCGACTAAAACAATAATCTAATCAAATATAAAAACATTGAATGGGTTAAAGATTTTGATTACATTGAAGAAGAACAATGAGAACGATTGGAGAAGAAGTAACTGCTTAAGCATTTTGGTTCTTAGTGAAGAGAGAAAAATAAGATATAGAGAAGAGAAGAGATTGGTGGACTTGTTGGGTTTGATAGACGAATATGTTATATATATATATATATGTATTTATATAAGAACCCAAAGGTTACGCAATTATGTTTTGTCAATAACTAAACCCTACATTTAAATTTGTAATTTAAAACCTTTTCAAATATATTAGTTATTTAATGTTGTGGGTGCATACTCTTTTGAATAAATAAACAAATAAAGAAAAAAATGGTGACATTTGATTTGGAAGAGAGAAAATAAAAAGAGTGGAGTGAAAAAGGGACAGCAGAAGAGAGTGAGAAGGGTAGATTTTAGAAGCAGGAAAAAAACAAATGAAGTGGGACTTTGTTTTAGCAAATATTTGGGTTGATAACGCGTTTTCAAGACCGGTATTGGGGTTTTGCTCTGTATCTAATTTAACGGTTATTAACTTTTTTTAGGAATTTTTATTGAGTAAGAAAAACAAACAAAACTTAGTGGTAATATTCAACAAGTCTCTGTATTTTTCTTTGTTAGATTTTTGTCTTCTAGTTTCAGTGGTTACAATACCATTTGTTAAACAGCCACTATAGTGAATGAAATCGAGGCAAAACTGAAATCACATTAGAAGATGCCCCTAGATTATCAATTCTTTTCTGTGATTGTGCATTTCAAAATTGTATAATATCTATATATATATGTTTGTCTAACGATTCAAAAGTGGCCCATGCTACTTTAAATTTTGTTAAGAAAATATTAATTAATAATATATGAATAATTAAAGAAAAAACAGCGACAAACTATTATGCATTCCACACGGTCTCTAATTAACCAGTACCATCACAGACTGCTTTCTGCCATACTTGGCTCAAAGATCTGCTTTCTTATTGACTATTTAAAATGGATGGGTTGGTAGTTATATTATTACTGTCATATAGTTTCAAGGCATCCAATGAAATATAATTTCTACAACATACAAAGATCTGCATCCGGCTGAATGAGCATACAAGATTTTTCATCAATGTTATTTGGTTGATATTAATAAAAATATTAAGACTAGAGTAAATCTCTATATAGTAACTATATGTATAATTGATGTTTAAAAATTATTAAGGTACTCCAGTAGAATCCATTTATAGTAACTGTATGTAGTAGTCGTTAGTTGTCTGATGACGAGTCATTGATCGTTATTTCAAAACATTCAAATTTTGATGACTATAAAGAAAGTCAAGAATATATATTTTCACCCCCACCTTCTTTTATTGAGTTAGTTTTCTCCAAATAGTATCCATATCAGGTTTAGATATGAATCTCTTTTTAGTTAATACCTTAAACCGCAAATATATACACATTATTTAAACAATGTCACTTTAGTTACTATCATACATTTCCTTCCAACTAATATGACAGTACATCTTTTCTTTTTTGTGGTCACATCATCTTTGAATGTCAATTTTTATTTGGATCGTACAATATGAATATATTATCGGTTCAAGATTGGACTTGGACATATGCATTAACACGTAATACTGTAATCAACCAATGGTCACCAATCACAGGGACTCGAAAATGTGTTCATAGTGTTGGATATAAATTTCGTAACTAGGCTTAAATTTGAAAATTAAAACCATATATAGTATGTAAAATAGCTGCCCATAATTTTGAGTTATTGTATAGGCTTTATCAACAAGACAACAACTTCAACCATAAATTTCTTAGATGGTTAGGTTCATTTTAGTTTCTATACTATTACTCGATAAGTCTATAGCGTAGATTCCACTATTGGAGTAACTATTTCTTTTCCGTGTCTTACTTTAAGTTATACCCTCGAAAATAAAATACCAACAATTTTCATCCATTGTACACTCTCCAACATGTTCTTGATCGATAACCGGAAGCACGGTTCGGTATGACCAGTCCGATTTTAAAAAGCCAAACAATTTTTTCTCAGACGTCACGACGCGTGTCATTGACTAAATGGTTGCAACTAGACGCGGTTTTCACCACAAGCCAAAAAATAATGGTACGCGTTGATGTAATAAGAGGGAAGAACTGAGTAAGATTCGTTAATAGTGAACCCGAAAAACCGCATTATTAAATGAATAATAAGATTAGATAATAAGTTTCGTCTTTTTAGCATTATCTCGATCTCTGTCCGATTGCGCAAGGATATTGACAAAGCTCGTGAGGGTGGCAAATCAGTAGTACTGTTCAATACGATGGGGGTAGGTTTGGCATTCAACGTCTGATGAGTTCACGTTCGTGATTAAAATTTTTGTAAACTTGTACAATTGTTGTTACGTCGTAATTAAAGTGTGTCATTGTATTTAATATTTTTCTATTCAATATAAAAAAAACTTTAGAAAAACTAACTTCTGTGATATATAAACCAATAGAAGAATAAAGGAAACTATAAAGGAAATCAATCACATGAAATAGGAGTCATGGTGCCCGTTATTGTCTACAATGTCTCCCAAATTAGGAGGGTTTAACTTTATTTATTAGTATTATTTTTGGATGCAACTAACTTCGAATTTTAAAACTTTATCCAACACTTTCTCTGAGTGTCAATCAGGCTCCATGCCACTTATATACACATGATGCTACAGTGCTACTAAAGACCCAATAAGTGGACTGATTTAGACAATTCTATAAACGTATCATAGATAATGTGTATTTGTTTAAATCTGTAATGTGTATGTATGACGTGATGATGACATGATATACATTCTTTTGTAAATGCAAGTTTGAAGCGGCATTGACATGGATGTAAGTTTTGTCACCTCTTGTCCATTTAATAAGGCCATGAATATATATGACTCACAGCAATAATGTCTTCTTAGAAGCAATGCCAATAAATATTCACCCAACGCTGTAATCCATTGGTATTTGAGAATTTTATAATTTAGAGTGAATCAACACCTGCGTCGGTGAATATGCATGCAGAGACTTTTGTTCTTCAAAATTTTAAAACAGTATGAACTATTAAGTGGAAAAGTAATGCATGATTAGGGTCATACCTTCATAATAACTCTTTAGAAATTGCGATTAAATGAGCTGCAATGCATTATGTTTTGTCCCCCTTCGATTAAAGGCACGTTTTTTCAGCTATTTAAAAAGGCTGCCTACGTGCAGTTTTTTTTTTTCCTTTTTAAACCGACGGCATCCCAGTCCAAGCTTTACACTAATCCCCCGAAATTTATAAAATATAAAAACATTTTGCTATTGAAAGTAATTACGGGTGATTAATGATGATTGAAATTGCAGTGAAAGAACTTGACCTATGCCAAAAAGATACTCAGAGTGAATCTTCATCCACTGTATCACGTGTAGTTTTTAGCAACTACAATATACATTTTTTTTTATAATAACAATTTATTTTATAAAAGTATTTACAATATATGTCACAATATCTGTTATAAACATCGATTTATTATGGAAACTAAAAACAGATTTACATAACATGCGTTCGTATTTACATATTCTAAAATTTTATTTAACTTCAATATAATTAAATATAGTTTAATTATACAAACATCTAGTTCAAATCTTCTTTTTTAAAATCTAGTGCTGCCGACTTGCGAGAGAAGGTTTAAGAGCCTTGTCGTGTCGTGAGATCTTTGATATGTGTCCCCTGTTTTTATTTCCTGTCTCAATTCGACTCTGTGAACGATTGATACATTAAAAGAAGAAAAAAGGTTTAGTGTGAACCGGTGCCAAGAATATATTGAGATAGTGATAGTGATAATAATAATAAATTTCGGAACCAACACTATAATAATGGAAGTAATTGTTTTAATATTTCGTTTATTTTAATTTTAAAATATTATAACGAATATTCGATAAATTGAGAAAAGTAGTAATTAACAAGAAATTATATTTAATACTTTTATTTATTTTTTTAAAAAGTTACGGATATTGTTGTATAACGATTATGTAAACGTTACGTAAAATCTCCTAAATAAAAACAGACGTTCAAGAAAAATAATGGAATTGATCGTGCATTTTATTTCTAAACTGCAAGCCAAGTACGAAACAATCATAACTACATATTACCATACTTGTTTAGTAAACTATTATGAGAGAATCTTAAATACAAACCCGCGTGGCTTTTGTGGTCACTGATACACTGGCCTGATGTCTACTTTTATTTATGCTCCTTTTGCTTTATTTTCGACCTTTCTCTTCTTTTAGTGGAAGAAGCGGGCCGATGAAATTCAATTGCTCAACAAACTCTAAATTGACAAGAATCAAATAATAGCAGTTGAAAATCAAACTCATCTATAAACGTGTTATAATTTCTGTAATGATTTATTAATATAATACATTGGTTCTTAGAATATATTTTATCGAACCAATATACACCATGAGTGAAACAAACTAACAGTATATGATAATAATAGAGAACTTAACCATTTATAACATGTTTTTCTTTCCAGTCGCCCTTAGACCTTAGTCGTGGTGGATATATATGAACCAAAGAAGTTTTACTGCTTTTCGCACTCATAAATCATTGCTGTGGCCCTTGTCGGTACTGCACATATTATCAATATTCTCCCGGCCCTTCGCATGTTTCTCGGCAGATTACTGACCAAAAAAGTTATGTATGTACGTTAAAAAAACAAAGTAGAAGATATTGTTCTTTATTGAGGAAAAAATAATACGATAATGTTACAAGTAAAAAAAGAAAGAAAACTTCTAGCTATATGTGTCGAGTTTAAACTGATTAAATTTTAAAACAAATTCTACAATATGCCACATACCCATTTTTCTTTCAAATATATATGATAATACGTTTAAAGGTGGTCTATTTGAGGAAAAAAATGAATGAGTGGTATATATTTTGTAACCTCCACATTGTAGAGTAGTATATTTGAAATGATCTCTTAATTAAATCCTCATTCTCAAATTTCGGAGTTCCATTTGACATAAATGATATACGATGATAATATATATATATATAGTGTATTATATTTTATGTGTAGATGGATAAAAAAAATCGGACACTAGTATAGAAATAAATTCAATCTTGGACCACAACTCTTTCCTTCTTAAATTTTTTTGATGTAGATAAGAACCCATATAAATATCGCACTTTTGTTTTATTAAGCAGTATTTTTATAATATACAGTAAATTAATTAGGGAGTATAATAAGACGGAACTTGAACTCTTTGAAATATAGATTCTATCCTATACGACAGACATACTCTGTCATGATTCATACATACATAACATGCACATGGTAACATGCATATTTACATGCGAGACGAGATCAAGGTGTAAGTAGTAATGTATATATGCATATATCAATAATGATGATGAAGAAATTAGAAACCCGCATGACGAGGCTTGACCAATATATAACATTAATTAGTACCGTCTTTGGTTAAGTGCTCTATTAATGTCGGGACTAGAAAGATTCGGTGTGTCGAGTTTTCTTCGGAGTATTGAGTATCAATGACCATCCAATTCATATTCACCAAACCGTTAAATTTAAGTATATATATTCACCAAACCGACGAATGTGAGATGTTTAGATCAAAGAGAATGTTTGTGCTACATTATTAACTGTTATGTAGATGAAGATCACTCTTTCATTCCAGGGCATACAAGCCTAGTATATTTATGAAAGGATAGGCATCGAGATCCACACATAGATACATTCGTTGGTTCATATACGAATAACTTATCCATCCGGATTCATTTATACCCTTTCATTTCTAGCTAGTTGTAGTTCTTCAATTCATTGTTTTATGCTTCGTTTTCCAAGTAATATTCTACATTTTTCAAAAACTATACAGCTTTTTATTTCTATATATATATAATAATAATAAGAAAAAATCCTAAATTGACACTTAACTTAAAACGGTAGATATAGTTAGTCGTTCTAATGAATTAATTCAGAAGACATAATGCACCCAAATTCCTAGAGATCATGAAAAGGAGCATAATCATTTAAATCAATGTCCTAATCAAATTTAAAAACCAGGTGCTGAAGAGAGAACCATGTGTTGCATCCATCCCTCATATGATGACAGTGTTTGTGTTTATATTTTACAAATGCGGAAGCAACTTGTTAAGGTCGACCAATAATTATATGGGATTGTATTAGTATATTCTTCTTCATAAGAGATTCCCGTAAGTAATGACATAATCTTAGTTTTGTTTGGCATTATTGTCGATTATTGCATTTCTTGTAGAGACATATCTCACTGAACTATGACTTTCTGTTGTCCTAATTTAAACAAATAAAACTGAGGAAAAAGTCACGATATCTTAGGGTATTATGTCCCTGTACACATGTTCCAAATTTTGGGATTTTCAATCCTTTCTTTACAAAAAAGGTGCGGTTAATGTCATACTGATATTTATTTACGTACGCAATCATATTATACATGTGATTTCTTCTTTTTTAGAAAAATTTCAGTGATGGAAGTGCATGAGGTATGCGGTGATTCTTCGAATATTTGGAAAACCAAATTTTTTTGGATTATGTTGATTTAAAAAAAAAACTACATGATATAATTGAAGGAAATTACACATACGGGAAATTACATACTTAAGGAAAAAAATTATGATAAGAGATGTAAAATGTTCGAAAGATACGACAGGTTAAAATTTTAACTTTTATGGCTGGTCTATCCGGTTATTCGGTAGAAAAGACATAAACAATATTTCAAATTAAAATTCTATTTACATTTAAAATTTGTATAAATGAGTGAACTGTACATGAAATGATGAAGGACCCCCCTCGCAAACGTGGTTTGTCTCAAAGTGTTGTGATCAGTTTTGCCCCTAAGACTTCTTTATCTCACATGATAACTTTTGCATTACTTTTTCCAGTCTTACTTGTCGATGTTTCTAAATACATGTTTTCTCCGTTTCATATAATTTATCGTTTTATATTATTTTACGTAAATTAAAAAATAATTGATTTTTCTGTTTTATCTTTAATTATTGTTTATGATTTTATTTTATTGGTCAAAATATTAAAACAATATAGATAAAACTGAAAATTTACCAAACACATGCATTGAAAACATAAATCGACAAATAATATGAAACGATGTTTAACTTCTAAAACAACAACTAATATCTAATTAAAGGAGTATAATTTAATTAAAAAGAAGAACCGTGAAATATTCCTTTTTCACAGTTTCAAAATATATCATGAAACAGATAATGTCGTAATTGATATGAGTAATGTAACGTGTTGCTTCCAAATATGTAAAAAAGGAGAAAGACATGCCAATACGTATGTACGTTTCCTTTATCAAATATAAAATAAAATATGTATGTACGTATATGAAAATGAAATGTAAATAATGTGATGTCACGTCGATGCATCATTATCAATAGTACAACATTAATGTGGCTTTGGTATGTTTCTTAGTTTGTGGATCTTGTAGTATAGTGGTAAGTATTCCACTTTGTTATGCGGGTGTTTTGGATTCGATTTCCGGCAACAATGCCAAAATTTTGATATACATAAGTTTTAATTCGAATAAAAGATTATAAATGCACAGATAATTGATGAAGTCGAATACACATTTACCAAAATTACACTACAATTTTTTGAAAAACTAAGCTAAGATAATGATATTGTTGTTGGTTGTAATGTAAATAAAAATAGCAATTAAAACGATGTAAAGATTAATTTAGACGAACCGTATAATTAATCAGAGAACATATAAGCACAATTTTGAATTCAAACATGAATATATAATCAATTTATTGTCGTGGTATCAATAACTTTATCTAGCAACGTAAGATTATAATATGTCGTTTGAATTTAGAATTCTAAATAAGCATTATCGAACATGTTTGATTTGTTCACGAATTGCATTAACATCAGGTTTCGTAGGCTAAGTACAATTCGCTCATTTATGTTCAATCAAGCAATCTATAACACTTTTGATGAATATATTTAATTCTATCTATGTCTAATTCAATGATTCATAAATTCTCTTGAAACCCTAAATCTAACTATGAAACTACTTAGACATAGAAGTAGAGAAACAACAAAGAAATGAAGAAAAACTAATGATTAAATAGAATAGAAATCCAAAAGGATTCAGAAATCTTAAGGGATTCAGAAATCTTCTTAGAGATGTAGAGTCAGAGATTTGTTTTCCCAAAACTTACAAATTGCAAAAACCAAAAAAGTTTGAATAGAAAAGAAAACGGTGTTTTTCAAAAGCGGCTAAATTAGTGTATATATAGGAAAGGTTGAGATACGTTGAGGTAAGATGATTCTGAGGCAAAATGGGAAGTTTTTGCATAATTCTACATTTTCTCCGTTTGCACCCAAAATATCTCATTTTCTCCCAAAACGACTTAAAATTTGACTCAATAAAAGATTAAAAATTTCTAAAAACACACTTTGATTCTATAAAGGACATAAACAAAAAAAAAAACTCAAAACCAATAAAAACACAATACATCATATACCGTTATGGGCTTAAATTTAATTAATTGTATGGGTCTTTGTCCTTCCAATTGCTTATACTTTTTGTTGTCCTTGTAGGATACCCACCACGCAAAAGTCTATTGCATTGCTGCTTTATTTATTACTTCATCCATTTCAAATTAATTGTCGTGTTTAAGGTTGTTTTACACATATTAAAAATACATTTAACTTTTATGATTTACCCTAACTAATATATTTTTTATTTGATATCATTAATTAATAAGTTAAAAGAATAAAGAAAAAACAGAAAAATCTGTCAAAAATCTGTATTAAAAACATAAAACGACAAATAATTTGAAATAAAATTTAACTCTTAAAACGATAATTAATTTGAAACGGAGAGAATACAACTTATCATTATCATGTTTTCTTCTTCTAAATTTTTTATGACAAAATATGTTCTAACTCATGCAAAAGGCTTTTGCTTTGAGTAGTGGGAGATAATGGTGTAAGTCTTTATTTTGGTACTTCTTTTCATAATTGCGAATATGTGGTATATATATATGATCCATACAGAAATAGTTCACACTTTTATCACAGATAATTTATTTTAAAACTAAGTGTTGGTTAAAATGTTTACATCAATGGTCCTGAAGGTTCAAAAGGTCAGAAAATTAATAATAAAACAAAAATCTTGATTTGTGTATAAGCAATCAAGGGACCAAAATAGTTTTGCTTCACAAGCCTGAATTAAGGCCAGACCCAGAAGAAATATTTGTCGGCCGACTTCGGGCCTAAAAATATGGGCCTTCTAATCAAGATAGTTTTCTCAGTCTGCTTCGGGTCTATCTTTTCCTACTACGTAGCTGAGAAATGAATCATTAAAAAGAAGTTAATTTCATATTTGACTAAAATAATAAATTTATTTTAATTTAAAAAATTCAAATACTGATTCAGCAGAGAAATTAACAAAAGTTCGATAATATAATTAAACTATATATTTTAAAAAAACCCTAGTCTGATCAATGCTAAAATGATTTTTTTGCATACACGTAAAATATATAATCTGAGAAAAAAATACAAAATATAATCTGAAAAAACACACCAAAAAGTCAAATCTTCTTAGCATTGACCAAAAAATATAATCTGGAAGAAAAAGGTCAAATCTTAAGTTCCAATATCAATTAGACAAATATATAGAAGTTTCAAATGTTGGTTACATCATTTATTATTTGAGCTTAAATGAAACAGAAGCAGCAAAAGTAGAAGTTTGAATTAAAAACAAGAAAAGAATCAAAATAAGTTGGAGAGAATCATCAACATGAGAAAAAGAAGAAAGATGAGTCAAAGTGTTTTTGTTTGTGAAGCAAATCTCAAAAAGAGTTATATATATATATCTTTTCAAGAGAAGGCAAAAGCAGGAGTGGTCTTAAAATCGAGCTCCCATAGATCAAATTTTCCTTTGACGAAATCATAGTGACCTCCTCTTATTGCAAGTGTGTTCTTCACTACTGCTGCTCTTACGAATGGGTATGAAAGCAAGTTCCCAAGTGAAACATTCACAACTTCCTGCACAAGAACACACATCTGTTAATAAGCCAATCTTCTAAGGACAAATCAATATTACAAAAGAGAGACAGAGCAAGCATTGTTTATTACCTTCTCACACATGTTGCATTGATCGTCGTAGCTCAGGTCTTTATGTTCTTCTTTGACCTTGTTCCTCGCTGATGCGCCTATCTTCACCCAATTCTCTATGAAGTCACTGCCATTTTTTGATGATTAACATTGCGTTAGAGAATAATCACAAAAGAAAATGTATATGCAAATAATTATCTCACATATACCGAATAATATTGCCAAAAATCTTGATTCGTAACTTTCATGACCAAATAAAGATTAATTAGTTTTTTTAATATACCTCTGAGTTGGGGCAGCATCATCTTCAATGGACATGAGTCCCTTAATCCCACCACAACAGCTGTGACCTATCACCAGAATATTCTCCACCTGCGAACAAAAACGACAAACATTAAAATTGTTGACTATGAAGAAAAGTAGTTAGCAACTTGATGCATTAAGACCCATTTCGTACATTATCCAAAATGATTCAACTTTTTTTTTTTTTTTTTCTTTTAAAAGGGTAATCGTGAGATGCAATTCCTAGTGGCTAAAAGAAAAAGAATGAATTGATTTGGTTGATTAGATGGGGGCCAAATAATAATTGAGTGACTACACATCAACATTTTAGTAAGGGACCATGTGCTAAAATGCATCGCTACGCTATTCCAAACAACGACTTAGAAAAAATAATAGACACAATCAAAAGAGCCAAACTTTATCTAATTACTGATTAGCAAAGAAACATTTTTTTACTTGTTTTTAATTAAATCTATATGTCTATCCTTAAAAAGAGAGAGCTAAATTTTTATGCACCTTGAGATGTACAACTGCGTATTCAACGGCGGCTCCAACTCCAGAGTGTCTTTTCTGATAGATTTTCAAAACTAATGTGTTAGTTTTTTTCAATCTCAGACATTATAACAAGAAGTGAAATGGTTTGTTAAGAACCTGGTCGAAAGGTGGAACCATATTTGCAATGTTTCTGATAACAAAGGCTTCACCAGGTTGGAAATTCAAGATGTGAGATGGACAAACTCGAGAATCAGAACAAGCAAATACCAGAAACTGCAATACCAAATTGAAAAGTCTTAATCTTTTTTACAGGAAACTGGTCCCATTTTCGTTTCTATAATTGTTTAGCTTAGTGTTAAAGTCATCAACATCACCCTTGGATTAAAGCTTTCACATTCTTTTGTTCGTATTAACCTAACTTCTTTGTTTTTAGGTATAAGTCAAAGAAGTAAAAATGTAAATGAACAGAGAGATTAGAGAAAGTTAAAACCTTTGGGCTCTGACCCTTGGCAAGATCGTTAAACAGAGCACTATTCTTCCTGCAAAAAATATGAATATGAGACTTCGTTATTATTCAGTATCAAGCTTAAAATACAGAGAATGTTCTGTTTTTGCATATACTATTTGGATTTCATTTAATCCCCTATTTAATATAAGTACACAATCCGACTAATTAATTAGGATTTTGAGCACCTTTTAGTAACTTTTTTTAGCACTATCCGATGAATGATGTTGATTAAAAAAAACCTTAATACTAAGGAAATACGAAAAAATAGGTAGATTTATCATTAATTCTTTGCTTTATTAAAAGTACAAAATGGACCATTGATACCATTCCAGCGTTACGAAATTTCTTTATATAACAAAAATAAAGGAATAATAATTTAATTAAATTTTCCTTAAAAAAGGCTAAAAAGTAGAGAATAATTTAATAAATAAATACTCACAAGTATTTCTCAGTTTTGAATTGAGTAAAACCAGACTTGATTCGTTGAACGGCGTCTGAGTTGTCGGAATCTAGCTCCTTCAGCTCCGCCGTCAACGCTTTGATCTTCTCGGCGGCGACGTTCCCAAGATCCGCTTTCTTACTGTGTCAAAAATAAAAAAGTAGAAAATGGTAAAAAAGCTTTTTTCCCCAAGCGAACAACGTAAAGTGGGACCCAGACAGCAGTGATCGACGGCTAGGATCAGTCTTACGCTTGCGAAATCCAAAATGTTGAGTCATGAGAAAAAAAAAACGCGGAAATCAAAAAGAAAACGTAGTTTTTTTGATTCAACGCTAAATTCTTTGCTTTGATGATGGAGTTGATTTTGGAGGAGAAATTATTCAAAAATTAAACACGATGATGATCGATTCGAATATGCCAACACTTTTAATAAAATGATTGTGCTATGAGTCAGAGATAGTGTGAATATGTACCTGAGAAGATCCTTGAGTCCATTAATGGCAGCTTCGTACGAGTCCGTGGCCATTTCGTCTCCTTCCTATTATTTAAAAACATGTATCAGTATTTTTAAATTCGAGAAATCGTTATGAATTTTATGATGTTGAGATCTGATGAGAGGACCTTAGGGATGATGTTATGTTCACAAAAGCAGAGGAGGTTTCTGGAGATTAAAATCGTTATCGCAGAATGTCAAAATGCTTAATGCAGTAAGATGCTCTGTGATGGAATTGGGTATTTATAGACCCAGATCTCTAATATGCCATTTGGTTCCAACTTTGTTTTTTTTCGCGAAAAAAATAGAACTCCACAAAAATAGGAAAGATATTATTATAAAAATACTTTTTGGGACAGTGATTGCGAAAACTATTTAATTTTTTTTGGGGTGAGATTGTGATTTTGTGGGGGAGGATAGGAATAAGTAGGGCTGAGTAAAAATATCTTTATCTGATTTGAAAAGTTTTATTTTAAACTGAATTCAAATCTTACAAATTATTTTATTGGAGTATGTTTAGTCGTATTTGCGGGTATTCGGTAAAATCCGAATCAAATTTGATATCCGTTAGAATATTCAAAAATCCGAAAACACATAATTAGTCATAGAAAAATATCTTAATTCGAGAATTTTACCCGATTTTTTTTATATATAAATATGAGTATTATATGTGTAACATACACAAATCCGATTCAAATGCGAACCGAAAAACTAAAAAAGAAAATTGAATCTGAAATCGATTGAAATCCAAATTTTTTGGATTTTTGTAAAATTTTAAATCTAAAACTCGAACCAACGCGTACCCGACAAGATCTGAATCCAATCCAAAATTTCAAAATTATTTTATCGAATAATAATACATAAATCTGTTGGACCCATACATAAATCTGTTGGATCCAAACCTGAGTCCTATAAATAAGCATCTTTCTCTAGTGCTATGAGATTTATGAAATAAAATAATGAAAATATACAGAATTTATGATTTATATATTTATAATTTAAACATAATTTGTATTTTCCTTGGTACTGATAAAATATTTTACTAAGAGAAAAACTATTTGATTGTTCAAGGAGTAAAAAGATAAGTAATAAGGTAAAAACATTGAGCAGAAACTTTCAACCTCATTTGACTACATAAAGTTCATTCAATTATTTTTTCTCATCGCCTATTCCATCAGGGGTAAAGTTTTTGTGTTAAATAGTAACAAACGCAAAATCATGTTGTTATTGACCACTATTAATGATTTTATTTCCGTGTATCTTTTTCAAATATGCCGGACATTAATGTTGATTTTTGTTTTCCACATAGTCGATTGTGAAACTAAAACTAAGGATACATGTTTCATTGTTACGAACATAGTTATAAATCATGGCCGCATTCATAAATCATAAGCATGTTTAATCTTTCGTAATAATCAATCTCAACTGAGAGCAATCTATTTACACTTTGTTATAGATTTAACAGTACATATTTATCTTAAATTTTGAATTCATCTGTTTAGTTTAAAGATTTGTTGGGTTTCATAATGTTAAACTGGCTTTATAATATGTTTGAAATATTTAAGAAAGAATAACTATGGGTAATTTGGTGAAATTTTGAGAAATATTATAGTAAAATATAATAGAAAACTGAACTATTGACTATAGTAACCAAATCTAGTTGTAGCAAAATAATTTAGCTAATAGGGTGCGAATGGATTAGTTGACCATAAAAATGATCTCGGCTCCAAGTAAACGCAGGAAAAAAAAATGCAAATGGTCAAATTTTTTCTCCTAAAGCAAATGGTTTCCGTCTTATCCGACGGGCCGGTGGCCAATGACCAGAGAAAGATAAGTCAACCAAGGCAAGCCTACACGGTCTTGTTTTAAACAGACTCACCAGTTGGCAATTACGCGTCAGCATTTTTAATTATTATTACTTTTTCGAGATCAATATCGTCACCTGTGTATAATTCGGTGCAAGTATAAACTACTACTCTCACAATCTCACTTTTAAAATAGCTAGAAAAAAATGCTTCAAAAGTTACACTACCCTTTTTTAATAATACCAAATTTTAAGTAATATGACTTAGGTTTTATAATTTGGTGTTTTGAGTACTAGTTTCTTTCATAATCATAAATATGTAATGTAGAATTCATTTTTAATTATTATTGAGATATGTATTGCTTGGACTTACCGGGGATGTCTTAGCGCAGCAGAACATGAAACATTTGCCGAATGTGGGAGCCATTAATTGATGTCTTTCTACTTCCTCTAACGACCTGTCCAGTCGGAAACTACGTATTATATTTTTTTATACATCAAAATCAGTAGAAACCGTCCCATTGTAACTTAATAACTTATATAAATTGACTACATTATTAATTACTCACGTCGTCATTCAATTTGTATATTCCTAGCAGATTTATAATTTTATTATAGTTGGAAGACAAATAATGCGATGGCAGAAGCTCAAACATTAAAAATAGATAGATGATGATCATATCAGGAATGGTTCTCTGACTATTTTAGTTCCATATATAATATTTATACAATAATAATACATATTTGCAAGCTTTTCTTGGCTTAAAATGGTAAAGAAATGCAAGCTGGCTTTTCACTAGAACCGAAGGTCCATTTCTATTTTGCCATGAATAATTCAGATTTTATTCTATTATTAAGTCCTAACCTATTTTGGGGAAACAAATGGCTCACAAATTGTCAACATATCATAAATTCCAACAAAACATAATATACAGTTTTCCAATATAAAACTGAAATGAATTTCCTGTGTTTTCTATATGATGTGGAATTTTTTAATGGATTTGGTTATATCCAAAATAAAAAAAAGTTGTGGTTGATTACTAATTATAAAAATTGAATGAAAAAGACAAACTACGACATATAATACCTTAAGTGTGAGGGATGAAGGAGAAGCACTTGGTAATGCTCTTTCTAGCTCCTGGGGGGAACTCTATGGACGTGAGAACTGTACGAACACGATGGTTTGGATTTGGATGTTTCAAGGAATAATGACGACCGTTCGAGGAATATAGGGGGCTCTGTTTGGGGATAGAGAAAGCGAAACGTTAGTCAAGCAGGGCTTCTTCTTCTTCTTCCATTTTTTTTTGTTTTTTTATTTATTTATTACGTTTATTTAGTAAAAACCACAACCAAAGATAACTTACAGTTATGATATTATGATGAAGCTAAAATAATGCAAAAATAATCTCTTGAGATTTTCTTTCTTATCACATGCTTTCACATTTATTTTAATTTGTTTTGCTATTTATATTTAAAATACTGAAATTTGTTAATATTCTGAAAAATTCAGTACTTTAACCCAAAACATAAATAAATCAAATTGCTATTACATACTATTTTATACCAAATTACCAAGTTTTTTCTAATCAACACTTGTATGGGGCTTGCACCTCTATTCATCTAATGGACCATTACTTAAACCAACTAAAACCAAAGAAAAAATTAGCGACATTGGAAATTTTCACCACAAGTAATCAGTTTATTGGGCTTGATGGGTTTATCGAGAGAAAAGTCGGAGTACAGGCCCATGAGCTGTGGGTAGATCTAACCATGTTTAAGTAGAGTTTGACCTGTTAAAGGCATCTGCCTCTAATAGTATGATGCTTGTTTTACGGCCTAAACTTTTTCATGGGCCTCTTAATATATGATTTTCATACTGTACACTTTAAAAGCTATAGTGTCTACGGATGGTAGAGAAATATTTTGACTTTTTGTTTTTGAGTTAGGTATGTTGGTGTGATGTGTTGTCACTTATCACTACCAATTAATGGAGTGCACTTTAGATCAATTGGCTAGAGCCTAGAGGCACATATATATAAAAAATCATAAATGGATCGGTGAATATTTATCTGCTATCAAAAGCAAATGATACTTTAGATCAAATACTATAAATCAAAAAGATACAAAACGGAGTTGGAAGATTAGTAAGTAAATTATCAATTTTACTTTCAAAAAGAAGGTTAGATATTATATACAAATGGAAAGTTTTGTCGGAAGAACTTAACAATTTGATCATTCAAAAAATAGAAAAAAAAAAGTTTTAAAATCAGTAAGGATGAACATTTCTGGATAAACCATTAACATTAGTGAAGAATCCAACATGTCTATACGGAAGATACGATCTTCGTTTCCCTTCTTCCTTGATCGCTCTATTCCTCATATACAACCTCTCATGAGCTGACTTCGTTTTCATCTTCATCTTCTTCTCCGTCTTCGCTTTCTCTTTCTCTTTCTCCGTTCTCTTCAACTTCGCCGCCGTCGACGCCGACGAAGACGAAGAATACTGTTTCTTGTCACCATCTCCGTTGCTTAGAAACATAAACGCATCTTTTCCATCACTATTACTTCTTAAAACGAGATCTCTAAACTTCCATAGCTTTGAGAATCCCGTTGAATTACTTTTCCGACAAGTCTCCGGCGATGCTTCTTCCACCGTACGACCTGACCATGAACAATACGGTCCCATCGGCTCTGATGATTCTTCTTCTTCCATGAACAGTTTCTTGAGAGGCGAACGTAAAGCTTTCTTGTTTGTAATATCATCATTTTCGTAATCGAATAAAAGATTCCGGTTAAATAAAGGATAAACCGGTCGGATCTGACCGTCTTTAAACGCTTCTTCTGCGGTTATTGGTGAATTCTCTGCGGTTACACTTGCGAATGAGAACTCGTCCCCTTCTTCTTCTTGTCTCTCTTCATCATCATTAGTTTCAGCTTCGGCTTTATTTTGATTCCACCATGACTTCTCTAGATTATGATTATTTCTGTTTTCTTCCTCTGTATAACTCAACTTCAATTTGGAGCCAAGATCGTCGTTTAATTTCCCGTAAAGCTCGGAGAATCTTTCTTTTACGGCGAACTTCGGCGCCGGAGACGAAGGAGAAACAACTTGCATATTTTTACCAATCAGATCTCAAACAAATACACACAAAAAATTTTCTCTCTTTCTTGCTCTGAAGATCTTGAAATCCATAAAAATAGAGGAAGCTTTGCTCTCTTTTATATATGGTTTGATATTTTAGCTTCCCAATCTCAACACCCCTCCTTTTTTTTGTTCCGCTATTTTTTTAAATATTTATTGCTTTTTACGATAAAATTGTAAAACTTAAATATTTGCCAAATATCGTTGTTTATTCGGGTCAAAGTTAACAAGATACATAAATTGGTCAACTACAGATTACAGAAATGAAATGTTATCGGCATCTAACAAAACAAATCCAAATAAGTCAATACAGTAATTTTTTGCGTTGAATGAGTAGTTCCATTCTAGAACAACAACATTAATCGATTCTAGAATAAAAAATATTATTTTTACAAGAAAATAGATTTCCACTTATTTAGAGATTTGGCGTAATAGGCAATTACCTAAATTATCTTTTTATAATACAACTATTTTGAAAATTAACCAGTCTTATAAATTAAGACCTCGAATACAACGTTACGTTCATAGAAATATTCCCCAAAAGAAAAAATGTTTGCATATAAACTAGATATACACACACACACACAAAAAAAAAAAAACCCGCTATACATACAGTATATGACTGGACGAACAAAATATTCATAGTTAAAAAAGACTTTCCACCAATATAATCACACATATTTATGCAAAAAAACACACATACACAAAAATATATTATTTTCCCCTGCTTTTGAACTTCTTTTAAAAATTATTAAAAATATATATTTCACCTATTGACCAGGAAAGCAAATAAAAGATTTTTCTAATGCATTTCTTGTTTCCCCTAATCTTCCGTTGAAGTTAAAGCGCGTGGATGGGAAAAGAACATGAAAAGAAGCTGACGATGGAAGGGCAAAATCGTAATTATGTAAACACTTGTTCGAGAAAAAGGCGGACTTGTTCAATGCCCTGACATGTATTGTGACGTGGAAGGTGGCTTGAGGTCCACGTGTTGACTTTGTCGAAAAATGGAATCTTCGAGAGGCTCACTCACCTTTGGTGAATCTTGACCAATGTGGCTATGGTCACAACGCGATTAGCATACTTCCCCTAATGTCATGGACTCATGGTTAATGGTTTATAAGGTGGCGTTCCCAAACTGATTTAGATATTTTGTAGATACTTATTGGATATTTTGGTAGGCTTAGGATTTTTGGTCCACTGGTTTTGTCGGGTTCGAAGATAGCTGTGTTAACTGTTAATATCTGTAGACCACAGGTCTACAAAAAAACATACATCACTAATAAAAATGAAACTTTAAGAAAGAAAAAAATATCAAGATAGATGAACAGTAACTATATATCGGGTTGCGGAGATATAGATTTATTTATGATCTATGGTTTTGGGATGTGTGTAAACCGCAAATACTACTATTACCAACCGATCAAATTCGCCACGTGTTGGGTTAATTAAGTGTCCACATACACGACCGAACAGACCGACCAAGAGTCACGAGAATGAAGTGGCAAAGTGTTAGGCTGTGCATTGTTTCATTTACGATGGTTGTTGGTTCGTTGGTGACTCACTCTCAGATCTCAATCGTGTACGGTATTTTAGTAGTATTATAATGACATTAAATGCAAAAATAGTATCATAGTGTTTTTTACAATGCTACTATTCGTAGAAAATGAAACGCATTATTGCCGGAGAGGTGTTTGGTAATTGGTAAAAAAGGATATTTCCATGGAAATATGTGATTTTTAACTGGTCGAATAAAAACTGACCCACTCATTTCTATAATTTTAAACCATTTTATTTTACCAATAGATAGGTACAAATTAGCCCTGCCCGTTGATTCCAAAGCGAATTTTTTCAGTTTGCTTCATATTCGGTTTCCCTTCAAAAACCAATCAAAAACTTAAATAATTTTATTCGGTTATCGGCGATTATTTGGTAAACCATATATATATATATATATATATATATATTAAAAACTCTAGATCTAAATACATATTGTGCTTCTCATTTATTTCTGCTTTAGAGAAAATTTACAATTTCCTTCTTCTTCTCTCAATTCTCTTCTTCTCTCAATTCTCTTTTTCTTCTCTCGATTTCCTTATCTTTTCTAAATCTTCTTCTTCTTCTAAATTTTATTCTTCTTCTCCTTCGTCTCTATTCTTCTTCTTCTTCTTCTCCTTCTCCTTCTCCTTCATTTGCTCCGTCTCCGTCTCCGTTCTTCTTCTTCTTCTCCTTCTCCTTCACATGCTCCGTCTCTGGTCTTCTTTCTTTCTTTTCTTCTGCTATGTCTCTGTTCTTCTTCTTCTCCTTCATCTGTTCCGTCTCTTTTCTTCTTTCTTCTTCTTCATCTACTGTTGTTGTTGTTCTTATTCTTTTGCTCCTTTGTTTTTTTGTTTCGTCGTCAACAACAAGCGGCCACCGCTTGACCAAAATAAAAACCTACATCCACCTACCTTTTTATGGGTTTGTTAATGGGTTTATTACATTTTTTGCTTTGGGCTAAGATTTGTCAAATTTTGGTTTTAGATTTTTAAACAAACCGAATAAACCGAAATTTATAATTTTCGGTTCAAATTCGGAGATAATTTTTAACACTTAACCGAACCGAATTCTAATTTCGGTTCAATTCGATAAAAATATTTATAAACCTAAAAAACCAAAAAACCGAAATTCCAAATTGAACTTGACCAATCCGACCGAATGTCCAGGTCTAGTACAAACTAATCTGTTTTGAGCCTCATCGATAATTGAAGTAAATTTTAATTGTATGTACATATCTAGTTTCTCTTCTTTATGGATGAGACGAGAATTTCACATAAATAATCAAGCGAATATGATTACTTAGCAATTAATAAGATTCCTTACTTCATAGAACAAAATACAGTAATTTATAAGTAACGTATGTACTTGTATTCATACAAAAAAGTATTCATTATATAAATTAACGAAATCAAAAAGATAACTATGAGCTCTTAAATCTCCTATATGGAGAAGAATGCTTGTGCCAAAATTTAGAAATGATTATTTCATGATCGAGAATATAGTTTTTTTTTCAACAGATCAAGATAGTTAGAATGTGGACATCTAAGGATATAACGTCAATATCTTCCGAATAAAAACCAAGAATATTAATTACGCGTTTATCGCATTGTGTGGTCCCAAATGATTATACTAAATTGCAAATAACATACAAAATGAATTTCAAAAGTTTGAGTCCATTGATAAAACAAGTTTTGAGTCCCATTGGTGTTGAACCAAAAAAAAAGTCCCATTTTTAGATTAATCATTTTTGTTGGCGTACTAGGTGGTCCATATAGATCTTAATTAAATAGTTTTATATATGGTTCTTACATATCAAGCCATTAAGACTTTCATTTTCTCGAATCGATCTTATATCTTAATGAGATGGTATTAATACATCATATTACGAATTTGACAGCTAACCTTATCCGAAATTAGAATGTCAAATCGAGAGAAGCTGTCCCCACACAAAGTCCATAATCCGACAGATCTTATACAATAATTTGTTTTGTTTGTATTTGGTTGAATTGAAACGATAGATCATTTGATAATCAAAGGGCCAAACCCGCCGCAAAATGCTAACATGTCTTCGAGTATTGTTTAAAGACTCAGTGTCGTTTTAGGCATTTAGTCTGTTATGATGAGAGATTACAAGAAGTTTTCTTTTTAAAGAATTTGACCCTTAATTAATTTAGTTCTTAGTTCTCACAGTCGGTCAATAGTCTAAGGAAATCATTGACTTTCTTTTTTTGTCAACGGAAATCATAGACTGTACATGCTTGATGCTCAAGTATATATTTTTAATTTTTTATACACGCCATTTACAATATTATATGAATCGTTATCTACCTCAGCAACTTCTCTGCGCAGTTGGACATTTGCCCACACAGGTTTTAGAGAGTTAAAAAAAAGCTTGTATTATACAAAAATCTTGTATGATGATAATAGATTTTCCTTTTGATTCACAATTTATGGTTTCTGTAAAGGAATTGGTGATTTAAATTGTTAAAATTTAATTTTAGGTGAGTCTATTTCAACAAAAAGTCAACTCAATCTTGGGGCTCATTGTGGTTGATGATTTTTTATTTTTCTGATTTGAGACAATCTAAATTCATTTTGAGTTTTTAGATATCGATATTCACTATACATATTATCTACACATTCTTCGTGGCTGATCATACGCTTTATCGTGGACTTTGGACACATTCTAGACAAGACAAATGAATGTTTGAACCGGGTTTTAATTGGCTTTTTTTCTAGCTGAACCAAACACAGGCTCGGTATGTCGTTTTGAACATTAAGAAACACGTGATAGAGAGACAAAAAGTTTCTGATAATTGGTAGTGGATGTAAATCCATTTCATGCAATAACGATTCGATAAGACTACATATGTTTGCAAAACATCGAAAGAAGAAAGATTCTTAGCTTCGCAGCTGCCTTAATGACTATGGGAAAAATCTCAAATCACGTTTAGGAACACATATACCAACAGATGTGGAAAGTATGGACAAGAGAGAAAAACGACCATCAGAAATAAACATAATGAGTTTATTGTTGGAGATAAAATAAAAGTGACAAATATTAGTTTGTCTCGTGTTTTGGTAGAGATATGATAAAAGTGACAAATATCTATTTCTGAGAAAAGCTTGTCTCGTGTTTTGGTAGAGATTATTAGTTTGTTGTTTACATGTTTTATTTATAGGCTGGGAACATACTGATTCACTCAAAAGGCGTAGTTAAACTTGGATACTTTGGAGTTTCAGCATGCATGTTTGACAGTGGAGATAAGATGCGTACAAGGAATACATTCGTTGGAACTCCTTGTTGGTTCGTGCTACAACATGTTTTATCAAGTTTCTTATAGGTTTTTGTTATTGGCTGGTTAGTTTTTTTTAGCCAATAATGGAATCTTTTTGGCTCCACAGGATGGCACCTGAGGTTATGCAGCAAGTAGATGGATATGATTTCAAGTATGTATATCTGCATAGCAATCATAGGTTATATTAATGTTTAGAATTTTCCGTTTGACATAATAGAGCGGACATATGGTCTTTTGGCATAACTGCTCTGGAGCTTGCTCATGGTCATGCCCCATTTTCGAAATTTCCACCAATGAAGGTGGGTCCTTACTGTATAAATGCTCACATTCATCATGCTAATTTTTCATTATGGTTGGTTACTTTTTACTTCAATCCTAGTCTGTAGTTTCTTTAACCCGAATGTTCTTGAATTTCTCAAATATTTCAGGTGTTATTAATGACCTTACAAAATGCTCCTCCTCGTCTTGATCATACAAAGGTAAGTAGGATTAAATTGATATACGTACAACATATAAAAAGTAGATTCCATTTAATTCACTTCGAAAAAGAAACTGTATCATGTTCGCAGTCATTTAAAGAGTTAACCGCAGCATGCTTAGTTAAAGATCCAAAAAAGCGTCCAACCTCAGCAAAACTTCTGAAATCATCCTTTCTTCAAACATGCTTGGTCTACAGATTATTTGTCTCGTAAAATTCTTTATGGTCTTACTCCACTTGGTGACCGTTTTAGAAAGCTGAAGGTGTGTTGAAGATTTTCCTTATCTCTTTGAACTTAGAATCTTCATTACTTACCTTTTATATATTAGTATGTGTGATTTAAGCTGTGTAAATTTATCCTATGTTGCCTCTACAGGAGGCAGATGCTGCGTTATTTAAAGACATAGGTGGTGACGAAGAACGGTTATCACAGGTGCTAAGCCATACTACATATATATGTCTAAAATGTCCATCTTTGCGCTCTACCGAATTTAGAATTCTATATTTGCTTTGTTACAGCATGAGTATATGAGAGGAATTAGTGTTTGGAACTTTGATCTTGAAAACTTTAAAGGAGGCAAGCATCAGTTGTAAGTAAGGTAATGCCTTAAGAGTAAATGGTACAAAGGTCAAAGACTTTGCCTTTTAGAAAGTTCAATTTCTTAGAAAAGGAAAATGTTTCGTCCTTTGAAGGCATCTATATCTCTGTGTGCCTATTTCATATTACAGCTAACCTTTTGTCTTATCTTGGTCTGACTTACAGGATATGATTAATGAGAGTAACAGTCAATTAGCCGGTTGGTTACTTCCGTTATTTCATCACAAGTTCCTCCCAACTATCTGGTACTTTACAACATTTCACTTCTCTCTACATTAGTCCCTTGTGAATATCTTAAGTTACATATCTCATTATTTTGCTTGTACAACTTTGAAACAAACATACTGGAGCAGATATCAAGTTGGTATCATTTCTAATGAAAGCAATGCGTGTTATTCGAGCGAAGGAGCTGCAGAGAAGCTCGCTCTTGAAGAGCCAGATCAACTAGAACCATTAGTTGATATAAAGCAAATGAAAAAAGCAGGAAGCGAGCCGGTAATTTTGGACTGCTATGCATATAATGTCTTGCGGTTCTTGAATTTTTTAAACCTTATTTTTTTTTTCAGGAGAAGAAACCTGAAAATGGCTACACAGAAAGTCCTGTGAACAGCGCATCTTGCTCAGCATCTGAAATACTCCCGCTGTTACAGAGTCTCCTGGTTCAGAATGGTATTCAGAGGGTATGTTGTATGTTTCAAACGCATCTCATGGTTCTCTAAATGGTTATTTGGATTTGTGCTATGAAAATTCACAATGTATTTCGTTTTCTTGGCAGGCGAAAGTAATGAGATTAATTAGATTTTTTGATCAAAATGCGGGTAATGTTCTCTTCATCTGTAGCAGATTCTGCTTCTTGTTTCGACTAATAAGTTTGATGATATGGCTTTAATCCCAAAAACCGAAGGAGTATGGCAGGTATGTTATTTCGTCATGTGCTTGATGAACTTCGAAAGCGCTGAATCAGAACTAATACCATGAAAACTCAACAGGTATATCCATCAAGGGAGAAAAATTTGCAATCTCAGGTTCAGTTTTTGGAGCAAAGGTAATGAAAATAATATCTTCACTTTTAAGTTTTGGATTAAGATTTGATTGGAAAGTTAAGATAAGGTGTTTATGAGTTTTCAGTGTTGAGAAGCTTGTAGATGAAGTGCAGAGAAGAAAAGAAGTAAATAGTCAGGTAAAAGAGTTTTTAAAAAGATTGATATTAATCATAAAATATAACTAAAATGTTTATGTATTTGCTTCCGCAGTTAGAGCAACAAATCAGCTCTCTGATGAACCGCAACAGCATTCCTTAAGCTTAGCCACCTCTTTTGTCTCTTCATAGAGGATTATTTTGTGTATTCAATATTTATACATCATAATTGTATAGATTTACTCTATTTAAAAAAAACTCCATTTTCATTCCTCTAATCAAATCAGAAATCAGAAGCAATAGGAGTGACAAAAGCAAGCAATGGGCTATTTACCAAAGTGTATCACTAACGTAAATCAGGTTGATAAACCATATACAGATACAAAAATATTCTATTTTAGTGATTCAATTCAGCAATCTATATCCTATATACTATGTGTAAACGAGTTTCTTCAGTTTTCAAACCTACTCCATTATGCATGCATCAGCTGCTTCTTAACTTTGGCTAATCCGGGTAAGTCGGTCACATCAATTTCTCTGCCAAGAAAACAAAAGTCATTTGTTATTATACAAAAATAAAGAAATTATATTCCTTTCACGAACCTATTAAGGTATATTAGACCTTCCCAAGAAAAGTATAGACCTTGCTCCGTAAGTAAAACATTTAATAGCACTTAATATTATGATATTGACGTAGGAATATGTGTTAATATTTGTCATCTGATTATGAAAATCTTGTTAAAGGAGACCTACCCTTCTCTTTACTCTTTATGCGTTTGATTCTTGAGTATCTTGAAAAGAAGATGGTCGCCAACCACTTCCCTCATCTTCCTAACTAGCTGCTCTCTCCTCAGCTTCCGTTTCTACAAAATATCCAAAAAGATATAAATCACATTCCATAACCAGAGATCTATCACCTAACCATAAAATTACAAGTGAAATAGAAAATTGCATTACCCTAAAATCATCATAACTTGTCAAGATCAAGTTCATTCTTTGAGGATCGAGTGATTTTGAAAGAATAGACATAATAACCGAGAAGCTAACACATGGCGACCTTGCTCTTCCTCCATTAAGACCTGAAAAAAATAATACAAATATTAATTTTAATCTCTAACCATAATTAATAATACAGTCAAAACAAATTTTCTTGGATTTACCTGTGAGGCGAGGAGATCTGAAACTGACGATATAAATCGGAAGGATGTAAGAATTCATGGTAGAGCTCCAAATCACATATTTTCTTGGATTCTCAAGATTATCCACACCAGAATCAAACTGAGTCGAGCTTGGGTTAGATTGCTTAGAACCAGAGATGGTTAACTCCGGTTTACCAAGAATTACACGACATAAGAGAAGATGCTTTATTCCTTCCTCGTCACCTTCACCAACTACAGCCCTGAATAATAAAAGAAATCACTGTTACATAAAAAATAATCTAAATTAAATAACTTCACATAAATCTAAGAAACTTACGCAGCAAGAGAACACCGATGATGAACAAGATGGATTCCAACGCCGTGAGATCTAACGTCATTCTCGAACTTCTCGATCTCACGATTGCTAAATCCATACGAAATGATATTATCGATCTCTTCTTTAGAACCACAATACCAACCACACTTGACGTTAGCGTCTCCGTTGTTCTTCCTTTTCATAGCTTCTGTGAAAACCCTAAACGCAGCGATTTTAGCCTTCGTTGTGATTCTCTCTGTTGAGCTCTTACGCACCGAGACGATCGTTGTGTCGTTGGTGAAAGGGCCTAATCCTGTGAGGAAACAGTTCTTGATGACGTCGTACTCAGTGCTGCCTTCGTTGAGAAGAATCGTTGAGTCTCCGAAGAAGTTTCCGAGCTCAGAATCAGCGTTTTCGGATAAGGAATCGAAGATTTCTCCGCTATCTAAGTTGGTGACGGATTCGTGATCTTCGATTTCTACCTGCGCCGCCATCATCGTACAGAAAGAGAGAAAGAGAAGACGGTTTCTTGGGGAAATGGGAAAGTGAAGAAAGGTTTGGTTCAATGGCGGTTTAGGGCGCAACAGACGGTTATAGGTGAGAGAGAGTGTGGACGTACGTTTTAAGCAAAAACTTGGACAACAAGTATCTTATTCCCACTTATTTCTTCTTTTTAAATGACTATTTTACCCTTTTGTCTATACATAGAAAGACCAACGATATTTCATCAAATGATTTTTCAACAATTTATAATGAAATCCATGTGATTATGGCTTTGTGCTTAAGCTACCAGTCAATTACATTGTCCTAAATATATGGGCGGGGGTAACTAAATTTTTAAAAGTTGGGTATTAAAACTTTTAACAGCATTAGTTAAATGAAATACATGCGAATACAAAATATATGCGTGTCATTCGACATTAAAATAAAATTAAAAAATGCGTGTTCATATTTTCAATGTCGGTTACAGCATATCACAATTAGGGGTGGGCAATCGAGTATCGGGTTCGGGTTCGGGTAAAACCCTATCGGATTCGGATATTCGGGTATAGAAAGTTTATATCCAATGGAATAATTTTTCGGGTTCGGGTAAAAAGTTTCGGGTTCGGATCGGGTTCGAGTACAAGACTTGATACCCGGAAAAAATCCAAAAAATTCGGGTATTGATTTGGTTCGGGTTCGGGTTCAGATTTTTTGGGTTTTTCGAGTTTTTTCGTGTTTTTGGATCGGGTTCGGGTCGGGTTTTTTGGGTTTTCGGGTTTTTTTGGGGTTTTTTGGGGTTTTCGGGTTTTTGGGTCGAGTACGGTTCGTATACGGATCGGGTACGAGTCATGTTTTCATGTTTTTCGGGTTTTTTTGGTTTTCGGATCTGATTCTGAGGTTTTTCTGGTTTTTGGGTTTTTTAGATTTTTTGGTTCGCATTCGCCTCGATTTGTGTATATTATACGTAAAAAAATCCACATTTATAGGATCGAGTACTCGAGTTAGGGTATTTTCTTATGGGTAGTTATGTATTTTTTTATGGGTAATTATGTATTTCGGGTGCGCTTTTGGGTTTCGGGTTTTCGGGTTCGGAACGGGTTCGGGTTCAGGTTTTCGGGTTTAGAGATCTCGTACCCAATAGAATAATTTGGTCGGGTACAGAACGGGTTCAGATGCGTCTTATCAGTTCGGGTTCGGTTCGGATATGCGGATACGGGTTTTTTGTCCAGCCCTAATCACAATCAAGTATACCCATTCTCTTCTAATTTTTTTTCCAAAAATGAACAGAAAAGTATTTGTATTTTAAAAGATAATTTATGAATTTGAATTGTAGAAAAATCTTCCACTAATATTCCTCCACAACACAGAACTCTGAACTTTTTATGATTATTTAATTAAATAAATGTAAAAAAAAATATTGAAGAACAACTATAAATTGTTTTTGAAAGTACGTAATTTCTATCCAAAAAAATATTGATATAAAAAGTTTAAAATAACCGGAGTTTTTTTTAAGCTTACTGGTATATACTATAACATCGATATCGTGTAATAATCCGAATTCCATTTCAATAGTGTGCTGCATACATGATTGTCTCAAACTAATTTGAGTGTCATGTGCAACTCTTTATCAAATATTTCTGTTAATTTTTTACAGAAAAGTAATTGTACAGTTCTTTTAAAACCACAATTATTTTAAAATCATATTACGACAAAAATAAAAGGAACCGTAACCAAAAACAAAACAAAAAAGATATAAAAAGAGATATGTTTAGTTCTCTATCTAGAAAATATCGAGAGGCCCAACAGGTTTCGGGTTTAAAAGTCTAGTGTAATACTACCTTTAATCTTAAAAGTTTTGGGCTTTAAAAGTTTGTTGTTAATCCAACGTGGCAGAATTCAAAGCGGGTCGGCTTGAAGAAGAAGAGACAAGTCAATGATTAAAAAAGAATCTATAAATTTTGCGCGGTAACCCGGGTAAGAAGGAGAAATACTCCAAAGTGAAAGGGCCAAAAAAGAAATAAACAAATAATATAATAGAAAGAGCGGCAATTTAATTTTGGATCAAACGGCACACGACGTGCCTCCAACTCTCAATTCATCACTAAAAATTCAAATTTACCAAAATAAAGATCATGGCGACCTCTTTTACTCATTCCTTGCAATTTTATTATTTTCCTGGAAAAAAAACAGAGAGAGAGAGAGAGAGGTCCTCCATTAACGTGTGACATTGTCAATTTTATGATTCGCGTAATGGCACGCATTTCTCCTCTCTCCAGCTTCATAAACCCTAATTTTTCTGATTAGAAAATTCTTTTGTTTATTAGTTGTTTCCAGTTGCAGAAACGGATAATAATTATTTTGTTTGCTTCTCGTTTATTCAATTGTTTGTGGAAGTTGTTTTAATCAATTGATGAACTCTGCTTCTATGGAGTGATTTTGATTTTTCTTTCAGAGATTTTTTGGGTTTTAGAGATTTGAGTATTGTTTCTGAAACAATTCAAACGAAGCAAAAATAGAAGGGAATAATAAGAAGAAGGAGGAGGAGAAGAAAATGTCGGATTCGCCGACTTCTTCGCCACCAGCACCACCTGCAGATTCTGCTCCTCCCCCGGATAACTCTACCGGCGAATCTGCTCCTCCACCAGTTGATTCAGCACCACCTCCTAGCCCGCCGGTTGATTCATCTCCGCCGCCAGCTGATTCATCTCCTCCACTCCCTGCTGATTCATCTCCTCCGCTACCGGCTGATTCATCTCCCCCGCCCGCTGATTCATCTCCTCCGCCCGCTGATTCATCTCCTCCGCCCGCTGATTCATCTCCTCCGCCCGCTGATTCATCGCCTCCGCCCGCTGATTCATCGCCTCCGCCTCCGCCTCCGGATGTATCTCCACCTCCTCCGGATGCTCCGCCACCAGAGATCATCGTATCCTCTCCACCTCCACCGGAAAACAATTCACCACCACCGGAGTCCACCAACTCCCCTCCTCCTCCGGAAGTGTTTGAATCACCACCGCCACCGCCAAATGAAAACAATAGCCCTCCTGCTCCTCCGACACCAGAACAATTACCTCCTCCAGCATCTTCACCACAAGCAGGACCCAAAAAGCCAAAAAAATCACCACCAGGACCTACAAAATCTCCATCAGCACCCACCAAGTCTCCTCCAAACGCGCAGCGTAACACTTCTCACGCATTACCACCCAAATCAACCGCTGCAGGTGGACCGCTCAACTCGCCAGCTCGTGGAGTTCCCAGTGTAGGCGGAAACTCCGTCTCGCCCCCTCCAAGTACCGGTGGCTATCAAGGGAAGACTATGGCCGGTATGGCAGTAGCCGGTTTCGCAATCGTTGCCTTGATGGCTGTTGTATTCTTAGTCAGAAGAAAGAAAAAGAGAAACGTTGATGCTTATAGTGACTCACACTATTTACCTCCTTCAAACTTCTCAATCAAATCAGGTTAAAATCGTGCTCTCTCTTTCATCTTCTTGTTCGTTTTCAAGACTCAAATATTTAAGCTTTTTTTGGTTTTCTAACATAGATGGATTTTTATACGGTCAAAACCCTTCAAAAGGATACTCTGGTCCTGGTGGTTCAATGTACAATACACAACAACAAGGCAATACAGGAAACAGTTTTGGTAGCCAAAGAGGTGGTTATACACAATCAGGGAGCACACCTGATTCAGCTGTGATGGGTAGTGGTCAAACGCATTTCTTATATGAAGATTTAATGGACATAACTGATGGATTTGCTAAGCATAACATACTTGGAGAAGGAGGGTTTGGGTGTGTCTACAAAGGTAAATTACATGACGGCAAAATGGTTGCTGTGAAGCAGCTTAAGGTTGGTAGTGGACAAGGTGATCGTGAGTTTAAAGCTGAGGTTGAGATCATTAGTCGTGTTCATCATCGTCATTTGGTTTCTTTGGTTGGTTATTGTATTTCGGATCAACAGAGATTGCTTATTTATGAGTATGTTCCTAACCAAACCTTGGAGCATCATTTGCATGGTGAGGGTCTTTTACCACTTTCCTTGTCACACAAGATTTTCTTGTCATGTTTTTTTTTTAAAACTTATATCGCTTCTGTTCTTGATAGGGAAGGGAATGCCAGTACTAGAATGGTCTAGGAGAGTTAGAATCGCTATTGGTTCTGCCAAAGGTTTGGCGTATTTGCATGAAGACTGTAAGTACTTATTGCGATGTTTTTGCATTTTCAAAATTCAGAGAGAAGCTGAATCAAAGGGACTATATTTATGTATGTTTTGTTTTGCAGGTCACCCAAAAATCATTCACAGGGACATAAAATCCGCAAACATCCTGCTGGATGATGATTTCGAAGCTCAGGCAATAAAGAAACACAGAACACCTTCTCTTTTTAGAGCTCTGGCTCTGTTTTTAGTTGATGAGATTTTTACTTGTTCTTAATTTTCTGTTTTTTTTTTGGTGTTTAGGTTGCTGACTTCGGACTTGCCAAACTCAATGATTCAACACAAACCCATGTATCAACTCGTGTTATGGGAACCTTTGGGTAAGATTTGATCACAGACTCTACTCCAATAGTGAACATAGTCATAGTATTTCCATTTGATAATGAAAGGTTAAAAGGTATAGTTAAACGGTTTTATTGGCAAATATAAATTGTTGAAAAATGCATAAGCCTCTATGTTATTGGCTTTTTGTTTTCAGGTATCTCGCACCAGAATATGCACAAAGTGGAAAGCTAACTGATAGATCAGATGTGTTCTCATTTGGGGTTGTTCTCTTAGAGCTTATAACTGGACGCAAACCAGTTGACCAATACCAGCCTCTAGGAGAAGAGAGTTTAGTTGAATGGGTAAATACTAATCTGCAAACATTCTTCAGTTACAATTTATATATGGTTGGCTCTAGTTACCTAAAGATATTATCCATAAACTATACAGGCTCGCCCACTGCTTCACCATGCCATTGAGACCGGTGATTTCAGCGAACTAGTTGATAGACGGCTCGAAAAGCATTACGTGGAGAATGAAGTTTTCAGAATGATTGAAACAGCTGCTGCTTGTGTTAGGCATTCAGGTCCAAAACGTCCACGCATGGTTCAGGTAACTTTCTTGTAACATTATCTCCAAATAGACAATATAAAGAAGCTTTATATGCCTATTCAACTATGACTAATCAAATCTCATATATATAGCATCAAATAACAATTTGAAAACTTTTGTCAAAACAAAACTTGTTTGGAATAAGGTTGTGAGAGCACTCGACAGTGAAGGAGACATGGGAGATATCAGCAACGGAATAAAAGTGGGACATACCAATACTTATGACTCTGGTCAGTGTAACGACGACATCATGAAGTTCAGGAAAATGGCGTTTGGTTTTGATGACAGCTCAGAATCTGGGATGCACAGTGGAGACTACTCTATCCAAAGCTCCCGGAAAGGATCTAACGGAGCCTCCTCTGAGTTCATGAGGAATGAATCTGAGAACCGTAACTTCAATAACAGGCGGTTCTGATTCAAAAAAAAATAGGTCAAGTTATAACCTCTTCTCTTTGGGTCTTTTCCTTATTATCATCCCTCATGCTTGAGCTTCTCTGTACAGCATTAATGCTCTCTTTGTATTTTTTTTTTTGTGTGAGATACGTTTCTTGCTAGCTACTTCTAGTTTTTGCTCCATAAAATGGCCATTTGCCTCAAAAGACTTGTTATAGGTGAGAACAGAAAAAAGCAACACAAAAAGAAAAATAACTCATTAAAGTTGTGAAAGAGTGATTTGAATCTTGTTTGCTTTTTGTTTGTTTCTCAATGTTGAGTTTCTGATTTTTGTTGAGTGTGTGATACTAATGAATAACTCCAAATTTTTTACAGATTGAGCTTATAATTGTTACTTATCATTTTTTTTCTTTTTTTTTTTTGCTTTCATATATAATTTGACCCATATGAAACAAAACTAAACAACCCCAATTAAAGAAGAACGACAAAAAAAGAAACACAAACAAGAAAACGAATAAAGTAAACGTGTCTCTTGTTTTATTAGGATCAGTGTCCTGACCGGAGCTTGTAGTCGGAACCACCGTGTCTAAAGTCCCTTACATTTTCCGGTAACTTAACCCGTACTCCATGTTTAATATATAACCGGAGGTGGTCTTTTCCCCCCTCCTACTCCGCCTCCTCCTCCTCCTCCTCCTCCGCCTCGTCCACCACCTCCTCCTCCTCCGCCTCGTCCACCACCTCCTCCTTTCTTGTTATCAAACCCATACTCAATGTCCCCTCCGTTTCGGCCAGAAGGTTTGCCTATTGGACCAGGCCGCTTCAGATCAAACCCAAACTCCAAATCACCTCTCTCTCTCGGTTCACGCTCCACAGGTCTGATCTCACGGCTCTTCTTAGACGATGGCTTCTCATTCTTTG
The DNA here is from genome assembly GCA_963922655.1 of Cardamine chenopodiifolia. Taxonomy (NCBI): domain Eukaryota; kingdom Viridiplantae; phylum Streptophyta; class Magnoliopsida; order Brassicales; family Brassicaceae; genus Cardamine; species Cardamine chenopodiifolia. The sequence continues at coordinate 16,864,455 of OZ000484.1, forward strand.
AACTTTTGTTGTTGTTTTTCTTGTTGTGTTGCTTGCCACCGCGGTTGCATAGCCTTCCAAAAACGCAAGCCAGTGCTGCCAAGATAATGATTGCTGCTAAAACTATGAATACTGTACCAAACGAGCCCCTTGAACCAGAGGATGAAGGCAAAGAAGAAGATGATGAAGAAGAAGAAGATGGATACACCACAAGAGGTTGTTGATGATACTCTTGTGGTTGTTGATACTCTTGTGGTTGATCTCCCATTTTTATTTACTACTTGTGGTTTTGTTTTTTGATTGTGATTTCGGAGAGATATGCTTTGGGAGCACTGTGATGTTGAAGAGTGCTTCAAATTATGCCAAGTCCATCTGAAGTGAGGACAAAGTATTAATAGTGCTAACACGCCTCTGAATGATCATACTCTGTAAATAAAGTTTATGCTAGACATAGGCTTTTTTTTTGAAATAAAGTTACATCTTGCTTTCCTATGTGGAAATTATCAGTTTATTTATTTTGTTTTCTTTAATAAAAAAAAAGTAATATGGGTTTGTTTGTTTTTGTTTGTTATCAATAATGTGGAGTTTGTTTAAGAGACGCACTTTAGAACAGTTTCTGATTGCTTTGTAAGAAGAGAAAGTGGGATTTTGGTTAAGTATTTTGAGATGAGACATTGTTTCCAAGAAAGATGAATTAAAGATTTGATGAGTGGGGGGATGCTTTACCAATCATTGACTCTACTCTTTACTCTTTAGTTGCCCATTTCCCATTAATTTATACACTTTTGTCTCTACTCTTTAGTCTTCAATTTTCAATTCCGTAGTGCCTGAATGTATCTTGTGTATTCCAATTGTTATAAAGTTGAGCTAAATATGAGGAGAACATAATGATGGATCGATCCACTAATTTTGCATAAAAATACTTATACACAATCAAATCTTCTCTAGTGTTGTGTTAACCCTTCTTGAGAGTTTCTTTTAAGCGGATTTATTTACTTTAATCTCGTAGGTTTAGTCTTTTAGAGTGGGGTTCACAAGAGTGAAGGGAATGGGAATGTATTCAACATAGGGATTAGTGTAAATATTTGTTTTTCTCTTTTCTTTTTCATATTTCTTTCAAACTTTTTGTCTCCTTGAATGTCTTTTTCATCCTCAGAATATGTTGAAGTGTTCACAATGAGACAATGTTAACTTCTTTTCAATTACAATGCCCTAATGGGGATACCTTTAGATTTTGAATCTTGATTCTTTATTTTCTTTTCTTTTTCACGAAGAAACAAAAAGATTCCTTGCATAAGCATAAGTCCTTCCAATCGCTGGAGGAATCTAAAAAATCACAAAACGTTTGTTAAACATTGCATAACTAAATCTTAAAGTTAAAAAAAGATACGTCCGTTGTTAAGACAGAAATTGATTTATCGATTACAATAAATTAAATATGTCCATTATCAAGAAAACAAAAATTAATGCATGATTGCTTATGTATTTTATCCCACTTTCCCTTTTTCTAATATGAGTGCTCTGAAACCGGTTTAGCTGGATCGGTTCCGTGTAAGCGCTGATCATAATGGCCCGGTTCGGCAACTGGAGTTGCTCCAATTTTCCACAAACAGTGACATTTTTAATAGCTTTTTGTTTTGTTTTGTGTTTGTTTTGGATGAGATGAAAAAAACAGGCTCTTTCATTTACCGCGCATGCATAATACTATAATTATGTTAGTTAGATTGGTTACAATCTCTTATTGTGGCTGACCTAATAACTTTTTGTACCATTTGTTTTGAGGGTAGACAAAAAGTTTCATATCTTAAAACCATAATTTCATCAGCTCAAAAAGGACAACATATTTATGAATTTCTTCACGCCGTTGATACTCATGAACTTGATGAACACTCTTCCATTTCCACCATATTTTCTTTCACTCAGTATAATCTTTTAGAATCATAATAACTTCTTGGAAAAATTAAACCAAGAATTTGGTCCACATTAATAAAAAGATTTTTAAAATGAGTCATCATTAGTGATGACGTTTTCCTAGCGGGCTAAAAAACGGCACGCAGTTCACGAAATACAGTGACGAGCATTTCAACGTTAGCTTCTTCTCTTTTTCCGCGCTAAGTCCAGCTAAAAAACGACACGTGGAAATAGTGTTCCTCAATGGTCTCTTTCGTCTGCTACACAAAAAAAGCCACTCTAGAATCCGTCGCGATTCAAAGCCCTTTGATAATTTCGTCTTCTTCTTCCATGGAATAACGTGTTTAGGCGTGTATCACATGGTGCTTTGTGTGACACAAAAACAACAAAAAGCTTCCACTCGATTTGACCCTTGGAAAAATTTGTCATTTAGACTTTGTCGATCGCTGTTGCAAGATCTGGTCTGTGTCCTCGATTTCGGTGAGAATTGTCGGGAAAAAAAGGCTCTTCTCTCGCTTTAATGCTTGCGAAATTGATTCTCTGATTGTGATTTTACAGAAATTTCAGGTGCTTTTTTCTGGGTTGTGTTCTTTGTTGGTAAAAGCTTTAAGCTTTCAATTAGTTAAGAAACTCTTAAAAATCTTAACTTTGGCGGCTTTACTTTAATTGCGTAATTAACCAATTTATCCTCATTAATTCTGGTTTTGATGTATAATGTATCTGTGAAGCTTTGTAATTAAGAGATTCTTAATTCTTGATTAATGTCTATGGTCTCAAGACGATGTTCAATTCTTTGTTAATGTATATACCCATTTCAATTCATTTCTAACTTTTTGATACATTTTTTTCTTGTTCTGGCTCAATTGGCTTGAGCTCTTGTTCAGTGTTGTTGTTTCTGATTAAAGACATGAGCTTTTGATTGTTGATTTGCTTTATACGCTGTGAAGGACATAAATGGGCAATCCCGGTTCAGACACCAAGAGAAACAAGAGGAATGTGGTCTCAAGTGTGTTTGATCCTGCACTCTCTCGATTCGTTGGATTCTCTCAGAAACTCCATACCTGTGTTAAGGTCAAGCTCTGATTCCACACATGCTTTTAAATTTTCAATGCCTCTTATCTTTAGAAGAGCTAAAAAATGATGCATTTTACTCTCTTTGTCACAGTCCCAGTTGAAGAATTTGAAAGCTGAGAAGAATAGGATTGGTTCTTCATGGAGGCAAGACAAAGAAAGCTCACCCAGCTCCATACAAATTGATTTGGAGAAACAGTTAGATAGTTGGAGAGAAAACGCTTCGTGGACCGATCAGGTCCCAGTCATTAAGGTGAGCAAGAGACTTCGCTCCACCAAATGGTCTTTATCTGAGCCAGTGAGAATCTTGTTATATGACAGATTAAAACCAAGATTCTTGGCAGGTGAGTATTCCAAAAGGATCGCTCTGCAATCTTAAAGCGGAGGTGAACGTTGGTTTACCTCCTGATGCAGTCTATAACATTGTGATTGACCCTGACAACAGAAGAGTTTTCAAGAATATCAAGGTACGTTTTATATATATCTTGTTCTCTGTGAAAGTTAAGTTCCCAGATTTATTGGTCTCAAAAATTCATAGGAGGTTTTGTCGCGGAAAGTATTGGTAGATGAAGGGTTAAGGCAAGTGGTGGAAGTAGAACAAGCAGCTTTGTGGAAATTTCTCTGGTGGTCAGGAACTATCTCGGTCCATGTCTTGGTGGAACAGAACCGGGCAGATCACTCTGTAAGACCTCTCAGATTGTAAAGTCTTTTTCTTAAATGGTTCAGTGAAAGGGAAATGTGTGTTGCAGATGAGATTCAAGCAAGTGAAGAGTGGGTTTATGAAAAGATTTGAAGGAAGCTGGCAGGTTAAGCCTTTGTTTGTCGACGAGCATTTGTGCGATCGTTTGAAACCAAAAACGCTAGAAGAGTATAACCGATGTTCTGGTGGTAAAGGGAGAATCGGATCAAAGGTGACACTAGACCAGCTAATACAGCCGGCGATTGTTCCACCTCCGCCTATTTCTTGGTATCTCAGAGGGATCACGGCCAAGACGACAGAGATGCTCGTCTACGACTTGTTGGCTGAGACCGCCAGGATCCGTGCTGCTGGAGAAGTGGAGGTTGGTCATTCGCCGAATGAGCAGCAACGGAGTGGGACATCGGGGGATATAAAGGAAAGATGGGCTACACATAGAAGAACATCAAGGAGGCGGCGCTAGGATTTGTGTTAAGTTACAGTTCATGATTTTGGGATCACTCAACAATATATGAACATAATATGATGTTGGTTGTTATAAGATTCAGCTTGGCTTGAGCATCTAGATGATTGACATATATATGTGGACATCCAGTTCTTGTCGATGAAGTTCACAGCCATGATTCATGACTAATATCGATATTTCAAATTTGCGACATTTCTAATGGCCAAAAGAAAGAAAAAAAACTATGTGGTAAAAGAGATGTAGAAATGAGAAATGCAAACACAAAAGACAGCAAAATATTCAATCATTAATCCAAAGTATAATACACGAAAACTATTTAAAAAGGGTTCTTCTAGTAAGTTTTAGGTACAAGATATCTACTTGCACAATCAGAACATTCACATACCCAATAGCAAAAAGGTTCACAAAATATTTATATAATCTCTCTTGCATCCAGGGACAGAGAGATCCCAACACAGCAGACAGAATAATCTCGATGTAACACAATTCTCCCTCATCATGCCTGCATAAGGAAAACAAATAAGCCTCGCAGAACGAATAATAGAAACCAATTTATGTTAGATTGTGTGTTTTGAAACTTATGTTACCTTGCCAGCGATGTTGTTGGAGAGCCACTCCAGACCTTCGTACAGCCCTTCACCTGAAGTGGCACATGTGCTCTGAATGTACCTGTAGAATGCAAAAAACACATTACAAATATAGAACAAATGAAAGGTTTTGAGTTTAGAAACTTGTTGGGATGTGTATTTACCAATGACGCTGACGGAGGGAGTGAAGGCCAAGCTTATCTGTGATTTCAGCAGCATTCATCGCATTTGGAAGATCTTGCTTGTTGGCAAACACAAGCAACACAGCATCACGCAGCTCGTCCTGCCAAAGAAAACCGGTAAAAGAGTAGGTAAGTATAGGATCTTCAATGATCACTTTTTTCTATAACACTAGATCTGGACCTCATTGAGCATCCTGTGAAGTTCATCTCTAGCCTCAACAACTCTATCTCTGTCATTGCTATCCACAACAAAGATAAGACCTTGAGTGTTCTGAAAGTAGTGCCTCCACAAGGGACGGATCTGAAAAGAAGCCAAAATAGTCGGTTTATTTCGTTAAAAAGTTCCTTCATCAACACAATAAGTAGCAGAGAGACTCCATTACCTTATCCTGACCCCCGACATCCCACATGGTGAAACTGATGTTCTTGTATTCCACAGTTTCCACATTGAAACCTGTTGACAGTTTTCAGTTTATCACTAACCGATTCCTAGAGATTGTACTCATCACAAATTATAAGAAATCAGTATAATGGTGAGAAGCTTTACCAATAGTGGGGATGGTGGTGACAATCTCACCGAGCTTGAGCTTGTACAAAATAGTTGTCTTACCAGCAGCATCAAGACCCACCATCAGAATTCGCATCTCCTTTTTGGCAAAAAGCTGGCTAAACAGCTTAGCAAAACTCAAACCCATTTTGCTTTAACTGCACAAACACAACAAAGTAGTCATTTCAAAAACCTCATACACAATCTATATTATTCGATTTCAATCTAATTCCTAACAGAAACAACTCTAAATTATGCATCTATATTGCAGATTCAATTCTTATATTCTCTAAGAATCTGATCAATACATAAACTTAACAAGATCAAGCAGATCCAAACAGACATTGAAACACTAAGAATTTATGATTTCTCTGAATAGATTCGTCAACAACTCAGAAGCTATCAAAAACAATTACAACGAGAAAAAAATAGAAAGCGAATAGAAAATTCAACAGATCCACACTATCTTAGAGGCTGAACAACATCAGATCGTATCAGAATCATCGATATATACATATTTTTAGAAATCCAAACGCATTACAAGAGATGAGTAACATCAACCTCAACGAAACCAATCTCAGCGATCAAAATTCATAAGAAACGCGAAATGCATTCGAAGAACACAATGGAGACAATGAGTCCGCAGGAAATCACATACAGATCTACGTAAATAACGAATTGAGAATGCGTGAGTACCTACGAAGAAAGACACCGAGAGATCTGAGAGAGAGAGAGGCCGCGAAGAAACGAAGAGAAGAATTTGAAAGAGAGAGAAGCTTAAGAGAAACGCGATGACGCCGAAATGAAGGTGGAGGGAAGGAATTTTTATGAGGAGAGAAGCTTGTACGTCGCTTTTCATGCCAATTAACGAAATTAAACGATTAGAGTTTTACGGAAATACCCCTTTTGAATCTTCCATGACTGAGCGCAGGTATTTGTCCAGGTCCCCAAGGCCTCTGCTAGCAAGCCAATTAAAATATGACACGTGGACAGTTGCTCATTCCTTAATTGCTCCTGTGAAAATATGTTTTTGTTGATGCCGTCTGACCAGTAATAAAGTGCCATGTCATTTATCAATGTATGTACAAATTTCAGTAGTTATTATTTTAATATTTATTTATATCATATGATTACATATTTACATCATTAAATATATAAGATGATTATGTTCCTGTACATTATCTCTGTTATGTGAACCGCCGATGTCTGCAAAAGAATTAAGAAAAAGAAAGATTAATTTCTTTCTTGAGGTTTCTTGCACACATCTTGATGAGTTAATGGTTCAGTGAAGAAACCTGGTTTTGAAAAGTTAATGGCCAGTCGCAATAGAATTGATCGATAATAATCGGATTTGCAACGTCTTGCATCTCTACGTTCTCGAAACGTACACCCTTTACGTAACCATTACCACCTTATTATACAACACATATAAACTTTAAGCACAAGGTTTCTTCTTTTTCACTTCTTTGCTTTACTCTAAAACCTCTACATAGAGTTTCCTGGTCAACAATATTTGGTCCCAATGAAATCTAAGAAAGAAGGACGCAGAAAGCTCAAGATGTTTAGATATGCCATAGTTTGGGAAAACCAAAAAAAAAACAAACATTAAGTTGTTGTTCCATGTAATAAATAACAAAATATATAAAGTACATTTCGTTGGCCTAGGAACAGAGTGGAAGGTAGTAATCTAATTAGGAATCCTGAATAGGAACAAGCGGCATTTTGCCTCCGTAGATGTCTAAAAGTTGGCTTTCTTCTATGTCTTCGAGCAGAGTGGAAGTGAGTTTCTTGTTCTCCACGAAAACAATCTGCCCAAAATTAACAATCAAATACTCCACCACAGTGTCGAGTATAGAGTTGTTGTAAATAGCAAATTACCTTTTGCTTGGTGTTGCTGTCGACAAACGGTTGAATCATCTTCCGTACTTTCATGAAAAGGTAAGGTGCATGAACTACATAGATTTTCCCTAGTCTCCCTGGGTAACAATCCTACCACAACAATAAAAAAAAGCTTTTATTAATAGAACAGCTATCTTAATGGTACTTTTTGAGAGTTTAATTTAGCAAAAATGTGTTTACCAATTACCATTTAGTCTTAATTGGATGTTACATTAGCTATATATAAACCTAAAATATAAAATAGCTCCAAAACAAATCCTCGTTTAATCTCCAATTAATTGATTAATCGCAAGACCCACCTCGACTACCCGACTAGCGCCTAATGATAGTTTGAACATGGGCATATGAAGTTATTATTACCTGCAAAATGGAGAGAGCAGCAAGGTAGCCACGGATGTCACTATGAGTATATCCCCAGCCTTGGAGATCTCCAATAACTACAAATTTTTCTTCACCTCTCGGCATTCTAAGATGATATAAAAGTGCATCAGAGCATATATAATTGGTTTTGAACCAATTAATATTTCAAGTAAAGGATGCGAACCTTGCACATATCTTCTCGAGCGTGTAGACTACAAAACCTGCGACCAAAACAAAGTTGAGGTTGGGATCTAAAAACTAAAAAGATATGGATACAAAGGAGTATGTAGAGTGACTCACGTTTGAACTCTTCAGGGTTGCCTTTGGAAGGGTTATGCCTGTTCCCAAAGGCAACAACAATGGGTCGACCCATCTTGTCATGACCTTGCATACAGACCTTCTTATGTGACAAGTCGTTTGCAATCTCTGATTCTGATATGTGCCCCTTTGGGAGATAGCTTCTTTTCCAAGTTAGGTACTTTAGAAACAGCTTTGAACCCTTTTCAGTGTCGAGGCCACTCGCTCGTAGAAACCGCCTTATCATCAGGTCATCTACCTCCTAAAAATGACCCAATTCAAGTTGTGACAACATCATTAGGCAATCAAGATCTCACAAAATGTCAAGGGTCTTGTACATAATCGTTCAAAAAATCGATACTGACCTTAGTTAAGGGATCTTGTGTGTCTCAAAGAGTTCTCAGGATCCCGACTTTGCTCCTCTCGAGGTCATCTTTGATCAACGGCTCATTCTCATACTCAGCTTCTGCTGCTTCCTTGTTGTTCTCCTTCTCCATTCCGTTTCTCCAGTGAGCACCGACCAGTTCTCAAAATTCGTGAGAAAGAGAAAGAGGTTGGATCGATCATAAATGAAGGCAGCCGAGGGAATTATCATCATTCATTACAGTTTGACTTGTCCCGTCTTCAATGCATGACCCTGCCAACTAACATATTTAAAGAACTAAGGCAAATTATGTAATCTCTTTTAAATTACAATATCTGAAAACTTAAAAAATCACAATATTGAGTTAGAATCTGACACAAAATCTATAGTTGAAACAAAGAGTTACGTTTATCAAAATTCTAAAAAATACTAGGTAACAGTTAAGTAGCAGATAAACGTATACACAGCACATTAAAGTACCAAATACCCATGAAAACATACAAAAAATGGTAGAAAGACAAAGAATTTGAAAATATACAAAATTAAGTTGATACACATATATAATGGAACGAGTACAAACAAAATGAATTAATTATGAATGCATAGAAAAGTTATGAAGTTCAAATCACCATCTAAAATTAAAATCCACCATTATTGAACTTTCTACTAGTCAATGACACTTTGACCAACTCAATACCAAGGTTAATGAAAATGTGTCTTTTTCCACTATAATAGGCACGGCTCTACTTCAATGGCGACACCCACCTACTCTTCCTTCCGAGTTTCCACAATCCGACTCATTTATTGACTAATTCACGAATAGACTTGAACTAGGGGTCCTAGAAAGCACCACTAGAAAACAAGGCTTCTACTTCTTTGCTTTACTCTACACAGAGTTTCCTGGTCAACATATTGGCCCGATAAGATCGGAGAAAGAATAATGATGATGATGAACAAAAAAAGATCTGAGAAAGAAGGACACATAAAGCTCAAGATGTTACATTTAGACATGCCATTGTTTGGGAAAACGAAAAATCAAACATTTAGTTGTTAATTGTTCCATGTAATGTATAACAAACTCTTTTATATAGATTTTTTTTAAGCATAGTTATTTTAGGTAAGCAACTCATGAGAATCTATATTTTGGTTAAATTTTTGCAGTCTTCGGATGCTAATTTGAGGGATTCTTACAGAAAAAAAAAACAAATTTGTGTTCCTTGTGATAGTTTTGCAGAATGGATAGTAGAGACTCCTAAGTAATCTGTTGACTTTTAATATATTATCGAGGACGACAAGTAGACAACATGTCGCCGAGAGAGTTTGATACTGTAAGCCGAAGAGGATATAGGCGAAATCAAGTAAGATAACTGAAGTAGCTCAAGACTCAAGTGTTCAAATATATGATTGGCTAATTAAATTTGATTTATGTTTTTAACTTTCACTGCCTAATAACAAAACGCTTAACTTCAACGCTTAGAAGATATTTTCTATGATTTATGGGTGTCACCTACATGACAGTCTAGACCACTTATAAGGCGATTTAACACCAGCTAATAACAAAACGCTTAACTTCAAAACTTATAAGATAACTTTTACAATATATGGGTGTCACCTAAACTATGCCTAGACCGCTTTTTAGAACACTTGAACATATCAATGTTGGGTAGAGACAAGAGTCTGTCGGTGGAGTGACATAAGCTGATAGTCAGCTAAACTTTCCCGTAGGTCTCGAGGGTGTTTGTATTGGCGTCATAGCGTATCAATGGCGAACACCATAGCGTATCAATGGCGAACACCATAGCTTGAATAAAACTTGGTCTGACCGAATATCGAACATTTCGATGGGTTCCTCGGAGGTCGATCTTATAAATCTTGGCCCAGTCGTCACGATTTTCTTCCATTTTCCAAATCTCCATGATTTTAGGTCGATCTTATAAATCTTGTGGATCCTTGTCAAGGCGAAAGCACATGGATTTAGGGTCGAGAAAGTCTCGTCTTGTAGAGAGAAAGACACGATCTGAAAATCACTAGTGATCCAGTCTAAGAATCCATTGAAGTGAACCTGAGAAGAGAGTTGTAGAACATAGGGACATGGTCTTTGCAGACTTCTCCAGGGGGATACTTTAAGACGGCCATCTTCCACAATTTCGATATTCAAGACCTCAAACTTGAGTTCATTGACTTTAAGACATTTTTCTTCCAAGTTGTAAGGCCATTTGACGACTTTCTACTGCATCGTGGCCTCAATAAATCCAAAAGAGACAAGACACTCATTAGATATGAAAAGTATTAGAGACGGAGGGTCGGGTAATTTCTTAAACTCCTTGTCCACGGGGTCACAAAGATGGATCCCAGTTTGACAAACAAATCATAAGAGCTGGTGGTGAGAACTTAACATTCTGAATCTAGGGCCACCAATTTCCGTGAACTTGTGGACGGGGCCATTGGCCTTGTTGGTCACGAAGAAATTGTAACTTATTTGATTGAACATTCTCCTCAGCTGCTCACGCGTGAATGCCGTGCGACGGAAATCACCTAAACGGCTCCGGTGGACGGCTATGGTAAAAAAGGAATCACGTGAACGGCTATGGTGTAGACGGAGGAAACAAGGATCAGAGAGGAGAGACTTAAATAGCCTTGAAATGGATCGGAATCTTGCTAAGGATTTGCCTGGAGCTCGGGACATGATCTCCATAACAAGCTCAATGGGCAGAGAAACATATCTCATGTTTGTACAAGCTCTTGATTTGGTTTTGGTGCTTAAACGTGTGCCCTTCTCTACTTATAGTCTTGAAAGATAATGTCAAAACATCTAATGGATTTGTTTCTTCATGTTTTACAAGACGTTTTTAATACCAAGTTGCTACATCACTTGTGGTCCATAAGTTGCATAAAAAATCCTAAATTTTCCTCTTCCACTACTACCCTTATGAACGCATATGTTGATCGGAATAACAAACCATCACGTCTCAAAACAAAAATATAAATCATATTAGCAAAATTTGACCTATAAGGCTATAAATCATTCGTCGTTGGGCTTCTTGAAGACATAAGTTGCTCCACATTTTCCACAATAATGCCTATTGAATTGACTCACCATGAACGTACTGGTCCACAACTAACCGAAGGACACTCTTTCCTCAACCTTTGAACCTCTTTACCAGATCCATCAACCTGGTAAAACTGCAAAACCGCGAGCTTCAGTTTCTTATGTTTGCCTATAAGGAAATAATAGATCCCCAAAACGAAAATGGGCTTAGACTTTTGTAAAATTAATGGGCTTATTAGGCCCATAAGGATGGTAAAGCGTGTAACGGGCTACTACTTCTACCTCTCTCCTCTACTTTCTCGACCCTTTCCTTTTCACCGTTCGATTTGATAACTTGATAATCAAATGGCTCCAAATGTAATGCAATTATGACGAATAAAATAATAAACGTGTGGCGTGGCGAGTGAGAATTATTACAAGAACTCAAATCCAAATTTCCCACTAACGAAATATAAAAACATCAGATTCCAAATTCATAATGTCCCTTTTCCAAAACAAAAAGAAAAAAATACAGAGGAGAGATCTCATCTATTTGGTTCACAGAATCTGATACGAACAAGAAGCAAAGTATGTATATCTAATCTTTTTTTCTTTGTCTTTTACTTTGTTATTTTTTTTTGGTTAAGTAAAGAATCTGTCTCTTGCGTTGATCTTCTAGATGCTGAAGTTTATCTCTCCCTCTCGTGATTGTCTCATCATGAGTTTCTTGCCTCTGCTTTTTCTTTTCTCAAACATGAATTTATTACACTCTTGTTAAAAATCAAATTTGGACTTCAAAAAGTTACAAAGATTTGATTATGATGCTGAACAAGAATGTGTTTAACCGAATTGATCTAGCGAGTTTTGTTACAGGTTCAACTGAACATACGTGGCAACCAACAATGTCATCGGAGACTAACATTCCAAGTTATTGGCTAAACTGGAGATTCTTTGTATGTGCAATCTTCATCTTAACGTCTCTGTTTCTATCTTCTTTTCTCATTTGGAAATACGAAGGACCAAGAAAACGCAAGAAACATGTTAATGATCAAAGCTGTGAACTAACAACACTCGATGGAGTTGTTTACGATGATGAAACTTGGAACACTTGTGTGAAAGAGATTCATCCGAATTGGTTATTAGGTTTTCGTGTTTTCGGTTTTGTTGTTCTTCTTGGACTTATCTCTGGTAATGCTATTGCTGATGGAGCTGGTATTTTCATCTTCTACACGCAGTGAGTTTCCATAAAGACTTTTAGTGATTACTTAAGATTATTTTACAATCACTATGTTCTGATGAGTGTTTGATTGGTTTCTTTTCAGATGGACTTTCACATTAGTCACAATTTACTTTGGGGTATGGCTTTTCTTCACCTTATCATGGTACTTCACATGCTTTATCAATCATTACAATCATTTATATATATATATATATATATATATAACATCTACTTGAGATTAGTACATCAGTAACGTGTTATTAGATGTGTTTCTATGTGGAATCTAAGAGTTTAATGCAGCTTGCAGCATTGGTGTCCATATATATATTCAAATCTGGTGATAATGATCAGAACAGAGTTAGTATAGTAGATGAAGAGCAAGGGCCGTATAGACCTCTCGTAAATGGCGAAAACTCGAATGTGTTTAAATCTTCAAATGGACATGATAGAGACACAAGGTCTACACGTCAAATTGCAACTACAATGGGTTACATTCAACAGATTCTTTTTCAAGTAAGTCTTCTTGGTTTTAAGTGTTAACATTTTAAAGTTCTCTGCATAAATTTCTCTGTTTCTGTTTTTTGGATTGTAGACTTGTGCAGGAGCTGTATTGCTTACAGATGGTGTGTTTTGGTTCATTATATACCCTTTTCTCACATCCAAAGATTTCAATCTTGACTTTGTAAGTTCTAACAACGAAATTGTCACAAGTTATAAGGTTGTCTCTGTTTTTATTGACCAAACATTTATACTGCAGTTCATTGTGATTATGCACTCAGTCAATGCTATATTCCTCGTCGGCGAAACTTTCTTGAATTCTCTGGTTAGTTTTTATGTAGTCAACATAAAAACATGATGATGATAACGATGACTATAGTGGTGATGACTATGATTATTATCTCCATGTATTCAGCGGTTCCCATTGTTTAGGATTGCATACTTTGTGGTATGGACTGGCATATTTGTCCTATTCCAATGGATTGTTCATGCTTGTGTCTCCTTCTGGTAATACTCATGATTTACATTATTCTATGGACAGATTATTTTAAATGCTTGGGTATCGAGTTATGTGTATAACAATGTGATATCTGTTTGTGTAGGTGGCCTTACCCATTCTTGGATTTGTCATCACCCTACGCTCCTTTATGGTACTCTACACAAAGTCATCGCCTTTATATTGGTTATGAGAACTTGTGCCTTTAGAATTTAGAGATGAAACTCAAATTCCGGTTATTAGAATGAATCTTGGTCTTGAATGGATTTAGACTACATAGTAACGTTTTAACTGATGTCGCAGGTATGCGGCTGTTGGGTTAATGCACGTACCATGCTTTGGAATCTTTGCTTTGATAGTGAAGTTGAAGTACATGTGGCTTTCAAGATGTTTCTCAGATGGACCACAGTAACAAATATGAAATATCATATATACTCGAAAGGTTATAGAGTCTCTCATGTTCAAAAAGAATTTTACAGACTCATGTACAGGTCAGGCTCTCTCCTGATTTCTGTATCAATTTTTTATTTTTGTTTGTAAATTACATTTAAATTCCTTTTTGAAGGAAGTTATAATTCACTTTAGCTAGTTACCATGTGTTTTTGGAGGAGGCCAAAACAAATAAAACTGTTCATGAATTCATTTTGTCGCATATTATACAATAATAAATTAATAATAGTGTCCTAATATGCTAACAGTACAATAATATTTTTGTTTCAAAAAACTGTCAGATTGGTGTGTGGTGTTTCTTCGTTAAGGACTTTTATAACTAAATGAGTTTATCTCGAATCAACTGGATTATACGCGATAATCTATGTACAGATTTTAGTTTGCCGATTTTCCCATTTGTAGAATGGATTAATTTTTTTTTTTTTAGCTCCATATGTTATTGAGCTTTCATTTTTAGATATTTATTGGTATATCATCTTTTGGTAAACAATTGTATCATGGTCTTTTTGATTAATGATAAATTTTGCGGAAGAAAAAAAACTGTCGATTAATATTATTAAAATGTCAACTATGATAGAATTTCAAATAGCCAACCTTATTTCGTAAGGATACAATTGAACATCAAAGTTTTTTCTCATTTCGCGTATTTTTTTGTAACGATCATTTACTCAAAGAGCAATCAAAGCATGGTATTCTATGTTTAGTTAAATGACTGTTTAAGAGTTCATTGTTAAATCAAATCTGAATTTGAGTGTTATTTATTGGTTTGCGAACAAAAATAAAAGCAAGGAAGGCTAGTACCGGTCAAGATTCTTCAGACATATAATATTGGACCGGATTTTAGTGGGAGAGCATAATTTCCACAAATTCATTTCATAGTTTTCTCCCCCAATAATATTTGAAACTGAATAAAAATAATAATAATTAGGGGTGAGGATTCGGTAAAACAGTACATTTGGTAAATTTGTTTATACAAATATTAGATTTAAATAAAACCAAACATAATTTGGTTCGCTTCGATTCAGTTTAAAAAATTTAGCATTTGGAAAATTTAATTATACAAATATTAGGTCCGAGTAAACTTCAAACTTCAAACTTAATTCCGTTTGGTTCGGAATTTGGTTATTTTCGGTTAATTTTAGTAATAACAAACAGATATCGTTAAAGCAAAACCAATAATCAATCACTATATCAAATACTCAGATTAGTTATATTGAGGCGTAAGTCAATTAGTAAACAATGAAAACAATACAATATACTATATAGACATTGATCCG
This sequence comes from Cardamine chenopodiifolia, assembly GCA_963922655.1. NCBI lineage: Eukaryota > Viridiplantae > Streptophyta > Magnoliopsida > Brassicales > Brassicaceae > Cardamine > Cardamine chenopodiifolia. Next base: position 16,879,783 of record OZ000484.1, read on the forward strand.
ATTAATCATGATGATATTCTTACAATACTAAACAAATAAACAAATGAATAAGTATGTTTCAATAAACGACGAGAGATCAAAACAAAGCGGTGATCAATAGATACAGCATGATCGATCGAATATTAAACATGATGTTACTTATCTCGCTCGATAACGAAGATAGATATAGGGATTGGAAGTAGAGAAGTTTTTTTTAGTTTGGATGGTTAGAGTTACAAAGAAAGATATATATAAGATAAAAAATCTATCATAAATTAATTAATAAAATAAATATTAAAAATCCTAAATTATATTTAAGTTTAATTTTGATTAACTGATTAACTAATCGAATTTTGGTAAAATTATCGAACTGAATGGAATACAAATAAAATACATCCAATTGGGTTATTTGAATAATTCAGTTCGGTAGGATTTAATATTATTTGGTACAATTTGGTAAATTATCGTTTGGTATGATAATTTTGTCCGCCCCTAATAATAACAGTGAGCATTTTGACGGTCGCTGTGGGAGGTTAAGGGCTGAGATGAGCCCATTATCAATTTTGTCGTCGAACCGAATCTTCATGCAATTTAAAAAAGTATATTGCAATATAATAATAGCCATTTTTTCTTTGTCAAAAGGAGAATATGACCATTTAAAAAAACATTAGTTTATTATTTAGTGGAAAAAATTCAAACAAGATCTATTCGCACTAATAAGATGATACATAATTGAGATAAAAGTGATTACGATAATAATGTACGTAGTATAGGTGGTTGTAAGTGATTTAAAGACGGTAGACGTGGGCCAAAACGATTAATCCTTCGTCCATCTACTTAAGCTTTATCAGTGCTTAAAATTGGAATTAATGATTGTGCTAAAAGTACATTAAATCTTTCTATATAGATATAATATCAAGTAAAGGTAAAATAAAGATGTTAGAGACCTTTGAAACGTACCAATATAGTTTATGTATTACTACTCTACCACCATTCTAGTGTATGCATTGACTAAAATAAGGTGTATTTAGCTTTTTAGCTCCTTTTAAACGTGGTGGTGGTTGTGATGTGGGAGCTCTCCCCAATGAAAAAAAGTCAGCTAGTAATTGCACTTTTGGAATAATAGTTAGGCTTCCGTCGTCAAATGTGTCATACGTATAAGCAAAAGGATAGGCTTATGATTATAGAAATAATTGTTAGAGCTATCTAAATTGAGTCAAACCCGAAGATAAACAAAATGATGCCACGTTAATGAAGAAAGATTATCTTTTGTAATCTTTAACCTGACTTTCCATAAATGTAACTTTTGAGTTTTGATCTCACCCGGACAGTTGGAGCCCAATTCCCTTGCCCTTATCGTTGACTCAACTCAATTTTTAATTTAAATTTTTAGATTTTTCTGTACATGCATGTATTTCTCAGTCTTTTTCAGATCTAAACCATCATATGATTAGTGTCAGTGGCAGAATTATTGAGTGTAAATTTCTAAATGTAACGTTTTCTAAAGCAAACTTCGAAGTTTTAAAAGATAACAGAAAGAAAGACAAAATTTGTATTTGTTGGACCACAGACAAAACGCAAAGGATCACTTCAGAAGAAACATTTGAAAACAGAAATTAAGTGAAACATAAAAACTTGCACATTGTTTTTGTTTTAATGCATGCACACGACATCCACAGATCATTTGAATAAAAATATGAAGTCAATGAGCTAACACTCATTTATAATAAGCTGGTTTTCTCGTCAATTAAAAACAAAATATATCTATCTTATTTTAAGAAGCTTAACCAGAAATACCTTTGTAAATCTTGGGTATTTATTTTCTAACCACAGCGGGTGATGATATCCCTTGACTACATTAAATATGCATACAAATTGAGTATATAGTTTTATGTATTTAATATTGCAGATCTAAGTGTTCAAAAATAATAATATTACGTGAAAACAGATAATTAGAACCTCTATTAACAACGATTAGAAGGTTAGAGAATATGTTTTAATGTATATATATATATATATAGTTATTTATTATAATTACTATATATATATATATTTGTATTTATCTATTTATAAATAGATGCTGTTGCTGTCCCAATAACTATTCTTTTCCACTGTTTCAAGCTGCATTTTCACAGGATTATTCCTCAAGATAATTTTTAAAATTAATCCATAATTGACTTTTTGGGCCATTTAAAGGCTTCCATTTCTATGAATTCCCCAGCCGATTCACTGTGAAAATTTGATGTTGTATAAGATTTTGGTGAAACGACTGCTGAAGAAACAAAAGATCAAGTAGTTAATCAGTTGTTTTCTTAACAAATAAAGCTATTGGTGGCTATTTAATCCACTTTTTCTTACAGGTATGTTGATATGTTTTGGTCAGTTTATATACTTTAGTTTGTTAATAATGAGTCTCTCAGTATTTTTAGTTATGCTCAAAATTTAATTCTGTGTAAGCATTATATTTATAGGCCTTTTCAATACAAATATGTTGAATAGTTAAATATTTGCATAGATGACCAAAAACATATAATATTTTGATTGTTTTAACGAACATAATTTAAAATTATCAAGGCAAACGCTTTGTTACCTCTGCGTTTTACGCTTGCATATAAAAAATTGATACAAATATTAAGATTATTGTGATAACATGTAAATCTAAAGCCAAAAAGAGAAATATACATTTGATCAACAAAAAAGTAGGTACATAATAACAGATGAATATTATATTAGAACCGTGAAAAGAATCTATTTAGAGAGGAAGAGAAACATATAAAGAGAGTACTTTATTATAAAATAAAAAGTATATAAAGACAGAATTAAGACACAACTTTGTTCAAAAACACATTGTTATGAGATATACAACACTAAAAACAAGGACAACAAACTCGTACAAAGTTGAAGCAACCGAAAAAAAAAACCTGAATTAAATAAAACCCAATACTGACTAATTAAAATATAATATTAAATCACGGGAAGTGTATAAAAGATCCATAAGAAAAGCATTTGAGTGGACGTAGAAAATTAGCATAACTGAAAATTTGATCCAATAATTTAGTCATTACGTTTTGCTATTATTATTTTTTCTTCAAAGTTATGGAATAATAATGGGAGGTTCGGACAAAAACTTTCTTAATACAAATCTGGAACGTTATATGCCCCGTCACTACACATTTTTTGCTAATTATTTCTCAACGATAGTAATCATATAGAAACGTGTTAATTTAGTTGTGACCCCCAAAAAATCATATATTATAGAAACGGTATTTGTGTGGCTGTGTGTTTATATGAGGTGAAGACCAACGGTGGGGATTCAATCCGACACGATCCAACGAAGTGAAATGCAAGAAGCAAAGCTCTGTCGTTTATAAGGTTTTTGATACGAAACCAAAGCTTTATGTCAGTTAAATTTCCCACCAAAGTAGTCCCACGGATGTGTCAATCAACCTGTCTATCAACGAAAAGACCTTTACAACATTTTTTAATATTGTTGGAAAAATCCGATATCGGATCATTGGATCGGGTCACCCACGCAAAAAAATTATACTTTTTTACAATTAGGTCTATTTATTATTTTTGTTCAAATACAAAAGGTTTAGAAATGGATTTTTTATAAGAAAACTGCAGGTTCTATTACCAAATAAGGTAATGATATATTTGAATCGATATTATACGCGACTTACATATTATTTATGAATATAACGAGAAGTGGGATTAGTCGAGTGGCCACTAAATAACTTAATTCTAAAGGGTTTTAATCAGCACATGACTGAAAGCAATTAAACAAAATAATCGCTCGTTAAGCTCTTGTTGGCTGTCATTGACAAGGAGCACCTAGCTACCGTAGACGTGCATACAGCGAAACAAAAATTGGTGAAAATGAAAGGAGTGAAATTGAAGTTGTAGCGTAAAATAGATGAAATTTAGCTGGATCATGTTAGTACTAGTGGGGCGACAAAAAAAAACTAGGGTAACTTTAATAAAGATTATAATAGTTATCATAAAATTATGGAATTTCGTATTACATTAAAACAAAAATATATGTCCAATATCTTAATTTTCAAATATATATATTTTTTCTCAGCACAATACGTTTTTGGTTTTATTTGGCCGAGATATTTACGATCCTTGCCCTCAAACTACATTCTGAAACCGCCAATCTATTTCCATTGTCTCTCATTCTAAGAAAAAAAGTTTGTTATCTTTTCTTTAACATTAATTTTTGTGCGCTTCTTCAGTGAAGCAAACCAAGGCTGGAGATCGAAGCAGCGATCACTGATCGTATCTCACTACTATCATATTTATGGATAGAATGTGCGGTTTCCGCTCGACGGAAGACTATTCGGAGAAAGCGGCGTTGATGATGCCATCGGAATACCAGTCTTTTCTTTCTTCATCCACCGGAGATAATCGCGTGTTTGGATCCAACGAACTCGCTTCCGTTTTGTCATCTGAGACGGCATCAATCACTCCGCGTATTCGAAGAGCTGATGATAATTTCTCACTTAGCGTCATCAAATCGAAAATTGCTTGTCATCCTTTGTATCCTCGCTTGCTCCAAACCTACATCGATTGCCAAAAGGTGTTTTGATTATACTTAATTTACGATTTTGTGCTTTCAAGGTGTTTGAGATTGAATTTTACACATGCGTACTTCGATCATCATCGTCTTCCCTAATTTTTAATCTTGCGAAACGTACTTTAACCCTAACATAAGATGGAGAGCTAGAGAGACTGTATCTAATAAATAGTTCAATCTAAAGCTGATGTGTGTGATTTTTTTGGCTACTGATTCATAGGTGGGAGCGCCTATGGAGATAGCTTGTATATTGGAAGAGATTCAGCGTGAGAACGATGTGTACAAGAGAGATGTTGCTCCATTGTCTTGCTTTGGAGCTGATCCTGAGCTTGACGAATTCATGGTTTTGTCTCTGATCCGTTGTTTCCTTCTCCGATTGTTTCTTCTTTTCTTGTTAGAAATAATTTTTCTGTGGTGTGCTATTTTAGGAGACCTATTGTGATATATTGCTTAAGTACAAATCCGATCTGGCGAGGCCGTTCGATGAGGCTACTACTTTCTTGAACAAGATCGAAATGCAGCTCCAGAACCTGTGCACTGGTCCCGCATCTGCTAGAGGCCTTTCAGGTCAGCACTATAATATGATCTCTCTCTCTCTCTCTCGCTCTCGCTCTCTTTTTCTTGTTCGTATGTACTCTTGATTTCTTGTTTTTATTGATCTTTGTGCGCTTTCCTCGATCTGTGTGTCCTTGAAAATCCTTGCGCTAATTTCACCTTACAAATCGAGAGGATTTGGAAATCTCTTCCTAGAACTTTCCCTTCAGTGCTTCTTGGAATTGATGGAAACTTTCTCATCGATATTTTTTCCTTTATTATTAATTTTCTTTTTTTTTTGCTTTCTTAAAGTGAACAATAAACGAGAATGATAAGTTGTAGCTGGAACAAGGAGCTTAGTAGATCCGGTTAGAAGTTAGAACCTAAGTTTAAAAAAAAAGAAGAAGTAAGAAACAACCGAGGAAAACTCTAAAACCCTAGCTTTGGAGGAAACAATGATTGATTCATCCACATGTTTCATAATTCGTAAAACCTTGGAAAATAGAAATGTCGTTCTTCTTTAGATAAATCCATGACCTTGGCACAGCTTGTGCCATTTATTTTCTTTCATCAGTTAACAGTTATGGTTAATCCGTGGGGCATAGGGGTGAGGAGTGGGTATAATTGTCTCTGCGACTGATATTTTTTTTTTGGTGTCATACTTTTCATTTGTTACTTTATATATTATTATCTTCACCTCTGACAGAAGGAAAATGGGTCTCTGAAGGCAAAAACTTTAGCGCTAGGGATTCTGATTTTGACGTCTCCATGTCGTACTGAAAGTTTTCTATTGCTTCTTTGAAAATCCAATGATAGAGAAAAAAACCTAGTCATAAGTTCCACTAATAAATGCCACTGATTTTCTTGAGCTTGTTGCTTGACTTCATGTTTAGATCATCTGAATCTCTATTGCTTATGTTGTTTTCGACTGATGAATAAAACAAAAGTTTATCAGTTGTTAAACTGCTCCAACTCTCTTGTTGAATTAACAAGTTTTTTTTTTTTGGGGGAAATTGCAATTGTTGAATGAACCATTTATACTAATTTTTTCACAATAAGTGTCATTCTGGGACTTAAGTTCTATCCCTCTTACTTTCTTTTGTTAATTAAAGAAAGAAAATTATATGGTGTATTAATAAATGATATAAGAGAAATGTTAATAGTATTCTCAATATGTGTGAAAATACTACATTTATTCTTTATCAAAAAGAAAGAAAAGAAAATACTACATTTATAATGAAACGGAAGGTCTAGTTGGCAATCAACTAGACATATACCCTTATTATTGGATACATTGCACCTAAAAGTCTTACATTTGAAGTCAGTGTCGTCCGGTGTGTTCATTTCACATGTACAATATCACTTGTGTGCTTATTTTTCACGAACCCATCTGACTTAGAACACCAACGAAGTGTCTTGATCAGGTCAAATGGTTGGATTTTGTGTTTCTTTAATCTAGCTAGAAAAGGCTAAAACAAATAGGTAGATTTCAAGTTCCAATAATCTCAGTTCACGCGCGTGGAGGTTATAAACTTATAAATTATAATTGGCCATAAAAAATGTTTCATGGCCAAGTGGCTTGTATTTTCTGCATGTCGTGGTTAATGTGTTCGTCGTCTTGTAATCTTGATGGAATTTTACGTGAGTAAATAAATTATTGAAATGCATTAAGACACTTAGACAATGTATAATTTGCTGATGTACTAAACTTTATGTTAACCTCATAGTCACAATTGTTTTATTAATTATGAAGAGACGAATTGTAAGTGTTTGCAAGCAGCCCAAAAATGGCAAATATAGGTTTTTCTTAAAGGGCTGTTTTTTGCCGTGTGCAGTTGTTGTAGATTTATACGGGTTAAACCTTTCAAATATGGCAAAAACTTAGGATTTGTTAGCCTACACTAATCTACTAGCCACGTTAGCGTTGTCAGAATGCCTGTGTGTATATACAAGTAGTTATAAAATCAGTTTCGATTGTACTTTGTTATGTTTTTTACTGTCTTAAAGTTGCTAGCGTATTTAGTTAATTGGAGTTTGCACAAGGAATCATCTCCAAAAGGTTAAAAACAGATCACTTCAGCTTGAATTTTTTCTATAGTGGGCGAATATTTAGTTTTATAATCTTATTTTTTTAATAGCTGGAAGTACAACTTGCCTTTTTTGAGTAATCTCATGTAAGGTCTTTAGAACTGGATACAATCCGATATAAATTACCTTCTCAACATCTTTTCGTTGGCCAATAATATCTTATTCTGCTGCTTAGCTCTCGGGAAATGAAACTAAATTCATCTTAAACTAATTAAATCTCGTAATTTATTCGTTTCACCTGTAGTTTTCAGGGTCACGTGCTTTGGTTTCTTTCCGGGTAATATGCTTTATGAATAAACCAATCCTCTTTAGTCCACTGATGTTTGTCATAACAGTTTGAATTTTCCTTTCTTTTGTTTGTTCTTGCTTTATAGTACTAAATGACCAGTTTCGTGATTTGCTTATCAACCTAAGAATCTTATGCAGTTTATGACACTTGATAAGTTGGGTTAAGCTTCTGTTTCCGGTTATGGTTTTTGTTTCATCCTACACTTATCTTGTAAACTTTTGGTGTTAGGAAGGATGCTAGGTTACGGTGAGATTCATATGCAATATTGCATCCGTATGTGAAGCTTAGGTCTATGTTGTTTGCGCCAACCAGTTTGAAATCAAAATCTAGTCCAGTATTTATTCACTACAACTTGTAGAATTGCGTTGTAAAATGCAATCACCCTATATCTTTGGTTGTGTTATACTTGCTAGTCATGCAGGTATGATCTGAACAAACTACTCATCATGGCACATTAGTTGCACATACTAAGGCTCCTAATGGTAAATCTACATTAGATACGTAAATGTTGTTTGGTAATATCACATTCGTAGATAGAACATCGTTTGACAATAAAATAGGAATGGGGTGAGTGATAAGCTTGAATTAGAAACCTTTAGACTTTTTAATATCTAAATAGAAGAAGTTGGAGATAGAAGAAAGGTTCGGGTACATAGGGTGGTCGAGTGTCACATGGACTCCCGTGGATTCCGCTGGTGGATCCCTCTGTTACCCAATCGCAACTCTCTCTTTTTAAGCTTTTGTTTTTTTTATTTGATTATAAAGGAAAAGGTAAAAAAAGAAGAAAATAGGGGAGAGACATGGGGTTTCACTTCTGTACAATACAATCATCTATATGACTAATGCTTCTCCACTCTCTCTTCCCATCTTTTTCAACAGTTGCTTAGTGGTTGTCATTTCTTCTGTGCGTTTGTTCCCTTGCTGGGCCATGCTATTTCCACGTGTCTTCCTGTTTTTGGGAGGTTTATATGTCTATCTATTTGATTTTTATCAGTGGATGTTGTATTTTTTTGCTATGCATTGATAATATGAACCAAAATAGGCTAATAGGTAAAAGAACAAACCAAATTACCGTTGCGCATGCCTTCCTCAACTAGCAAAGGTTAAATGGATGGGGTGTGAGCTATCTTTGTCTGATTTTTATAGGGATCTTCAGCCAATGTGTCTAAAACCTTACATGTCTGATTTTAAGATGTACCTTATACGTATAGCAAAACTAGAAACTAACATCTCCGGGGATGTTGATTTAATTTTGAAACATTTTTTTATTCTACAGTATCATATATTTCCTTATGTTTTGCATGCTTACTGCTGACATTTCTTCTTTGGCACTAAGGCCTTAGTAAGTAATTGTAGGTATTAGTGTCTTTCTCTAATCACAATAAGTGGAGATTTTCTTGTTGGAAAATTCTATTGCAAATGATTTGACTATTGGTTAAGTTAAAATTCCCTGAATTAGGCTCCCTCTTTAGTGGCAGCAACATAGGGTCAGTCAGGTCAGTATGGTATGGTCATAAATAAGACATTATGAAAAAGATTATAAATGTTGGGGAAGCATTTTTTCCGGGGGTCACTTAAAAATATCAGAAAGGTGATACGTGTTGTGACTCATGTGGGCAGTGGTAAGCCCCATGGAGCACTTTAGTGGCAATGGAAGCTAAAACTGTTCAGTCACTGCGACAGCTTTTGACTGATCATTTTTTCGCCCGAGTCTTGTGAGTTGTGAACCCTCGCTATCCTTGTTTTTTCCCTTTTACCCATAAACCCTGGTTCTCTTATTTATGCTTTTTGCGTCTTTTCTTGTTTTAGCCACTTAGCCATTTAGCCGAGCCTAAAGGTATCTTACTGTTAGCTATATTTGATAGTGCTTGCTTAGCCATTTACATTGTCAAATTTACTGCCATACGTTTTACTAGTAAATTTTATTGATGTTTCACCTATTTGGCTCATACGTGGGAAATAAGCATTATTCTCTTATATGAACAGATGATGGTGCGGTTTCATCTGACGAGGAACTGAGAGAAGATGATGACGTAGCAGCGCAGGATAGCCAACAAAGAAGTAATGACCGGGCTCTCAAGGACCAGCTACTTCGTAAATTTGGTACCCATATAAGTTCATTGAAACTCGAGTTCTCTAAGAAGAAGAAGAAAGGGAAGCTACCAAGAGAAGCAAGACAAGCTTTGCTTGATTGGTGGAATGTTCATTATAAATGGCCTTACCCCACTGTAAGTGTCTTTCTTTTAAGTTTTTCGGTCTTTCTGATTCTACCATAAACTTGCATTGTAGAGTAACAATTGGTGTATTACTATTCGCGTCTCTCCACTCTTTTCTAATGTGTGCAGGAAGGTGACAAAATAGCTCTGGCTGAAGAAACGGGTTTGGATCAAAAACAAATAAACAATTGGTTTATAAACCAAAGGAAACGGCATTGGAAGCCTTCGGAGAATATGCCGTTCGGTCTGATGGACGATTCTAGTGAAACATTCTTTACTGAGGAATGAAAAGAGACTGTGCATTGACATAATGCCTAGTACTTATAATTTTACAACTGTTCAAAAAAAAAAAAGAGAGTAAAAGCTTTGGTACATTGGACGTCATCGCAAATGAGTGATACTCCTTGGCCAAAACGATGTGTCTACTAATAATTTATTTTCATCAGGTTCTCTTCATTGTTCGCAATTAAAACTAGTTTATGTAATCCTATGGTTAATGCTATCAACCATTTGTTACATGAGTTGTAATTGGAACAATGTATCAAAGCTCGGTGAAGCAATGAAAATCAAATGCGTTGGTATAGGAGATCACAAATCGTTTGATTGTTGGTGATCCTTTAAACTTTAAAGGACTCTGGAGGAGGCGAGGCTCAAAGCTCCAAATAGATTTTATCTGGGCCTTCATGTGCTAAGTTAGCCTTCTTGGATCGTGTAAGGCCTATTTACCCACGAGTATGGGTTTTTAGCTGTCGAATAAGCATGCGAAACAAACTTTTCTTTTGGCCGAGAAAATGACTTCAATTTGTCTTTTCCTTCCGGTGGGATTCTCCGGATCACGACGGGGACCGGTAGGATGGAGCTCTTCAACCGTATTGCTCCGGTCTACGGTCCTTTCTAAAAGGCTTCTTGATTGAGTATGATCTGTATATGTCATAAAGTACTTGTATTTTGTTATTTCCATGTATATTAGTACATCAGTCAACTTACTATCACCATTCCAATATCTTCATATGATATACAAATAACTCAATTTCACATCTGTTTTTATATATATACTAACTAGCCTCTCTCATTGGTTTATACACAACACTCAACGATGTTTTTGTTGTTCTTATAGAGTTCTTCAAAAGGCTCATTCATCTACCATAGAAGGAACTTTGTGAGACTGTTGCAAGAGATGCACATGCAGCTGAATCTGCATCAGAACCATCTCTAAATTCCATTACTCTTTCATCCATAAACGGAGGATTAGTTGGCGACGGCAATGTCTCCTCTTTGTTCTTTAGCATATGCAACACTTTCGACATCGTTGGTCTTAACGACGGAACCTCTTGAGTACACAACAGTCCTATTTGAACAACTCTCAACATCTCCTTTTTGATAATGTCACTATCAATCTGATTCTTCCAATTCATTTTTGGATCATATATCTCCTCTAACTCTCCTGACTGAAAATGCTTCCATGCCTTCAAAATACATAACACCACAATTAGTATAAGAAGTTAAATCTGACTAACTATTTCAAGTCCCAATTAGTATAAGAACTTACTTCTGTAATTAAACTGTCTGAGTAATCTGACATTTTGCTTTTGGTGTTCTGTTTTCCAGTAACAATCTCTAGTACAAGAACTCCAAAGCTATAGACATCTACCATCTCTGTTAGCTGACCATGTGCCAAGTACTCTGGAGCCATATAACCTCTACAGATTCACACAAGTATTTGATCAGTTCAAACATTTAAGTTTCTCAAGTAACAAAATCATATAATTTATATACTTACAAGGTCCCTGCAATGGCAGTGCTGATATGACTCTTATCATCCTGGAACGATCTAGCAAGTCCAAAGTCGGCGATCTTAGCCTGAAGCTTTGAGTCTAACAGAATATTGCTTGCTTTTATGTCTCTGTGAATAATCTTCACACTCGACTGCTCATGTAAATACACCAATCCCTCAGCTGTTCCAACAATGATCACATATCTGCGCTGCCAATCTAACGTTTTCCCTCTGTTCACGTCTGCAAAAAGTAATAATGAAGAGTGTGATTATGCATTCAGATCAGACAAATGAAACTCATCAAATGGTATTTGGTGTTACTTACCGAAGATGAATCGATCAAGGCTCTTGTTCTGAAGGTATTCATAGACTAGGAGGCTCTCTGGTCCAGCGCAGCTACAACCAAGCAACCTTACAAGGTTCTTGTGTTCAACAGTGCTGATTATGTTTACTTCATTGTAGAAATCTGTTGCTCTGTGTCTGTTGTTGAAGAATAACCGCTTCACTGCGATATCTCGTCCATCTGGAAGAACCCCCTAAACCAACCAAGAGATATTTCACTAGATCACTCATTTGCTTAGTAACAAGATAGATAGTTGCAGATAACGCCATAATCAAACTCATACCTTATAGACAGTTCCAAATCCACCTTGTCCAAGCTTATTCACGTTGTCAAATGAACCTGTAGCCTTCTCCAATGTTGAGTATTTGAAGTTTAAGCTACTGTCCTTAAGAGTTTTCGCCATCTTTTCGACATCATTTGATCCTGCAAAAGCACCAAAGATCTCTGTAAAAAAAACACTCAATTGTTCTTTAAACCGATTCATCAAGAAATAAGAAACTAGACTCACCTCTTCTCTTCCTTTTGATAGTCCGATGTTTGCAGATATAAACACTTATTGCTATTCCAACCATGAACACAACCACAGAGCTAAGAACTGAGACAACAATCACTACTACAGACCCTGCAAAAAAAAGTCAATCAAATCCGCCAAAATTGTTATAGTTATGATCAAGTGAAATTCAATTATATAAAAAACATATATCTTTTTGTTCCACCTTTGGATCTTCCATTTCTTGGAATCTTGTTCAAGAAATCTTGATCAGAGTACCTAAGGAAACATCCAGTATGAAGCGCACGTCCCTCTGACCATGGCAAACAACCATTAACCACAGACGCAGAAGCATTCTCCAAACACTGTTTACAAGAATCAGGACTCAAAGTTCTCCAACAATTCGCCAACACAAACGCAGATTCAGATTCAGCTCCACCCGCTTTTGTAGACGCACGAGCATACCCTCCATTCACAGGAGCTGCATCAACCGCATTTCTCAGCCCTTGTCTCACCGCATCACCGAAAGTCTTAGTTTTTCTCGTCGTGTTTCCACATACAATGTTATCTTCAGGTCCTTTGAATTCATTATAGAAACTATAATTCTCAGCTCTCATGAAACATCCATCAAGAAAGATTCTTCCTCCGTTTTGAGGATAACACTGTGGAAGCATCGTTCTTGCTTCTGCGTAACAGAGGACACATTCGTTTAAAGAAAGATCTCCATAGCACTGTGCAAGACCATAGTTAGCGTCAGGTCCTGAACCGGTTAGAGCAACTCCATAACCAGCAGTTTGTACTTGTTCGCTGATTTTTCCCATTGTGGCGACGAAATTGGGGACGTAAGCTGTTTCGTTGTGTTCAAGCAGAGGTGAACATTTGACTTGAACGGCTCGAGCTCTTGCGTCTGCGGTGATTAGACGGAGTGATGAAAGAAGAAAGATCAGAAGACATGGAAGGTACAGAGGATGAAGATGAGTTGTTTCTTTCTTCATATTTTTTTGGTAGATTGAAAGAGATGAAAGAGATCTTTTTTACGGATCAAAGGTTCTGTTTTCAAGATATTGAATTGAGAATTTGTTAAGATAAGAATTTTCAACGGCTTGGCTTTTTTGATCTAATGGGCTTTGTAATAGTCAACTCAATTTGCTGTCTCGTTATCTCTCTCTCTACTGATTTAGTCAAAAAAATAAAATTTAATGAGATTTTGGATTTTTTTCTAGAGCCAAGAAGACGCACTAGTAGCGTGAGAGACTTAAATGTTGAAGATAGTCTTGGATTCACACTTAGAAAGCTCGATCAGGTTGAAGTCGTTGTCTTCATTCAATTAGTTGTCGGTTTTCATAAACTTGGAAACAGTGGACCAATTAATATAACAGAGCTAATTTGGAGTGGAGCCGGTTTGGCTTAATTAGACAATCTCTTTAACCGATTTCATTTATCATCCTTCATTAAATACCACATGGTCCGACTCCTATCGACAATTCGACATACCTCCCAATAAATTCCGTTTTCTGAATATTTAAGGGAAAAAAAAAGAACTTCACATGTCCATACTCTGTAGTGTTAGCAAGACGACATTCTTGACCAACAAAAAAAAAAATAAAGAGTAAGACGACATTCAAAATATAAGATTAAGAAATGGCATATGGATAATAATCTGACGTTAGTGTACTTGTACTTTTAAATAAAGAAATAGTCTGGCTTGTTGGTAAAGTACAATAAACTTCTAGAAAATTTTAAAAAGTAAATTACCGTTTTACAAGTTGCCCATTGTAATGTTTTAGTCAATATCAATTTACAAAGGAATGAAGTGGTTGGACATTCAATGCTAAAAATATTCCTATATATTATGTTGTGCAGAAAAACTAACAAATAATTTAATTATATATTTTTTCTTGACCAGAAAAATTGTAACTTAATATGGTTCATAAGCGAATTAGGAAAAAAAATTCAAAAGTGACTTTGATTTCTCAAGTATACACCACATTATATATCGTTTTAATCGAACTCTTTTGCATTAGTGGTTACATTACATATATATATATATATATATATAACTTTTGCATTAGTGATTACATTACATATATAGATATATTAAATAATACAGTTATCTCTTTATAAATGATTTTGTGAAGTTAAAACGCAAGAAAATTAGTAATTTGATTAAATTTCAAATACTCAACAACAACCGCAGAAATCGTATTATAGACAATAGATTATATAGAAAGCTACTGAATTTTAAAGCGAATCACTTCAGACTAAACCGGAATCTGTCCCCACTATGTGAGGCTTGTAAGCTCTCCATTGTTCACTTCCTCCTAGCTTTAGACATTATCGTGGCTCATACCTAACACTCAATTAGTTACACACCTCAATTTTTGTACATACCACACAGATGATTCAGCATACACAAAAAAGATCCTAATATAACTCGATTCAAAAGCTCATCTAGGTTCAAAGAACATCGAACTCTCAGTTATGTAACTCCTCGACCCTGAAGACTGAGACTGATCAGTCGTGGGAGTCATCATCATCTTTCTCATCTCTACTACACTCCCTGGATTCAAAAACGGCGGTTGCGTTGGCGTTTGAATCTCCAAACTCCCTTTTATCATTTTCACAACCGCGGACATCGCAGGCCGCTGATCAAACGCTGCTTGAACGCATAGAAGCCCGATTTGAAGCAAACGCGACGCTTCGAACTTGTTGAAGTTATCCCCTAAAACTGGATCCACTGCCTCTACCACATTGCTTGTTCTGTACAAACTCCATACCTAAAATATGTTTTTCAAGATTCAAGAAAAGGGTTCTGAGCTAAAAAATCAATCCATCTCGAGAAAATGCTAATTAACTTTTTAAAAGAGTTATTTACCGTTTGTAAGATCGAACTCGCATCTTGTGAGAAGGCATTGTTACGTCTTCCGGTTATAACTTCAATCATAAGAACTCCAAAACTGTAAACATCTGCTTTCTCAGTTAGTTTTCCTCGTACCACATACTCTGGCGCCATGTAGCCTCTGTTTCCACAAGTGAGAATCACTTCTAAATAAGCCAATATCGAAAAAATGGTATAACCAAGTTACAAAAGTCAGTTTGGAGACATTACAGTGTACCGGCGATGGCTGTACTGATGTGACTCTTGTCCTCAGGGAACAATCTAGCCAATCCAAAATCAGCGATTCTCGGAGTAAAATCATCTTCCAAAAGTATATTACTAAGCTTAATATCTCTATGTATGATTCTCAGATTCGACTCTTCGTGTAGATACGCCATTCCTTCAGCTGTGCCGAGTAGAATCTTGAATCTTTTCGCCCAATTCAGCGGTGGAACATCTTTTCTTACTGAGCCAAAAAAAGAAGAAGTAAGAACAGATCAATAAAAGTCCATTAAGAAATGGTGACTGTAAAACAAGGTTAGGATTGACAGAAACAAACCAAAAAGATAGTCGTGGAGGCTTTGATTTGCAATGTATTCATAGACCAGAAGGCTCTCAGGTCCAGTTATGCTGCATCCCAAGAGCTTCACAAGGTTCTTGTGATTGACTTGGCTTATTAAACTAACTTCGTTAAAGAAATGATCAACCCATTGCTTTGTGTTGAAGAACAGTCTCTTTACTGCTACAGTCTTACCATTAGAAAGCACTCCCTAATTCCATACAAAATAGGGTAAAGAATTAACCAACTGAAGAGTAGTAACATCTGAAGAAGAAGCTTGGATAGTAAGAACACAACTTACCTTATAGACAGAACCGGATCCTCCTTGTCCTAGCTTATTTTTGTCGCTGAAGTAATCGGTGGCTCTCTCGAGATTCTCATAGGAGAAACAGAGATTAGATTTGTTTGCAAGCATAAATAGTGACCCTAGTTGCTTCTTCTCTACATTACAACATTGCACAAGAAAATTTTTTTGTTAAGATCAAAACTTCAAACTTTACTATAACCACTTAAACTCAAACTCCAATATTAATCTGTTTCTTGACCAATTTGAAACATTCACAAGTCACAAACCTCTTTGCTTCTTCACGCGTTTCTTTCTATAAAAGAAACCAAGAGCAGAGACCAACAGAACAAAAGCCACAACCGAAGATGTCACCGCCAAAATCACACCTAAATGGTTATGACCTGATCAACAAAAATCTTGCTAAATCAATAGTATCCCTTAACATTCCATAAATGTTACAGCATATACTAATTTGAAGCTTATCCACTTACCACCATTATCATCTGATGTAGAATTTCCAGAGTTATTATAAAACTTCTGAGTAGAAAATCTCATATAACAACCAACACTAAGAACTCGACCTTCTTCATTAGCCAAACAAGAACCAATCCCCACTGAAGCTTTACTCAAACACTCAGCACACCCACTACGATTAAGTGGCTCCCAACACTGAGCTAGACCATGAACCGTCACGTTACGTCTATTCACAAAACCAGCGTAGAAACCACCGTTTCTCACCGCCTCCACACTCATATTCCTCACCAACTCCGCAGCGTTATCCCGGAATACAGTCCGGTTTACTCCGGTTATCTCATTTGGAGCACAAATTGTCTGGTCTTGCGGGCTTAAAGTCTCGTTATAGAAATTATAGTCGTCGTACCTAAAACAAGGATGAAATCGATACAATCAAACACTATAGTCAAATCAAAAATTCAGATTTGACTGCGATTGAATGAATGTGAGTGAGAATCAAACCTGATGTAGCATCCATCTGAAAAGACTTGACCACCTCGAGTACCTTTTTGGAAAGGTAAGCAACGAGGGACTTTAGCTTTGATCTGAGCGAAACACAAGTCACAATCTTTCTTATCAAGATCCTTCATACACTCTCCGTAAGCATATACGGTTATATTTCCATTGTTGTTGAATGTTTCGCCATAGCCTTTAGCCTCTACGAGTGGTGAAACGGCGTCCATGGCGCCGAGGAAAGTAGTGACGAAGAGACTTCTCTCCTGCGGCGACGTAGTTCTGTTGCTGCATATCTGAGTCGTTGTCTCTCCTCTAGAATCTGAAACCACAGGGTTGAAGAGCAAACCCAGAAGAAGAAGAACAAGACTGAGAAGATGTAAGGAGGAAAGAGAAAGAATCGGCATCTGAGTTTAGATGTTTTTGATCTTTTCCTCTGTTTTTTTTTTTCTCTCTTTCAACGGATTTGGTAATAGCGAGACAAGTAAGGATGCACGATCGGGAAGTTGTAGTTGAATTCGATTGTGGTTGTTGAGTCAAAAAGGAGAAAACCCTGAAATTTTCCAGTTTGAGTTTTCCTCTTGTAAGAGAAGTCAACGAGAGACTTTTGTCTTTGATGATTCAACGAAAGATAACGATCGCATTTGGGGTCAGTTAATGTAAAACCACGCGGTGTGGAGTTATGTTCTGTTTTAATGGACGGTTGATGGGTGGGCCATGACGTCAGCGCTTGTGTCACTTTTCCTTTTGTGTTCTGCTTCATTTGTTGCCCAAATTGTATTCTGCTAGAACAAAAAAAAAAGAAAGGTTTCTGTTAGTGCAATAGGTATCGTGAGAACATCTCCAATAGTCCCATCTAATTAAAAAATAAAAATTATGAGACTTTCAACTGAGACAGATTTTAAAACCGTCTCATAAACTTTTCGGCCACGTGTCATAATGGCCGAGTCATAATATTACTGGTTCATTATTTATTTAATAATATAATATTAAAAACAATTAAAAAAAATTAATAAAAAAAATTTTTTAAGAGACCTTCACCCATTCACCATTGAAGATGCTCTAAGTAATAAGTATCTTAACCACGTAAAGTCTTCAAATAAAGAGAAGAGGAGGAAATTATGAGAATGTATGATAGGGATATTGTTAAGTTTTGTAAGTACCAACTGTCGTTAACTCGACTAGAAAAAAATCTTAGACGTGTCTTAGAGACTGTGATATTACAGTTTTAGAGTGATTCAAAACCAATCAGTAATAAATGGATTATTTCGTATTTTTTCTTTTTTTGGGTCAAAATTTCTCATATATTATATGTTAGTCCATATTACTTTTCGTTTGGGATCATAGTTTTTTGAGTTAGCTAAGATTTCATAAGTATTTGTTACATGTACGGTCGAATATATATATCTCTACTATACTGCTCGGCATTCGACTGTGATTACTCATCATTTTGTGAATAAGGTGTTTCACAAAGCGACGTGATTATTACTCATTTTTATTCGGACCATGCACATTATTACCACTACATCATAATGATGCACATGCTGATTAATGCCTGCATAATGCATATGTACCCGTCGCTGATCTTATGGACAAAACTGTGCCTGAGATTTCATATCTTGGGCTTTATATGGGCTTTCTGACCTATCCGGCAACTCTACTCCAAATGTCTTCCTTTTTTTAAATGAATCTAAAGGGTTAAACAAAAAAAACATAACTAAAGACAATTGAAAAAACTCAAACCTATACAAAGCACCAAAACCAGAGCCAGAGCCAGAAACAGAAATAAAACCATAGACCAAACATGCACACACTTTTAACTCTTGAAAACCCTTTGTAACGACGTTAAACCGAGACCTATAAAGACTTAACCAAGCTGCAACGAAATTCTTCTATTACGAATGGGAACTACCTCTCAAAGCAAATATTTATTGGCTTTTGAACCAGCAAAAAAGAAACGGGACTAATTTTCTCCAAATTTTTGGAAACGGCAAAGTGGTTTAAAAACCACCCCAGTAAAACATTACACATTAAGTCTACTGAACTGACCAGCACTCAAACGAAACTGATGACTCTACTCCAAATGTCAAATTGTCAATAGTTTTTTTAAAACTTTTAAAATAAAATTCTACGAAAACTTTAGAAATTATGTGCGGATTTTAGGCTTGTTACATATCCATAATTTTGAGAACAATACAGAAATAAATTTACGTAGCTCTAAGACAAACTTACAATATTTGAAATATCATAAGGTGTTTAAACAGTTAATCTACTAAAGATGTTGTTTACCTTAATGATACATATGAGAAAAAATAAAGTAACTCCAAATCGTTAGTCAATTATACAATGAATGTTTTGTTAATTATATTGTGTCGACAAAAAAATTTAAAGCTAAATTATGTAAAAGTCAATAAAACTGAAATTTATAGTAATTTTGAAACTTTTCAAATATTAATAACTGTACGGCACCAAATAAATATTATATTTTAGTATTAAATTTAAAAAGAGTCTAAAAAAGCTTTCAAATGTACTAATATGTTCAATATGTTAAGTGGTTGTAACGTAATTGGTTAACGGGGAGAAAGCGGACCGAGATTCTTATGTCAAAAAGACCAAGGATGATATTTCCAGAACTAAAATTGTATCAATAGAAAAATCATTACTAGTACTAGTTACGTTAAAACCTGAGGTATACTGAGATACGTTGAGAAGAAATAGAACATGATATGTTTGTCATAATAACCAACCAATGTTTCCCTCTTAAATCACACGATGTCCAAACATTCCGAAACTGTACACGAATCTCCCTGGATTAAAAAAAAAACTACCTTAAAATCAAACACTTTTTCCTTTTTTGTACAAATTAAATTATTCCCCCATCATTATTGTTTGACGAGGGTAGAGAGCGCCAAGCAATTATCAGCCATTTCATGCAAAGTGCTTGTAGATTTGGCGAAGACGGTCGACGCCTTAGCACCGCTCATAGCGTCGTTGCACGTATCAAAGTCCGTCAAAGAGGCACTAAGATTAATGTTAAGGCTAAACCCATCATTCTGTTTGATGTTCTTCAACGCTTTCTGTAGGTTATCGATCGCACTGTCGTAGTTTGAGTAACAAGTTTCAAGTCCTCCACCGCTTTTCCGGCCACTTCGGGAGGCTTCTTTGGCCTTTATCGTTCTTTTCATCAGCTCTCTTATGGATACTTCCGTTGCTGCGTTAACGTTCTTTTGGCCCTTCACCACTGATCTGCACAACACCTTGAAATCTGAAACGGAGCATGGATCACGCGCGCCGCGCATACGCCGCCGAGCCATTGCTACGCCGCTTTGGCTCGCCGTCAGGAGGAGGACCACCGCGGTCGCAAGGTGGAGATTTGTAGACATTTTCCTATATTTTTTGTGTAGAATTGTGTGGTGTTTGAACACCGGTTGTTGATTATTTTAACGAAGAGAGGGGGCATGGTTATTTATATAAATGAATATTCTAAAGAAAAATGGATAATTTTAGTAAGTTCTTTTTAGGAAAAGAATTGAAATAATTTGTCACCGATAAATTAGAGAGTTATTTCAAATTTAGTGCACTAGTTAATTAGATATTACCTTATTATGATGGGTTTTCCCTAAATTTTTGGTTTGTTCTAAGGAATTATTTTTTGTTATGACTATGCATCGAAATAGCCCTGAATCAACTTACAAAATGGCCTCTTGTTTGATTTCGAGTCCATTCTTGTTTGGGCTTTTCTGTGTTGCAAGTTGATCTATTACAATAAATCAAAATTGTATTGATCGATACGCGTCAGTCAGTATCCAAATCTTGATTCAGAACATAGTTAAATCGAACACTCAAAATGCATCATTTCATCAGTAAAAAACAAAAAGAAAAATACGAAAATGTACTATATTGTTGTCATTTCAATACGCGGTTTAGTTGTCATAGAATAGAATGACATGACTTTTAAAATAGATCTCAACAAGGGTAAGGATTTTGTTTTTGCAATATTACATTAATGCAACTATACATGAATTCTATAAGCCTGGCTTGAAGTTGACGCTGACTTTGGTAGTTACGAGTTGGTCCATTGCTTCTAGACGACGCGCACTACGGGACCCCCGGTTTCCAAAAAAATTTTGGTTTCTATATAAAAATTCGAAGACGATTTTCCCCAATCTGTAACAATAATTTCACAAACCGTGTATCTTTTCAGATTTATATATTAAGATACGTCAGACGAATCGAAATCTTGCGTTGAATTAGTCACAGACTTGCGATTAGGTTTTGTAATTTGATTGATATAACTAATTAATGTTATTATGATAACTATTGACACAGGTAAACAAAAATGTACCGTGTAAACAAAAATTCAACTACGTTTAAACTTATTATATCCTTTTTTTCTTCAGAGCCACATTATAAACACAAATTTCTGTAAGCTTTTTGCCTTTTATAAATTGAACGAACACATGCAAAACACAGCTTCGTTCACAGCCAAAGTATACAAAGGCTTTATATATGTTCACATATCCTCATAATAATTACATGCACATACTGTGGTTTCTTATTAACTGAAACTTCTTTTTTTTTAATATTAAAATTAATACGCAATTTTCAAAAAAAGTGATGATTGAGGTTTGACAGATATTTTTCTGTCGTTTTCAGAAAGTCTAAGAAATTCAGAATATGCGGCAAATTCAGATAAATCGAGGGTTGAAAAAAATGGTCTATATATTTTGCAATATAAAAAAAGAAGAGATATTTTAAATCCAATATAAATCCCTTTATAAAAAAAAGAAAAGAATAAAAAGAAGAGAATGATAGAAGTTGATTTTATCTAGGGACGACCTCTCACTACGGCAGAGAGCTTACACCATTACCCATTACACTGTGCAAAAAAAAAAAACGTCTTTGAGGAAATATCCGGAAATTAATCCAAATTTTAGAAGATTCCCATATCGACCCATGGTTTTAGTTTCATGTCACCAATGAGTTTGTTGGAAATGGACTATCTTATAAGAATTGGGATCAAATTTGAACTTCCTGATTCACATTTGAACTCCAACAATATTTGTCAACTATACTAATCCATTTTATCATATTATCAAATATACAAAAATTAAACCTCGTGGAAGAAAAAGCTGAGCATGGGACGGCTTTAGGTTTAGACAACATCATTGCTCTTACATCAAATTGTTGTATCTACTTTTGCTTCAGTATTCCTCTTTTTCTTCACATTCTGTTTCTCTCTTTTAGTTAAAAAGAATCTAGTCTATTACAGTAGTACTATATTTAATGGAGTAGTCCTATAACTGATTAAATGGAGTATATTTAATTTCGTTCACACAGAAATGTTATAGTGGAATTTATGATGAGGAATCTGCATTGTTGAATTATGCCTAGTTTTCTGGAGTATGAGAACGACTATATTATGTTTATAACCACTTTTATTTTGATCAGGGAATTTTTGGATCTGCATCGATTATTTTATGTTCTCTTTAGTTAATTAGTAACTCAATTTGATTCGGTGTAGAATCTGAGTTCTTTGAAGTTTTAGCACACATGGCTTATCTTCTATTATTGGACATATATAACGTCAGTGCAAACAGGACCTGTCCTAAGCCCAATGACTTTGTGACTTGCTTTTCTCTTATATTTTCATTTATTTGCTGAGACAACAAAACGATACTCTTTTCAAATGTGTTAAGTTTTAAGAAATAGTAATTAGACCACATAGGTTTGTACTAGAAAATGAATGTTAATATGATTTGGGTTATTTATAGATAATCTGAACATTTTGATTTTTGAATCGCTCTTTATTAAACAAGCTATGATCCCAAAACAACAATACTATAAATAAAATTTATACTGGTTAAAACGGATATGGAATATAAAATTTTAAACTTCTTTCTCATTCAATAGTATTTAAAGATAGTAAAAAGATTTTTTAAACATCTGGTACTACTATCACCAAAAATAAATTGTGTGGTAACACAATTATGCCGATGAGTTAGCTATGGTAGAGCAAATAAGATGTGTTGACGGACATATTACCGTTTACCAATCATGTTAAATCATGAAAAATATTTCTAGAAATTCAAAAACATATTATTAAAGAAATAAAATTAAATAAGTATGCACTTTCACTTTAACAACTACAAAATTTTACGGAGCAAAACTCATTTCCTAGTATCGCATTATACAAACTCAACTTCAAGATTTAGTCTGCATATTTCATTCCATTATCCAAATGCTTTACAATTTTCTCATTATTATCTCTTATCAATAAAGGTCAATAACTTAACTAATGCTCGACTCTCGTATCTGGATAATTTTTCTCTGCAAATCCTATAGATAATCTTATAACGAAAATTAGGCTAGTTAAAGCCTTAAAGGTTATAGGATGTGTTTAGATCATATGGGATCAGTTAAATATAGGGAAACTTTATATCCTCTACTTTGGGGTTAAAAACTTTAAGCGAGTTGGAATTAATTGGATCATCCAAATAAATGAGATTGTCTGCTCAAACTTAGATGAACTATTATTGAGGTCATGCTGTGCCAACCTCAGTCATAAGATTTTTTTTCCACTTAATCATAAGTTGAATATGGCCAACCCTGCTTCCGTATTAAATAAAGGAAAAAAATAAAACAGTATGGTAAAATACGAAAATCTCAAAAGAGACAAATTTATATGCCACAGTAGTTTTTGAGAAGAAATGAAATAAATAAAAAAATGAGAGAGGAAAAGCTAGAGGAGAGCGATGACCCATTAAGAATAAATGGAGTAACAAACGATCATCAATGTGTATGTGTCCCTGCGAGGACCGCACCCACTTAATTCCCCAACTTAAATACCTATTGACCCCCTTTTATTATAATGATAATAATATACTATTGTTGTACATTGTAGTTGCAAGATACTGAAATGTTTTATATTCTCTACATACGAAGAAAAATATAAAGTAACTAGAACCAAAGAATCAGGGTCTATATATATGGATACAAGTATACTATAAGCATGCTTGGTTAAATCACTCCTCAATTTTGAGAAGACAACATGATTATGCTTTAAAGAATGGACACTCTCAGTCTCGACAATTTTGCGACTCGTCCTTACACTATTTTAATGCTTTTGAATCAATAACTTCCTTTGATTTCCGCAAATTCATAGTTTTATTAGATTTATATCACCGCTTATTTTTTTCCAGCCTGGAGTATAACATACTTATATATTTTGGTTTCTATTAAAGAGATTACGTACCGTAAACTCAAGACTTGTCTTAATTAAAAGAAAAATCAGCATATTTGTTTGTTGGAAATTCCAAGATTCATAATTAACATTTCATTATTCTACAAGCAACATTGTGGAACTAAATTGTTAGCTCTGTCGTATTTTCTTAATTACAAGTTGAAACATAAGTTTAACTTGTACAGTACTCTACATAAACTGTTAAGACAAACAAAGACACTGGAAAAGAGAGAATAACACCAAAACGCTACTGAGTTTGAAGAAACTCAAATTCAAAGGTACTCAATTTCATCGGACTCCTTTCTTCACACCAAAGAATGATCACACCAAAATCCAAGTTTCACTATCAATTAACATTCTCACATAAATATAAAGTTTACTTCTCTTATCTCTCACCCTCTCTCTTCTTTTATCTTTCACTACTTAAAAACTTTATAGAAATCTGCAAAACACTTGAAACTTTGAATACATCACTAACCCTGTATTTATATCACCTTATGCACCCATATGCCCAAAACTTTCGCAACACACAATCCTAATAAATATTTTTGGGAGGAAATGAGTTGATTCTATTCTTTATTGTTTTTTGATCTTCTGGGTTTCAAAGTGATTATGTGTTTAATAGGTTTGTTGGGAGATGTGTCAGTAACATCAAGAAGACGAACAACAATTAAAAACCGTATTAAATGTTGTCTTTTTGATCACTCAAGAAGAAAACAACAATACAGCAGATGTTTTCATCATTCTCCACACCAAGTTTCGTTTACTATGGTTTCCTCTAGCTTTCTCAGATTGATTCTTTTACTCTGTCTCGTCTCTTCTTCCTTCTTCTCCTCCTCTTCCGCTTCTCCCTCCAATTCCACTGCCGCGTATCGAACTCTCCGGCCGCAAGAAGAACTCCGGAAGCTGAAACTTATTAGACAAGAGCTACAAAAGATCAACAAGCCCGCCGTTAAAACCATTCAGGCAATGTCTCTATTCCTCAAATTTTCAGTTTGATCAATGTATATATACAGATCTCTTTGTTGACATTATTTCAAACTGATTCATTGGAAAAAACAATTCTATAGGGACTTACTCTGTAGTCAATGAACATGCAAGCTTTGCTACTCTGTCCATACTCTGTTTTTGCTCTGTTTCTTACTCTGCACATACTATGTCTTTGCTCAGTTTCTTGCTCTGTTCTAACTCTGTTTCTTTTTTCCATGTGTTATGTTTACAGAGCTCAGATGGAGATATATTAGATTGTGTTTTGACTCATCAGCAACCAGCTTTTGATCATCCTCTTTTACAGGGACACAAACCAATGGTAAATTAGATTCACTCATCTTCTCCATTTTATCTTTTCTCACAAGTATCTCATCAAAGACTTCAAATTTTTATTATTTAGGATCCGCCAGAGATCCCAAAAGGGATCAACAAAGATGACAATGAGTCCTATGAAGATTCTCAACTGTGGAATTTATCCGGCGAATCTTGTCCGGAAGGTACGATTCCGATAAGAAGAACAACGGAACAAGACATGTTAAGAGCAAGTTCTATCCTTAGATTTGGTAGGAAAATTAGGCGCGTGAGGAGAGATTCCACCAGTAACGGACACGAAGTAAGTACCATTTTAATACTAATTAATCAAAAAGTCAGAGGTTTCTTACTTTCTTTTTTTCTTCTATAAAGCAAAAGATAATAGAATGATACCAAAAACCAGCTTTTCGTAATTCTTTGCACGACCATAACACTTACTTCTTCTATCCAAATTTTAATTAAAGACAAGTCTATTTTCAGGCACTAGAAAATAAGAGAAGCGTGACATAACTAAAATTATTCTCTGTTCACATCGTAAAGAAAAAAAGATTATTCTCTGCTCCTTTTCTCTTTTTCTGTGTGTTTCAGTAGAATTGTTTTCTATCTCACAAAAATTTAGCGTTTGAGAATTTATTTTTGATTGATTGTAAACAAAATGGTGAAATTGTTTTGTAGCATGCGGTGGGATATGTAACCGGGAAACAGTACTACGGAGCAAAAGCGAGTATAAACGTATGGTCGCCACGTGTCACTAGCCAATACGAATTCAGTCTTTCTCAGATTTGGGTTATTGCCGGTTCGTTCACACACGATCTTAATACCATCGAAGCCGGTTGGCAGATTAGCCCGGAGCTGTACGGTGACACTTACCCAAGATTCTTTACCTATTGGACGGTAAATGTTTCCTCCGACTTTAATGTCATTACTTAGTTTATGGTAAAGTAATTAATTTGATTGAATTAACATTTTGTTAACAATGGTAGTGATAGTGGTTTTCAGTCGGATGCATACCGAACAACGGGTTGCTACAATTTGTTGTGTTCCGGTTTCGTTCAAACCAACCGTCGAATAGCGATCGGAGCTACCATTTCTCCTAGATCTTCATATAAAGGGGGACAATTCGATATAAGCTTATTAATTTGGAAGGTAATTTCTACAAATCTATGCATATTCAGAAAAATTTTACTTACCTTATCACATACGAATATAACTCTATTAGTTAAATTTATGATCGTTGAATCATCCCACGATTTTCGCAAATTATAACCTACCACATTCTTTAAGAATATATAATTTGTTGGGTTATCAAGCAGATCCTAAGTTTTTCTATAGTTTATTTTCTTGTCTATATTTTTGAAATCATCTTCCATCATTGTATAATGTTACCGATCACATTTAATAACAGTAAGAAGAATTCCACATGGTTGACATCAATGTTTCGTGGGTCAAGCTCTTACTTTAGAAGATGTGTGACATGTGTCTCCTTAAAGTCTTAAATAATTTGGATTTATTTTAGACATAACATAACAAGCTAGTAAAATCTACGTGTGTAGGATCCGAAGCACGGTCACTGGTGGCTACAATTTGGGTCGGGTGCGCTAGTCGGGTATTGGCCGGCGTTTTTGTTTACGCATTTAAAGCAACATGGGAGCATGGTCCAATTTGGCGGCGAGATTGTGAACACTCGACCCGGTGGTTCGCACACTTCGACCCAAATGGGTAGTGGCCATTTCTCCGGTGAAGGTTTTGGTAAAGCATCTTATTTCCGGAATCTCCAAATGGTCGATTGGGACAATACTCTTATTCCTGTTTCGAATCTAAAGATTGTTGCAGATCATCCCAATTGTTATGATATAAGAGGTGGGACGAATCGTGTGTGGGGTAACTATTTTTATTATGGAGGCCCAGGGAAAAACCCTAGATGTCCATGAAGAATCAAGAAGAGGAAAAAGAAAAAAAGTTGTTGATTATTATTCTTACATGTACTAGTGCAAATGAATTTTGGGATTAAGGGAGATTAGGAATTTACAAGTATCCTTGCGGCTAGATGTTTTGTAAAGATCACGTGGATGATTTTATTCACCATAGCAATATAACCACGGGTGAACAATTTTTGTGTGTTAAAAATGGTACGTATAAAGTTTGGTAGTGTTATACTTTCTTTTTTATTTTTTTTGGAATGTGTGATGGCATTACGAGATTTGTAATGTTTATATTGATTAGTGTTACCAATGTGAGTATATAATCGAGTGTTGCTTTGTTATGTTGTACATGGTTCTTAAGCTCCCCCCCCCCCCAACTTAAAGTGAAATGGTCAGATTCATCATTCGTGGACCAAAAGATTATGATACTTCCATGGAAGTATCATAATTACTTGTAGCAGAGACCAAATACAATGGTTATAAATGTAAATTCTGACGACTAGATAGAACATTTATAAGTCACAACTGTCCATTTATTGAATAAAATATAGGAAAATATATGAAGAATTAAGCATGAAGGAAATTAGAGGTCGAGATGTATTAGCGTGGGACCATAAATTAATTACCGGTTTTAATGGTCCTCATTAATCGCCCCACGTGCCTTCTTTTATTACTTTCGACACAACACATTTCCCCAATTTCCTCAACAATTATTTGATCCAGTTCTATTTGGACCATTTCCATAACATTTTTATACCCTTCAAAAAATGTTTCTTCTTTTCAATTTATTATTTTGATTGTAACAGATGGTCCAGTTATTTTTTCCCTTTCTCGTATTGTACCATGTTTTATTTGTATATTGAAAAAATATATGCATTCAGGTGCAATTCAAAGCAATCACACACGCATTCATGGTTGGACTATACAATCATATCTCAAGTTAAAATTAAATATTAACTAGAACAATATGATAAACTTCACTCGATTTTCAAAACCTTGTAAGACGTAAATAACTATAACATTATTCGTATAAGCTTTAGAATTGCTATAAACGCTTACTCAACAGAAGAAACCCAAAAAGTGTTCCATTTCTAAGTTTTTAACCAAAAAGTGTTTAATTTAGATAGATTAGCTATTAGAATTTTAAGACCCAAATTTATTATAGAACCAACAGATCAAATGTCAACCTTCTAGTCTATGTGTTTATAGTTTATATAGATTCATATATATATATATATATATTTGTGTAATGAGAAAAAGAGAAGTAAATTTGAAGGTTGCCGATTGTACAATTTTCAAAGTTATTTCTCTTATTCTCATTATACCAATATATATATGAACCTATCTAAACTCTAAATATATGGATTATTGTTTTGATATTGGACTTGGTTTTATAATGGGTTTGGGTCTTAAGACACTAATACAATCGGCAACTTTTAAAATTATTTATCTTTTTTTTATTACACAAATATATATATATATATATATGATAATATGAACCTATATAAATTCAAAACACATGGATTATGAACTTGGTTCTATAATAGGTTTGGATCTTAAAACCCTAATAGCTACCAATGGGTTTGGGGCTTTAAAACTCTAATAACTACCAGCTGTTGTTAATTTTCACTATGTATCTAAAAATATTGGCTTCGAGTAGGCCCATTAATTGTAAGATAAACAAACACAAGGCAAGAATAGTCAAATATACGGCCTTAGCTATAAAATTCAAATTAGTTTATTAAAATTTAGACTTTTTATATTACTTAAACGCTAATAATTTTTCTTACATATTTCTAAATTATTCCGAACGAACAAAATTGATTCAATATAATCCAATCTAATTTATTATTTTAATTGATTAAATGTTAAACAAATCTTAAAGTAAATTGATTAGATAACTAACACATAAATCTACTTGATTGCATAGATCAAATAGTTAAATAGATCGATCCATGAATACATAAATTTTTAATAAATTTATTATAACAAAATAATGAGAATTAATTAATTGCATGCATGAAAACTATAAGATTAGATTTTCACAAAAAACTATAAAAATAGATTTTTAATAAGAAATATTTGTCATGCAAGAAAATTGAACATCAAACAAGTTATAAGTGAAAAACTCAAATAAATAAGAATAAATAGACGAAAATTTGAAATGAAATAATGTGGGATAAACAAACAAATTAGAATTCAAAAATGATAATTGTTGCTTATTTGTAACTTATAAGAGAATATAAGTTATCCATAGACACATGGAGAATTTTCAACGTCAAATTAGTAAGCCAAATAGGCAAACTAGTGGCATTAAGATTGTCAAGAGACAATCTCATTTACGGAAGGTTCAGAGTATTAAAATGAGATTAAAAACTGATCGCTAAAGAGTTTTATCTGATTTGTCAACATATGTTACATATAATTGGCACAAGATAACAAATTGATAAGAAAAATGCATAATATTCTCGATTTACAAAAAAATAACTTCCTATTGAACATGAAAATTGAAGAAAATGTAATCCTCGTAGAAGAGAAAAATATGTAAATAATCTCTCTGGAAATAAGAAAGTCAAAATTGTTCTCTCTCGAAGGGAATAAGTAGGCATGCGAGTTTGGTTTATTCTGTTTATTTGGTTTTCGATTAGTCTGTTTTTTCGGTTATTAAAACTTCTATCTAAATTAATCGAACAAATAATCGGTTCGATTTGGTTTGGTTCTCGAGTATTTTGGTTGATAAAGTTTCTACTTAAATTAACCGAAATTTTCGGTTTTTGGGTTAAAACTCGGTTTATTTGGTTATTTCGGTTAATTTAAGTAGAAACTTTATTTTTGGGCCAAACATTTTTTTGTTTTAATTGAGTTAGTTGGGCTGCTCAAAAAAAAAAATTAACTGGACCAAGCCCACTAACTAAATATTGAAGCGGCAATCCACTTAACAAAATAATTAAACGTGCCGTTTCATTAAACTTCATCTTCAACCTTTGTCACGAGATTAGACGACACAGAAACCCTAAAATTAGATTGCGGCTGATGATGACGGTGGTTGATGCTAACGGCGATTCGAGATGAAGACATTGAGATAGTAAAGACGAAGGCGGCTCGATGATGAATACAACGGCGGCAGGTGAAGACGGTGATGAATTATAATTTACGGTTAACAAAACTACCGATCAGTTCCGCTGTAATAACCGACCTCCAACCGAGATGATCAAAAACCGGTTCTGTTCGGTTCAGATATCAATTCGGTTAATAGTCGCAGGCCTAGGAATAAGTAAAAAATTGGCAGAAATCTACTAAAAGAGAGTTATTTATGTGGACCACGCGAAAACCAAACATCTTTAGCTAAAGAATATGATATATGAATAAAATCGAGAGATAGTGACAGAAAGTTTGAAGTAGAGAATATTGTCGGAAAACGTTAAAAGACAAGACATGCTAAAAAATTTCGACAAGTGAAAATGCTAGGAAAAAAATATATTTTATTAGAAACTGAGATAATTTCTGAACAAAAGAAATATTTTGCCTGGTTTGTTTAGATATGCGCGAGCAACCGTTGGTCACTATATTTGTTTTTCTATATCTCACATTAGGCATGTACGTTTGAGTTTGGTTCAAATCTATCGGATTTTTAGATTTAAAGGCCTATAATCCATTTAATATTTATAATTTTTAAATTTGATTCAGTTTTATATGAGTTCGAGTCATGTTTAAATACACGAAATATTAAAAAATAAATAAATAAATAAATAAGTTAAATTTGAATAAATTATGGTTGTATTTTCACAAACATAACTAAAAGCTTTCAAATATTTTAGTTATTTTTATTATTTTTGTTATTTTGTCTAAAAATACTTGATATTTTTAGGTTTATAATTGTAAGGTAATTGGATTATACCAAATTTATATATTATTCATATTTTTGGGTATATAGTTGTCTTTCAAATATTTCGAGTATCCATTCGGTTTTTGGTTTGGTTTGGCTTCCATTTTTCGAATATAAGAGTTTAGGATCTATTCGGATTTTTTGGATATAGGAATTTAGAACCCAATCGGATTTTATCGGTTCGAATTTGGGTTTGGTACTTCCCTTCGGGTCGGATTCAGTTTAGTTTTTTGGTTTTTAATATTTTTATGTCTATTTCAAACGCTCAAACAAAAAACATACAAATAAATAGAACTAAAAGTTACTAGATATGGTGTATATGTTTCGTATGTTAATAATAAAATTGTAATATAAAAAACCTAAATTAATTTATTCATGTATAAAAATAAATTTATGTAGATAATTCTCTTTTCTACAAAAATATATATATATATTTTTTTAGAAAATTAAAATATATTATTAACAACAAAAATTTAATTTAATAATTTTATATAAATTTAATTTTTTTTTTAATTTAGAGCACTGTCTATTGGATGGGTCATAATCTAGTTAAATATAAAAGGGCATCATTTCCATATAGTTAAATATAAAAAGGGCATCATTTCCATATTGTACCAATGTCCACTATAAATTTACATTGTGTGTTTTTATTTAGAAAGCAGTCAAAAATTAAAACTGAAAACAATAATGTAAACAAAAAAAATAAATAATAGACGATGCCACTCGGAAAATTAAGAAAGACACACCATAGTTATAGACTTATAGTTAGAAAAGATAATTCACACGATATACTAAAATTTGATGTTGCTATTTTTGTCAATATGCATTTTATTCAAAATTCCATCAATCTCGTTTAAAATTATCTCTACATAATATTTTTAACAAATGTTGATTATATTTACTTCAGTTTAATGTTATTCTAATATATATTTTTGTTCAATTTTCGTTTCAATTTTTATAAAACCAATCCACTAGAAACAAAATTCATTTGTTTTAGCTTATGTATTTTATTTAAATTTGGTTTTGTTTTTCTTGTTACGGTTCTTCTTCATCTTTAATAATGATATTGGTGGTTTATGTCATTAAGATTGGGATTTCTGTCTCTATTTAATTAACGTATAAACTTTTCATTAGTTAAAAGATATAACGACGACAAACAAGAACAACGGCGAGTGAAGTGGAAGCGGGAAGCATGCAAACCGACTCATCATGTGCTTGTCCTGACTCTCAGCGTTTTAACTACGTAAGCTCGCCATTTGGCAAACACTCTCAGAGAATATATTTATTACACAATATAATATTACAAAATGATTATGGAGAACCAAAAGGAAGGCGAAACTGCGATTATCACAGAGTGGACAATTTAAAGTCAAACCTAATTAAGTAGTAGTAGCTTTCACCTGTCGCATTTTGCATTCAAGGCACATAATCACATCGAACCTTTCCACGTGAGATCAATACCTTAAAAAAGACATACCCTAAACTCATAATTTAAAAATAACTAGATGAACCATAGTAATATGCACTTTAAAAAAAAAACTTATTCGCGGTACGTAATTAGTGATAGGTTTATCATAAAGATAGTAATCTAGTAAGTAAAGCATTGACAAAGCCTTTAGATTTTCTATGCTTAACTATTACATATATTAAGACGTAAATTCTACTATTAGATATATAGTTTTTTTTTGTTGGTAAACAGATATATAGTTTATTAATATGATCAAAAGTATCAAATTATATAGTGGGTCTTCTTAAAAACTTTAATTGTTTTGGTAATTAACTTTATATTTTAAGAAGACCAAAAAAGGAAAAGAATGATTTTGATAAGTATATGAGACATTGGATAAACAAATGTCAAATGCATAGTCATCATCGTCCGGGACGCTCTGAGACAAAGAGATATATCAATGCTTTGGTCCCCGGGATTGGAATGATTATGAATCAACCGACTTGATAGTCCTAATATAAAATAAATTACCCCAACAAGATCGTTTACACGGATAAATTATATGGACAGCGTCTGTCGTAGATAAGTCGATCACGTTCGATATATATGCTTTTATATCTTGGAACAAATCGATAAATTTTCATGATATTTAATGTCTTTTAAAATAGTTGGGACCGATTGTTCTCGAAATCGAAGGTGTAAATGAGATAGTGATACAACAGGTCCATGTAGGAAAATGATATGTGATGATGAGGAGCGATGGGCATTGAGAAATTCATTATTTAGTTTAAATGGCTTGTGACTTCATCATTTCCCCTATCTCCTACGCTTTCAAACTTGGTGGTCTCAATTACCATTTCTATTTTATTTAATTTAACAGAAAATCCACTACGTTGTTTATTGCTACTGTTTTTTTCATCAAAAAATATCCCCGTTAGTATCGATGAAATTGCACCATATTCGAAGTGTTTTCTATTTTTCAAAGTGACCAACACTTTCAACAATTTAATCAAATTGTCTTTTCGAAACATCCACTAAAATTGGAATAATACAATCAAGATTAACATAATCTATACGAAAGGATAACGCACGAATCGAAAGATAGTCAAACTAATCAAGTACTAACTTACAAAATTTCTTTAGTGTAAGAGTTTAGTATAGTAACAGTGCGAATGAGTTAAGTTTATCATTTTGACACATATGGTTTCATGACAATATAATTATTAGGAATTTGTTACATCTACTTCATCACTATATATATATATATACACACTAAATCAACTATGAATATATGATCTAACCAAATCATTTCGAGAAATTTAGAGTTAAGAAGAAAAAAAAAACTGAATAAAGAAAAAATAACATATACCGCATAAGGAAACGTACATTTATGCAAATATCAATAAGAACATTACGATGAAAAATGAAACTAGTTCGAGAAAAGAGAAAAAGAAAAATGTGGTGCTGCATGTCAAACAATGTGAAAACAAAAATGTAAGTAGGCAAATATGTCCAAGAAAGCAAGGAAATCAGACCAAAGCATTTCTAAAAAAAATTGATGTCTAAGGAAATTGAAAACAAATTAACATAGCCGAATTCTTTTTAAAAAATTTAACGACGCCAAAAAATGTTTATGGTGATGAAGAAAATACAATGCCTAAAATGGAAATAATTCAAAGAAAGAAACAACGAGTGTTTTTGTTCAAATGTGTTAAAATTATAGAAAAATAAATATATAGTATTGCATGTAAAAACTTAATAACTAGTTTACGCCAAATGTACAGTTTTAAAACTACAATGATTCTATTAATTAAAAAAAATATAAAATTGATGATGTAAAAATCCGATTGGTCCAATTGGTCAAACATTTAAAGTGATAAGAGTTTTTATTGTGGAGACAAATGTTCTTTAATCGTTTTTAAAAAAATGTAAGACGTACGGTTAGACATATCGATACAAAGGAAATAGCAAGATACATTTTCCATACCACTCACGTTTACAGTTTTTATAATTGGCAACTCTTAAATATGTAAATTCCTAACCACAAAGGTAAATGATTACCGCCTTACCGGTCATCATCGAAATCTTATCTTATACCGAGGTCATGTACAAATGGAGCAGTACCACAATTCAAAAAGGTCCCAACCATATTTCAAAATATATAGAGAACGAAAATAGCATATGTTTTTTACGGAATTTTTTAAGTATTTTTATCATGCGTTTATTTTTTAAATCGTTACAGTCTTACAGATCGACTGTGAAAAGTACATAACTTTATAACATATATAGAAAATATGACTGTAATTATTTAACATATTAGTAGTATGTTTCGATGATCCTCACACCCTCGAATCAGTCAAAACTTGAATAATAAGATAAACGAACAGATGATATTATCGCTTGTTTATATATGAGTTAGCATTTAAGATTATTATTCGTGCTATTGGAATCTTAGATACTGCTTATGTATAATATATGTTAGACAGTGTTGTTATCTCTTGTATAATACTAATTTTCATGCTAGTAAAGCTATTTAAAAAGCTATCACTTTCGTGGATATACTATTACTAGGTCAATGGATTCTAGGGTATATAGGTGGACCACTGATCGATCTTCCGCATGAGCCATATGGTTACTAGGTTCGGCGCAATTAGTAACCGTAAAACATCCTATCAAAGAAAACGTGTTTGGTAATGCTGACTCATATATGTACTGTCTTGGGAGATGTTGTCTCAATACGTGTCTGCTTCCTGCTAGATGGTGTCGAGCCATTAGTTATGTCATCACGACATCACCTGTTATCTTCAGAGTCTCTTCGGATGACACTGACACGGAGACTTGATCACAAAAACTCTTGTGGGCTTGATACTCATATATCGTCATCGGATTGATCATCATTACATAACTAAACGAAATTTATCCCCAATGACATCAATTACTAATATAGATAAATTATATCGAACGTTTAAATTTTGATGACTAATATGACAAAAATCGTAAAACTTTAAATAGGGGAATAGTTTTTGCAATAGATCATTCACTGTGCTTTGAGAATCCAAGAAGCCAAGAAGCCAAATATCGTTTGAACTCGTAAGTATTAACTACCCTCGGATTTTCTTCATTGATGTTCATTCAATGTATAGGAAAGAATAAACCAACGAATTTAAAGAAAGAACCCTAAAAGATTTACTCTCGCCCACTCGCAAATTCGCAAGAAATGAAGCTGACTTCGAAAATGAAATTCCGGGGAAAAGATGAACTTTTTCATAAATGAAAACTTATTATTATGTTACAGAAATACTAAAATTACAACTGCAAAAATGCATAGAAAAAATATACCGGATGAATTTATTTCAAATTATCAACGTTCAATTAGTGTAGTAACTTTCTGTGGATCGAGGTCAAGAAGGTCACGAGTTCGATTTCCGTTAGGAGAACTCTACTTTTCGAAGGAGAATTAATTTAAAATTGGTTTGGGTCATGCTCAAGACGGATTAGGGGCCCACGAACTCTGAACTTCCTGATTATTTCAAAAAAAAAAAAAATTATTTCAAATTTTTATGAATGTAAGCTTTTACTTTAACAAATTTGGATGTAAAAGAAAAGATTTTCACTTTCAAAATGTTGTCGTATATAAATTATTGACTTCATAATGAAAAGCATAACAAAAACAAAACAAAATATGTGGGATCTGAGATTTTTAGCACTTTGTTTTTAGGGTGGTGAAAATAATAAAGTTCTTGAATGAATGTAGATTTTTTCAGAGCTTTTAGTTTTTGGTTTACGAAAACCTAAGTTAAGTAACTTTTAGTTTTCTAAATCAAAGGACACTTATAAAACTTGATTGAAACTATAATGATTTTAGATTGCCAAAACTTATATACACATATGTTGAGATTTATGATATCCTTGCATCCAATCTAAAAAATCAGTTAAATACCATGTTTTAAACATAAATTTTCATTTAAAATAATATACTTTTTGTCGTTAAATTTTATATATTAAATTTTCGGTTAGTAATATTTTTAGGAAAAGTCAATCAGGGTCCGATTTGCTTACACAAAAAAAAAACATAAATCACGTGTTTTTGTACATTTCATAAATTGATTGGCACGAATATTCTCAGTGCTTAAAATATATCTACTCTGAAAAAACCTAAAACATGAAATCTCTAAGCTTCGAGACAAAAGAAGGTCAATCCTCCAGGTACAATGTTATGTTAATAAAGACCGAATAATTTGTAGCAAAGAAAACATCCGTAAAAAATAACGCATCTAGAATCTGCATAGCTCACACTAAAACCTCCAATTCTGCAATGCAGTGTCACAATCCTTTCAAGTCTACATGCAGTGTCTCATCTCCTCAAACAAATATCTATTTTCGTCCACTTCTACCATCCGATTCGAGTTATGATCCGTCTGTATAACATATCACGATATTCTGTGATACACTCCATACTTTCTTCATCATGCATTTTTTCGGAGATATTTTTCTTCACATTTATTTTTCTCCATACTTTTTTCATTGAATGGCGACTCCAAATATTTTTTGATATTCTTGAAAATTTTCCTATACTTCACCTTCCAAAAATATACATAATCTATGTAAATATTCTTAAACTCTCTTCATCTCCTAAATAATAATATGTTTTTAGTGAGTTTTTGGTTAATTATGTTGTAATTCTGTACCATTATGATATTCTTTCTTAAAAATGATTATATTTCTTTTTTTCAACTAAAAGCTATTTCTAATTATTGGCTAAAATACAAAATTAATTTTGTTCACAAAATGCTATATTATTGACCTTAAAAGTAAATATTCTTTTTGTCAAAAGAGAGTAAATATTCTTAATTTTAGTGTTTTCCATTTAAAAAGCAAAATACCACTTTCCCCTTCCTTTTTAATTAAAAGGAAGCGTATATTTGAATAATATTATTAAATAGTAAATATCGCTTTCCTTCTATAAATACACTCAGACCTACACTACTATTCTCTAATCATTAAACACTGCTGCAAACGAAGCACAATAGAGCAAAGCCAAGAAGACGAATATGGTGAAACTCGAGAACTCGAAGATATCCGAAAGCGTTTCGAACAAGAACATCCCCTTGTCCGATTTTGTCGTCAATTTGGATCAGTACGTTTTTTTTTTTAATTTCACTAAACCGTCAACTGTTGCAGAATCATCCCAAAATCCCAAAAAAGAAAAAAAATAAATCTAAATCTCCGTTTTTCACTAACGAATCAGGTTTTTTTTTCTTTTTCTTTTTTAATTGTTGCAGTGGTGATCCAACGGCGTACGAAGAATACTGGAGAAAGCTTGGTGACAGGTGTACGGTGACGATACGTGGTTGTGATCTCATGAGTTACTTTAGCGACGTGACGAACTTGTGTTGGTTCTTGGAGCCGGAGCTTGCCGATGCGATCAAGGAGTTGCATAATACCGTCGGTAACGCTGCAACGGAGGACCGATTCATCGTGGCTGGGACCGGTTCGACGCAGCTTTGCCAAGCGGCCGTCCACGCACTATCTTCACTCGCCGGGACCCACCCGGTCAGCGTCGTTGCCGCCGCTCCTTTTTACTCCGTAAATCCCCACCACTAAACTCCTCCTCTCCTCGTATCTTTTCCTTTTTATTTTTATTTTTAATAACAATTACTTTAATCTCCGTTGACATATTTTTAAACTTACATTTTTTAATTTTGAGCACCCGAAATAACAACAAAAATATCAGGTAAATCTTGTTTAAAAAAATACAATTTCGTTGGGTTAGATCCTTGACTAATTGAACCGTTTTGTTAGGTAGACAAACAAGAACTCTGATTGAATATATTAGTTCGAGTAGAATTTCAGATCAAGTCCAGATCTATCTTGGATGCTTTTTTTTTATTCTGCTTATTTTATATTATGTTTTGAGTAGCTTAAGTAGTTACCTCATCTCTTTTGTGAAATTGATTTGATTTGATGGTTTGTAGTTAGGAAAAAATTGGTCTGAAAAAGAAAAAATAAAGTTAACTTGATGTGAAGATTCAGTGGACGTTGTTTGTAAAAGCAAAATTGGAGATCTAAAAGACACAGTGACAGACATGTTTCTCGAACATTTGATCCACCATTTTTTTTTCTTTTTTTTTTTTGATTCAACACTTTCCCTTCTTACATACATGTGTTGTGGATTCATGTGCAAAGACATCAGTAACATGCTCATGTCCCCACTTTTATTTTTTTGCTTTTACCAAAAACCATTCTTCTCTTCTTAATAATTCATTTTTGAATATATAAAAAGAGTACAAACTTTTCTTTTTATTTTATTTTGAACAGACTTATGTGGAGGAGACGACCTATGTTCGGTCGGGTTTGATCAAGTGGGAAGGAGACGCTTGGGGTTTCGACAAAAAGGGTCCGTTCATCGAGCTGGTGACGTCACCCAATAACCCTGACGGAACCATCAGAGAGACTGTGGTGAACCGTCAAGACGACGACGAAGGCAAAGTGATCCATGACTTTGCTTATTACTGGCCCCACTACACTCCCATCACTCGCCGTCAAGACCATGACGTCATGCTCTTCACTTTCTCCAAGATCACAGGCCACGCTGGGTCCCGCATCGGGTTAGATATTTACTCAAACATGCTTTCATATTAGAACAAAAGTTTTTTTGGTTTTAGATTAATTAATTAGTTACTAATGTGTTTCTTTACTTTGTTTGATGATGAAGGTGGGCATTGGTGAAGGATAAGGAGGTAGCTAAGAAGATGGTTGAGTATATAATAGTGAACTCTATTGGTGTGTCTAAGGAGTCACAGATTCGAACAGCTAAGATCCTCGAAGTTCTAAAGGAGACTTGTGAGAGCGAGAACGAGTCTGAGAACTTCTTCATGTATGGTCGTGAGATGATGAAGAATCGGTGGGAGAAGCTGCGTGAAGTGGTGAAGGAGAGCGATGTCTTCACTCTTCCAAAGTACCCTGAAGCTTTCTGCAACTACTTTGAAAAATCACTCGAATCTTACCCGGGTAAGTTATAATTTAAGTCACTAGACGACAAATGTTTTTTCTGACGGTTGGATTATATAATTGAATAAGACGTAACGGTCGGTGTTATTAATTTTGGTTACAGCATTTGCGTGGCTGGGGACGAAGGAAGAGACGGATCTGGTAAGTGAATTGATGAGACAAAAGGTAATGACCAGAGCAGGAGAACGTTGTGGATCCGACAAGAAGCATGTCCGAGTCAGCATGCTTAGTCGTGAAGATGTTTTTAAGGTCTTTCTTGATAGACTCGCCAACATGAAGCTCATTAAAAGCAATTGACCTTTAGCTAAGCGTATATAGCATTAAGCAATGTGGTATCATTGAATGTAGTGTTTTAATGAACTTGAATGTAATTTAAATTTAAAGTAAAATTTAGTGTTATTCAATTATGTATTTGATAAAATATATTAAAATCTATTGTTATTAGATTTAACAATTTGTTTGTGTATTTTAAAATTCATTAAAAATAAGTGTTATTCAACATTGATTTGATTTAGTTATATTTGGATTAGAATGGATTTTAATATACATTTTTCTTATAACATGACTAATCTTAACCAACATTTTATCATGTATTTTACAATACCTCTCATACTCAAATACGTTAAAAGCATTTTAAACCTTAATTCAACAATAGCTCCTAAGACTTTCTAGTTTGTAGCTTAACCTAAAGTTATCTATAAATAACATGGAGAACCAAAGTGGTTGAACCTGTCTTACTGTCTATTTATGGCCTTTTCTATATGTGAAAAATATCAAAGTGATTCAAAATTTTAAAGGAATAAGTATTCTATAATTACACGAATCATAGAGTCCGTCTGCTACACATATCCTAACCAAAATTTTGCATGTTTCGCAACCATAAAAATGTAATGCATGTGACATGCACGAACAAAACGGAAAATATGTTGAAAACTGTAATTTTAATAACGGTTTGACGGTTTCTGTCTAATTGTAGTATAATCGGTTAGCTTTAGATAAAGAGAAGTATCTCTATTTGTATTCTTTACATTAAAAGCGCCTTGTCCACTGATAATGGTGATTCAAAGTAAATTTGAAAATTGTTGTTGTTCTAATTTTTTCGCTAGTTCAATCCCCGTGGGAGGAGAGACATTTCTTAAAAAATGGACTGAAGACTGATTTGATTCCTAGACCCATGAATTAGGGATTTGACCCGAACTTCAAAATTATTAAAAGAAAAAAGAAAATCAAATCAAAATTTCTGATGATATTAATTCTATATATAAATATAATTTTACCAAACATTTTCTAAAAAATATTAAATACATTTAATGATAAATTATATTACAACACTACCAATATGTTATAATTATTAAAATAAAAATTTGAAAAAAGCAAACAATAAGTAAAATATAAGAAAAAATTAGCAAACAAATCAGAGAGTATAAGTTAAAAAATGAAACGTTCAAAACCTGTCACTGTTAATCTATTGGAGTCGTCGTTACAAGTGTTAATCCGTCGGGAACGGTGATTGAGTGCGAAGAAAACTCATTTTTGGTGATGTTATCATTATGTTATATTAATCATTTCAAGTTAACCGATTACATGATTATACATTTATTGGTCATGGAATCGATTTTCCTTTTAGAATTACAGAATTATAATGATCCTCGAAATCCATATTCAAGGAAATTACACTATCCTTGAGCTTCTGGTTTTGTGACACTAATCTCTCATATAAATCTAATAAGAGGATATTCGATATAAATTGGTTGTTAAAAAGGCAAAATTATACCCCAACAATTTTCAAAAGAAAGAAAAAGAAGAGAAGAAGTTATGCCTCAATATTGAAAGCCTTGATATCATCAAAATAGCAAAACGTCGTACCCCATGGACCATATCATAGCTATTTTCTTGAGATCATTGCAATGTCTTTAAACGGATTTTGATTTATTTAGGTTTGCTATCCTTGTACAGTTTTTATTTCGTACTTTTTACTATGTTTACAGTTTACTATCAAATTTTGAAGTCAATGCAAAACTTTAGAAGACAGGTAAAAAAAGGTAGTTTGAAAT
The DNA here is from genome assembly GCA_963922655.1 of Cardamine chenopodiifolia. Classification (NCBI taxonomy): domain Eukaryota; kingdom Viridiplantae; phylum Streptophyta; class Magnoliopsida; order Brassicales; family Brassicaceae; genus Cardamine; species Cardamine chenopodiifolia. Next base: position 16,921,629 of record OZ000484.1, read on the forward strand.
ACCTCATATATGTGGACAAACTTATATATATGTTGTGTGTTGTGTCCTTTAACTCATCTTCTTTCTCTTCTTCTTCTTCTATGCCTTGACTCGAATCCATCAGCTACAAGATCTGGCGTTGAATAATCACTTTTTATTTGTTTTACTATTTCAAAGATAAAGTGCTTATGAACCCAAACAACTCTTATAGGGGCTTCTTACACACAAAAAATTTATTCAGAGTTGATCGATATAATAACATTGATGGGCACAAATACACTACCAGTACAGACTATGGCCCATTTGAATATAAATTCATCAATTTTGTTGTGGTCCGTTAGAATTTTAGATCATATGAACAAATTATCAAGAACTCTAAAGTAAATTAGACATTCCCCTGTGAAAAAATATTAGTAATTCCGGAGTTTTATTCACAATAGCCAGACAAAAGTTATTTTATTACTAAAAGTGGTCTGATTATAGTTTCATTAGGGGTGTATTCAACCAAAAAGTTGAAGTTATTTGAGTTTTAATAAAATTTTAGATGATTTGTAAGAATTTAAGAAAATTATTATGATTTGATATTAAAATTATCTGAAATTTCATATAAAACTATGAGATTTGAGTTTTTGTAATTTTAACTAAGAATTGCTTCTAAAATCTTTCAAATCATTAAAATCTCAGTACTTAAAACATTTCTAACAACATTAAATTTAAAATATATATTTTTTAAATCATAACACATGAGAGATATTTACAAATCATATATCCAATAACTGGATTTTAAATATATTTTTCATTTTAACTCAAATAATCAAACTCAATTAATCAAATGATCAGTTTAATAGATCCCTTAATTTACTACACGTCATCATCATCTGAGAACTCGATTTTTGCAGACAGAGATAACAGTTGAAGCAGCACAGGCGAGAAAAATCCGATGAAAGCTCTTCTTAATTCTCAATCTCTGTCTTCGATCTCTTCCTTGCAGATCAATAAATCTCTCCATTTCGATGGATTGAGTTCTTAATGTCTCCGGTTTCCTTTAACCAATTTTGGCGGCAATACGCGGCGCCGGAAGCTCACTGCTGGGTTGAAAATAAAGGCAGTGTTGGACTCTGCAATCATGGAGCAGTTAGACTTAAGGAATCGGATATTATGAATCCGGCGTTATCTTCTACTTATTGGAGATCATCGATTCCGAAACCAAACCCTACTGTTCTTGATGCTCAAGCTAGGGTTTGTACAGGGCCGACTCAGACTAAACCCCTCAGTGAAGAACAGGCTTTTAAGGTTTTTGATACTATTTTAAGATCAAGTAAGGCATTTTATTCTTCCAGTTTGACTTAATTCGATTGGTGAATTTATGTTTGAGTAGTGAACAAAAGGATTAATGGTGATAGCTTTTAATTTGTCTTCTTTAGCTCGAAGCTTAAGCATTTGAAAGTTTCAATTTTTTTTATCTTCATCTTGTTAGATTCGTGTAACAATGTTCATTCTTGAGTTTGACTTAATTCGATTGATGATCAATAAGGACCTATGGTGATAGATTTCAATTTGCCTTTTTTTAGCTCGAAACCTAAGTATTTGAAAGTTTCAAGCCTTATTTATTCAGCTTTATTGGTTTCGGATTACTATGTTCATTTTTGGCGAATTTGGGCTAGAATGTGGTAAAACCAAGTGAGTATGATTTGAATATGGTTTTTGGTTCTTGGTTAGCAACTTTGTTTGTTGATTTGTTCGTTAGAGTTCTTGGGGGGGGGGGTTATGGATTAGCCTCACTACTCTGTCTCACAGGGATGCAGCTAGAGGGGAACTAAAAGGTGAAGAACCTGTTTCAAAGGCGCAACTTGGGGCATTTTTTGCTGCAATGACAATTCGTGCAAATGCATTTCCGGAGGAAACTCAATGGAGTAAACTCGAAAAGCAGGCAATGGATGTGTTTTGGCCACTCTTGGTTCGGGCACTACCTCCTGATGTGCTCTTCCTTGCAGATCCTGAAGGTTCTCTTTTTGGTACGGGCAACTCTGTTGGACCGACGTTTGTTGGTAATGAAACTAGTGAGTGAGATTGGTTGGTGCGTTAAGAGAGATTTTAGCTGGGGGTCACTTGGGTTATGAGGAGGTTAAGGGTGTTTTAAGAGACGTTCTTCCGCTTCCAACAGAAGGTAGCTTAACCTCGGGAGTTAGCGAGTCATTGTTTTCAGCATTTTTGATTGGTCAACGTATGAACAGAGAAACATATCGAGAGCTTAAAGCTTACTGCCTTGCATTTGATGACGAACATGGTAAAAAAGTCTATTAATATTTAGTGAAATTCAGATGTTTAAAGGCATGGATACAAAGTTCTGACTTGAGTTAAAGCGTCTTCAACTAATTTCATGGGCTCCTCCAGTTGCTGATGTGAAATCCTTAACCCATTATGGCGAGCCTTATGATGGGAATACTCGATTCTTTCGAAGCACTCTATTTGTGGCTACTGTTAGATCCTGTTATGGTGAATCTTCATTGCTCCATGATGTAGAATGGATGCCTCCACAGGTATTCAGAACAAAAATGAATCTTATTACCAGTTTCCTAGAGATGATGATGCTTCTGAGGATTTGTTTTAGATATCTTTTCACAACTTTTCTTCAGGGGGATGTGACTGAGGAACAACTGCTGAAGTTTATGGGAGCAAATACAAGCTTGTCTGTTCAGCACGCAAAAGAACTCAACGAGGTGCCTACAATAATTTAAACTAATGTCCTACAGGTCTTTTTTCCTTATGTCTATCTTTCTCCTGCTGGCCTATTTCTATGATTTACCTGCTCCATAAAATCCTGCTTGTTTATTCCAGGAGGAGAAGGCTGGATATGCATATCTCAGTCTACGGGAAGCTCGACCGTCTTTGTAAGAAATCTGAGAAACATTTGTTTGAGCCATTCCTTTGTTCCATAAGCAGTATGTTGGTAAAGAAAACATCTGGGAGTATTGATAATTTTCTTTGATATTTGCAGATATTCGCTAATCGAAATGAGGGAGCATACAAAGAAGCGCCCTCCTCTGGCAACAACTGGGAAAGTTCAGCAATTTGTAAGGGTAAGGGATCTATCACAAGTCACCGTGTTATATGCTCCATACGATTTTAATTTTAATGGCTCAAGATGTTATATAGCTCATGATGTTATATGGCTTGATGTTATATGGCTTGAGAGAAGATGCTGTATGTAGACATTTCATGGACTGTTTTTCACTGCAGGCGACAGGGAAGGAATCAATTGTGGCTGGGTTTTACCACGGAGACTATGAAGAGCCTCTCTTAATGCTTATGAGACGAAGAGGTTTTCATTCTGGTTTGGTGGTTAAGGTTGACTCTCTCTTTTGCCATCAAATATGATGCCCTACGAGCTACTATGCACTTGGAACTTAGAATTAGAACCTGAAATCTGTTAGAAACTCCTATTAGTTTCCATTTGAAGTTTTGAACTTGTAACAGTGAAATTTCCAGGTATGATTGTAAGGAGATTTATAAGGTTTCTTTTCGTCATGCAGGGCGAGGAGAGGGCGCTCTCAAGGACAACAAGGGTGCGAGCAGCAAGTGCATCAAAAGGATTTCCAGTTAACTACTGTTCTGGATTTCGTTCATCAAGTTCGGACACAGCTCTAGGAGCTGACGGTAAGAATAGCTATGATAACTTTACTGGTTTCAAACTAGAATCTACTGCTTGAATATTCTGTAAACTTAGTCCAAACAGAATTGACACTTATTTTCACAGGCGCAAATTTTTGTTGTGGTAAACCAGCTTGTAGGTGGTACTAGACCATATGCTAGTAAAGAACTATCAGCTAATTTCGTATTTGGTTGGCATGGAGTCTTGATGTACCATTTTGCCTTGGTTATCAAAGTCTTTTGGCGAAGTGGCCTTTCAATACGGAGCTGTCATTTGTTTAGATTCGTCCTCATGCTAACTGATATATGCATTGGTGCTAGTATTTGTCTTGTGGTACATCAATATTGTTTCAGTTCGTAAGACTTATGGCTAAAGTAACTTATAGAATTGTACAGGTCTCGCATCAGAGTTTCAATCTTGAGGTGGATGCAAGAGACTATGGATTTGAACCAACCGAGTCTTCAATCTTGAGGTGGACGAAGTGTATCAGCAAAACATATACCAAGATGAGCGTCCCTTTATCAGTTCCAAGAAGGTAATAACTTTGTCTTCCATAGGTATCTTTAACTCCTTAGCTTCAATTCGATTAGCCTGTGTATTTGCTTTGTGATCGTTGATCTCTGGAACTTCTGCATGATTGGTCACCTTCACTTTATCATGAATTTTGTAAAGGTTTTGATGGATATGGGAGCACCAATCAGCAAAGAAGTTCAGCTCATATCATTCCATACCGTTTCCAAAGGATACTGGGGTGAATGCGGGCAACGAAGTGGTTACTTTGAGATTGAAAAATATCCCTCCCAGGGTTTGTACCCGACCGTCTTGATTATGGACTTATTTGTTTTGTTATTTGTAGTCCAAGTGATAACAAGAGCTTTGTAATTTCTGGTATTGCAGACCGTTGAGGAGATATACAAGGTTGCCTCAATTGCTCTCAGTAACGTCTCTGCGCAGATATTTGTAAGCCCTTCTTAGTTTCTTAGCAACTGTTGGTTACAAAATGACTTCACCTCTGTAACCAAATGATTTGTTTTTCTGCAGATGGGTTTAATGGTTAGCCCACCAAAGCCCGGAGACATTTCTTATGACCAATTCATCCGCGAAAGGTATATATTCTCAATATGCTCTACTCTAAATAAAACATGCTTTGATGAAGAATCAAGATCTCAGAACTTCAACTGAACCTTAATTAACAGCAAGGGAATACTAGAATCGCTGAGAAGAAGAGCAAGGATGATGACTGATGGATTCAACAGCTGCAAAAACGTCGTTTGTAATTTCACAGAAGGTGCTATGTATTCGTTTCCTCAAATAAAGTTGCCGTCGAAAGCAATCCAAGCAGCAAAACAAGCCGTAAAAGTCCCTGACGTTTTCTACTGCCTTAAGCTCTTAGAAGCTGCAGGAATCTCCACAGTTCCAGGCTCTGGATTTGGACAAAAAGAAGGGTGAAATAAACCTCTGTGACTACTACTACAACAACATTTTTGTTCTTGCAACCTCTTTGGTCGAGCTCATTTTGTTCGTCTTTTTGTCTTTCAGGGTGTTTCATCTGAGGACAACGATCCTACCTGCAGAAGAAGAAATGCCAGAGATTATGAAAAGTTTCAAGAAGTTCAATGATAAGTTCATGTCTCAGTACGGAGATAACTTTGGTTACTCCAAAATGTGAAAAGAAAGGACTTGAGATCACTTCTTCTTCTTTCACGACATTATTATTGTCTATTCACACTCTTAAAAAGCTATAGCTACTGGTCAAACTCTCTGTAAAACTCTTCTTGTGCTCTTTAAAAAACCTTTATATATCTATTGGAAACATAACACACAACAAAACATCTTAATTTCATCTCTATTCTGGTTATTAAAATGTTCAAATATTATTCCTCTGGAAATTTTGAATGTTGAAGTTTCCTTCTACCTTTTTACTTTTAAATTATATTTCTTATTTTTTATATCAAAATTTACATTGAACTAAGGCAATAACAATACTTTAAGAAAACGTAGTTTAATACGACCGTACAAAAATAATATTAATCTTAATTATTTTTTTGGTAAAACTCTAAATTAAATAATTACCTAATCACTCTAGATTTTCAATACTCGTCTTAGTTTTCACATTAAAAAAACTAAAGGGATATAGATCGTGCTAATGATTTATATGAAAATATTTCCCCTCCAATATTATATAATCGTTTTTTCCGCCGTCAAGAGTACATATTTATTAAATTTTATAAGAGATAGAATTAAATAAGTATAATACTTATCCAATCGTGATTAAATAAGTATAATACTTATCCAATCGTGATTAAATAAAGTTTTGCATGGAATATAAAAGGAATCACAGTTAGATTATACTAGTATTAATAATTATAAGACAGCAAAAAAAAAATAGAGTCCGACCATATCAAATTCCACACGTCTTTCTACTTTGCCTCCTCCTTTAGGTATTTTCTCGTCAAAGTTGCAATCAGAGAAACTAGAGAAGTCCTCAAACCCATATCTTCTCTTTCTTTTTCATTTTTCAACAATAAAGAGTCTTCCATTTTTCCCGAGAAACACACAAAACCTTTCCCGCCGAAACTTCTTTTTTCTTTTTTCTCTTTTTTCTCATACCAAATAATTAACCATCCCTTTCTTTCTTTGTTTAGGTTTAAAATCGTGTGTGAGGTTTCATTTGATTTTCTTTTCAGTTTTCTGGGATCAAAACATGGATTTCCCGGGAAAGGTGCTTAAAGTGACGATCTCGGTGCAAACTCTGGTTAGTTCAAAGCCAGAGAAAGAAGAAAAAGAAGAGAAAGAAGATGGATTCAGCACTCCAAAGGGAGCAGAGTTTAGAATTCCGCCGCAACTTGAGTGTCCTCCGGCACCTGGCCGTCTAATCCACCGGAAAACTATCGATAAACGCAGCAAAAAATCCGCCGGCCGAAGGATTATCTCCGTTAACGTTCAAGATTTGGATACTGTCTTCGCAAGACCACATGTTGATTAGTTGCAGAAGATTCTTGATACATATTTAGCTAATAGTGAGTTCGTTAATCCTTATTAACTGGATTAATTTATCTTAATTTTGCCAGTTTAACATATGGTTTAATTTATCTTAATTATGTCAGTTTTGTATATTTTTATTCGAATTATTAACCATCGAATTATATGATGAAGCACTCAAGTCCATGCGACCGTTAAGTTTTGCTTTTTATATGATTATTGAAACTGTGTTTACTTAATTTTTATTGTTCAAATCAGTAATTAAGAAGAATTAATCAGCCCTAAATGCAATTGGTGACCTATCCATCATATTGTTTTGTACCATTTTCTTTATATATTTTTGTTGGATTTGTGTGATACTGACAATATTAAATTTCGTTCTTAACATTAAACCAAACAAATTCTTCGTACTAGGAAGTTGCAAATCAGTTCTGGATAAAACCACTGGGACAAATTTGATATAGGATATACTTGCATCAAAGTATAGAGTTATTTCAACTATGAGTGTTCTTGTTAAATAAATGATTCAGGGCCAAACTTTATATAAAAATGGCTGACAAAAAGTCAAGAATAATTTTCATGATTAGTGGATGATAATCCTTAGATCGAGTCATTTTTTTTTCTTCCTACATTACGTAACTATTTAATTTATCATATTTATTAGAAGATTGTTTATGGAAACTAGACAAGTTAATACAGAAATCTTTACACAAGCTATTGTACCTACGACATGCTTCAAATTTGCATTAGAATCTGGTATGAAATCAAATAATACTTGGGTCAACTATTGGATAAAAACGTTTGAATCCGATTCCAGTTTTTTTTTTTTTTTTTTTTTTTTTTTTTTTTTTTTTTTTTTTTAATGAAACAAATCTTAGATTGTAACACGCTTTGGTTAAAAGGTTTAATATTTGTGGAAAAATCAAACTCGAGAAAGTTTGACCCACACGGCCACACAAAAAACAACTACCCACCGAGTCAAGATAGAAGTCAATATCATGTTTGGTAATGGTGCGATAATTGAAGAGGCCGTGTCGAGCTGAACAGAATCCTATTACAACGTCATTAATTTCATACTTATGTGTCTTTCATAGGAGACTTATATATCTGTTTTTGAAAGTTTTGGATTCAAATCACATTTTTTTTTCCGGAGAAATTGTAGTATCGTATTCAATTTTACTAGAGTGAAATTCGATTTTAGGCAATAGGAAAATGTTAGACAATCACTTGTTGTAGACTAGTTTTTGTAGTGACCAAACATTTTCTCCAAATTGATCAATCAACCCAATTTGTTACAAGTTGCGCTAGTACTCGTACCAAAGATGACACTATCCTATAGAGATTTCAATGCTAAAATTACCACTTATGTTTGGACTAATCACCTTGCGTTACATATAACTTAACTTGTATTTGAAAATTTTGTAGATTTTCAAATCTTAGTTTCCAGAGAAATAGTAGTCTCCTGCTGGTAGTATAGTCAACTCGATACTTTTTAAGCACTAGGAAATTTTTAGACAATCATATCACATCACATGTCGTACTTCTTTTATTTAGAAGAAAAATGAACAAAACTAAGGGAAATTAATTAAGAACACTACATTAGCTAAGAACACCTCTATTGTTCTCGAGAAGAATTCTTAAGATTAAAAAAATATAAACTTTATAGGTAAATGTGTTTTAAAAAACTTTTTTTAAGAACCGGTTCTTAACTAAAAGTTTTAAAAAATAAATTTTAATTAAGAATTTTAAAAATCGGTTTACAAATTTCTTTTTAAGAAAAATATGTTTACCAATATAATTTATAATAAAAATATTAGTAAAAATCTCTAGAAAAAGTTTTAGTAATGGAGATGCTCTAAGATTGGATGCTCGAAGTTGAAGCTACAAAAGCTTCATGACCTTGTAAAATTTCGACATATATTTAAAAACAACATTTAAAAATATTGAAAAATGTACACTGCAGAATTGCAGCACCATAGTGACAAAAAACATCACCATCAATCCCATAACAATTCCATAGGATCTCCACACTGACAAATATCAGGCTATGCATTGTTTACTGGTCCATGATTTTTGTACCTTAATTTCCACATATTTATTATAAATATAATAAACTGATATTTTATTTTTAAATAGGGTACACAATAGATAGCAGGCCCAGCCCAAATCATTTATCAATACTTCGTGTTTTCGTATCCTATACGAATTTTCTTGGCGGTTTGAGTATTCCACGTGTCACACTACGATCTCGTGGATTAACTGTCTCTCATCTAATAACCGTTCGATCTTCGTAACCACATAACAAACAAAAGCGAATCGTTTACTTGCCCCTCTTTTGACTCACGACGAAATCGACGGTGGTCTTTCACCGGAGAAGATGAAGCAGAGAACGTGGCCTTGTAGATCTGAAGGATCTCGATTCAGCTCCTTATCGGTTTTAAAACCTCACGATAAGGAAAAACGCAGAGCAACGGCGAAGTCAAGCTCAAGCTCTTCTTCTTATTCACCTCCTCAACCGAATTCGGTCGTTGGAGATTTCTCGATCCTTCCATTCGATATACTAATTAAAATCGCTGCGCCGTTTAGTCTTCCGAATCTTCTAGCGGCGTCGTCGGTTTGCAAATCGTGGAGAGACGCGCTTCAGCCGTTGAGAGAATCGATGGTGTTGCTTCGGTGGGGGAAACGGTTTAAACACGGTCGAGGAGGTGTGCGAGCGAATCTAGAGAAAGCTTTTGATTCGTTGCTGAAAGGAGCCGCGCGTGGATCCACGCTCGCTATGATTGACGCCGGGCTTGTGTGTTGGGAAACGGGAGAGAGAGATAAAGCGGTGAGTTTATATCGGAGAGCTGCTGAGCTTGGTGATGCTGTTGGTCAATGTAATTTGGGAATTCTTATCTTCAAGGTAAACCTTGAGTTTCCATGGCTGTGATTGGATTTGGTTTTTAACTTGCCATTCAATTTGAGTTGTGTAGAATTGATAATTTTGATTTGGTAGAGCATTTTCTGAGCAATTTTGGTTGCTTGTATCTGTAGTTCAACCTACAAATCCGATGGAAGCAATGAAATGGTTGAAAAAATCTGCAGAGAATGATAATGTTCGAGCACAGTATCAGTTGCTCTTTGTTTCCACCAAGGCCGAGTCGTGCAAACTAATCTGCTAGAAGCTGTATGTATCTTCTTCTTCATTTTCCTAGTGAAGATTCAGTTTAAATTTTGTAGATAAATTGAAAGTTGAATCTTTGTATTTTCGTGGCGGCATAAACTCTAAGTGGAAACTAATAACGAGAATGTTTGGACATGTGCTTAGTTCATTTGAGGAAATGCTCAGTTTCTGTCCTTTTTATCTTTCTATAAAGTTTGTATTATAATAATTGGATGACGGAAAAAAAAAAACTAATAATAATTGGATATTTTTTTTCTGTTTTTGTCAGACTAGATGGTATCTAAAGGCAGCAGAAGGTGGATATGTACGAGCAATGTATAACATATCGCTTTGTTACTAGGTTGGAGAAGGCTTACCACAAAATCGTAAGCTAGCGAGAAAATGGATGAAACGAGCAGCTGATCATGGCCATAGTAAAGCTCAGTTTGAACACGGCCTTGCTCTGTTTTCTGTAGGCATTGCCTCTCATCTCACCTCAATTCAACAAAGCTTGCGAAAGTCTACTTCTCTTAGTATAGATAGAGATATCAAATATGAGGAAGGAGATAAAACTATCCTGATAACTAATGAGTCTAATGCAGGAAGGGGCGATGCTGAAATCTCTACTGTATTTAGAACTGGCGGAAACGGCTGCGAGTCACGTCAAGGAAGTTATAAACCAACAGCTTTCTGAAACTGTTCGTGATCATGCCATACATCAAGCCAATAACTGACGTGCTCTACCATCTATTCCCTGACTCTTATCTTTGATCGCAGTTTGGTCAAATTGACATGTCCGTAATTCAAATTCCAGTTTGACCATGATTCAGTAAAATATGAACTAGTTTGATTCATATGGTCAATTAACAAAAAATGATTAAACTTGTAATAAGTTTGGGTACAAGTTCCCAAAAACAAATATATATATATATATATATATATATATATATATATCGAGAGAAGCAGATTCAACAATGTAATGAATGAGGTCTCTACAGCATCCCAGATGGAGATGAACTAGTGCTAACAAAGTTTCTCAAAAAAATTTCGTCAAATCTTTTGGTTAAATATCGAATTTGCTTGAATCTAAAACAATGTGTATAAAGTGGTAGAATATCAAAACAACAGTCGTGGATCACAAAAAACAACCTTTTCTAAAATACCACACAATTTATTGGAAAAAATTAGCCCTGTTTCATTCCGCAAGCTTCTCTAAATATTGGTAGAAAATCAAAACACGATTATATTTTCTATCTAAAATTCTATTCATTTTCAAAGTACATGTGAATTTCAGAACGCATTTTGGCATCTTATCCACAAATCCTGCATCACTGTTATAGCAAGAACTGCATTTGATGACAATCGAACTTGATAACAGGATTGTCAGACTCGATTCACAGTTATCAAGTTCGATTGTAATCATTTGCCAGACTCGATTCAAAACTCGACAAGAACAATGCATACATATGTGTATCCAATCCCAATACTACTATGACGAGTGATTTTCAAATCAGGGATCTCAACGCAAATGCTAAGTCAACAAAATACAGAACCACATATGTCATACCAACTCAGAATTCGGAATAACAACCATTTATAAAAATCTAACAAAGGTTCATAACCTACAAACTTTAAAGAGATCTCTCTTTTTAAAATCCAAAACAACAACTAAAGATAAAACAACTCCAGCAAAGATTTCAAAAACCAAAAACAGGATAAGGAAATAAATTTCACCTAACCTAGGCAGTAAGCACAATAGCACCACCAGCCTCCTTAATCTTCTTCTCAGCAGTCTTCGAAATAAGCTTCGCCTTCACCACAAAAGGCTTATTCTCAGGCAAATGACCTTTCCCCAAAACCTTGAAGAATCCATGCTGTGTAACATCGATCAACGGAACGTTGTCCTTGGTTGATTTCGCCTTCACTTCTTCAGGGACGAGTGACCAAAGCTTGTCTAGGTTAACGATTGGGCAGAAGAACTTGTTCCTCAGCTTATGGAAATATCTCATACCAACTTTACCAAAGTAACCTGGATGGTACTTGTCGAAGAGGATCCTGTGGTGATGCATACCTCCGGCGTTACCACGACCTCCGGGATGCTTACGGTGCTTTCCGATACGACCATGTCCGGCGCTGACGTGACCTCTCTTCTTCCTGTTCTTCTTGAATCTGGTTGTCATTTTCGCCGATCTGTGACACTCTCTCTTCTTCTCTGCTGCGGCTAGGGCTTCTGAAGAAATCTCAGATTTATAAAGACGACGAGATTTTCATTTACCTTACTCTCTAGGGTTTAGGAAATTATTATTGGGCCACATAATATTATAGGCCCAAACTGAATATTATTTATTTTGAGTGTGCATTTAAAACCGACATCGTAGAGGGAAGAGAGATCTACCAAGCGATTTGACTCTTCTGTTCACTTGAAACGGCGTCGTGTAGCGGAAGATCTACCACCACACGGTTGAACATTCTCACGCGCCGGTGTTGTTACCTTTGTGGCTCATGAACTCGGTGGTGGATCGCGGTGGGTCCCATCTCGGGTTTATAGATTATTTTGGTTGACACGAGCTTGGTTACGTGACGTTTTCATCTTCAATTTTCGAAAACGAAGCGTTTCAGTTTCTTCCTCTTCTGCTTTCATATGAACCAAGGAAAGCTTGGACGGAGCTGAAGCTCTTCAATCTTAGTTCGCTGATCAAATGGCTCTACAAGTAATCGGCTGCACGAGCCGCCCCATCCGCGTCTCTCTTCACCGGTGCTCCGTTATTGCTGTCACTGACATCAGAAAGAAGAATCTCCGATTCGTTAGAAAACCGAAATTGTCGCTCTCTCTTCAATCTTCCAGTAGAAATTATCGGTTAACTTCAATTAATTGCACGACTGTGAATGGAGCAGTAGTAGAAAATGCGGAATATTATGAAGGAGAAGGAGAAGGAGACAATGTTTCACTTCCTGAGAAAATTCGGCAATGTATTGATTTCCTCCGAACGATATTACCAGGCGGAAGCTGGTGGAGATTCTCAGATGAGGTTGATAGTAGATTCATCGCGAAGCCAGTGACTGTTTGGCGTGCGTTAAGTAGGATGTGGGAACTTGTGGCTGAGGATCGTTGGGTTATCTTCGCTGCGTTTTCAACTCTTATCGTAGCTGCGGTGCGTGATTTTTTTCCTTAATTCCGGTTTTTTGTGAATGGTTTCGTATGTATAGTGTGCTAGTTTGTGTATCTTTGCTTTATAATCATATATTCCAATTGATTCTTGCGGAATTGGATTAGTAAATGTGATTAGTGGTGTAGTTAAAGATGAGACATAAAGAGCGCTAGTAACTTATATTCAGGCATCAGAATCTTCGTGTTCTTATATTTTTTGTTTCTCTCTCTACTTGTTTCAGCTTTCAGAGATAACCATTCCGCATTTTTTAACAGCTTCGATCTTCTCAGCACAAAGTGGTGATATCACTGTGTTTCATCGAAATGTCAAGCTCTTGATTCTGCTGTGTGTTACTTCAGGCATTTGCAGGTCAAGATCTTGTATGGTCAAACACTTGTCTCTGTAGTTGAATTTAGATGGTGCTTTCTGACCAACTTGCTCTTTTTTGGAGATTCCTTTACGAAAATTTTCCAGCTATTGATATTGTGGAGCTCCTTACTCAACTCTTTGTTCAACTCATAATTCCAGTGGCATACGAGGATGCTTCTTTGGGATCGCAAACATGATACTTGTGAGTTTAGTTAGGAAAGTTTTCTTTTAATTTGTGGTTTTAAACTGCTGAGGAATTTTTGCCTTCTCAGAACATGATATGATAGGGTCTCACTTTATTTTGTAGGTGAAACGAATGAGGGAAACACTATACTCCACTCTTCTTCTCCAGGTTCTGAAAGTTTCTAGCTGTGGCATTATTTTTGAATCTTGGTAGCTCTTATGTTTATCGTTAATTTACTCTCGCAAACTTGGTTTTATTGTGCATTAGGATATATCATTTTTCGACTCTCAAACTGTTGGTGACTTGACAAGCAGACTTGGATCGGACTGTCAGCAAGTCTCAAGGGTCATCGGAAATGATCTGAACATGATATTTCGCAATGTGTTGCAGGTCTTCTGCTAAACAATATAATTGCCATCTCGCCTGAAGTGTGTTTTGTGCCTGGTTGAGTTCTGAATGTATGTTTACTTTCTTTCTTTTAGGGTACAGGGGCATTGATTTACTTGCTGATCCTGTCTAGAACCCTTGGGCTGTGCACATTGGTTATTTGCTGTACTTTGGCAGCGGTTATGTTCTTTTACGGGATGTGAGTTTGACCGTTACGTTTTTCCCCTTGATTAAGAATATTAATCTGTGAAGACAAATAAATAATACACTGTGTAGCTGCAAGTGATACTTAAGCCTAGTGTTCTTACAACTGAGGGCAGAAAGTAAAGTTACATCCGGTCATGTTGTAGGTACCAAAAGAAGACCGCGAAGCTAATTCAGGAGATCACAGCTTCTGCAAATGATGTAGATTGTTCAAGAACTTTTTATCTTTTTTTCTTTCAAAAACTCTACCTTAATTATGTCTTTTATGCAATGAATTTGTTTGCTTATAACTGCTCTCTGATCTTCAAGGTCGCGCAAGAGACATATTCTTTGATGAGAACTGTTCGTGTATATGGGACAGAGAAGCAAGAGCTTAAAAGGTGCATTCTGATTCTACGAAACCCTTGAAAGTCTCTCCATTTCTTGAGTTTTATATATGGTGAAATTTTGCGATATTGGCAATCTGTTTCAAGAACAGGTTCTGTCACAACCAAGTTACTTTTTGACATATATTTTCTGCCCTTCTGTGGTGGAAGGTACACTCACTGGCTTCAGAAAATGGCAGATGTAAGTTTGAGACAGAGTGCTGCATATGGTATTTGGACTTGGAGCTTCAACACTCTTTACCATGCAACTCAGGTTCCTCAAATATAACCCTGCTTTGCTTAACATCTCTCTTTTAATATTTTTGGGAAGGTCAATTAGTTTGTGGTTCTTTAAGATGGTGTTGCTCATGTTAAGTATGTGACAAGATCCATCATTTGTTTCTTTTACAGATTATTGCTGTCTTGATTGGAGGATTGTCTATCTTAGCCGGTCAAATAACAGCAGAGCAGCTGACAAAGTTTCTGTTGTATAGTGAGTGGTTAATCTATGCTACATGGTGGGTGGGAGATAATTTATCGTCTCTGATGCAATCTGTTGGAGCAAGTGAAAAGGTATTCCAAATGATGGATCTGAAGCCAAGTGATCAATTCATATCAAAAGGTAAGGTTCAATTTTTTGGCAAATAGCACTATATTTTAGAAATATGCTGACCATTTGTGAGATTGATGAGAGCTTGAGTTAGGGTGAACCATCTTCGTTGTATAGTTATGAGTTAGAGTAAATCACTTTGGACTTCCTACCTAGAGGCTTACAGAGACTGTTACGCTCTACCATGTAATTAATTTTATACATAACCTGTTCTGTAGGAACAAGACTGCAGCGACTAACAGGACATATCCAGTTTGTAGATGTGTCGTTCTGCTACCCTTCAAGAGAGGAGGTATGACTGCATTCATGTTTTTAAACCTGGGGAGTCGAACCTTTTGCCTCTACCTTTGCTTTTGTGTTAATGTCCTTGAACCATAATTTTTGTATTAGCGAAATCAGCATTTTTGTTATTTTCACCCTTATGTCACAGATTCATAAATCATTCAGATTCTGACTTGCGATTTTGTACCCATAGTGCTTTCAAATTAATGGCCAAACTTATCGTTGTGCATTTGCATTTGCACCATTTTACGATTTAGCGTATTATATATTAGAATTTATGCACACACATCATAAAGAGTTTTCCAATCCTATTTATGGGGGCTTACATATCAGTTTGTCTAAACAATCATATCATCTGTAAATATCTCAGGTGATGGTGCTTCAAAACGTAAGCATTTCCGTGTGTCCTGGTGAAGTGGTGGCAATCGTAAGTATATAAAGTTGTGCAACGATACCACTATTTTCATTAGAATTTACCGGAAGTGATTTGTGAACAAATCTGTTATGTTTAGGTTGGTCTAAGTGGCAGTGGCAAAAGCACAATGGTTAATCTTTTGCTGCAACTGTATGAACCAAAAAGCGGTCAGGTAGGTTATTCAAAATCACTATAGTGTGTAGAATAATCCTTTAAGCCTTCCTTCCTAAAGGCTCTCTCTGAAATCCAGATTCTACTCGACGGGGTTCCTTTGCAAGAGCTAGATGTCAAGTGGCTGAGGCAAAGAATTGGATACGTGGGGCAGGTTTTCCTCTGCATTTCTACTACGAAAATCGAATAGAATTTGATGAATTTCACTTTTTCTATCTAAAAAGCTTGTCTATGAAACAGGAACCAAAACTCTTCCGCACAGACATCTGTTCCAACATCAAGTATGGATGTGAAAGAAATGTAACACAAGAAGATATAGTATGGGCAGCAAAGCAAGCCTATGCACATGACTTCATTACAGCACTTCCCAATGGTTACAACACAGTGGTTGATGATGATCTACTCAGTGGCGGGCAGAAACAGCGGATTGCCATTGCTCGTGCCATCCTCAGAGATCCCAGAATTCTCATCCTAGATGAAGCCACAAGTGCACTTGATGCAGAGAGTGAACATAACGTTAAGGTAACTAACCCCTCTAGTGCCAAAAAAGAGAAATTCCTTGGATGTACGAATTCTTAAGCCTTTGTTTTTCCAGGGCGTACTTCGTTCTATCGGAAACGACTCAGCAACAAAGAGAAGCGTCGTAGTTATAGCGCACAGGTTTCTTTTTCTTACACGAATTCAAATCTTTCACATGTTTTTAATGATCGATTTATGACATCTTTAACATTCTGTTCCTTCAGACTTTCGACAGTTCAGGCTGCGGATAGAATAGTCGCTATGGATAGTGGACGTGTTGTCGAGGTAAGCCACTCTATCTTTACCGGTTTTGATGAACTCATTGAAACCATTGATCTCTGTGATTTTGACTGCTACATTTGTTCACAAAACAGATGGGAAATCACAAAGAGCTTTTGAGCAAAGATGGCTTGTACGCGAGATTGACGAAGAGACAAGCCGATGCTGTCGTATGATTTGATCCTCTAAGTTTACACATGCGAAACTGTTCATGAATAGTCATGATTATGTTTTTGAATGGTCATGACGATATATAATGATGGAAAAATTGTGTAAGGTGTAACATAGATAATTCTTAATTTCTTATATCGTACTCGTACACACAAATCATGTCATTTACTTATAGTTAGTGTAAACTACGTGACGTTTCGATATTTCTTATAACGGCACAAAAGCTTAATGAACGACCCGCAGTTTTCTAGATAATTCGGCTAATCGATTCGAGAAGAAGCCGCGATCTCAAAACGCAAGAGTCAAAACTCAGGACTCAAACCTTGCTGCTAATGGACGCGTACCAACCACCGCCTCCGTACATGAGACCGCCGTCTGGACCACCACCTCCGGCGGATCCTTACCACCAATACTATCAGCATCCGGCGAGACCACCGGTGCCTCCTCCTACTCAACCCTGTGGTCCTCCTGCATGGTACTCCAATCAATTTCATAACCCTCACTCTCCATCGCCACCACCTCCGCCTCCGCAACAGTGGGGACCACCTCCACCGCAGTGGGGGCCACCTCCGTCTCACCAGCCACCATTCAGCGCCGGTGCCAACGGTAACAGTCAGTTTCTCCCACCTAGTGGACAGCCTCGTCCTCCGCCATACCCTCAGGCTAATCAGGTTGCTCCGTCGTTTGGATTATCCTGTGTTTTGTTTGTTCCCCTTGTTTGAACTGTGATTTTTGGATTTGATTTTGTTTTTTGATATTAGGAATGGAGCAATCCGAATTGGGGCTACCAGCAAGGTCACACCCCTCAAGGTTCGTTTTCTTTCATCGCCATCTATGTTTACTGAGTGAATATTTAGGGTTCAGCTTCTGACTATGCTCGTGATGGCAGCTAATAGTAACGTCGAGGACTGGGCAGTGAAAGCCAGGGAATGGGCAGCTGCAAACGAGGATCAGCAGTCACACTCTGCGCTGAATCCACCTTGCGGACAAGTCTACCACCAGCAGTATCCTACTCATGGCTATCAAGATGTTCATCAACAGGCGGTTCCAGGAGTAAGCTATCAGCAGCAGTTTCCAGTTCCACCCACAACACAGCCGGAGAGATATCCGAATTATGCAACGGGAAACGAAAGTTTTCCTGGAGGTTCTTCTGCTGGATTGTCTCATCAAGAAAGCTTGCCAACCAGTTCAGCAATTCATCAGCAGGAGGAACCTTATAGTTATTCTTCTGTAGCAGGTAACCATTTACTTAGACCATCATTCTAGCTCCTAGTCAAGCACTCTATGTTGGGTTCCTTGTAACTTGAAATACTGCAAATGTCTTCAAAGTTTCCCGTCCTAAGTTCATGATAAATATCATGTGCATAGTGATGTGCTGTGTAATATATCCTACGCATAAATTAGCCATGACTGATCACATTTCTCCTTGCATTTTTCTCCCAAAACAGTGTGCCTTCTGTTTCTCATTTTTGTTGGTCTAGAGGTTGGTAACACTTGTTAATCTTTGAACGCCTACAGAACTTAAACTTGTTACCCTTTTTTGCAGGTAAAGAAGAGTCTGGAAATGCAAAACAACATGACGTGCAGACACCAGTGCCTGATGGTGGGGGACCTGTTCGTGCAGAGCAACAAATGCAATATGCTTATGGAGATCAAACTGCTGCTCCACCTAGTAGCCTTAGTGATCAGCCTTTACAATTTACTTCCAGAGAGAGTTCTGACTATGCTAGTGTTCCCAATGCATGGCCGCCTCATACCACAGCTGGAGTAGTCTATCCTCCAATCCCTTCGCTATCTTTCATTTTTGTGTTAGTTCGGTGGAGGCAAGTTTGATGCTTACTTTCTTTGCAGCATGACTCATCTATGGCTATGCCTCCTGTTTCGGGCCATATCATGCCTCCTTATGGAGGGTTTCCCCCACCAAATCTCCAGCCTGTTGGACCCCCTTATGCTTATGGGACAAAGCCGCCTATTCACCCTGTTACAGCATTCATGGACGACTCATATGCAGCCTCATCTGTCCCTTCTAAAAAGGTAATAATGAGCTGTTCTTAGAGGAGTTCAGTACCTTCCATGAATTCTGGCTAATAAGGTGGTTTCCAGGCTCCTGTACCTAACTGGCTTAAGGAAGAATTGTTGAAGAAAAAGGCAGATCTTGGAAGGCCTTCTTCAGGGAGTTTTGAGGAGAGAGAATATATGGACGATGATGTACTTTATAAACCTCCCGCGAAAGCTGATCAACGTGACGAAAAAAGCCCCTCTAAATCCTCGGACGAAGAAGAAGAGGAGGATGAGGTTCCTTGAACTTTTAAAACTGTTTATTACTTGTTCTTTTTATAACGATTTAAACTCCCTTGGTACTTAAATTTTGATTCAGCACCATCACGAAAATACATGGTTTGCTTTATGTAGGATGAGATGGATGCAGCTAGAACCACAGCAATTAACATGGAGATAAAGCGTATCTTGACTGAAGTTCTTCTTAAGGTAAGTGGCCTGATAGAAATTGGGTGGTCGGCCTATAAATACCTTTCTGCAGTTGTTGACCTATTTGTTTTGAGCAGGTAACAGATGAATTATTTGATGAAATTGCAACCAAAGTCATTAATGAAGATGAAGCAATGCCTAAAGGTTTGTTGTGGTCTCCAAGATTTAGTTTTATGTTACTAATCGGTGGAATAACTACTGAATCTACCATTTTGTTATACTGTGCTATTCATCATTGCTTCAGATGACAGTTTTCAGCACAATCATAAGTCATCATCCTCCCTTCCCTCTGCAGCTGATCCACTGCACAAGGCTTCGGCAAAGATTTATGTCTCGGTAGAAGGTGGAAATAAAAAAACTAGCTCTGGCCCTCCAGCAGATGTGCTAGGTCTTGCTAGCTATGCCTCTGATGATGATGATACTGATACTGATCGAACTGATGGAGTTGAAAGTCTTGGCATGGGGTTGAGAAATGATGTTAGTCAGCAGCCAAGCACTGAGAAACTTCCTGAACCTGAAGCGATGGCCAGTGCGAAAGTGGCACCAGAAGTTGACGGCAATGATAATTCCGGCAAGAACAGTAAGTCAGCCTTGGAGGAATATTCTCAGGTGCTAGGCTCCAGAAGAAAAGATGATGAGGCAGGTTGTACCAAAATATCCGATGTAAGCGCCAGCGCTGGTCTTGATGATGATACATCAGGAAGCAGAAGAAACCATCCTGACAGAACTGATAGTGGTAAAGACGCAATACTAGATGAACCTCACAGGAAGAATTCTGGCTTGAAATCAGATTGCAACCTTCGTCAGGATAGTATTAAAAGTTATGGGAAAGACTTGAGTGACGATGTGAGTAGGAACAGAAGTAGAACAGATGAAACGAAAACTGGAAAAGAGAAGGTAGATTCTCAGAATGGCTCAAAAGATAGAATGAAGCAGGACGACATAAAGTCAGCAGAGAAAGTTAAAGGCTTTGAATCAAATAAAAAATATAATGATCTCCATGTAAAGAAGGACTCAAGGGATGCAGAGAAGCCTCACAGACCAAGCTCTAAGGAAGACCGGGATAAAAAAAGGGAGAAGGAAAAGAAAGAAGAAAGGTCAAGACACAGGAAAGACTCGAGCAAGGACAAAAGAAGACGTTCTCCAACCAGTAATGGATCTTCTGATGATTCAATAAGGTGGCATAGGATGTTCTACATTAAGTTTGTCTTTCCGCTTCTTTTGTCTAGTGCTACTTATCAATACTCCTAGTGTTTTTTTTTTGTTGCCTTTCTCCAGGAAATCGCGTTCGAGAAGAAGGAATGTATCACCATCTCCTGTGAGGTCCAGAAGAAAACGTTCTTCTCCATCCAGTGATGAATCTTCTGATGGTTCAAGAAGGTGGCAATAGAGTGTTCTGCTTTGAGTTATGTCTTTTTGGCCCCTTTTGTCTAATGCCAACGAGCTTTTTGTCTTTCTTCAGGAAGTCTTCTTCAAGAAGAAGGAATCGGTCACCATCTCCTGAAAGGTCCAAAAGAAGGTAGCATTTTTAAACTAGTAGCATTAGGAGATCACAGGTGTTTCTATATGTTTGCTAGTATGTATAGTAGCTCTAGACTCTGAAGTTAAAGAACTTGTGAAAGAAAAAAGTTTGACAAAAGACAAATGGGTAAGCCAAGCAGACTAGCTAGTATGAAACTCACCACGTAAAATATCATATATGTTTTGATTGTATAGACATGTTTCTTCGCGGTCACCACATAGCAAGAATTCTCAGCACAAGCATACTACTCTCTACTTATCTCATGACAAATCCAGGTACGCATTCCCAATTTTAGATGTTTCTTATGTCTTAACAGGTGGATAAAGCTGGATTATAAAAAAGAGACTGTGCTATCTCTTGCTTATTCAATGGAACTCAAACCTGATTTTGTTATACAGGTCAAAGTGGTCAAGATCCAGATCCAGATCCCCCCACAGGCGCCATCGGGCTAAATGAACACTCCAGCAAAACTGGTCAGAGATCGTATCCGGGACAATGCTGTGCAGAGACTTGGTCGTGTTGGATGTGCCTGGTACCGGACCGACATAGATATAACAAACTATAAGACCACCGGTTTGTGAGTGAAATAGTGTGTTGTAAACCGCTTTTTACTGGCTTCTTCAAAGAAAAAATTGTCCAAAGATTTTTGACTGCTTGTTTTTAGTTGACTTCTTTGACTGTATTATTGGTTGGTTAAGCTTTCCTATGTAATTTTGTTTGGTGATGGATGTCTCTGAAACATTGGATGATCAAATCTGTGTCTTGTCCTGCATGGTTTTAAGGTTCCACATTTATATAAAATCGTAATATGTAAATTTATTTAATATTTTAAACTAATTAAAGAAAAGTCCCTCTGGGCCTCTGGCATAGAGTTAGTGCCACAAAAACGTTTTTTAGTGACAATATCTGAAATCAAATGTCAAAAACAGTGAGTGAATGATGCATATAGTGAAATCAGAATAAACAATTTCTTGAAGATGACGAAAAGCGTTCACATGTTGTCTTCTTCTTCTTCCCTTTCTCCCGCCGTCTTTCCGCTTCATAAGCTTCTCTGGGATTTTGGTATTTCTCCATTTTCCGTTAAAGCTCCATGATTTTTTAATTTTTTGCCTTTATTTCCTGAACTCTCTTTTCCTCATTCCTCAATTCTTCCTTGAATTTTCCATGAAGCTTAAGGTTTAATTCCCCCTTGCATCTCTCGATCTTGTGTTTTAATTTCTGAAAAGTTTTTGACTTTGATTGAATGAAATCTTACAGGGTCTTCGAGCTGGGCTATTTTCTGTTTGGCTATCTGGGTTTCTCCTAATTGCTCTCTCCTTCTATGGCACTCAGCTTCTATCTCCTTCTTCTCTCAATGTCCCTTTCAGATACTCTGGCGAATCCATTGCTCCTCCAAGAATCACCATTTTCACTGCTCTCTATGGCTCTTCCTTTGAAGAAAATAGCCAAGCTTTATTGGCTATTCGTTCATGGCTCGCTTTGTCTTCCCAAATCACAATTGTTTTATTCACTCAACACAACTTTTCTTCTTCTGCTTCTTCCTTCACTGACAAATTTAGTTCTCGTCTTCTTCTTGATTCCACCATTGATTTCACGTAAGCTCTTCTATTCCCATTCCATTTTGTTTCTTTCTTATAATCTGTATTACTCATTTAATCACCAGTTCTTGCCTTTGAGTCGTTTTTGGAAGAGAAGATTTGAAATTTCGTTTTTTTGTTTTAACTGTTAGGTTCCTTGGCACTCCATATTTACACACTATGCTGGCGAGAAGTGAAGCATATAAATCCGATATAGCTGTTCTAATGGATCCAGAGACTGTTCTACTGCCAGATTTCGTTTCTGCTTTAAATCATGCTCACGAGCTTGATCGTGATTGGCTTCTCGTTTCTTCATCAGTGTATATTCCCCGTTTCCGATTCCATTGGGACGAATCAGGACATTTCTGGCGTCAGGACAATGGAAAAAGAGTGAGATTTGGTGAGGTATGAAGGAGGAAACTTTTGTGTTTGTTGATAATGTTCTGATCTGATCGGATCTTTCATTTATCAAATTTAACTTCGTTGTTCTTATGTGTTAACAGTTGCAGAAGATGATGAGTTTGCGGAGTTGGCAATCAAATTCTAGTGAAGGTAAAATGATTATGGCATGGAACAACGTTGAAGTGCCCTTACAATGTGGAGTGCTTCCACCTTTTTTGTATCAAAGAGGAACTCACAATCAATGGATCATTAACGAGGCTATCTCATGTAAAAGAAGGTTTGTGTTTGATGCCACTTCTACCATATCGAGCTTTTTCTTAGGCAATGCAGAGAATAGGAGTGATAATTTGTCAGAAACCAAAACAAGAAACTGGGAATATATAGGAAACTCAAATCTTGGGCAGCTCTACGGGTCATTGATGTCCAAGTCTTATACTCTACCTAAGCTTTTGAAGTGCAACAAGCGCTATATGTTTGTTAGCGCTTCAGATCGTTCTATTGATTTGTCAATACCAAAAGGAAAGAGTTTAGGATTTCGAAGTCGAGAGAAGATCTCAGCTTGTATCAGTAGAACTAAATCGCGAAGCTTGAAATTAGATCTTGTGCAGAAAGATAAGGCAGTGCCACCATTGAAGTTTCCTTTTGACCTTGAGTCTCTTCTCCCATTAGTTGCAGACAAGAACAGAACTGTTGTTCTTTCAATTGCTGGGTATAGCTATAAGGACATGCTTATGAGTTGGGCCTGCAGGTTACGCCACCTTGAAGTTCCAAATTTCTTAGTCTGTGCCCTTGATGATGAAACTTATCGGTTCTCTATATTGCAGGTAAAAATAAGTCTCTTGGTTCTCCTTCTTACTACATTGAATGATCATAGGATCAATAGAGAGTTTAATTGGGTAGTCTCGTGTTCTATATGACAGGGTTTGCCAGTTTTCTTTGATCCATACGCCCCAAAGAACATAAGCTTCAATGACTGTCACTTTGGATCAAAGTGTTTTCAGAGAGTGACCAAAGTTAAGTCAAGAACAGTTTTGAAGATACTTAAGCTAGGCTATAACGTTCTTTTGAGCGATGTAGATGTATATTGGTTCAAAAACCCATTGCCTCTGTTTCACTCTTTCGGTCCTTCTGTTCTCGCCGCACAATCCGATGAATACAACACAACAGGTGATGATGAAATGATCATTTGGACCGACTTAGTTCTAAATATTAATGAATTGGGTTTTCTTTAATTTTTGCAGTACCGATAAATCGTCCAAGGCGCTTAAACTCGGGGTTCTACTTTGCACGTTCGAATGGCCCGACGATAGCAGCAATGGAGAAAGTGGTGAAGCATGCTGCAACCTCTGGTTTATCTGAGCAGCCTAGCTTCTACGACACTTTATGCGGAGAAGGTGGAGCTTATCGTTTGGGAGACGATAGATGCCTTGAACCAGAGACAAATCTGACAGTTCAGTTCTTGAACAGAGAGCTATTCCCTAATGGAGCTTATGGAGATCTATGGTTGAAGGAAGATGTGAGAGCAGAGTGCGAGAAGAAGCGTTGCTTCGTTCTACATAACAACTGGATCAGTGGGAGACTGAAGAAACTAGAACGCCAAATGATGAAAGGTCTTTGGGAATATGACGCATCCATGAGGATGTGTTTGTAGAGATGAGGTAAATTATATACATTAGATGTGACATTCATAGGCTCTTAGTTTTGGATATAGTTTATACAAAATAGTCTTTATTTACCGCATTGTTTTTATGAAAATAGTTTTAGGAATATGAACTTGTAAACTGCAAATTGTTGTTAGCTTGAATATGAAAGAATATACAGTAATTGATTTGTACCTTGAATTTAATATATTTTGAATGTATGGCTTTGAAACCGAACTCATAAGATAACTTTGTTGTGTTTTGTTGAAATGTAAATTTCATTGGTCAACGAAAAAGAATATTATTTACAAAAAGTGGAAAAATAATTGAAAAGGAAGCTCCAAAAACAAATGTTTAGGAGCCAAAACAGAGCTCTTGAATCTTGATTTATGAGTGACCTTTGAACATCGTCCTATCGCGAAATGTACCAAATGGTGTGAGTCTAATGGTCACTATTATCTATATCTAACCTAATGACTAATCCCTAATGACTAATCAATCCCTCAGTTATATGAAAAGGGAAGTTTTGTGTATAAAATTCTTTTATTGTACTCACCATGTTAATATTCTCAGCCTCACAAAACAAAAGTTATTATATTTAGCGTCGGCCACTAAAATTTCCTGGAAAAACAAATATATAATGGTTGACACATAAACAAATAGTGTCGCTGTAGTTTTGTTTCCCCGGCAAAAAGCCTATAAATTATGAATTGGGCTTCAGGCGCCGGTATATGACAGATCCGACGGCTATGAATGTGTTAAACAAGACACGCGGCTATTTTGGTATGTACTTGTAGGGTCACTGTTTCAATAATCTTAATTCATAAGTCTGTTGTCAGACCTGTCTCTTCAAGTATCCAAACCAAAAGATTCGGTCCCCGTCATTTTCTCATAGTCATAACTGCACTTTTTAACAAATATGTTATTGTGAAAAATAAGGTTTTTGTATAATTTAAAGGCATTTAAACATTTTTCCAAAAGAAAAAAAATGGATATATAATTTGTTCTAAGATTTTAAGTTTTTTTTAACTGATGAAATTTGGGTATCAATCGGATAGTGTAAGTGGCCTCGTATAATAAATATCTCATAAGTTAATTATAAATATCAAGAATTTTACGATACTGCTATTTCGGGGTCGTAGTGGCTTTTCAAGGGACCGGTAGCAAAAGATAAGAGGCCTACGTCAATGGAAAATAATATCAAATAACGTTTGAGAGAAGAAATATAGGAAAATATCTAATTTGTTTTCCTAAATAAATTATTTTTTTCTTACAACAAAAAAGATATGAGAAAATATCTAAACTTTTACTGTACCACTGAGAAAAATATCTTTTTAACCATACTTGATAAAAAGAATCTAATAGTACTCCATCAAATAAACATTTGTAAGTTGTTACTGTACGTTTGTAAGTAATTGTAACTTAGTTTATTTGATGTAACTACATGTTTGCATTCATTTGCTATCACAATATCACATTATTGTATTGTTCTTGACGAACTTCATGGCATTGGGATATACTACTTTAGTGCTATATTAATAAAAAAAAATAGTTGAAACCCTTCATGAAAAATCATAAAATCTACCAAGAAATTCGAAAGTCTATCGTTGACGTTGACGTTGGTCGAGACCGTTTCACAGTAAACAGTGTTTCGAGGTCCTTCGTACTCCACTTTTCTTATAACAAGGCGTCAAAATTGGAATTAGTGACTCTCTTTTTTCCTGTGAAGTTTCACTTTTCATTTTCATTTTATTCAGAGAATATTTCCAAAATTTATAACGTCGGCCAAACTTTATTTTCGTTTTAGAATATTCTAATAAATTATGCTACGCAGAAAAGCAAAAAAGAGAGAATATAAAATCATTGTTTATATTTCCTCCTTTCACACTCCTTTGGATTCCTTTAAAAACACTATATAGCGCATATATATAAGAGTTGTAAGGTTTGAACAAGAACCATACAATTATATCCTCCCCCGAAAAAGCTATATGGCCAATCCAACCACCGTCAAATTCCTCTGTAGCTACGGCGGCAGAATCATCCCACGTTATCCCGACGGCAAACTCCGTTACCACGGTGGCGATACACGTGTCCTCTCCGTTTCTCGCTCCGTATCTTTCACTGGTTAGTTAACTTTTTCCATTTTCAAATGTTCGAATCAACCTATCGATTTAACGGTGATTTAAACAGAACTGGCGAAGAAGCTCAGCGGGATCGGTGGCATGACGGTGAGTGCTTTACGGTGTCAGTTACCAACGGATGACCTCGACGCGCTTGTAACTGTATCCTCCGACGAAGATCTAGCGAATCTCATGGAGGAATACGATCTCGCTTCAACGACGTCAGTTAAGATACACGTCTTCCTCTCACCACTAAAATCAACGACGCCGAACTCGTCTCCTCCGCCTTCAACAGTGTCTTCTTCTTCTTCTTCGTCAAAATCACCCTCTCGTTCTCCTCCGTCATCGTCAACTCAAGAAACATGTTCGATTTGTGTAGAGAGATCGATGCGTAACAATGGATGCTACGTTCATCGAAGTCCAAACCATAACCAATTCTGCCTCATTCACAATTAAAACATCACTGAACACTCTTATGGCAATAGAAGTCTCGAATTCTCAGAAATTATTTTCATAACAACATGAGGATCAGTTTCATATTAGCCAAAAGTGAGCCCAAAAAATGTAAAAGAACAAAAAAAATTGATCCAATTGATGTTGATGTTATACAAGTGGCTCTGTTACAATTTTGAACTTTTTTCTTTTGTTATGGTGAAATACTATTTCAGAAATAATGTCCTTGAGCTTTTAGTGTTAGTACACCATTTCTTCTGTGAAGATCCAATAAAGTTTAGCTACGTGTGAAGTGTAACCAGATATTATTTTCCTCCTTTTTGCAGATATTTTTTTGGTTAACAAAACCGTAGAGGTTTTATTAGTCCAATTCCAGAAGTCTTGAAATCGTGTGGTCCTTCACACGTGGCAGTTTTGCATGTTGCTAAACGTGACACAGATCTACTCCTGCGACTGTACTTTACACCCGCACTTGCACTTTTGTGTAATATTTTTTGTTACGTCTATGTATTATAGTGAGTCAGTGTGTTCTTTTATTGTAAAATAGCTGCTTTGATTTGTTTCTTCTTTGTATAATATAATATTAATGTCTGTCTTTCTTCTACCAGATTTAGAAAATAGTTTTCCAATAGGTATGTATACCTCATATAATAATATTATGCATCGATTTTCATTGAAAAGAAATGAAATTTAGTAGGTACGAAAATAGTTTCATTTGTTTGTGCGAATATTTACTTGTTAAATGGATTGCTAGGAATAATTTGTCCAAAAGTATGTAGAGCAAAAGCAAATCGCGATTACAATAAATTTCAGTGCCTTTGTCATTTACCCGCCAAAACTCTCGTTTAAACAAATTCCTCATTATGAGATTCTTCAAGACCGATCATAGATGCTTCCATCGGATCATTGGGTACACAAGGCCACTCCACAGTCTAGCTAAAACCCAAAACGCCGAGTTCGTTAAATCAGGTTTGGTTGATCCAAGCTCTCACCCATGCCCCGAGTGGCTAGATTTGATGGGCATGTTGGCGAAGAAAGGTTACTTCGAGGAAAGTGTGGATCCATTGATGAGTTCAAAGGAATCAAATCATTTTCGTACCGCATGTCTCAATTTCGCCCGCCATCGTTTCACTCTCGTGAGGTAATGCGATTCACTCAATCCCAAGTTTTGTTTTTTATTCCGTGTGCGAATCCATATTGCACACCACTTGTTCGACGAAATGCTGGAGATACAGAATAATATATATAGATCGTTCTCTGAAGTCCTTGATTTGTTTTCAAGTTACACTGTTGATTTCACATCCTCATAAAACTAAACATCTAGCGAAAACACTGTCTTTATGTTGAAATTGGTGAGAATTTACAAGAATTTTGCTTCTTCTTTTTTCTCTCTTATAGATACTTATCGAAGAAGGATATCAAAGTGATTGCTGGGTGTGGATGTCCTAGTACTGACAGGAAGGTCGTGAACTCAGGAAAGCGTCTAAGAGCTTATGTGGGCATTGATGAAGGAAATGTATGAATTCCTCATAGTGGTGTTTGTGTTTTTTTGAGGTTTCACTTGAAACTTACTTCACCAAGTTTAAACATTTACTTAGTAGGTGTGTGGCTCTTGCAACTTGAGAGGGAAATGTGACAGGGCGTATGCACAAGCACAAGAAGAAGAAGGTGTTCGTACTGTAGATGTAATGCGAATACTGCTAACTTACGGGCTTGATTCCGTTTCTCCTACTGTCGAGAACCGTGCCTGTCAAACCAAGTTTGTTGAAGATTCTGTGCGGAAGTTGCTAAGAGAAAGCGTAGCGTATAGCTTAAAAGATGTTGTTGAATCTGCTGATACTGTGACAGCTCAAGATGAGCCAAATTCACAGGACAGTGTTGAGAGAGACCCACGGAAAAGGCCGGGGGATTGGCACTGTACAGAGTAAGTAATCTTTGCTGCATCATCGATAAAGTTTATGATTTGATTTTTACGGATATTAATCTTTGGACTCTCTTTTATCAGATGCAAGTTTCTAAATTTTGCAAAAAACATAAGATGCTTGAGATGTGATGTCTTTCTGAGGAAAGGCTTAAACAGTTGAAGGAAGAACAGAAAGATCATCTCCCACTGAAGAAAGGAGATTGGTTATGCCAAACGTGAGGACATCTTTTACAGTTTCATCAATCAGTGTCTGATCTGATTAACTAACCATGAAAAACCTGTTTAAGATTTTTATTTTTGTCCATTTACTTCTGCAGATGCAATTTCCTGAACTTTTCTAAAAACACAAGATGCTTAAGGTGCAAAGACAAGCCTACATCGCGTCAAATCAATCCAGGAGAATGGGAATGCGAGTCGTGAGTCATCATCCCCTAACCTTAAAGCTAAATGCTGTTTTAAAGTCAAAAGACTTTTTTGAATTCGGTGATCCTTTGATAACGTTTCTATATATCATCAGGTGTAATTACATCAATTTTAGAAGAAACTCGGTATGTTTGAAGTGTGATCACAAGAGACAAAAGGCTTCAAACATCACACCGGATTCAAAGAGGGTTGGTAATCGTCACAACGGAGTTTCAAAGACATGGAGTTTTGTAGAAGCAGAAGACGAAGAAAAAGAAGAGGAAGAGGAAGAAGAGGATGGCTTCATGAGATTTCCAGTAGAAGGAGGGAGAAGTAATGTTTCAAAGAGTGCAGAGAAGAGAGAGCAATGGAAGCTGGAGATGACACAGAGGATTAGAAGCAGTGGCGATGAAAAGAAAAAAGATGATGATAAGAAGGAAGAAACAGAGTCAAGATCTTATGATCGGAGAAGAATGGAGCTTCTTGGTAACAGTAGTGATGATGGAGAGATGGATGATTGGTTTGTTTCAAAAGAAGATAGGTCGACTTAAGCTACAATCTTATTGGATGTGAAACCACATTTTTTTGGTTCTTCTAATGTTTTTTCTTCTTCTTTTGGCTGCTTTGATCGCGACATTTTCTTGTGAAACCTGAAATAGTTGAACGCAAATGCTAAAGTTTTGCCTTTTGCTGTATTTAACATTAAAGTTTGAAACTTTATCTTTTTTGTTTTGTTTAACCTGATGGTATAATCTTGCAGAAACTATTAATGAGTTTTTATAAAATGCAAACTGCCATGAGATTTTTTTAGCTTTAACAGTGTTGTGGGAATATTCAGCTATGAGCTATCCATCATGAAATCAAAGGTTATATTTCTTCTGGGATTATTCATATTCATGACTACATCCATGTGGCATTATCACTCTGCCATAATTAGAGGATATCGCTATGATTCAAATCTTACCGCTTACCCAAACCAACAACTAACGCAAAATCTCTGAAACAAAATAATCGAGCTTTTCTTGAATTTTAGAGCCATTTTCGTACAGATTCGTCGAAGCTTTTTTGTGGAAAGGATTATCCAGAGAGTCCACCTACTGTGAGGTTCCAGACTCGGATTAATATGGCTTGTGTTAACCCTGATAATGGAGTGGTAAGCTTTGGAACAAACAACATTAGTGTGATAAGAGGATCTTTGTTTAGCTATGTATATAGTTGTTTTCATGTATTTTAACTAGATTGGGCCAATGGAATGATCAGGTTGAACCGAGTCACTTCCCTATGCTTTCTAACTGGAGAAGAGAACACACAATGGAGGATTTACTCATTCAGCTTAAAAAGGAAATGATGTCTCCGCAAAACCGCCAGTTAGCTCAACCTGTCGAAGGTAGTTTTCTTTAGTTTTGATGGAAGATCAGGCGTTGTACATCTTGTTTTGCTCTGACCAAAGTGCCTAATTTGTAGCTTTTCCAACCGAAACTGAATGTCTCGTCAGGGAGAACAGATCCAAAGGGAATAATGGTGAAATGTTGTGTGATGTGAAGAGAGGTAATGGGGAATTTGTAAGAATTAAAGAGACAAAAACCGTGTATATAAACATCAATTTAACGCTTTGAGAATGTTCTGTCTTAGAACCCTTTCTTCTACCGGCCTTAATCCTCTACCATTTGATTATGTATTATGTAATGGTTGAGAATATATCCACCAAAACAGGTGCAACCTCAAACTCTTATTCTCTTCCACTTCTTCTTGTCTTTTACTTTAGTGTGTTTGTGTGTGTGTGTCAAATTTGAGCGACAAAAGTGTTAAAGATGGCATCAAAAGAAGAGCATTTGCATATAACTCATAAAGCAAAAGTTGGAGGTAGGGAAAGCAATAATTTACTTTTTCATTTTGACAGAATAATGAAAAACGTTTGTTGAAATCATGTAACTGTATATGCATTCTACTACTAAGATCAAATTTACCAAATTTTAAACAGTGGTTAGAGATGCGGTGTGAGGATTGCAGTTACATGAAGAGATAATGATTCAAAACTATTGTGAGCTAGTTTGAGAAAAATGTGGTTTGATTGGTAGTACAATTTGAGGTGGTTCGATGTTGAACCGATTCTTCGATTACCGATCAGGCAAACGGATGGAAGAAGCAATTGAAATAGACGGATCATAATTGAATGGAGGCAACCACAATTTGCCTGAAAACCAAATGGATACAAGAGTTGGTAATTCAAACCGATCATTTTAAAATTAGTTTGGATTCCAAACAAACTTCGCAAATTATTAAAGTTCATAGACTATAACTTGTCAAATATTCTATTACAATACTACAATGTTGTGCATTAGATCGTTAATATTTTGTACATAGCTGGATCCATCATTCTGTTGTATGATGTTGTGATTTTTGTTTTGAGGAATAATAGTGTAATGATAAAAAAATTTGAAAAAGTTTTAAAAAGGGTTTGGATTATAATATAAAAGGGAATGTTGTGGTGATTCGTAGAAGCAACGACCTAATACCAAATGTGAACGTGGAGAGGACATTGTAGCGTTCTCATCATCAGCCTTCGGACAAAGACAAGAAATAAAGCATAAGGCATCATCTGTTGCACTCAGCTTTAAGCAATCACCTTTTTATTGCTTCACACTTTCAATGCGTGTGAATATTGACACCGTTCCTTAAAAGTTCTAACCATCCTTATAACCATTTCCCATTTGGAGTAATTTTATTCAAATCAAGTCTCGATTGGAAACACTTTTTAGATAAAATCCCTCATTTTCATATGCGTTTTATTATGAGAAGAAAGTTAACATTTGAAATAAATTATATTAGTTTAATTAGTTAGTACATTTTTCACTGAAAAATGTTCACGTTTATAAAAAACAAAATATTGAAATATTAGTCGATAGTTTTATCATGTTCAAAGTTAGCATTTGATAATATATGTGAAATTGTACACTACTATTTTGCATGCATAACATTACATTCAATTATTTTCTTATTCTCTCCTTCTCTCTCTGATCATGGCTTCTTCAACTTCCACCGGTACTAGTTCTTTCTTAATTCCATATTTGTAATTAGTATTACGTATCTGTACCATTCAATCGATCTTTAAACGTTTTGTGTGGTGATTGTAGGAGTGAAATTTGTTCCAGAGGAAGATAATTTCTTACAGAGACATGTCGCCTTCTTCGATAGGAACAAAGATGGTATCGTTTATCCCTCTGAGACATTTCAAGGTACGGTCTTGAAAACTCATTAGTTCAACCAAAAATGTCTTAATCAATCTCTTAATATCAATAGATAGATTTGTATTAGAGATCTTTCGTCTTCTTTGTGTATGTGTGGCTCTTATGGTCTAGTCTTATCAAGATCTTTGATATTTTTTTTTATTACTGATTTTACTGTTGGATCATGATAAACAAACAAACACAAGAACAGGATTTAGAGCAATCGGATGTGGATATCTATTGTCGGGATTCGCTTCTTTGTTCATCAATATGGGTCTCAGCAGAAAAACTCGTCCGGTAATTTAAAAATTAAAATATTGGTACAGTTAGAGTTTTAATATCATAACTTTGATTATAACTCTTTAGTTACCACAAATTGTTTACCGTTTTTACCGCTGTGTAACTAACTGGATCAAGACTTTACAAAAGAAAAAAGGAATCAAAGAAGTGTTTGGTTGCAGGGAAAAGGATTCTCGTTCTCGTTTCCAATAGAGGTTAAGAATATTCATCTTGCCAAACATGGCAGTGATTCAGGCGTTTACGACAAAGATGGACGGTATTTTTCCTCTTTTGGCCACTTTTTTCTAATTTTGTGTATAATTGAATTTGGTAAATTATTATATTTTATTAACTTTTTTAGTTTCGTGAAAAAAATTGAAGATTCGTGGCTTCCAAGTTCGAGGAGATATTTGCGAAACATGCTAACACACATTACGATGCTCTGACCAATGAGGAACTCAAACAACTCCTTAACGCAAACAAAGAACCTAATGATCGTAAAGGGTGGTAAGTATCAAACCGGTTTGGTTTAATTTGCTTTACACCAAAACCAAAAACTTGATAATAATATGAATCTGAATAATCTACGTGAATGAATGCAGGATTGCTGGATATACTGAGTGGAAAATGTTGTATTTTTTGTGCAAAGACAAGAACGGTTTGTTGCATAGAGATACAGTGAGAGCTGCCTACGATGGTTCTCTTTTCGAAAAACTCGAGAAACAAAGAGCTTCTAAGAAACATCCATAAACCTCCTATTTAAATCAAGTCTTCCGCATGTGAATCTGTTTATTTATTGGACTAGTACACATTCATTGTTATAATGAATTGAAAAAAAAATCATTGTTATAGTGAATTGAAAAAAGGTGTTATGTGAATTATGGTGTGAAGATTGCAATGTGTTTAATTTTTCTAAACTTATAGTATTTTTCTAAACAAAGTCTTATATGTGTTCGGAAACGGAGTGGGAACGGAAATTTTCAAAAGTTGAAATATGATAATCGTAAAATCAAATTTTATTTGTCGATCGTACAATATCTATATATTATCCGAGAACAATTACAAACAAATTTCGATTCTTCTTGTTTCATAATTAAAAGCTTAAAATTCGACAAAATAACGTATGAAAGTCCTTAATATAAATAATTATAATTATAATTTAAATGATATAAAATTCTAAAAGCAACCAAAATTATACCGATGTCATTTAAAACTGATTTTTAGAGTTTTTTTTTGGTGTTTTCATTTTCTCAATTATTAATTTTTTTGGTATTTGCATTTCCATACTTTCTATATTTTAAAAGAAGAATCAGATATAGAAAGAAAATATTTAGATTAATTGTTTCTGAAAGATATATATTATTTTCTTCATCTCCAATGATTTTTTTCTTTACTTTAAAGTATATGCCATTTTTAATATAAAATAGAAATAAATTTTTAAAACCTCTCTTTTAAAACTCCAGTATTCTAACTTTGTTTTGATTTTCTTAGATTTTTTTCTGTAATTTAATTTCCCTTAAATTTATGCCATAAATTTTGATTTTCAAATCATCAATCATATATACAAATCATCAATCATATCCACTGATTGATTTTATTGTACTATATATAAAAAAATTATGTGTATGATCAGGACTATACCAATTGGTTTTCGAATCGTGTAGTGTTCTTCTTCATCGGATCATAATGGCTTCAGGTCTTGTTCTTGTTTGAATTTTCTTTAATCTTTGATTATGAAACCATCTAGGGTTTTGAAATTCCTAAATCGTTAGGTTATTAATTTGGGTAGATACTGATATGGAGGATTACGGAAATGAGTATTCTGATGAGGAACAAGAGAAACAAGATGCTGAGATTGAGAATCAGTATTATAACTCCAAAGGTTTTTTTTTTCCCCAATTTGTGTTTGTGATTTTTTCAATCTTTGACTCATAGTGTTTGCTTTCTTGTAAGATATGGTTGAAACTGAACCTGAAGAGGCACTTTCTGGGTTTGCTGAGGTTGTTAAGATGGAACCAGATAAAGCTGAGTGGTAAGACTCGAGAATAGTGCTCTGATCAAGCACCTATGATTGTTGTAGATCTAAATAATACTTGAGAGTACGAGGTTGTATTCACTATGTTGAACTTGGGTTGCGGCTGCATTTAGATTTGACCCTTTTCTCTAGTTATGATCACTAGACCTTCTTGGTTGATGTCAACATGGCCGGTTCGGGCATAGTACCATGGTACATTGGCCTAGAGTGCAAATTTTTAACATCAAATAAACAAATAGACTCCAATTTTTATAAGATAAAATAGTAATATGTAAATGGACCTCCAAACTTTTTTTTGCTTAGGCTCCCAAAATTTCAGAACCGCCCTGGTGGATGTCAAGTCACTTTTTGTTTATTGAGGCTGTGTTTTTGTTTTCTTTCATACTAAGATTCATTGCTTCAGTTACAAGTTATATGCGTGGAAATTGTTTTTGAAGTTTTGGTGATATAGTTAAAATCATTCCATGGCCTGTTTTTTTTATAAGGGGTTTCAAAGCGCTAAAGCAGACCGTGAAGATTTACTATCGTCTTGGTAAATACAAAGAAATGATTGATGCGTATAAAAAAATGCTTACATACATCAAGTCAGCAGTGACCACGAATGACAGCGAAAAATGTATAAATAATATCATGGATTTCGTCTCTGGATCTGCTAGCCAGAACACTGACCTGCTGCAAGACTTTTATCAGACCACCTTGAAAGCCCTTGAAGAGGCTAAGAATAAGGTCCACAACTATTTTTTATGTTTCGTATGTGTTACCACTTTTTCTCAATGGTTTGGAGATGTGACGTATTGGTTTCTTTTTGCAGAGACTCTGGTTCAAGACTAATTTAAAACTCTGCAACATCTTCTTTTCGTTTCACATTCCTGAATACGGGCGAATTGAGAAGGTATAACTTGGTTTAATCAAATCTTTTGACTGAAGCTGAATATGCTTTGAGATCTTGGTATGTACAATAACATATATTATATTGTTTGCCAGATTCTGAATGAACTATATAAATCTTGCCAAAAAGAAGATGGAACAGATGATCAGAAAAAAGGAAGTCAGCTGCTTGAGGTTTATGCAATTGACATTCAGATTTGCACTGAAAAAAAGGACAACAAAAAGCTTAAGGTAAACATCATCCGCTATATACGCACGCAGTAGTTTCGAGATTCTTTGTTGTTTGCATACTTTTCTTTTCGCTTTTATGACTGAGAGACGCAACCAACAGTTTATGAATGGATGCAGCTACTATACCAGAAAGCAGTTACCATCAAATCTGCTATACCTCATCCTAGGATCATGGGTATAATCCGCGAGTGTGGTGGAAAAATGCACATGGCAGAGCGTCAGTGGGCAGAAGCAGCCACAGACTTCTTTGAGGCTTTTAAAAATTACGATGAAGCTGGCAACCAAAGGCGTATACAGTGCCTTAAGTATGTTTTCTATTATCTTCTCATATATTTATCCTTTCCTATTTCATTTAATTATTAACATGGTATAAATGTTAACAAATAAGATATTAAGGATGAAATAAGCATAGCTGTATTGTTAAGTAGGAGTGGTGTACATGAGTATTTCTTGTTTTGCTCTTGTCCAGTATCTTGAATATTGTATTGTGATTGGTTCGGACATATTAGAGTTGTTGATCCTTGTTTTTCTCTTTCTTGGCTTTGCAAAGATATCTTGTTCTGGCGAATATGCTGATGGAGTCAGAAGTGAATCCATTTGACGGCCAAGAGGCTAAGCCGTAAGTCATTTCATTTCCCTAAATATATGTATTGTAAAACCCGGTTTGGTTCTTTGCTTCATAGTTGGCTCTCTGCAGGTACAAAAACGACCCTGAGATCTTGGCAATGACAAATTTGATAGTAGCATATCAACGAAATGAGATCATAGAGTTTGAGAGAATACTAAAGGTAATAATAATAAGTGAACTATTATTTTTTTTTTCACTTATATCTAAAAAATCAAAACTAGTGAAATTGTTTTTGGAATGTAGAATAATCGAAGGACGATAATGGATGATCCATTCATGAGAAATTACATGAATGATCTGCTGAAGAAAGTGAGAACACAAGTGTTACTGAAGCTGATAAAGCCATACACAAAGATTGGGATTCCATTCATATCAAAGGAACTGAACGTGCCTGAGAAAGAGGTAACAGAGTTGCTTGTGTCGCTTATACTCGACAGCCGAATCGATGGGCACATTGACGAAATGAACCGTTACTTGCTGATAGGTGACAGTGCTAATGGAAGGAAGTTGCATAAGGCAATTGATAAATGGAACACTCAACTCAGGTCTCTTTCTCTTAGTATCACCAACCGAGTCTGTTAATTTCCAAACCTCTCTTTTCGATAGATTTTCGTGGTTCGCCATTGAATCTCTGTGGATTATGTGTTTCTTGACATAGCTGAATAAAGGATTGAAGTCCACATGATCTGTTATTTTTAGATAACAAGCCCAACTCAAAGATTAAATTTTAAATAACATTATTGACAAACAAAAAAAAAACAATAACGTAGGTCTAAAAAGATGTGGGAGACCAATGCTTACTATTTCTTAAAATCGTAGATATCGAACCGAACAGAAATGCGTGCTACATAAACATATATTCAATCGGGATAAGATTATAGCCGATGAAATAATTTGATGGGAGCAAAGAAACAAGAAAACATGTATCTCATGGGAAATTTTATAAAGTTGTATATGATACATCAAATATTACCAACAAATTTGAAATTACACACTAAAACATGAAAGAAATAAAAAGAAGATGGGATCGGACATATGCTTATGATGTCTATCTAGTCTAGCATGTGTAATGTTACATTCGTCTAGTTCCCTTTTTATATAGTTAAACTTTTGTTTAAAGGGACCGTCCGTGATAGGAGTGGGTGAGTTTTAAACTCTTTATTAGATGGTGACCATTTATGTCTTAATCCATTATTAATACACTTTCATCTATGGCACTGATTAATTTAGTATCGACGTAAAAAAAGGAATATGATGGTAATGTATAGGATCTGCTCAAATATATAACAACAATTGTAAACGAGTATTATAAAATCAATAGGACTTAAAAAACAATAATCCGATTTTTACTTGTTACAATTGTAACAAATCCAATCATTGATGCGTAGGAAGAGAAAAGTGAACAATCATAATTATATCTGATATTGTATTGAACAGATTCATGTGAAAATAGGCAGACTTTGAGAAGAAGAAAAGTAAAACAGAGGGGAATTGAACTTTTTATTTTGTGTTATAACTTTTGAATTCTTGTTGATGACTGTTTTTGTTTTTTGTTTTTTGTCCAGATTATCTCTCGCCTCTAAATTGAAATGAAAGTTTTGGATGTAAAAACATAAGACGATCCTAGTGGTGCCTCATGAGGCCAACTTATTCGAACAAGCAATGTCAAAAAATAATAATAATAATAACATAAGACGATCTTAGTTTGTGATTTGTTAGCTGCAGATATTTTCTTAAATAAATCAATGAATAGCTGATCAAAGTTCGTCCTAATTTGTAATTATAGGGGGTAGTTATATTGGATGTCTCCATTAATTTTAATTTTGAAAGATTTCCACAAATTTTTCAAGAAACATTTTCCTTTTGGAATTGACGAAGAAGTCAACTGACTTAGGTTCGTCTAAATTCAAGAAAACTCTGTGCGCAATGCGAATTATTATTATTATTTTCAAGAAATGGACCAATGACTTATTGACTTATTACAAGTCAATCACGAAATTACTCACCAAAATCCCTTAATCTCTGCAGAAATATAATTAATTCCTCCTGAATGTATTACTTTTTCTGTATCGAAATGATTACGGATCCATTAGCCAACGAAAAACTGGTTTACTAATTGCCAAAGTTTAAATTAGAGATATTCAATCACAAAAACCTACAGAGGCTAATTCAAACTGGATAGAAATAAAAGATTCGACAACCGAATTTTATTTATATATAAAATAGATTCACCTTTTTAAAAAATCTAAAATTAAAATCAAATCCGAATTTAAACCAATCCGAAAAAGAATAGTTTCTCTTATTGGGTCATCGAAAGAAAAATGCTCTAAAATCTTCTCTTTTTAAACTAAGATATATATATATTTGATTAAAATGAATTTTAATCAAAATCAAAAACCTTCTAAACCATCTATATGAAATAATGTTTTGTATTGGAGATTATCAATGTTTTAAACTGCGGGCGTCTAAGCCATTAGACGTCCATCTAGACACTATGCAGTGGCCTTTTATAGTGTTTTACTTCAATTCTGTTAAAATAGGTGGCTTAACGATTAATCGACCGTTTAATTATTATTATTTTTAATTAAAAGTAAATAATTTTTTTGTATATATATAAAAATTCACAATAACTTTAATATATGTATATATACAACATAATATAACTAATTTTAATATTAAATTAAATAAAATAATACATATAAGTAATATATATATATACATATTTGATATAATATATTTAGTTTTTAATAATAAATTAATATAAAAAATAATTTCCGATTAATTTTCGATTTATTGGTAGGCGATACATCTATCTTCACGGTCCAAATTAATATAAAAGTAGGTCAAAGAATATTATTGGATTCTCTATTCATTTACCGGTTGCGTAACTAAACTTTGACGTTGGGAGCTTAGTTAGTTACATGTTGACTCGTTATATTAATAAAATTGAAAAGATGATACGAACGTACATATATTATATCTCAAGGTGTATTACATCTCGACCAGCACGCCAAGATCCTTTTCCATATAATTAAATTCATCTTCTTAAATCATTTTCAACTTCCATATGCCTATTCAAACTCTATACGCTATACTATATATAATAAATTAATAACCATAACTCATTTTCATGACGTATAGTCGTTCAAGCATTCATAACCAAGAAACTCACTATGGTCGATTTATATATACATATATGATCATGATATATACATAATGCTAGAAGCTTCTTATTAGCTATCATCCGGTAAACGACAAACTAAACCGAGAATATGAAGAAAAAAAAAGATTGAGAGAGCTATATCCAAGTAGAATGCAAATCCAACACAATAAAAATCATATATTTTTGGTGATTAAATAATCTTAAAGTTGAATGGTATCAATTTCATGGAAGTTCCGCCAGTTATATAATTGTCCAGAGCGGACCACCATACTATTAGAAAACTGGGGGCCTTAAGAAACTCGCTTATGTAATTGCCTTCTTAATTAGTGGCTTATAGAATAGGTAACTAACAAGTAATAAGGGTTGAAGCTAAGAAATTCACACAAGTCACTGTCAAAAATCAAAACTGAATTCAAAAGAGTAAAAAATATACTCCACTTAACATAAATAAAATTGTAATGGACATTAAATAGACGCACATTGCCAAATTCCACATTAAAATTATAAACAATCAGTCTGAAGGGAGAAAGAGTTGTTGTAGTTTAGTAATTTCAATTATATGGACTTTGCAAATTGTAGCAAGTCTTAATAACGTCCCCAACCAACAAAAAAAAGAAAAGAAAAAAAAACATGCAACATGGAAGCTACTATATAAGTTACTTCCTTCTTTACGTTAATTTTCTTTAAAGCAAAATCTTTCGCTCTTCTTCAACTTCTATTTTCACCAAATCATTTCTATTTCTCTATCTCTCAAAAGAATTAAGTAAACATGCTCAAGACAAAGACCACCCTTCTTTGTTTCCTCCTCGTCGCCGTCATCCTAATAAACCCATCTTCGTCTACCACCACGGAAAATTACATATACGCCGTTTGCTCTCCGGCGAAATTCTCCCCTGGCTCCGGCTACGAGACCAATCTCAACTCTCTCCTCTCTTCCTTCGTCAGCTCCACCGTCCTCAGCCGTTACGCCAACTTCACCGTTCCCAGCGGCAACGGCGTCAAGCCGGAACGTGGCGTTACCGTATACGGACTTTTCCAATGCCGCGGCGACCTCGATCCAACCTCCTGCTCGACGTGCGTGTCACGTGCCATCGCACAAGCCGGAACCTTATGTTCGTACTCCTACTCCGGTTACTTACAGATGGAGAGTTGTATGGTCCGATACGACAACGTTTCGGTCTTTGGGGTTCAAGACAAATCACTGATCCTCAAGAAATGTGGCCAAGAAATTGGATTTGACGACCAGTATGCGTTGACCAGGGTTAATGACGTCATCGGTTCTTTAGGTTCTGGAGGTGGGTCCTATAGGAGTGGTGGGAACGGGGATATGCAGGGTGTGGCTCAGTGCACCGAGGATCTAAGTCCCGCACAGTGTCAGGATTGTTTGTCTGATGCAATCGGACGGCTCAGATCTGATTGTGGGATGGCTCAAGGGGGTTACGTTTACTTGTCCAAGTGTTACGCGCGTTTCAGTTTTGGTGGTAGTCACGCGTCTCAGACCCCTCCTTACTATGGTACCCCAAACTATGGTCAGTCTTCCTTTTATTTATTTAGTTAGTATTAATAAAAATGTCATAATCACACATAAGGGGAAAACAACTTTTAATATTACCCATAGATGGTAACCTCTAGAGTCATAGTCTGAATTATGAAACTATTATTATTTATAAACAACAAATTTAGTTTAGTTCAAAGTTTAGAATTATTTAGATGATTAAAATTTTTCTAAGCTATAAGTAACCGATTTTTTTTAAGGTGGATAGTCTTAAAATTTATTCGTTTATTTGGCAGAAGGAAAGAAGGACGATAAAGATGATAAAGGCGTGGAGAAAACATTAGCCATCATAATAGGAGTCGTCACCTTAATCGTTTTGCTCGTTGTGTTTCTCGCTTTTATTGGAAAGCAATGTAGAAAATTACAAGGTACTTCTAAAATTTAATTTTTGTTTTTCTTTGTTTCTGTACCGATTTAAAATCTAAATTACTGTCTATGCATTTTTACAGATGAGAAATGTTGTAAATGAAAGGACAATGTGGAAAAGATCAACAATTCGAGCCGAACCATTGCTAGTTGTATTTTTGTAATTTATTTTTTGTTACCACCCTCTCTATCATAAGATGTAGTTATAGTATATTAGTATTTATATTATTGTCTATTCGGATCGATTTTTGTATTATTGTCGGACTTATATAGGCCAAAGCGGTATCTTCTTCTTGGATGTAAATGCAACATTCGATTTGGTATACAAATGCCATTTTTCGTCTACGCTAATTAAAAATAGTAATCAACAAGGTTTAATCTTTTTAACCAAAAAAAAGAAGAAGGTATAATCTTCTTTTACTTAATACACACGTGAGGGTAATTAAACATATACACATAGATGTTAAAAAATGGAGGTGTCGAGAATAATGGAACATAGTAAACAGAAAAGTAGGATGAAGATACAAAACTAAATCATTTTGTTCGTCCTGTTGTGAATGTCTAAACGAATCTTTTCTTCTTAATCATCATTTTATATTCTCATATTGTCTAAAGAATTCAATTGAAGACTTGGCCTAATGTGCTTTAATAATTAAAATGATATATTAAAGTTGTAAGCCGATTACCAAATTGTTTTAGGAAATTGAAAGACCAACTAACGTCTGACTATTTTCCATATTTTTTTTATTTTCTGAAATTCTGAATGTACAATCGATCATAGTGATTACACATAAACCTGGTCCTTAATTATTTTATACATTATACTAATAAATGACATATATTTGTTTGAAAATGACGAAATATAAGAGAATAATATTATCAAATGTTAATATGATATAGCAGTATTATTTTTCAAAACTATCCACGGGTTATGAAATGGGCATAGTAAGAAAACTACCGGTCAGGTTAAAATCCTCTAGGACCTAACTTGGCTACTGGTTCCTAGCTCTGATCTTAGCTCAATCGTATCAACATCATTATCGTAAAGCTTGAAACGACACCTTGATTTTACGAGTTATCTATCTTTCAAGGACTCACAAGTTTCACTAAGTTACAAAATGATGGTTTTGGTTTCAGGTTATACAACAAGTAGATGAATGAAAAAAAAGTAACAAGAATACTTTGGTTGCTCTGTTTCCCCAACGACCTTATAACCAAACAACAGCTTCTGGGCTCAATGGCCCAAATCCCTTCTCTTTTCATTGTAAGATCTTACTCGGCTCAAACCCAAGTAGGGCCAAATTTTGATATAAAAAAACTTCACTTCGAGTTTGATATCAAAACTTCACCCAAAACCAAGTAGGCCCAAAGTTCTTCAGGGTTGAATTCTGATATCAAAACTTACCTCGAAAGTAAATTTTGGTATAAGGAAAATTTTAGATTGTGAAAACTGAAAACTTCACATGCATTTAGCCAATCTAGTGGACTGTGTGTATGTATGAGTATGACGTTATATAAGCAAATGAACTTATTTCAGCATATAGAGGATCCTTGTGAGTCGTGGCTAATTGTAAGCCATATTATCCAATAAGTGACACTTCGCCTCTACGAAAGAGTCTCACCTCATGGCCTGTCATCATTTTTATTTTTTCTCATCATTTATTTATAGTTGAACATTGCATAATTTTCAAAGAAAAAAAAATGATGTGATAAATAGCAAAGCGTTGCATACGAAAAGCAACCACACATTTTACATGTGTGTGAATTCACGAAGAAATATCCAAATACTATTATCACCACCTCTTCTTTTTTCCTTTTTTATTTTTTTCTTTAGACGTCTAAATCACTTTTTCCTTAAATTTGTTGTAGTTTAGTAGGATTAACCTTAAGAAAAAATTTGAAAATAAAATATGCATTTAAATCAGAACCACCGACTGATGTCTCTAACGCCCCCAGAAAGCAAAAAAAAAAAATACAAAAGAGAAAAAGAATTAAAACACGTGGGAATTAACCAGTATAGCCGGTAATAGCAACCGTTTGTTCCCGGTGATAAAGCCCCTACATGCTTTAATCAAGCAAGCCTTTAAAAGCCGGAGAGCAAAGGTGTGTAATTAACCTCTCCAAAAGTGTCTTCAACATTACCAAAACGAAACCTTCCCTGTGGATTCCCACTTGTTTGTTCTGTTTCTTGTTTAAATTTAAATGTTTGGACACAAACACAAGAGAGAAGTAATTTTAGTATCTATTGAATTGGTTAGCAATGGAAAGAGATTTCCTGGGCTTGAGCGACAAACAGTATCTGAGTAACGTTAAACGTGAGGTTAACGATGATGCTGTCGGAGAACGAGGTTTGTGTCCTTCTCTTTGTGAACTGTTGTCTCTAGTTTTTGTTTTCTTTTTAACTGTTTAAAGAGGAGATTGATTTAGCATAGCCGTATAAAACAGTTTATTATTTAAATATAGGTTTTTCAGATTCCAAAACTTTTTAAAAATCATTAACAAGATTCCATTAAATCAATGCATAAAAGTGAGAATTGGATCTTATATGAGTAATTTTGATGTCCACAAATACTTTAGGGTTGAGTCAGAAGGTAGCTAGAGAATTGGGGAAGACAAAGGTTTTTGCTACTTCAAACTTCATGCCTGCTGCAGATTTCCAGGTTTGGTTCACCTTAAAATTCAGTTCAATCTCTTTAAGTTTAATTTTCACAAATCTGAGAATCTTTTTTTGATTGGTCGATCTAATGGTTTAACACATCTACTATATATTTAACCAAAAATTTACCCTCCTTAAAAATGGTTCTGGTGCCAGAAAATTTCTAGGATTTTCATTTTGTATGTGGCCAATCATTAACGGATTTTTTTTTCTTTTTTTGTTGGATAAGTACGAGTTAAGAGCCTGTAGGGTTGCTTGCCAGCCGCAAAGTTAGGAAAAAACAATTAAAATTTTTGTGGCGTTTTGCGTTTGGATCATATTCCTACGTTGCCCTTTTTTCTTTTTTTAAGTTAGTGTAATTAAAAGTGTATAGATGTTGACGTTTCAGGAGGCCAAGCCATTTCCCGGGGCAAACCAGTGGGGATCAGCTTCTGTGGCCAGTGTTTTCCGCAGAGGTCAATTTAGCGGTGCGTTTCAGAACGCAACGCCG
Source organism: Cardamine chenopodiifolia (assembly GCA_963922655.1). Taxonomy (NCBI): domain Eukaryota; kingdom Viridiplantae; phylum Streptophyta; class Magnoliopsida; order Brassicales; family Brassicaceae; genus Cardamine; species Cardamine chenopodiifolia. Next base: position 16,966,534 of record OZ000484.1, read on the forward strand.
CTTTTACTAGGCGGATCAGTTCCTTTAACTCATTCTTCTCTTGTTCCACGGTAATTTTCGATAATATTTCAATAAAGTAAAACCAATCTTTTCATATTTTTGATTGTGTTATGGGGTTTGTGGAAACAGAGTGGCTTCCTCAGGATCACTTCCTCAGCTAACAATCTTCTATGAGGGAACTGTTACCGTCTTTAATGACATATCTCCCAGTAAGGTATATAATCAAGATTCATTACAATTTACATTTTCACATTATTGACATATTCTAAAATAAGGCTATTGATGATATGTGACTAGGCTCAGGCCATCATGTTATGTGCCGGAGAGAGCAGCTTGAAGAAACAACAACCTGTTCGAGAAGTTGAAAGAGTTTATGGAAAACAAATCCATAACGTTGTTGCTGCTGCTGCTTCATCATGCTCTGCCACTCACGCTGATAGTTTCTCTAGGTGTAGAGACATACCCGTTGCAGCGACTAATCCAATGAGTATGATCCAATCATTCAATGCAGCTCATGGTAATATGATTCCTTCAGGTATAATATGAAACCAAAATATTCAAGATATGCATATTTTTCATCCCACAAATCATGTTGTCTAAACTCATAAATTGCTTCTTTTCAGTTCCTCAGGCCCGCAAAGCCTCGTTGGCTCGGTTCTTGGAGAAGCGCAAAGAGAGGTTTGAATCGTCAAGAAACTTGAGTTTTGCAATCTAATAATTGATGAGATGTTAAATAAATCTGAAAGAATTTTTTTTTTTTGGGTGCAGGTTCATGGGTGCAATGCCATACAAGAAAATGCTTCTTGATTTGTCGACCGGAGAATCAAGTGGAATGAATTACTCTTCTACTTCTCCTACCTAAACCCTTTATTTTACCCTCTATGAGGGTTTTTTTACGATGGTAATTTGTAATTTTAATCATTAGATTATGATTATAGCTACATTTATATTTTTATGAGCGGGACAAAGTGTTACGCTACGCTGTTACTCTATGGCCTTTAAGCACTAACAGAAATATATGTTTTTGTAATGTTTGTCATGTCTTTCAAGAATTTACGACTGAACAATAATCTCTGTTGTTATCATTTTTATTATTTGTGTGTACTAATTAATTACATGTAAGTGCTCACTAGAAAAAAAATAAAAATAAAAGAAACTAGATTCATGTCGCTAATTTCCTATACTAATAAGTTTGTCTTGCGTTTTCTCTCTCAAGGTAAGTCATGAATGAACACCCCTAATATTTTGAATTCATTCATCGTTAAAGCAAAGCCTAAGATGATATTTATTTATTGAGGCAGACAGACAAATCATGGATGGAAAGTAAGAATTCTGGAGGAAATGCTCCGAAGCAAAGTTTGGTGGAGAAGACACGAAGGAAGAGCAAACTCTAAATTCTTCTTGTTTTGGATGAAATATTAAATTTATTTATCATCAAATGTAAACAGTTTACGTGAGCATTGAATAAACATCAAAAATCAGAAAATTGGACAAAATAAGTGTTTTAAAACCTTCAAGACGAAAAATCACACACAGTTTGATTAATGACTCTGAGAGCTTGATCATTGAGTCCATAAAGAATTCCATCGACTTCCTATATGAGCATACCTTGAGCCTGAGGAGCAATGCATAGATGAGGTTGGTTATGTCTTTTACCGTTCGTGCAAGCCAAATGTGATAAATGGTGGTTTGGTAATAGAGACGAATGAGTATATAATCCATCTTATTATATTTTTGATTCGATAGTTGGGAGATAGTAGTAGTCTAGTAAGGAGAGATGGTGCGACTAAGTATGGGTGCAGCAATGTTCATCCAAATCGTAAAAGAATAAGGGCATGCATAGAACATGTGGTCGATGGATTCCTCTGGTTCCCAGAAAAACATACAGTTTTGGGTCTCATCCCAGTTTCGTGTCCTCGTATTTGTGGCCAACCTGTCCTTTATCGCCAACCATGTGATGAAAGCGAAGCGAGGTACCCCTTGCGTAAACCATAAGCTGTGATACCAACTGACAGAGTTTGTTTTGTCTCTTAGTTGTTCCTAGATTTGGCCGGCTGAAAATACGGCTCCGTAGTTTCCATCTTTACCACAAAGTATGATCCCTACATGCAGACGAAAATATCAAAGACATGTTGTAGAATATGTTGCCGAGAGCCCTAGTTGAATGCTTCGATGCTGACTTCTGTGCCCTAATAAGAGGGAGATAACCTCTGTAAGTGTTGCATATTTACTTATACCCAAGATACGTGGTCCTGCTTCACCCACTTTGTTCAAAAGATTACCAAAAAAATGCCAAGTATCGAGCCAAGACATTGTTGAATAGCCATCCCTGATATCATGTTTTATATATGTAGATGCCAGATCCCTGAGTTTTAATAATCTGTCAAACCCAAGACCCCACATTATTGCGCAACCTCTAAATTCATCACAAAAAACACGTTCTCCTTTATGAGTGGATAAGAACGATCCTCTTCTTGACATTTTCTCATATATATTATAAATCATCATTTAATCTTCCTGTCCTTTCATGCCCCCACCAATTTGTGCAACTTGAACTACCACTTCAATATTCACTTCACGCGTTTATTGTTTGGGCTAATTTTAGTCCGTTTACGTTTAGATTCTTTCATGAATTGATGGATTTATGATTCCTAACATTCATTCTCACTGATTCTTATTATGTATATATAAGATACTTTGCTTTGATAGTTTTTCTATTGATGTATTTGTGTCATTTTATGGATTTAAAATAGTATATTGTATGTTACTGATAAAATAAAAAGATTTTGCTTCATATTATCAACTGTTTTATTTCTCCCCCTTTATCTTATATAATGAAGCTTCATATTATCAACTGTTTTATTTCTCCCCCTTTATCTTATATAATGAAAAAACATTTCAACTTTTTTGTTGTTTTTTGGTCAACAAGAATTTTTCACTATACATATATTGCGAGGATATAGTTTCGAAAAGCATTTTATACTTAAGATAAAAGGTCATTATAACTTTTCATGATAAAAATCATTCATCAAATTTTTGTAATAATTTTTTACACCTCTGTCCCATTTAATCGAAGCAAATTAATGACAAACTAAACATGTAAAAGGAGAATATAAATTTATATAAAGAATAATGAAGATTATAATGTGTTTTATATATTTTTTTCAGTTAGTTAATTTTTTTGTCAACAATATGCATTATGAAGATTTGAACCAAGATAATGATACATCTATATCACTAGTAGTATATACACCACTAAACTACATGTTTGTGACGAATTTGATTAATCTAATTAATTTCAATTTTTATTAAATATTGTTGTACTCCTTTACTATATTTTGATAGAAATTTTGAAGAAAGCAAGGTTTCTTCTGTTTTATTTATCTATTGGTTTAGAGAAGATTTAACCCTATAAAATGTAAATGGACTAGTGGTGCTTTGGTCCTACGTTCTATGAACCTCCATTGTTCAAGTTTTGTTGGTAACGTTTGAAAGAAGTAGTTATAAATTTATAATGGTGGTCCAAAAAAAAGGAGTGATATAACGTTATAAAATTTTAAGTTTGTTCTGATAACATAGCTTTCCCTTTATTAAATTTTCTTTTTCTTTTCCCCGACAAATGACAAGTGACAACACACAAATTGGTTTTCGTCATTAACCAAATATGAACGAAACTTGTATTATCTTCAAGGTTTGTGTGTACATAAAACTTGTTATTTTAGGCTTTGTCGTGAAAATGTCTTGTTCACAAGACAAGTACATGGAGACTGGGCAAGAATATATTTGATCAATGATGTAGCATAAATCATTCAAATACATAAATGCCCTACGTTTCAAAATACATACACCCTAAATAGGAGGTCACGAGTTCGATTTCAGCTGGGAGAAGTTTGCTCTCCGAAGAAGAGTTAATTTAACATTGGTGTACACCTTGCTCCAGAGAAATTAGGGGCTCACGAACTCTAAACTTCTTGGTTATTAAAAAAAAAGAAAAAAAATACACCCTGAATTGTTTCTTCCTTTTGCTGTTTGTGGTTCGAAAAGATATATATGTATCGATCTTACATAGGCTATAATCATATAAATGCTATGTAATGTAACATCACTATTAAAAATAAATAGAAAATTTAAGTTAGAATCAGAACTGATTCTGAAATATCTTGGAAATACACACACAATTTTTTTTATCAAATCATAATGAAATTCGAGGTTATGACAGTTGGATTTACAAAAAGATATGAAATAATATATGAACTCTAAAAGTTTTATAATAGTTTTAAGAGTGAACTATTTTTGTATTTTTTCGGAAACGTAGTTTATCAAACTTAATGGGCTAATGAGGTAGACCAATATGGCCCAGATAAAAAGACAGCCACACACACACTTTTATTGGGCCTCTCAAATGGGCTGATATCCAAATACCACGTCTACAATAAGAATGGTAACGGTTTTAATAATAATTTTTTTTTTCCAATTAAGCCTTTTTATTAGGGCAAATAATGAATCCTTTATAGTATGAATTCGATTTGATGATCGTCGACTTCTCTAGGGGGTATTATTCTTTGTCCATAAGTTTGCATAAACATACATATATTGACTGCAAAGATAGAACTCTTTCTCTTCTTCACTAATTACGGGATTACAATACAATTGGTTAATTAAGTAGAAAACAAAGAGTGGCAGTAACATTTTTAGAATAAAGGTTTAGGGTGGCCTAAAGTTTCCAGCACACCTCTAAAGAAGAAACACTAAGTACGTAATAAGACCAACGATCCTCACCGCCAAGAAGAATGAGTCGAGAAGTAACCAAGAAGGCCAACGAGTGGTGCATTGATGTAAGTCGTGGGCTCAGACTCCTGGAAGTAAGGTCTCAAGTCAGGAAAAGCGTCAGTGACATTAGGTCCACCAACTACAGCACCAACCAAAAGGTTTGGGTTAGGATTTGGGCTGAGAAAATAACGTGACCCTTCCTTACACCCTATGTGACTTGGATGAGTTGAAACTGAAGGCACCGAGCTACCACGATGATGAATCCTACGTGGAAACCTTTGACCGTAACCAACCATGTAAGAAAGTCCCATTGGATTGTCTCCAAGAATGTAATCCACCTGTTCACATTTTCACAAACATAAGGCTTTTGGTCCCCAAGAACAAAAAAAACGGCTATGTGTTTTGTTTATGGTCCAAAAATTTTGGGACCATTACTGTTTTTTGTTTGTTTGTTTGTCTGTTACCTGACGTTTGGCAATTTGACGGAGAAGAGATGGGGAAGCAGTTAATTCGCCACAAGGCACAACCTTTTTGGCATGGCTGAGATAATTAGAGTAAGCCAATAGGAGGAAAGACAGTGATGTTACATGTTGCATGTTACTTCCTCCAGTCTTTACTAGTAGCCCTCCTGTGGTAAAATAAGACAAAAAATGAGATTACTATTACTAAATTAACATAAATATTAAAAAATGGAGGAAAAGACAAAAGTAAATCACGTGAATGAGGTGAAAGTAGTTTGATATTGGGAAAAAATGATTTGTTTTTTTAAATATTTACCTCGAGAGTATTGGACTTGTGGGTGAGAAATTCCAGGTAATATAGAACAAATAAACCCATCTGCGTTCTGCTTGAAAGACTCAAAATACTCTGCTTTTCCCATTAACACTTCCTGTTTGCAAAACAAGACAAAAATACTTTATCAAGCCCATGTATTCATACATAAAAATGGATGGCATCAAATGAATAATGGATAACAAGAAATAAAAGATCAAGGAATGGGCACAATGAAAAAACAGAGAGCGCCATGTGAAACTGAGAGATAATGAAAGCGGCTTTGACAAAATCTATTTTTCGGTAGCAAAAAGAGACCGTTGAGAAATGACAAAACACAAACCCACTTAAGCTTTAGCAGCAGAATGGGAACTGCTACGGACATTACACTTTTCTTTTGCCTCAGCCTTTGAGCCACATGCTTTGTATCAGTAGACAAAGACTTCTTTACCCTTCCTACTTTTACTGTCCCCACTTGACCCAATAGGCCTTGATACTAATAATAATGTTAGTAATAAAATACTGTGTCCACAACCACAAAATAAGAGTTTTCTCATGTGATACACCACATGCAAATAGAAAGAAAATGGCACAAAATAATACTCTATACATTTCACCTACCTTACATAGATGATCAAATTTCTAATATTATATGTATAGATATACACACTTTTTATCCATTCAGTAGTCAAGTAGTCAAGTAGTCATGGCTCATGGCGCCATGTGAGCCTCTGGCTTCCATATGGTATAGTTATATTATTAAAATTATATGATGCCAAATCTAGGAGGCATGTTGAGCGCACACACTGGACAGAAAAAGGAGGAAAGTCCAATGAGGGTATGTCTGACCTTAAGATTTAGCTCCCACATCACATGACCATTTCTAATTGGTGCAAATATGGAATACCAAAATAGCTATATAGGACCCATAATTGTAATGTGAACCCCACTTCCAATTATATGATCAAAAGTCGTGCCACAAGCACGTGATAACCAGACACAATAATCTCCTCTACCTTAATTCTTATGCATTAGCAGTACCCTTGCAACCAAACAAACATAGCAAAAAAACACCTCTTTTCCTAATACCTCGCTAATTCCACACTAAATCTTGACAATAATGATTATAATCAATAACAAATGCACACCAAAAATCATGGAGTATTGACAAAAACGAGATAACAATTGAATAATTAAATAAGTAAACCCGTAATTAAAGTGGGTTACCTTAGAGATTAAGACATTAATCCCAGCATGCTTATTGTCCCAACCAAACTCATTGATTGTATCTCCAGCCTTAAGAACCACCTCGTTCTTCACAATGAATTCTCTGTACGCTCGTTTCCTCGAGGCTTTGTGTAGCCACGCCGCACCCCACAGTAACTCGTCCTGCACCACCGTCAGATGTCAAATCAAAACATTAATCATCCATCCAACGGCTGATAATAAAAATTCCCAAAAGTACGGGTAAAATAACTATATTTGTTTTTACCTGGTAACCGTTGAAATCACAGTAAAAAGGACACACCGCGTGGTAAAGACTGCTACTATACGCGCCGCGATATCTGTTAGCAAACGCGAATACCTGCGCCACGTTACAATCAACACATTATTTTCAGATCCGTGAATTTGATATATCTTCTCCACGTCAGAAATGATTTTATTCAACAGTACATATACGTAAGAAAAAATAATTAAAAAGTCAAAATTATTTTCTTTGCTTAATAATTTTCTTGAAACGAATCATAGAAATGGGACAACAATCATCGAAAAAAGTACTGAAAAAAAAACAATTATTATCAAGCATATGGAAGAATCTCTTATCTCACAAGCAAAGAATAATTGATTTTAATTGAACTTTTGACTTATTTAAACAATATATTATTATAGAAAAAAACCAAGAGCCCGGTTAAGTATTAAAATTAATAACTATAATCAATGCTAAGAACAGAGGAACCGGCACACGCGTAAGTCAAAACCAAAACGAAGGAGATGGTTTAAGTATGTGACAGTAACGTACCCTTGTAGCCCGGTCTAGTAAACGTCTGGAGTAAGCAGGATCGCGTTTTCTAAAAACGATTGAAGCTGCGGCTAATGCAGCTGCGGTTTCACCGGCAACGTCCGAACCAGGATGAGCTCTATCGATTTTGTAGACTGTACGAAGTGTGTCCATATCTTCAGGCCGTTCCCAGCAGTTGTGATCGGAGTAAGCATCTCCGACTTGGACGAAAACGACGCCGGGAATCGCCGTAGCTTTAAGGAGGTAATCAGTTCCCCATCTAACGGCTTTCACGGCGTTTTTAAGCTCCGGTCCCATGGTTTTGCCGAAATCGATTATGCTCCATGATAACATTGTTGTTGTGAACGCCATTGGGAAACCGAACTTTATGTTGTCTCCGGCGTCGTAGTAACCTCCGGTTAAATCAACCTGTAAATTAGGAAAGCGAAATTAGGGGAAAATGTCACCGGTGGAAGAAAATTAGTAAAAGAGGAGTTGAAATGTAGACTTACACCGGCGGTGGAGCCGTCGCGTAATGCTGAATTACGGCGCCATTTGAGACGTTGATCTGGAGGAAGTTTACCGGAACGCTGACCTTCGAAGAACATAATGCTTTTACGGAGAGCGTCGCGGTAATCGTGTCCAGCGTTAATTGCTGGCGAGAACAGAAGGACGAGGAGCAAAATCGCCGGGAAAATTAGGGATTTTCGCGCCATTTTTACTCTTTTTGTTCTGTTAGCGAGAGAGAGAGTGTGTTGAGGGAAGGTGATAGGACCAACGAGGGCTCTTTATACTAAAAAGGTCCTCTTGGATTCCAGAGGATGAGCCAATGAATGGTCTCCACGTGGATTTTTTAAATTGGATGGAGCTCCATGTTAGATTGGTATGGGGGTTCGGATTCCTAGGCGAAATTTTGCTTGACCGGGTTGAAAACCGGGAAGACCGGGTTATCGGGTTTAGGGTTGTCAATGCGGACGGTGTGGAAGGAGTGGTACGCCGTCGGTACGGTGAGAGAATCCACAAAAAAAAGGTGGAAATCTGTGATATGAATTATGGAGAAAGACAAAAAGCATCGCTTTTTAATTTTTTTATTGCTAGCTTTTTTACCATGTGACCCACCGCCCTATTATCACGCGACACGTGTGGGATTCTCAATTAGGTGGCTTTGGAGTTTTGTGATTAAAATTTTCCTTCTCTTTTTAACCAAGGCATAATCAGTAAATCACTATTGATTTTTTATTTTTGTTTCCACATTAATTCAGGCTTTTTTGGACCTACAAATAGAAAAAGATTCCTTCAGCCACGATAGAGGCTTGTATTTCTTTTACTACTCGATTTCTCTAGCAATTTTGAAAAACTTGTGGTTGTGATTATGAACCTCTTAAAACTCGATGTATATAGCAACGTAATAAATTCTAGCTAAGATCCAAATTTCTTCGATTGCAATCTGTAATCCACTTTAGTCATGTGATGTGTATTTGGACAAGACATATCGCATTTAGTTGATTAGGGGGTTGAAATTATTATATAGTATTTCTTGTGAAAGTTTAATATTTTCTTCTTCATGTTTATGGAAAGGCCATTTAGTTGATAAGTATGTATTTAAAATCTTTGAAACACAAACAAAATTTTTATTTCCAATGAGGCACAAAACAGGACAGCATTGGTACTTAGGGATCGGATCTCACCATTGGAAACAAAAGCGTGTAATTTCTACGAACGTAAAGAAAGTAGAAACATTATCAATTATCTAAGCACATCATAATATATATATATATACACACATTTGTTTTGGACTTTTTAGTTTAGGTTCCGAATGATGACAATGTATCAAACGGTGTAATTTTAAGTGAATCAAATTATTTAAATGGAATAAATGTGGATCGGACGGATTAAGTGGAATAAGTGTGGATCAGATTATATATTAAATGATAAATAAATGAATAATGGTACAAAATAAATATTTAATTAATAATAAATAATAAATAATTTATTGAAAAACTAATTTTAAATAAATTATTTTACAGAATAAAAATAAATAATTGTCAATAAAATTTGTTCTAATATTTTATCATTTTAACATGTAATTTTTCAAAATTAGTATACTCATATTATATTAAACTTGTAAAAAATGGTGCAAATACAAATAAAGATAAATCTTTTACAAAACTATATCATATATTATTACAAACTTTATTAAATTTAAAATTTTATACTATTATATAACAACATTATTTAATTTTAAACAAAATTAACTTTACAATTTTTAGATGTTTTGAACTAAAACAAAATAAAAAATAAAAAACTGTACAAACAATTTATAATAGGATAAATCTTGAATGTTAATAATAAGTACAATATAAATATAATAATAGTATAAATCAAAAACATTATTTCAAAATATATTATTTCAAAAGTTTTAGAATGGTGAGTATAATGATTAAGTACAAATGTATAAGTGTCAAAATCTAACTATTGTAATAGTTTTAGTTCTTCAAATATATAAACAGATTGTTTCATGATATATCTAGATCAAGTTAATTAATATATTTTCAGAATTTTTGGAAAAAAACACACACAAATGAACCCATTAAAACACACCAATTTTGATGTGTGTAGGTACAGTAAAGCGGATTAATATCAGTAGATTTCTTCACGTATTTGGAATACTTTCGATATATTTTTTCAATTTTTTATTTTTCATTTAGTTTATATTGTTTGAATCACATGTGTTTTACTAAAATAATGAATAGTAACACATGCTGTTGTTTCTGCCTATGTATCACCCAGCACCTTTAAACTATCTTTAGACCACTATAACATTCATAATCAGTATGATGGTTGGTGTAAGAACATGATTTATCGCATATATGTTATAGGATGAATAACTGACAATTCTTAAAAATAACCAAATCATAAAAATCAGATTACATCATCATTAATTAAGAAGGTAAAGTAAACAAAACAAACAAGACATCTATCACAATGCAGCTATGATGTGGATGTCCCTCTAAGGCTCTAACTTTGTGATACAAATTGATAAAAATTTACATACATGTGCTGGCCTTAATTAGTAGCTTAGATAAGTCTGATTGTCACCATAAGAGTCTAATCCGATTCTCTTGTAATGAGAATCAAAACATGGTATAGTTCATAAAAGATTGTAACTTTTTGTAGTGTTTGCGACGGTTAATTAAAAATATTCGTAGACCAAAACATAGACAAAACATAGAGTTATTTGGAAAATTCTGATGGAGATCAAAATTCTAACAAAAACTAGCCTTGTGCATGGCACATGAATCTGCTAATCATTATGTAATATACAATTGCTAACTAATAACTCCAATTAATCGTCGCAATGGTTAATGAGAGATAGCTGGAAATTTTAGAATCATTAGCATAAATTTATTACTAATGAATACTTTAGAAATTAGTAGCAAAGCGACATATGCCCGCACATGTTAATGAATGAAATCATTTGTATCCAATTTAAATATCCTAATAGTCCGGCGAAAATGAAATTATTCACAGAGGGAAAAAAAACACGCGAGACCAAAACCCTTATCTGACGCCGGTTTAGGGGGCAAATCGATAAGAAAAAAAGGAACCATGCAAAATGGCATAATATATGGCTACGAACCGATTACGGGGTTTGACAAATATGCCATAATTTGTTTTGTAGAGCTCTGACGCATGTGATCTTCCTCGCTGTATTCGCCACATAAATTTCGAAGCCTTTATTTTTTTCTTTTCTCAGAAGCAAAATTATTGTGCCAAAGGAAAAAAGAACAAAAGAAACGGACGACCAAGAAAAGGAGAGAACACAAAAAGTAACAAAGGATATTATGATACCGCAATGTATTTAAATCCGCCACGATTTTAGGCATATTGATTAGTATCTTTGGGTCACATTAATTATATAATATGTACATATTAACAAAAAGAATTTGAAAAAAAAACAGAAAAACTACATGTACCATATATATATATATGATATATTTGATGTGACCAATGTGGGATTAAGGTAGTGGTTGAATCTAGATAAGCTAAAAACATGTGTATGTAAGAGGACACAAATTTGATAGTGTTTTTTTTTGTTTTTTTGATAAATTATTTGATATTGGTAAGAACGATAATTTATTAAAAACTGATTATAACTCTAAGAGATGTATGGGACTAGATTGGAAACTGTCAGAGTAAAAGAAAAGATAAGTCTAATGTGTATTAATCCGGATTGAAGTTTTCCTCGTATTTTCTTCCATCTATAGCACCGCGAGGTAATGGTTAATGAACCACATCATGTTCATTTTATTGTTGAACAGGAACTTAATGTCGTCTAAGGTCTAACACGCCCCACCTAATACAGACCGCATGATCCCAATTCACTACCTAAGTCTTCGATTCAACATAATTAGTATGCCTTTGCGGTTTGGTGATTAGCAAAATGAACCAAAACAAAAATGAGATATATGCGGACAATAATGTACAAATCAATGTTGTAACAAAGGCGGGCGTAATGTTTTGCATTTATTTACTCCAGTTCAATATTTTATGTACAAGTTACAATTTTAATAGGAAAAAGTCATTCCGGTAATTCAAAATGCTAAAAAAAATAGTTTAAAATTTGATAATATTTATATTGGTACTTTTCTTTGTGAAACTATTGGATCGAGAATGTTCAAATCCTATTTCGCGGGACAACGCGATAATTTATAGTAGTAGTTCACTATAAATTAATAGAAGCCCACGTTTCTTCCTCAGCTTATATTAATATAAGGCCCACATTAACCAACACTCGAAGTCTGTATTTTATAATGCAGCTAGATATTTGCTTTTGCGTTGTGTTCAGATTAGACATGCACATTCGGGTAACCGTTTGTTTAAGAAGAGTGAATGATTTATTATCAATTATAAAAACCAAAGCAAAATTATTTCATTAAAATTTGTATGTTTGAGAATAAGAATAGATCAAGCACTTGGCAACTTAGGCTCGTGCATTGACTCCATTTAGAAGAGCAATAATGTCCGTTTTAAGCGGATTCTCAGGTGGATTAAATAAATCAATACACTTTTCTACAAGGTCTGACCATATCTAAATGTGCCGAAAACACTGTCCCCTTGAATTCTGAGTTCAACATATCCGGCGGCCTAGGGACCACTACCTTCATAATAGTAACCGTGCTATCGTGATTTTCAGTGGTCCTGCTCAAATAATCTAGCACCATTTGAATCTTTTCTAACATATATGCGGTGGTTCCAGGCGGTGGCTTGAACTTCTTCAAGTAGTACATTGTTTTGTCGATATTTGATATCTCGAGCTCTACGGATTTGAGAGCCGAACGACCGAGGTCACCGGCTATCTCGCCAGCGAAGGGAGACATGAACTTGGTCTTGCGGCCTGTATCGAGAGCATGTGGTGCATATCTTTCGGATGAAATCTGTGGGGTTGGCGCCTAAGGTTACCGTTGGTCGGAGAACCACCAGAGATAGGAGGATCACGGCGAGGACATTTGAGGATTCATTATGTAAATCATAGATACTATATGCTCTCTTGAGAGAGTAATCGGATGGTTAAATTTTCAATTTTTACTGTAATTTATAGGACATTTTACAATTTAAAAAGTATGTAAAACATGTCAAGGATGTAATATTCATTGACTAATATTTACTAGAAATGTGTCAAATATGTAATATTCATTGACTAATAGTTACTAGAATTATGTCAGATATGTAATATTCATTGACTAATAGTTATTAGAAATATGTCAAATATATAATATTCATTGACTATAATAGTTACTACAAGTGGATCAAATATGAGAAAAGATAATCATATAACAATATTAATTAAGCTCTTATCTTTAGAACACAATTGTAAACATTTTCAATATAAATTGATTGAGGATGAAACTAATTTTTTATATCATTGAAAGCTCAACTAAAAATTTGTAAAATATCCTCGGAAAAAATTAAAATAAATTTTAGATTGAGCTAACACCTCAGCTAATTCATTCTGTGTTTTTTCAACACATGTAAATCAGAAAAAAAAATTAGAAACTATAACTTCTTTTCGTCTGATAAGTTTATATTATAGATTGATATACGGCCAGGCCCACTAAATATGCATGCAAACACCATGGTTGGCAGAGAATTCCGGTTCACCTCCAAAGTCCAAACTCAAGCTAATTTTTTTCTTCGTATAATCTCATATTTAATTAAATAATGGAACGGATAATAAAGCCATTTCAAAAAAACCCTATAAATTACTCCAAAAGGAAGACTATTCAATCAAAACACATCACAAAATGGTAACAATGGTGAGACCTATCCTCATACTTCTCTTCCTCTCCCTTCTCCCACCAATCCTCACCACTGATCCCCCACTTCCATCATCCGATGGCTCTGATTTCATCCGTACGGCCTGCAACACCACACTCTACCCTGACCTCTGCTTCTCCACTCTATCCTCCTTTGCCAACTCCATCCACGATGACTCGAGCCGCCTCACACTCATAGCGATCTCTCTTCCTCTCCACAACACTCTCCACCTTCTCTCCTACCTCCAAAACGCTTATAACCGCGACCACCAAACCGCCGTTCTCAAAGGCTGCTTCGAGAACCTGAAGGATGCTATCGACCAGATGAGAGACTCGATGAAACAGATGAAGGAGGTTTTCTCCGCACCTCCGGGCTCGGTCCAGTCATTTAGGTTGCAGATGAGCAATGTCAAGACTTGGCTTAGCGCAGCTCTCACTTATGAGTACACTTGTACGGACGAGTTCGAAGACTTCCACGAAGACGACTCCATTAAAGATGACGTCTGCTCACGAGTGGATGGCGTCAAGAAGCTCACTAGCAATGCCCTTGCTTTAGTTAACCGCTACGCCGACATGGCAATAGTACATTAATTATTATTTAAGCCATCGATCGAGTCTTTCTTTTTAATGAAATTTATACTTTAAAATGTATTAATAAACTAAACAGTGCCTGTAATATTAATACTATATGTGAGTTTACCTTAGGTGTTAATATACTTTTGTGTCGATATTAATTTATTTACTTGGTTGTATATGACAATATACTCGGTTTCAAATATATATTTTGGGAGGTACTATCGAACACACTCAATTTTGTATATATTGCTTGATCACTTAGTTTCAGAAACTAAAAACTTTAACGAATATGATATTCATTAGATTTTCCTCATAAAACCTGAAGTGGAAGTGGAACTTCACTTCTCCATAATTGATCGTAGTAAACATATTAGTAAGAAATTAACGAAACGTCAAATTTTCTCCAAAGACTACAACTCGAACTAGAAGGTTAGAAACTTCTATTATGGATACAAAAAAGCATCTTCAATGGATGGGCCCATGATTCTCCATATAATATATAATACATCAAACAATAAAGTACTATAAATCTGTAATAATTACTTCTCAAGATATCATTTATTTTGGTTGACGTATCACTATCCAGTATAACTTTATTTTATTTTTGGGGTAAAAAATCCAGTATAATTTAAAGATGAGAACTGAGATAAACGAGAGAAGTACAATAAATAATACTCTATTTTTAAATTTTGTATTTTGTAATCATATGCAATGTAAATTGTGTACAAGTATTAACTAATACGGACAAAGAGTGAACTCAATTCAAGTTCAACAATGTACTATAGTTACATCTATCAACAATGTACTATAGTTACATCTATCAACAAGTTCTTGAGTTGACTTAGTCTGAGTTTTGCATAGACCCACTAAAACACTTGGAAATTTATGGTGAAGGCATTTATATCATGTCATCCGTTAGTTTCCTACGCTAAATTCTTCTTCTTATACACTCAATTTCAGGTCCAAATCCAATAACTCAAGCATTGATAGTTAGCTAAATCATGAGTCATTGTTGAGACATCCATTATATGTTTCGACATCCATTATATAATTCTAAGTCTTAAGTGTAATCTGTTTTGAAATTGAACAAATTTTGGTTGTTACACAAAATTAATTGTACATAAAATCATTCTAAATTTATATGTTATCAAATGATGATTGGATACTAACTCTATAATTTGAATATAGAAGCAAGAAAACTAATCAAACATATTATATAAAACAGCTAACAATCGGTTTTATGTATATAAAAATTGATAGTAAGCTAAATCATGAGTCATTGTTGAGACAAAAGCCTAGTAAAAGACAAAAATATGGAGAAAGGACAAAGGAAGAATGCCTAAACTGGGAGGAGTGTAGTTTGAATGAAAATGATTCCTCTCTTGTGTTTTGGTCCTTTGGATTTAAAAACCAAATAAGAAACCGTGAACCTTGACTCATCTTTTCTTTTTCATTTCAACAAGACTATATACAAACTTACACATACCTCGTGCGCTACTACTACTGTTTTCTCTTATTCTCTTTTGTGAGTTAATCTCGTGGGTTTATGTTTACTCACAAATTAAACTATTCTGTTATATATAACTCGAGAGATGCCTTCTATCACGCATTAACTTTTTATTAACGGTTGCTGAGCTTCAGCTGCTTCCGTGCATACTTGGTCTGAAAGGCTAGTCACTATGAGGTTTTCTATGGGTTTAACATCCACATGTCACACTTCGCAAATTACTACAAACAAAAGATAACTGTAGTAAAAGAGTTGGGGTCTTTTTTTTTCTTTTTCTGTGAAGTTCAGTGAGACGATTATAAACATCTGTCTTCTGGCATGTCATCACAAAATCTGGGTCCATTATCAGTTATAGCCTTGTAGGTATTACTGTATTAGGTATCCATTATTGTTGAATCGCTTTTCCTCTTACCACGTCTCCATCTGCCGCACATGCTCCTGTATTCTCACATTTTTGTTTCTTTTGGGACTCGAACAAAGCTAAAATTCAAATACCAGCCTAAAGTATATATATATGTGTATATATATATATATATTAGATTAATGTATTTTCTATTAAGATAGATGGATATGTAGAGGTATAATTGTGTAAGATAACAGATCACTGAAGTAATTAAGAAGAAATAGCAAAAGTCAATTTCATAAGAATTGAAGTTGGAATAAGAGTAGTATTGGAGACAGCATCGTCGGGAAAGCTATTATATAATAACGGTTTGGGATGATCTGCCGGTGAACACTTGCATTTTCGACAGCTTTAATGCAACATCAACCTGTTAAAATCAGACATTATCAATTGGTGTTAATAAACATGACAAAGACCGATAGGCTAGTTTTTGAAGTAATTAAAATATCTGAATCTGACCAAAGGAGCAAGAGCATCCTGAGAATCTCTGCCAGTCTTTGAAGTATCCTTCTCAAACTGTTCAAATGTAGAGTCTTATTGTTGCTCCTTCCGAGTCAGTTCCCGAGAGGCGGAACACCTTCATGGACACGAGGAACAACTCGGGATTAGCTTTTTTTTTTTTTTACATTTTCATAAAGTCTTGAATTGTTACTGTTTTTATGAATCCATTTTAAATATAACCACTTGCAAGTCGTGATACATCCTCGAATAAGTATCGGATCCCTTGGTGCTTTGAAACAGAGCCATCTACTAGATTCTAATTCATCTTCGCTTGAAACATTTGCCACGTCTGGATGAATTCCCTTCACAATCCTGAGGTATAATAATACAATAATGAAACTTAGTAGTTTTACCTCATATTGAGTGTAATAGTAACGGCCATAAGTTTTGCATTTGTAAAAGCATTTTTGTTTTTAATGTTTAAAGTACCGTTAATGGTCACTGTCAAATTTAACTAGAGAATATCTTTTATACGTACGAGGCCAACAATGGGTGACGACGGATTTTATTCTAAGATACTAATGGAACAAATGAATAAAATTTTCCATAATATAAAACTAATCACTACCGCAGTAAAAAAAATTAACTATTCAAAAACCAAAAAAAAAAAGAAAAGAAAGGGGATATATTATATGCAGCTCGCTATTTACAATCCACCTGTGACCAGATTTTATGTACTTTCAATAACTCATTGGTCGTTTCCCGTGTGGATCCGAGGAGTTATAGCTCGTACCAGCACTTCTAGTGGCATGAGTCCGAGTCGGAGTTCTAGAAGCTGCGGGAGTAACTCTACCACCGGTTCCGGTGTTTGTGTTTGTATTCAAGTTTGAACCGAAAGAATCTGTACTGGATCCAGTGGTTGACACTGTTCCAAGCGATGATGTTCCTGAAGCACGATGTGTTCGACGACGGTATCTAGATCCTGGGACACCAGGACGGTCTGGTTCTTCTAGATGTCCCGGTTTTCTCGAAAGAAGTAAAGACACTCGTCTCATGGGTGGTCTCTGGTGTGGATCACCTTGAACGCAGAGGAGACCAATCTGAACACAAAGTTTGACTTGGTCCGGATCAGCCGAAGCTGCTATCTCCTGGTCTAGTATCTCCATGGTCCTGCCTTTCTTGTACAACTTGTATGCCTAAGCACAATCAGCAAGACTTTAGCATCGGTTACATTAAGCTGAAGCAAATAAGGTTGTTATGGTGGGGCCGATGCGATCCACTCCCTGTTTTTTCAATGCTGGTCTGTCCGGCCCATTTTGAATCTACACCCATGTAAGCCGCACAGACCAAGTATTACCACTTATTGTAGTTTCCCGTTTAACTGTGGACCAAAATCAGGGTTTAAATCCGAGCACCTCAAATCGGGTAGGGATTTAAAAACTGGCCAGGTCAGGTCACCATAACAACCCTATAAACAATGGAGCATGAGACCAGAGACTAGAGGCTTTTACCCATTCAAGAAGAGTCAGGTCAGGGTGTCTCATACTAAAACTCGAGTTCTTCTGTCCACTTATGAGCTCCAGAACCAAAACCCCAAAGCTGAATACGTCTGCCTTTACCGATAGGACCCCGTGCATTACGTACTCTGGCGCCATATAACCACTGCACATAAGAATAAGAAATAGAAGCAGTAAATTAATTAACATTCAACTATAAAACACCAACAAACAAAAAAGAGACCAAATCTGCAATCTTGGCCAACGATAGAGAGCTTACTTGGTTCCTGCCACACGAGTGTTGACGTGTGTTTGATCTTCCTGATAGAGTCTGGCCATTCCAAAATCTGCAATCTTAGGAATCCATTTTTCATCCAACAATACGTTGCCAGCCTTAATGTCTCTGTGGATGATACAGTTTGGCGCGTCTTCATGGAGATAAAGCAATCCTCGAGCAATGCCTGTTATGATCTCAAACCTCTGCTTCCAATCTATCTCTGATTTTCTATTAGACTCTGCATTCAAATGGAACAACCACTAGGCGTTAAAAACGTCTTCTTCCACTCTCATTAATTCTAATGTACAAAACCAATCTCATTGAGAAGAAAAACTTACTGAAGAGGACCTTGTCGAGGCTCTCATTAGCAACATACTCATAAACCAAGAGTTTATCATCTCCATGTGTGCAATAACCCAACAGATTAACGACATTACGATGCTGGACCTTACCCAACAACTTAGCCTCGTTAACAAACTCGTTTTTGCCTTGCTTTGAACCTTGAGATAGCTTCTTCACTGCTATGTCTCTCCCGTCAGGTAATCTTCCCTATTACACACCAATCAATCTCATCAGCCCAAACTAACATAACCCATGAAGAGAACACACAATACAAATTACATACAGATTTTGCAAAATTACAACCACAACCCTAAAAATGAAAACTTTGAGCTCTGGGGATGCTAAAATTGAGGTTACCTTGAAGACAGGACCAAATCCACCTTCACCGAGTTTGTGGGTTGGGTGAAAATCTTTGGTAGCGGAAACTAAAACTTGAAAGGGGATAACTTTTTGCTCCAAAGCAGCTATTCGCTCAATATCATCTTCAAGACCTTTAACTCAACGAAGAAGAAATGATTCAATTTCACAAAACCCTAATATTTATGCTGAGAACAACAACAATTAACAACAGCAAAACTTGTAAATCAAAACGGATTTTACCTCGATTGGAGCTGCGTTTGAAAGGTTTAATAATGTTCTGAAAGAAATTCATGGACTTTGTCATGCCCAAGCTGCTCTTTTGTGAAATCTTAGTGACCATCCCATGGAAAGCAATAGAAAGATCAGGGATTTGGAGAAAAGAACAAAGACCCGGAAAGTGGAATTGAATTGGGAAGTGGGTTTGATGGGAGTTTGATTCGGCGGCGTTAGATTGGGTTTTAGTTGTCTCGGGTTGAGATTTAGGGGAGGATTGAGGAAGAAGAAGCGTGTTTGAGATTGGCTTTGTTGTTCTTAATAGACTAGAAGAATCGAGGGGAGAGTTTATGTGAGGAAGGACACGACTAGAGATAATAGACACGAAAGTCAAGATGTATTCGTGTTTTTTTTTTTAATTCACGCACAAGGGTAAATAATAGTCAAGTCTTCTTTCCACCTTTTTCAACATAACTTCACATGTTTTATTATTATTTTAAGAGTTTGATGGGTGATGTCTCAGAAAAAAAAAAAGTGATGATGATATTTCACTCAAAAGTTCTACATTTTGTGGTACTTTTTAAATTGTTTGTTGGATAATAGTGCGTGTAAATTGGTTTTTTATTCAAATACATAAGCTGAAATACCTTTTTAAGTTGCTCAGATTCAATTGGCTTAAGTTATCGAGTCAAATAAATCTTTCTATTTGAGATTGTTCCTTTTAATCGTAATATCAATTTCTACTTATTTTAAATTTGATTTATTCTACTTTTCTCTCTACTCTCTTAATATTACGATTTCTCTTGACGCGCAATTGAAGAATACTTGTTTGTTAGAGAAAGACGTGCAACTTTAAAGAAATGGATAGTGAAAAGCTTGTGTCGATGGCAGATACTAGTAGAAAAATTATATATCAAGTTAAGCTAAAAACCTTATTTTTAAAATGATAGCCCGTTAACTAATCAGAATTTATTAGAAAACCTTATACATAATCGCAATCACAAGGTTAAGGCTTAGTGATTTAAGATCAGATGTAGTACATTCAAAGAGTTGGCGAAATTGATTAGCGAGAAATTTTTAGATGCATCTATTAAAATGAATCATTCCACACAGAAAGAAACACTGCAGAAAACAGAGTTTAGCCTCTAATTCAACAAAATGGGCCACGAAGAATAGAAATCTAATCGATCATCTTCTCAGCTGGGTAAGGTAAAGACTTTTTCTCAGTCAATGTCTTCATCTGAAATAGCTCTGCAACGATCATCTTCAACAAACGACAAACAAATGTGTGAGAGAAGTGCAGTACGATTTGCAAAATCGCGATCAATAACAAATTTAATTCTTTGCCAACTAAAATTATGTGTTGAAAAAAAATAATTAAAAATATGAGTCAAATCTTATCATTAAAAAATGCTCTTTGTAACTTGTCTATATAAGATAAAACAGATTGTCATTGAAGTTTTAAGAAGAAAATAAATCAAAAACTTGAAACTTTATCTTCTTCCTCATCCGAAACTTCTTCAGCATCATATTCATATAGATTTTCGAGTGGATGGATCATATTTGGAGCATGCATTTTGTAGTCCAATATGGTGATCAGAACCAAAAATAATATTTAAATAAAAGTATGACATCACTGAAGATGACGTTAAAAAGAAAAATGAAATAGTTTGGCACCCGAAAGGAAGTACAGACCGAAGACGCGTTTCTTTTGACTTCAATCGCACGGTCAAGCTTGGTCCCTCTCTTTTTCTTTTTCTTTTTGTAACTTATCTCCTTTTTCTTATTATAGGTATTAGGTACGAGTCATACTATTATTGGTTACCAAATAACCATTCACATATTCACATGTTATATTATATTCTGAAAAATTATATTGTATATAGAAATAGATAGTTTACAAAAACAAGATTACAAAAAGTCAACAAAAAATAGATACTAATAGCTTGTAGAGATTTTTTTGTCATAATATTAGGATAATTAGACACTTTACTATTTGCAATCAGATAAATTGACATACACTATTCTCATTTAAGACCATCTCCAATGGTTACTTCTATTTTTTCCTCTAAAAATAGAGATCTTAAAAAAATAGAGAAGAGGTTTACTCCAATGGTTGCTTCTATTTTTTCTTTAAATAATATTTGAAGTATATAATATTTTTATTGTATTAACCAATTTATATCAAAACCATTTAGTTTTCAATTTTACAAAGATGACTTACTCATTTTATTAGTCACTAGTTTATATTGTATTAAGTATGTTTTCTTTCAACATTAACTTTATTTTCAGTTTTTATTTTTAATTTCATATATTAGTTGTATTTTCTTTTAATTTATCATCTCTCATGCAATTTGTAATTTTAATTTTATATATGTTATTGTTGCATGTTATAACAACTAGATAACCAAATTTAAAATATAGTTGTATATAAGTACAAAAATGAAACACGTAATTTTGTTTAAGTATAAAACAAATACATATATAAACTGAAGAATCATATTGTAAATAAAAAAATATTTCTCTAAAAATATAAGAATCAATAGTGTTTCTCCAAATTTGTAGATATACTATTCATTTTTCTAATTTTTAGAGTAAGGTATAAAAAACCATTAAAAAAGATTTTACTCTAAAAATAGAAAAATCTCTAAAAATAGAGGATCATCGGAGATGCTCTAATAGTTTTTCTCTAATAGTAGTCCTTTATTAAAATTGACCAAAAGCCCTCCAATGTCTTATCCCACTCTTTTCAATAATACTTTGTACACTAATTCATCTGATACACTTAATCGTCTTATACACCGATTTGTCTCGTACACCCACTTGTTTTGTACACCGACTCATCTTGTATACCTATTCGTCTCGTACACCGACTTGTTTCGTACATCGATTCGCCTCATACTCAGATATATATTGTTTGTGGTGAACAAGATAGTATATAAGATGTTTGGAGTGGCGGTACTTGTTAGGTAGGGTGTACAAGTGTGGATGTACAAATTTGTGGTGTACAAAAATGACCATGGTGTAAATATAGTGACTAATACCCCAATGTTTAATAGCGTACAAATGAAACAATATAAAAATAATATAATATACAAGGTGGTGGTTATATTGGTGGACAACGATAATATACAAAAATAGTATATGAAACTGTGTATAAATAAATTTTTGGATGTAAAAAGACAATATGTGGGAGAAAATGTACATGAGAATGTATGAATGTATATACACAGTGTACAAAAGGATTTTTGATTGTACATTCATGCAAAATGATTTTCGTTAGATTCACAAAAAAAAAATTTAATTAAAAGAAAATAATTTTTTGATGTCTTATTTGTGAGATAATCAAAGAAATAAGAATTGAAAAAAATAATAATGGCCTATCATGATGTAAAACCATGAGGTGTAAATGGAGTAAATGAATAATGTAACACAGTAAAAACCGTACTTTTCTCTAATTGTAAATAGTAAAATGTCTAATTCACCTATATTTTTTCAAAAAGGTACTAACTCAATAATTCACCCTAGTTTGTATCTCCTCGGACATAGTAAATATGTTTTATTTTTCAAGGTAATTAGAAAATTGCCTAGCTGTTGTAGTTCTTCCGGCCAGCGAAGGTACGTTACAATGCAACACTTGATGGTCCGGGACTCGAGCAAGGCATTAATTAATGAGACAGATTTAAAACGGTAATTAGAAAATTTGATACTTAAAAAGTTTAGAGGTAATAGGCTCTGCCAAAGTCGCAAGTACAGCTGTCATTTAATCCCATAAAAATCTAGGTGTGTCTCTCTATAGTGAAAATTTTCATAGTTAATGGGTCAATGGAAAAAAAGAGAAGAAAACAACCAAACAAACAAATCTTTAAAAGTCTTTACTTTATAGGGTGTTGAGTATCCACAGAAGAAGTTACAACAAATGTCAATGAACCGATTAAATATTACTTACAAATTACGCTGCATTTATATTAGATGTCTTTGTCTACGCTGGAACACTGCAACAAACCAATCTAAACGTAACCATACCTAAAACAGTAATAAGTTCATCATATCCAAATGTATCTCACATGAATCTGTAACAAACAAAAAAATTATTTATTTATTAAGATACCTTCATTTCATTTCCTTCGAACTCTCTTAGAGAGACATCATTTCTGTAACAAATTTTATATTCATAACTGATGACATAATCCTCTGTTTTATTTTTCCCCGGTGTGGATTAATCTCCCACATGTTTAATTTATCTTGGTGGACAAAACATAGAAATTAAGCCATACTAAAATGTTCTTCAATCATAGAAGTTAGAAAGTATTGGAGTTATAAGCTTTTTAAGGTTAATGTTGCGTTTGTAATTTAGATGGATTAATGACGACATTAATTAGAACTTAGAAGCGTCTTAAGACCAGCATGGACCGGAGATCATTTCTCTAACGCCTCACATAACCTGTTTTCGACTATGAAATTCATATAACGGTTACACATTCCAGATATTTATCAGTTTATGCTTCGATATCACAAAAATATATATAGAAAACACCTTAAATTTGACTATTCTTTGTATCATTTTACTAGGTCAACCATGTTATCGGTTTGGTTTAATGATTATAATGATACGTTTTTTTTGCTGGAATGTTAATATTCTTAATTGCCAGCATAACCAGAGAGAAATCAATATTAATCAGGTGAACATCGATAGTTTGGAAACTTACGACAAGAAATTTAGATAACAATAAACTCAAATTTGTAGGGTCGGAGGCTCGACAACAACTTTTGATTTAAAAAATGGAAGAATCATTAAATCTTTATACATTTGAAACAGTACGTAGGATTGCGACTTGCAAAAAAATCAACCAAATATAAAAGTTTTTGTTTTTTCCACTTTTGTTGTTTAATTCCGCGTAGTACATATCCAATGGAGACATTGAAAGAGTCGTACGGTACAGTATCACAGCAAATCGGATACACGCTTATTTGTTATTTTGTGTGTGTTTCAACGCTCTTATTTATCCAATATGATGATAAAAAAAGAGTAGCCTTCAAGTAACATTTACCAAATTTCATATTCTTAATTAATCGTCTTCTCCACACTAATAGTATGCTTGACTTCTGAATTTTCCGGTCGAGTTTATGTATCCATTATAAGCCCATTTAGTCAGCCGTATATACGATACCTAATTGGTCAATTAGTTGATTGATAATATATATGTACAATCAGAAGTCCATGTTAAAATATATGGACCTAACCTAAGTTTTATCGATTCTCTAGTCTTGGTACTACTTAAGAGGAAAGGTTTTTGAATGTCTTGTCTTTTCAAATCTGTATAGCACCAACAAGGAATGGAATGCACACTAGTCAAATTTTCTTTTCCTTTTTCTTGAGATATAGCTATCAAGACATCAGAGAAGATGAAAGGAGAAAATATTATAAAAAGTTTGTAACAAAAACAGTGGAGTGGGAAATTAGAGTAATTGTTAGAAGAAGGGTCAGTTAAACAACATAAAGTTCTCTCTGGTTTTACTTAATTTGAAATAATTCTTACCATTTACAAAATTGTTAGTTTTCCATTGTTGCTTGTTAAGTTTAATGGGCTTTTAGTCTCTTGAAATGATGGTTTTCACAAACTTATCTCAAAAAATCTCATTCTGTGACCCATAATATATTCAACTTTGACCATCCTACTTAGACTACCAAATTGTGAGTTAATATCTTTTCATGGAGTTTCAGTTCAGATAATTAGCATCGTACAATTTGCAGTAAATGCATTCGCTCATATTCCTTATATAATACTCTTGATTTTTTCTAACTTTCAATGTAAAATTCTAACATTATTCAATGCAATTACTCTAACGTAAAGATGCATTTCTTCATATGTTCTATCAGATAATAGTATTTTTTTATTTCTTTTGTTAGAGTAGGGAGTAAATTTCGTAAAATTAATACAAACACAATCAAATAAATATAAAAATAGATAAATGTTTTATTTATACAAAAGAACTTAATTAGTAGTTATATATATGTGTATATATATATTGTTTCAGTGGTTATAATTTTTTAAATAAAGAAATACACTTCTTACATATTTTAAATCATTGTATTAGTTCATTACAACATGTATTTATTATGCAACTAAGATATTATTGACCACTAATGTAATGGAACATATATTATTTATGGACATAAATCGTAGGCATGTAACTAGTAGAAGTAGAGATTAAATAGAAAAAGCTTAGACAAAGGTTGCGCGCATAATTAAGTGCACATGAGCGTTTGAACTTTAAGACGATCGCCGAAAGTCACAAATTTCAGTCTCTATTACTATTATTCTAGAAATTAAGTACAACCATAGTTTCTTCTTCACCCACTATAAAAGCTCCCCCTTCTATCATAACTGAATATATTTATAATATGATCAGAAAATGGATGCGACTCTAAATTATCTAAACTCAAAAGCAACTAACTTTTTGGTGATAATATGAGCATACCTTTGCGAATCTCTTAACTGCTGCATGATTTGGGTTAGCTGGCTAGCTAGTTGTCATATAAAACCACATATATAAAGATCTTATGTTATTTAGTCTAACAACGTTAGAATAATGGTCTTACATGTGTTATAATATATGCTGTTGTTTTTGATGAAAGTGGCACAAATAAACAATCATATTTAGAGCTAAATTCAGAAATATATGTTTGTGTGTTGTGTTTCAATTGGCAGGACTGTTTTTGAGGACAGCTAGATGAAACATTTGCGTAGGACTCTCATTTTGTGGCCCCATTTTTATAGATTTTTTTAAGATTATAATTATTTATACAGATTTTTATAACAATGATAATTTAGTGTGTATCTTATCAAATAAAATTAAAAATATATTCATACATAGCTAAAATAGTTTTGTGCATTTCAACAAAATAGAAAATAAATAAAATACTTGTAAGAATTCTAAAACTAAAATAAATAAAGTAAATTATATAAATTATAATTAAAAAATATTTTAGATTATAGGATTCTCGTTTTTGTTTCGCCTAGAGTCCCCGCTATCTCAAAACCGACCCTGTAAATTGGTAGTAAAAATTCACACTTGTTTTTGTCTAACGCCAACGTCTAAACTTTATATGAAGTTTGTTGATTGTGTATAAACCAGTATTCATTCGTTGCTTAGAACCGAATCCAATCCAAATCTCAGAATAACTTGAATTACAAATAGGCTTATAACTATAAGAAACAAAAACAATATGAAATTAATACGAACAATATCCAAAGTGGATTGATATAAAAACAAAACAAAACAAAGAACTCGTCTTTCTCCTCGAGTAATATAAAAGCGAGTACGTGCGCAATTGCTACCAAGTTACAACCAAAAAAAAATAAATTAATACAAATGAAGAGGTTATTTACCCCACCTAAAAGCAATAATTCTAAACTCCCACCGATTTTTTTCCCTTCTAAATGTTCTAAAAAGTCCAAAAAAACATATATGTACATTGGAGTTGGCATCTTCTTGAATTCATTCCAGCTCTACCACAAACATCCAAGAAATTGACAGCTTGGCTTTGGCATTTTTTATACCAATGTCTCACCTTACTACTACTCACTACACTTGTTTTTTTTGGTGAAGACTACACTACACTACACTACACACACATACACTCATCAATCTACCTTTTTCTATTAACCCACTCATAAAAAGAAAAAGTGAAATTATGCTCACACTTCCCTCTTTCTAAATGAATCTTCAAAAAAAAAAACAAAACTTATAATAAAAAATAAACCCAAGAAAGACGGACATTCTCATCTGACACTTTTTCCTCAGAGTATATACTTAAATACTTAATCTGAGATTTTTATGGCATTTTCTTCTTCATTTAAACCTTCTTCTTGTTCCTTGCCTCTCAAGCAACACAGTCACTTCTTGACCTTACCACAAACAAGTAAAATTGATTCTGCTTTAAAGTCTGGTCATAGACATGAAAAACATAATATTCTTCTGTGAACAGAGATATATTTATATACCTGTATGATTGTTTCTTTTAATGATGCCACAATGCAAAGAGTGAACTCAAACTCAAACCTCAAAATCAAACTTATAAACTCAAAAACTCATGTCTCCATTGTTTTCTCTGACATGAATAAGATCGATATTCTTCAGATCACGTAGATGTTGTAGAATCTCATGGAGAAGATGTACACCTTTGTCTCCTTTTTTCAATGAACCAACACAATGCCTCAAGAACTCTCTATCAGCTTCTAAAGCTTCTAGTCTCTCGTAAAGCTCATCCATTTCTTCTTCCACTGTTACATTCTCATTTTTCTCTGATTCATCTATCCCGTTTTCGTGATGGTTTCCGTTACCTAATCCGTTTTCCATCTCTCCATCAACCGCATCAAACAGAGGAAGTAGTCTCTTTGACTTGATGACTCTATGCTTCCCATTTGTCTCCTTGCCATGATAATGCCCGTTTCCATTCTCAAACGTTTTAACTTCCTCTTCCGCTTTGTCCTCTTCATTATTCAGATCTGTGAGTTTCTCTTCAAGAAACTTCAATCTCCCAAGAATCGAAAGCCTCTCTCCTTCATAATCATCTAAACACTCATCAAGACGATGCACAACATCAACGGGAGTATTCTCCATCTCATTCTCTCTATATTGTAACACTCCATTGCTATTCTCATTTGAATCACCATTATTTCTATACGAATCAACAGAGGAATCTCTCATTCTCCTCCTCAACATTCCCATTTTCTCTTTAGCTTCATACTCCTCCAATCTCTTTCTATACTCCTCTAACTCCTTCTCAAGCTCAGCATTCTCCTTCTCACGATTCACCATAAGCTCATTCAACAACTGCAATGCTTCTTGATCAAACTCAGCTTGCTCCTCCATCATTCTCTGATACTGTAACGCTTCCATCTGCATCGCCGCTTTCTCTTCATGCAACCTATTGATCATTGCCATTGTTTCAGTAGCAGCAATCGCCGACGCGCTCCTCTCTTCCTCCAGCTCTTCATATAAGGCATTAAGTGTTTTTCTCTCTTCTTGTAACTCTAACTTCAACTTATCCACAGTGAGTACTACTTCAGGAGATTCAATACCATCAAGTGATCCTCTTCGGTCTAAGTGAAACATAGCGTTATGTAGACTATGTAAGCTTTCCAACGAGCCTTGATTTTCTAGAAGCCGCTCTTCATTATTAACGTTTAACACAGGCATCTTGGTTTCAATTATAACTGTTCTGAACTCCAACGAATCTTCCTCTGTTGAAAGAAGTAACAGAATTATAAATATAGAACAGAGTAGGAAAAGATTAAAACACAAATAATTGCAAAAAAAGGCTCAAATCTGTAACAGAATTGTAATAAATATGTTTGCAAATTGTTATTTTGTTTTATGTATTGATAAATTACCATGATTATCGTCATCGTCAATTTCATCGTCGTGAGGAATGTGTTGATGTGATGGAGCATTTCCGATTTGTTCATGATCAGGAATCTCTGCACCTATAGAAACTTCTGCATCTGTTTCTTCGTCTTCGTTCTGCATTTGCCGTAAACCATCTGTTGAAGAATCTGCAATATACTCACCAAACTTCAGAGTAAATAGGAGGCAAAAAAAATTTCAAAGGTTATAGAATTTTCAGCGAAAGCTACGCAAAGATGTTACCTAGATTCGTCTCAGAATCTTCCGTTTTTGATTCCTCCGGCGAGGTAAAAGCGGAGATTTCCTTATCCTCCACCGTGAAATCAGGCTCAACGCCGAAATCGAGAATAAAGTCTCCGTTAATATCGGAAATTTCTCGAACTTCTTCACTCGGTTTGTAGAATTCGACTGGAATCAAATGACAGTCTTCTTCATCAATGTAGAACTCGAGATTTTTCGGCGGGGATTCTGAAGGTTCATTATCCGTACACGATTCCATTTCCGGAGCAATTTCAGCCTCCATAGCCAGATCCACTTTGTTTTCTTCTTCCTTATTTGTTGTAACTTGTTTGTTACAGTCGAAACTTGATACATAGCAAGAGAACTCCTCATCATCATCATCATCATCTTCATAATCATCATCATTTGTAGAATCGCTCCTAACTTCTTCTTCTTTTTCGATTGTTCCAGGAGATAGAGGAACAATTTCGATATTCTCCGAAGAAAGCTTCTCCTCTGTTTCTTCCTGGGAATCATTCAAATTTACGGATCCTAAGTTTTCTTCTTTTTCTAAAACAAAGATCGATCGAGATTTTCCGATATGAAACTTAAGACCATTGTAAACTTGACCTTCATCACCGATCGGATAACAATAATCTAAATTCCCCAAATCAGGCTCGATCGGAGCACATAGTGACGATTCTGTCTTTTCAACGCAGCAAAGACGATCAAATTCTCCAAAACCGTTAGATTCTTCCACAGGTTTTGAATGACTGTAATCTAATCGTTCTCTGGAAATTTCGAAAGCGTGATCATCACAGAGGAGATCTTTATGAGAAGGAGATTTACCAGAAGCGTCGAAGAAACGATCGAGTCTAGAGCAGAAGAGGCAAGGACGTTTAAGACCGAAATAATCAGCAAATCTGAGGATGAAATAAGAGAAAAGAGAGTTGAGAAGAATGAAGAAGATGAGAGTCCATTCTAAGAAAGCGTAGACGAGAACGAGTGTGATTCGGTTTGTTTTCCGGTGGATCAGAGTTGCGAATTTGTTAGCCGTCATTGATGAAGAAGAAGAAACTTGTGAAAAGCGTTTTGTGAGATTATTTACAGAGAGAAGGAGAGAATGAATGTGAAAAGTGTGGGACGAAGTTAGGAAGCAGAGAAAGACTTGTCAGCTTAAGTAAGTTAACCGGAGGAATCGGACCGGACCGACCATAGCCTTTTTATTTATTTTTAAGTCCTTTAGTTGAATTTTAATTTGAGAATAAACAAACAAAAAAAACGGATAAATTGTGCTAATTATATATGGAAATGATTCAAATGGAGATAAGAGTCGAGGAAAAAATAAAGTTAGGATAAGAAGGATTAATATCAAGAATTCAAGATTGTCACATTTATTATATTACTAAAATGAAGGTTATTTATATGTAATGAAACAAATTTTTTAAATTTTAATTATATTATATATTAAACCAAAACAAATTACTATTACTTATGATATGGATTATATGGTTGACCAAGCGTTTTTATACCAGGTTTTGGATTCAGTCTCTAGAAAATACAAATTTTTTCTGCAGTTACAATTTCTTAGAGATTTAAATGTGTTGCAAGTTAATCTAAATGACAGATCATTATTTAGGAGTATTTGTTTTCTTTGAAAAAATAAACAATAAACATATATTTTCTTTTAAAAGGGTAGAATTTGTTTACATGTTTAAAATTTAATTTAAGCTAGACAAATTATCAGTACATGACGCCAAAAATATAAGACGCGAGTGGATTACGCAGAGGAAAGCTACTGATTTATGATTAAACATTTATCGTGACGCAATGATACAGTTGAATTTTATTTTAGTTTTGTTTAGCTTTTTCAACGAAAGAAATAATACAGTAAGTAAACAACATTTTAAAGAAATAAAGAGACATTGCCACGTGGATTATGTGACCCCGCCACTCGGCCTTTAACTTTTAGTGAACAGAATAGAGTGGGCCCATATCTGTGACCCACATGCGCGTACGGGGCCCGCATTTCTTAACTCCGGAATTCACATAAACAATTTAATCATTATTGTATTGGCGGCCTGTTTATTCATTCCTTCTTTCCTTACATAATTAAGCAATTTATGAACGTTTAGTCCTCTTTTCTTTTTGGTATTAATCACATATTTTCAGAATATGGTATTCGAATGAGGTTTTATTATGTATAAATGAACTATTTTTCGTTGAATTTATCTAGTTGTTGGTTTATTTTCCATGTAAACTTTAAAGATTCGGTTCATGACGGTAGCCTATTCGATCTAGCTTAATAAAGTATAGAGTTTTTACTGTCAAAAAACAATATATATATATATATATCTAGTTGTTCATTGTAGAAACATTTGATGCATTTACGGTAAATTACTCAGTTTATTTATTCTCCATATGAATATAAATGGGGGATGGAAAGTAAAAATAAAGAGCATGCATATTATGTTGTCGTACAATGAAATTGAAAATTGGTACTTAAAAAGTAGGTAACAAAAAATTCCTTTAGTTTCCTTTTTTTAACACCACTTTACTTCTTTAATTTTTTTGACCAAGTGTAATAGGCCAGTAAGGAGAAAAGAAAGAGAGGACAAGACCCGGGAGATCACAACATTAACTTGATCGAATGGATGTATTTTGTTTATTGAATAAGCCTTATGCCGAGTTGTACATTCAAATTTTATCCAGAGTCTCTCGTTTAGGTTTAAACAAAAAAAAAATGACAATTACTGAAGTATCGATGCAATATATGTATCTAACTGGTATAACAATCACTCTCTAGTTAAAAATATAAATTCATAAATGTAGATGTTTTTACCTATGGTCTTAGTTTCTTTTTCTCCGTAGTCAAGATTTAGAGCTCAAGAAGTATAATACTGGTTTTGAAGGAAACTAATTAAACAATGAAAACCCACTTCTACTAAAACATGGTTGATACAAATTTTGGCGGTACAAAATTTTAAAAGTAGACATCATTGATAAACAATTACATTTGTAACGTGTGTGGACAAGGTACCATATATTCGAATGGGCAAATAAAATAAAGAAAGTTTAATTTTAAAAGGGGTTCATGGACCGGTCTAACATTATGTGCCATTTTTTTTTGTGATTCACATCAAAACCGAATGCATTTTGATTTAAATAGACCGTGTCCATTTCATAAAATATTGAGGGGACATTTCAACATTGGGATGAATGTCATTATATTATTATTCTATTCGTTAGCAGAATGGTTCACATCGACATCATATGGTCATACAAATATTGACTTTTTCGAAAACACTATTGTATATATGTTTTCTATTTGAGCTCGTGGCCTTGTCAAATTATAATTTGCGTGTTGGCGAAGCGATCATCATCAGCAAATGTATGTAAGTATCTAAATAAGTAGTATTCAAACGGTCCATTATATCCACTTAAACTTATATGTAGAATGTAATTAACATTATAGAAGGTTTTAACCAGATTTAAGTGATGAAAATATTCGACTACTATGCATGTACATTGAGATATTGAGATTGTGATTTAGATTTGCAACAAAATAATTTTTGTGAATGGAAAGGGCCATGTGGTGTGGGGCGTGGCTCATACAAAGTTTAATGACAGGTCACTCCCACCTCATTGTTTTGCATAATAATTTACGACTTACAACAATATAGAATGTTTCCAACTTTTGTTTAATTAGGAGAACATTCATATCTTTAGTAATTTTCAGATTCTAAGCTTAAGTTTGGTATGCGTGTATCTAAACAGTTAAGCTTTCACACCATTTCTTGATCGTTAGTTGATGTAGGATAAACAGGTGAGTATGTGAACCGCTCGTAAGCAAATAATATATATTTAATGGAAATTAACATATGAATTCGACAAATTAAAAATAAAGTTGGAGTACTTATTTTATTATACTATGTACTTATTTGATTTTATCATAGAAAACAAGAAAGAATGTGCGACCTCAATGATTAACATTCGTCGGCTGAATCAACATCGACACTTTAAAATTAAAAATGGTGGTGGGGTTTGCAGCCTAATAAGCTTTTAGGTTAAGCCTTTAACAAGTGATTAACTTTTTACAATAGTAATGGCGCTCCAAAATCCCACAAAATAAAATAATTATTTCGACAGCCACTTAGGACTCGAAAAAATGTGAAAACTTAGAATAGCTCGCTAGTCTCTTGCATGAAAAAGTTGTGGCAACACTTAATGTTGAGAATGGAGAAGGAGACTATTGTCATACTATTTTGCAAACGATAATGATTTAAAATTGTATGTAAGAAAATAGGAATGAGGTGACTTAATTATTCTTTAAACGATTTTATTCTTCCATTTCTGTCACATGTTGTTTATGTGTATCAACTATGTTAAATGGAGATTAGATTTAAGATTTCAAGTTTAAAATTTAGTTTTGTAAGCTTCATGTGATAAATTAGATATCCACATATTTTGTTAGTTAGTACTTAGTACATAATCTATTTAACTGGCTGTAATTCTCAAACAAAATTACAATCTAAATCAATGAGTCTTATAATAGACAGAAATTAGATCAATTCTATGGATTAAATCTAGAAGTACTGCAACAAAGTAAAAACATTAAGGAAAGAATAAAATATAAAATCAATATATATATATATATATATCAAGAAGAGACTTTTTTCTTTATATAATAAGAGTAGAAAGACTAAAAATGGTGAGTGAAATGATGGTGAATTGAGAGCTGTTGCAGAGAGGTGGGGGATCCAGGCCCCTCTTTTATTCCTTACAAAAAATCATTATATAATGCTAAAATTAATTTTGCAATAAATAGAATAATCTTTAAGGGAAATCACACAAAATGTTCCTTTTCCCCTAAGTCCTAACTAAATGTATCTCCAATAGGCATCCTCATTTTAAGTGGAGTGGATCTTTAAAATGAGGGTTTGAAGTGACATTGCTCCAACAACAAAACCTCAAATCCATATCTATAATATCT
The DNA here is from genome assembly GCA_963922655.1 of Cardamine chenopodiifolia. Taxonomy (NCBI): domain Eukaryota; kingdom Viridiplantae; phylum Streptophyta; class Magnoliopsida; order Brassicales; family Brassicaceae; genus Cardamine; species Cardamine chenopodiifolia. Next base: position 17,000,632 of record OZ000484.1, read on the forward strand.
CTATTTTATATTATGGTTCTCAATATTACCAATAGTTACTACTAATGACAAAAAATTCATAACTAAATATAAACTATAAAATAAAACAATATTACACACAATAAATTACATAATAATTTAAATTACAAATAAAGTAACAAAAAACACAAAAATTTGCATTTGTATTTATAAATGCAACTTGAATTTGAATTTATTTTAACATAAATTTTTAAAGTAATGAGAAACACATAGATTACATTCAACTGTATGTTTATGTATTTTCATCATGTGTATTTATTATTGTAATTTGAATTTGAATTTCTGTTAAATTTGCGCAATGTAATATTTTGTTGTGTAAAATATTTTATTGATGTTGTGTAGTATATTTTTATATTAATAATTGGTTTTGTTTTAAAGTATTTATTTAATTTTATATGTAATAACTAAATTTATAAAGATATATTTGAAATTATTAAAGTTAATAAGATTATTTAGAAGAGATATAAAATTTTGAGGATTTGTTGGAATTAGAAAATTTTCAAATTTTGAGGATTCGAGGGCTTGTTGGAGATGCCCTAAGATTCATGATTCTTCATACACAAAATATATATATATATATAACCCATTTGTACAGAGGAATTGAATCATGCAAATAAAAAAACTTACAAAAATAATGTCAATAGTGAAACAAAGCATGTTGTGTGTTGTGGGAGATTTATGTCTTGTAATCCGTTTTAACATCCCTGCAAGAAGAGACATTCAGATCTCGTCTGGTTCGTTCTCAATCTGCATCTTTAACAAACCACACATCTGTAATGGATGAGGATCAATCTATAGCTTATAAGCAAGAAACCGAAATGTCAGAATAGGCGACTGTGAAATCACAATTAAAGCCACATGTGAACTGAGAAATCAAATAACTTTATCTTTATTAGGTTTCAACAGTTTCCCCCTAATTACAACATAATCAAATGATTTCCCATTTCATTGTACAATTGTCCAAGTGGTCAGTCATGTTTTAACTAGAAACAAAAGAGGAGACACAAAATTTTACCATTCTTGATCTCTCCTTGGTAATTTCTACTCTCACATTGCTGATTAGCATCAAAATATTTGCTTTCAAGTGCCTTGAACAATAATGCCTCAATTTTCATAGACATAAACCAAATTATCAAAACGAGGACCCAATTATAAAGTTTGGAATGCAAGTGGAATGATGTTTTGCTCTTATTATTTCATTTTCTGGAAATAAAACACTATGTGCCAAAATCAAAGGTGGGACCTCTTATGACACGTGGAATTTATGTGATTCAGAAGAAAGTAATCGTTAGACTGAAGCTAAAAACTCTGCCATTAGAACCAATCTTAAGAGATAAGGAGACTTCCCAAGCTAAAAGAAAAAAAAACAGAAACATAGAGATGAGCCGTTGCTGCTCTCTTGGGCTCTGTGCCTCGAATACTTTGTCCTCTCTTTCCTTGAAGCCTCGCAGTGTTGAATCTCCTCTCTGTATTACATCTCACTCCAAATCTAACGATGCTCTTCTTCATGTAAGACTTCTCTATCAACAAGCACTGGGAAAATCTCTTGCTTCTTGGGTTTGACTATTATTGTTTACTACAGAATGTTGCCAAGATGAGAGCAAAGGCCGGTGAGTTCTTTGGAGCTAAGAAGACAATCTTGACAGCTCAACTCGGAGCAGTTCTTGCCACGGTAACAACAACATATGAGACCTCTATTCGCTGATTGAAACTATGAGAAAACAATGGTGGTAACCCAATAGCTTTAGTTTTCCAGATTGATCATCCGGCGTTGGCAATAACAGGAGTGAACAACCAGCAGGAGTTGAGCAGTGTTGTACTCGATATAGCGGTCATATCCGTTTGGTACTTCCTCGTAATGCCAGTAAGTTTGAAGATGGACGAGCCATTGTATTTTCATTGTTTCAAAGATTTTATATGAGTCATGATTCTGAATGTGGGCTTATTATATACTATGGTTTTGTTAAGCCAATCATCATGAACTGGCTGAGAGTAAGATGGTACAGAAGGAAGTTCTTCGAGATGTATTTACAGTTCATGTTCGTCTTCATGTTCTTCCCTGGGTAAGTAAAGATCACACCATCATCAACTGCATCAATGCTTTAGTCTCTATCGAAGTCCTTATTCGATATTATCATTTTGCAGGCTACTGTTATGGGCACCATTTCTTAACTTCAGAAAGTTCCCAAGAGATCCAGCAATGATGTATCCTTGGGACAAACCAACAGACCCTTCCTCTATCAAGAACGCTTACCTCAAATACCCATTTGCAAAGCCAGAAGATTACGATCTCGATTAATAGATAGATTCATACTCTATGAACACAATGTAATGACTTGTGCAGGCTCTTTTCTTATATATTTGGCTTATGGTTATGTTCAAAATAATCCAAATCAAACATATAATAAACAAGAATAACTCTATTGTCATGAGGGGAAAAAACAAGAAGTAAATTATCTCGACACAAATTAAAGTATTAAAAAGAACTTCTACAACTTGAACAGACTACAAAATCCCAAGTTTGTGATTATAAAAACCAAAACCCTCATTATTCATAACCTCTTTAACCCCTAAATTCTAGTCAAGATATTCAAAATTTTGTATCTTGGAGTGTAAAAGGCTTTTAAACTTTAAGTAATTCTCTACACCGACGATATTAAGAGTTACCTCCTCTGGTTTTTTTGGTTACTTTTCTCTTACTTCTTCAAAGCTGTGGTGATTGCCTCAGCGTATTTGTCCAGGTATTTGTTAAGCTCCCATGATTCCACCAGATTCTTCAGTTCGGTTGTAGCCTCTGGGTTGGAAGATAGAACAGCTGCAGCAGCTGCTCCTGCAGCAGCTAAAACCATAACAGTAATGGCTGTTCCTTTGAGGCAGCCACTTCCACGGGAGAGTCTCCCTGAGATCACTTTGCAAGACTTGTCAGCTTCTTTGTAAAGAGAACCATTGGCTCCTCCCTCAGTGATAGCCTCCTCATTCTAAAACATCACAAGGTCATATCAGAGATGAAATTACAAGAGAGTAGAGGAAGAAACTAAAGCTTAGCAAATGTGGAGGCATTACCTTTAGCCTGAAGCTCTTCATAGTTCGGTTGAGAGTGAGAGCATCATTCGGTGATGATGATAGTTTGAGAGAATGCTCCTTCCATTCGTCTACAAGCTTTTTAAGAACAGCAACACTAGCTTCAAGATTCTCCTTATAGAGGTTGTCCCAGTGCTTGCAGCAATCAACGTTTTCGGTCACAGCCCAGATAGCGATTGCTGTAGCTTCCTTAGCTATAACAGGGTTTCCTGTAACAAAGGTAACATTAGAACTCATATCGAGAGGAGCAGACGGAAGCATAAAACTAAGGAATTCAAGGTTTTGTTTGTAAATAATACCTTCTCCAGCTAATTTCAGAGCAAAAATGAATATCTGTTGTGTGACTTGTTTCATTGCCTTGCTTCCTGGTGCACCAGCAAAAGCGACTTCTTTCAGCAAGGGGTATATTGCCTCAAACCTCTCTGTAGCCTGTGTGCATCAGAGGACCATGCTTGTGATCAGAATCAATAAAATAAACGCATCAAGGTTTTGTTTTATAAATTCCATTTTTACTACTACTACGTACCTTTACTTTTGCGGATGAAGAAGGGAATGTAAGCCGCAACAAGATCTCAAATGAAGGAGGCGGAATTAGTCGTTCTCCCTTCCTAACAGCTCCGTTAACAAGTATGGTCCGAGCCTTTGGATTTGTCAAAATTCTGATAACAAAATGGCATTAACAAGATTAGATTATTGATTTACAAAACACATAGCAAGGGAGATCACAAGAAAGATTCTGACTCACTTCTCAACCAACTGCAGGATGAGATCCCTTGACTGAGGGTTGCAGTTCTTATTACCGACTACAGGTAACAAGTTGTGTGCCCATGAAAACAATCCTACAGATAAATCACCTTGGGAGGCCTGTCAACATTTTACAATTTTTACAAAATTTTCAGAATAAAGATCACAGACACACAAATCTTGACATTCTTAGTTTGCAATTACAAAAATTCAGAAGAACCTGAGCCATCATCCAAACAGTAACCGGAAGCTTATCCTGTCCCTGATACTGAGGATTCTCCCTCAGAGTTGGCAATACACTAGTCAAAGCATCAGGTTTCCTACGCAATACCATTGCTAATGCAACAAATATTGCCACCTAAACATCAAACGAATAGAACATGAGAAAATTAGCTAATTGGATACAAGATAGACATAGATGAAACAATCAAAATTGACGAATAGCATGAGCAAAGATCAGATATTGCAAATAACCTGAGATTTGGAAGAAGTGTGTTGTTCACCCTTCTTCCCACCTTTAGCACCTCCTTGTTGAGCAGCCAAATCTGTGAGAATACAATCAAAAGCCCACAATACAAAGGATCCAAGAGCCTCAAGCGGACGTTGATTGATCCAATCAACTGATGTTTTGTAAACAGGTTCAGGAATATGAGACAACGGAACCTATTATTAAATATAAAAAAAAGACATCAGCTTTACCAAACCTTACCTAAACTCAAATTCAAAAATCTCAACAATGATAAAAAATTAGCTCACATCAATCAGCTTAGACAAAGGCGACTCCTTAAACATCTTCACCCATGGAAATTGCACAGATGAAACTCCAGAAAGTGCTCTCCCAAAGTAATCAGCAAATCTCATTAACTGAATCTCTGGTTGACTCACATAAGATTCCTTCAAAAACCAAAACATTAAAATAAAAAACGTTACTTTACAATTCAGATCAGAAACAAAAAAAAATCAGAGTCAAATTTTCAAATCCATGCATACACATACCGATGCTTCAATAAGAAAAGCTTCAAGATTTGACGGATCAATCTTAGAAGCAGCTTCAGATAAAGAAACTTTAGGTTTCTTCTCTTTCTTAGGCTTTGGCTTTTTAGTTTCAACAGCCTTCAAATTCTCATTCTTAGCTGCGATCTCATCATCACTACCATCAAAATCATAACCTTCATCACCATAACCATTAGATCGACGTTTAGATCTCACCGCACCATCATCATCTGAATCAATTGCAGCCATCTTCGCTGCAAGGATCCGTTTTCTTCGATCCTCAGCTTGTTCTTCCAATGAACGGAAAACATTATCTCCGTTAGATTGAGCTCCATTGGTAACAATCTTGCCACCATTCACCGCAGCTTGATCCGTTGGTTTTTGCTTCCGATTGCGTTTTGGGTATACCACTTTTTTCCAGCCATGGTCGACGTGAGAGTTACCGTTAGAGGTCTCAAAGCCATTGTACTCGACAGATTCGATCGGATCCATTATTGGGTTTTCTAAAGTTCGTAGCTTTTTTCGCTTTTACTTGTTTATCTCCGGCGTGAAAAACAGAGACTTTAACAAGACGACGAGAATTGACCGGAGGGAAGAGAAGGGTTATTATATATGAATAGGGTAGAGAAAGGTTAACACAATATCCTTAATTTTTAACTAAACTACGTAACTGCCATTGATGTTTTTGTAACACACATATTATATTGACCAATCGTTTTGTGATTTGGATTTTTTTTGTTTTTAATTGTTTTAAGGACTAGTGATTTCCTTATCCCCAAAAATCTAGAAATTAAGAAAAAGGTTAAAATATTATCAGCCTCTGTTTTAAATATTTTCAGACTCTTTTTTTTTACAGTAAATATAGAAATTCTATTTTCTGATTGGTTTTCTATGGATTGGAACAAATATTCTCGATGAGTTTCTCATTAACACAAAACAAATCAAATATTTTCTTCCTAGTCTATTCTTTCATTAGATAAGATTTTTCACTAGCCTATCAGAATCATTCTGTTTTAGATTTTTAGATACATAACATAACTAATGCTGCACGAGAATCCAAATTTCGGATAGTGTTTCCAAAGTCAGAAGCTTCTGTTTTGTCAACAAGATCATTGTTTCAATGTTCAAACCTTTTTACTTTCTTTCAATATTTTGAAAGGATTAGTTATATATATTCCTTACTTTTTCAGTATAAATGTGGTTTGGATATTTTTCAGGTGAATTAAAAAGCAATTAATAGTTGTAGACAAAATAAAAATAAAAGGCAATTTGTAATTTTCTATTATACTCCTAAAAACAAACCGACTATTGAAATTTTTGTATTGAACGGATAAGGTGTCTATAATAAATTTTTTAATGATCTCTACTTTATTTTGCTAATATATGATGTGTTACTATGCGATAGAAAAATCATCCAAAATATATTAGAAAAATGAGCGGTAAACGATACCAAAATAGTTGGACTCGATAAAAAAATAGTGGTATAAAAAATTGAGAGATAGCAATACCACTTTTATAATGGGTCATTACTAAAGTAGTAATATGGGGTTACCAATCAAAACATGATCATATTAACACATACATCATTTTCTACCTCAATACCTCATTGAACTCAGTCACGACATGGCCTCGTTCCAACAGGTATACCAAGTTTCTCCCCGTCCTCTGATAAAATATGTATCAACAAACTCCGGAAATAGAGAACAAAGTCGGTGTTGATTACCACACACAAACCAACATCGGCAGTTCACTTGTAACAGATGGACCAAACCTATAGTATCGTAGTTCCTCTTTCAAGCCAAGTTCTTTATTCAGCTCCAATTTTGGAAATTCTTCACCCGTCAATAAAGACTGTCACCTTAAGCAATCTCTTCAACACACCGAGAAAATGCAACGTTTCATCGACAGACCAATATCAAGGCCACTTTATTTTGTTTTCAAAATTTTTTTTGTCATCTTTTAACTAAACTGAATTTTTGCAAACACTCTCGTTTTCAAAATTAAGAACATAGTAAGTGCACGGGTTATATATACAAGAAAATATATTCGGTGTAATTTGTGCGTTTTGAATTCACATTGACATGCAAAATTAGCCGCATAAGAGTTTCATGTCCCGCTAAAAATTTTCGAACCTTTTATAAAAATAGAAAATAATCCAGATATAGTTAAAGCGCAACTAGGATACCATAAAGCCAACTAACCAAACAACACTTTTGATAACAAAAAGCTGTATTCTTTGAATTCTTATTTTTCTTTCTTCAGTATTTAATATTACCTGTTTTTTTTTCTTCCAAATAACATGCTCTACAAGTAAAACCCCTCATCCTAAAAAAAGAAAGAAAGATCTACAGGTATATATATATAAACACAGTAATACACACACATAAACCTTTTATGTGCATTCTTGAATAATTTTTTGTACTTGGAGAATTTTTGAGACAGAATAAAGTTCATAAATCCAAAAATTTGTGAATTAAATTACTTTTTAGTGGGCTGGTTTACTGTTTCTATAAAAAAAATGGGAAGTGGTGCCAATGGTCTTATTAAAAAAAAAAAGGTGCCTATGGTGGTGGAGAGGCTGCCGATATATAGTCAAACAACATAAATATCAATCTCTTAAAGTCAACGGAATTAAATGGCCAAGTAACAGGGCATATTGGTGTTCGTTACCATGCACTAACTATACTTGTATCACAAACTAATTAAATTTATATTTCAGCTAACGTAACGTGATAATATATAATGAGCATTCATACTTACATGCTTGCATGTTGAAAGAGAATTCGTTTCCCACACTCCAAGTCTCCAACCACAATCCCGTTTTCAGATTGAACATTAGCACAACATTCCCCTAATTATTAACAGAATTAATATTTCTGTAGTTCAAATAATTTTAAAAGAGATAGACAGTTTGGATTGAGTTTTTCTGTTTTTTTTTTACATCATCTGAATAGATAATATTCGATTCGTAGTCTAAATCTTATTTCATGGGATAATGTGATCTAATAGAATTAAATTTTGATAGAAAAACTGCATAAATAAACCGTTGACCACTTGACTAAAAATGATTTCGTTTCTGTTTTGCGTTCGGTTCAACACTAGTTTCCATTTTAGAATTTGAGAAAACAGAATTTATTTTCATCGCTTTCACTGATTAAAAATATTTTGTTTAAATAGAGGCCCCGTAGTTATTAATCCTACGGCCCATAAAACTTCTGATAGATCGAAGCCTTCAAAGCCCATAATTTATAGAATCTTACGCTCATGTCAAGTCAACTACAAACTTTTTTCCTCCTTTTTGGCCATAGCGACTTTAGATCTTTCTAGTTTCCCCACCTAAGTTGTGGGAACTTTCTCCAATTTTAGAGTTGTATCTTAAAATTCGTAACATGTTTTAACAAACAACTACAATACGTATGTTATTAATCCTTTTTTTTTCTTTCGAGTAAATCTTGTAGGATGATTATGTGTAACCGAGAGCATTGGCCTAATAAAACCATGACTCAACAACTTGCCACACGATCCAATTCGGACTTAACATCAAAGAATCTAATGTACACGTGGCATTTTATAATATCTACCCGTTACCATATGTGTAACACTTGGACTTGGTTGGCCATAGGTAGCGAGACAAACATCGTGTTGTTTATATTAATTACAATGGAAGTGTGTAGAAGAAACCTCCGTCCTGGATAAGGAAGTGTATTGTGAGACGTGGAGTAGTGATTAAACAGTGTGTCGTTTTCATGATAAGAACAAGAGAAGTGAAGCACGGCAAAACTGTGGCACACATAGAGTACAAGTAGGTACGGAATCTCTAATGTATTATCACTCGTTTTGTACTTTCTTTTTTTCTACTTCTGTTGCATCTCTTGCAAAGTTTATTTCCTTTTTTAAAACCAAAACAGATTTTATCACTTTCGTTATGGATCCGACAAAGACGTCTCCTTTCTACAACTTGATACATTAAAAAAGGTATCTAATGATATATTCTCTTTTAATTACTTTGATCAGCTCTGTTATTGCGTGACCATAAATCAAAAACGTGTTTTTCAAGACGAATAATACAGAAAGAAAGTCCACAATTTGCTTCTACAAACTGCAGAAATATTATCGGTTGCTCAACTTGCAAGGGAATAAGAATTTAAGAAACCAATTCAACACTTGAAACAGTGCAAAATTGAAGAATTTAAAACTTTTTATTTCCGATGAATTAGAGATGCAAAGAGAAAACATTGACAAAGTCTGGAATCAAAATCATAAGCAAAAAAAACAAAGAAACATAAAGATAACAAAGATTGATTCTTTTTGGCTTGAAAGAGAAGGAACATGATCTTAATGAGTAGGGACTTTGAGGCTGAAGGATTTGTTGATCCAAGCCTTCAAGCTTCCTCCTTTTCTAGCTCCATTAATGGAGTTAGATCTTCCATTACTTTCCTCAATCTTCTTCTCTTCTGGTTTCCTACAAAGCATGAAGTTCCTTGCTCCAAGAGATCCAATTGCATTCCATGTGCTTAAAGCTGTCAAATAATCAAAACCAAATCAGTAACCAAATTTTGATTTATAAAAACAATCCAAAAATATATATTGTGAAATTGATTAGGTACCTTCAGGTCCAACCATCGGACAATAGAGAAGAAAATCATTAAAATCAGATCCAAGAAGCGGAAGACGACCTTCACGAGCATAACACTTAAGAGCAATATCTATAACCGAAGCAACAAGATCATCCTCATAAGCCACAAACCGGATCGGACCGGGACTTCCCAAAACCGTAACGCTAATAAGAATTCTATTCCCTTTAGCGTTTTTGTGCTTCTTCTGTTTGTTGTAAAGCAACATCTTCGAATTTTTCAAGAGAATTAAAAAACAGAGCAAATCCCACAAATGAAAAGAACCCTAAGAATTGGTTGAAATTAGGGTTCTGGGTGTGAATTATTGTTCACGGGTCGAGGCCGAGGCAGCGAAAGTACCAGCCTTCTTTGCAAGAACCGAAAGCGAAAACAGAGGATGTAGACAGAGGAATGAAAAAGCTCGCCCTTTTGATGGAAAGGGAGAGCGTAAACTTACCACCGATCGGATTAGTTTCCACCATTCACAAACGATTCCACAGAGATTAAAATTAAACGGAAGGAGACGAAAGATCCAAGTTTCTAGATTGGTTTGCGAAACAGAGAGGACAAGGTAAATATTGATTGGGAAGAGAAGAGAATTGTGATTGTAGCTGAGCTAAGAGGCGAAGGGTGATTATATATATATAAGAAGGGGTAAGGGTTTTCGGAGTTTACCGTTTCGGTGCTTTTCAGAAACGTGTATGTGTTTTTTTACTAACGTGTTTTGTTTTGTCTTGTGGATCTTTCTACCGAATAAATTCAATTAGATATTTTCTTAAAGAAAATTAAATCAATTTTTAGATCCCTGGATATGGAAAAAATCTTGTACATATAGAAATATATTTTATTTTTATTTTCATGATAAGATAAATGTTGCTTACTATTTTCTCAAGAACTCTCATAAATTTATCAGTTTTTTAGTTTAAACTAAGAAAAAGGTAATGTTATATATCAGCAAATCTTATCATATACTAATAAAAGCCATTAAAAGAAAAAAAGAAAAGGAAAAAAAGAAGCAAATGTTATCATGTAAAACATTTATAAATTAACAAGAAGGAAAATATATTCTAGAAAAGATAGAATTGTATATTATACAACTAAAAATTTAAATGGGGATAAGTTTAAAGATTATTTTAACAACCAAATTTTTTTTTTAAGATAAGAATACTTCATATTTGTTGTGTAGTATTAATTTTACTAAACAAATATACACATTCACTTAAAAGCATAAAAGTAATCACTCTATCCTCTCTTTTTATTTTATTTTTGTCGTAGATATCGATCTCTCTTTTAACATTTTTGGTTAATTTAAGAGATGAAGGGATAAATAGTAAACGGTCTTTATCGAAGTTAAGCAACATAAAATGGAATAAGCGAAACAGCATCACGTGCCATACGTTGGGCCATTGTCCTGATCCTTGCTGCTTTTAGCCTCCACCGATCCATACCTCCCCGTATCAAACTTGGTTACAGATTTCTTCTACCTTAGAACGTAACAAGTTTTAATTTTTAAAAAATCTTAGAGACCTCATCTCTATCACTCTATAGAATATAATAAGTATTAATTTCAGAGTATAAAGAAATAACTTCGAGGAGGGTTGTACCAAATATCATCTTTTAGTTGTGCTGTGATATTTCTTTCCTACACGCAACATCTAGCATGGAAATAGCACTCTCGACAACTTTAATTCGATTTGTGGCATATATATACCTAAATACAATTTTAAAATCTTACAGGGACTTGGTTATATAATTAACGGGAGGGTCGAATATTGGCCACTAAGCAGGTTTCATGTGTGTTCTTCGTTATCTTTTGATATTTGGAAGCATTGGAATTCAAAGTCTTTATCATGTTTTGGGGATTTTAATTTTGAATCTTAGTTGAGTTAGTTGGATTTAAGTCATGTAAAGTCGAAAACCTATCATGGTCTAAGTATATATGAACAAAAAAAAAGTGGCGTCAAAATCAATATAAATAAATTGTATTGATTGGGTTTCAAGTCCCTAAATATGTAGTCGACGTACATAATGAAATAACTTTTCTTTTCTTTTTTGGCGTATCGAATATGATAAATTGCCAGTACCCCCGGGGACAAACGCGCTTATTCAAAACGAAACAACAAAAACATGATTAACTTGAAACCGCGGAAGACAGAACTCCGTAAAGATCTCGAATCTTTTTGCATCGAGATCTTACCTTATGAACTGTATAATCAATCTTCTCATAATATGTTTTGCATAACTTACTGTATACTAATAAAATATATAGTACATGTGTGGGTAAATGGATTAAATATGGAAACAGAAGCAGATCACCACCAAATGGGCCATGATCTTGAATGGTGGAGAACCAAGCTAAAGAGTTTATGACAAAGATAGTGAAAGCAGATGGCTGAAGGATAGTAGATCATTTTACGAATCTGGATATCTGGGATTTTGAAGATATTTGGATCCAAATCGGATCTATCAAAATTTTAATTTTATTATCTAGATCCGAATTAAAAAAATTAAGTTTTAAAAAAACAAATATCTAATAAAATTTTTTATTTTAAACTAAATACATATGTCAGTTCTAAAAAATTTTATTATTCAGATCCACATTTGAATAATCATGTCCAAACTTAATGATTGGACCAACGAAGCAAAAAGATGTCGTAACTATATGAGAAGACAGCTATCAATCTAATCTTATGATTTATGAATTAATATTGATCGGTAGATCTATATATATCACCTAACTCCGTCTAATCATCTCCTTTTCCATGTCTTATCTTAAGCCGCTGACCAATGCCACACTAGAATTGTACGGCTAACAAAGATGTAGTATAGTATCATTTTTAGAGAGATAAGAGTTCGAATACGGTCGTGGAAAAGAAACTAAATCTTGATTAACCAGAAAAACATATTTTGTTTATTTTATATATGTGCATGTGTTAAACAAATTACAACGTTAAATGAATATATATATATATATATATATATATTCTATCAGATAAACAGTTCACAATACAAATTTCGATTTATTATAGATCCACATTGAATGATCTTACTTGTGTTTGGTGATATGGGATACAATAACTTTTAGAATTTTATACGAATATCTGGATTAGTAATTTGGATTTCAGTTTAAAATTTCATTTAAAATTCACGTCGATTACTTTTTGCTACTGTTAATATATTTTTTGTTTTAATAGATACACTATTATATATATCTCTATACTAATATTTGGAAAAATACATTTATAAAAAATAACTATGAATTTGTAAAAAATTACATGAACTATCTTTGTGAAAATATCACTTAAAGAATAATTAAAATGTCAAACAAAAATCTCTATAATTTAATTAGTTTTCAAAAATAAAAATATTTTAAAAATTTTAATAGTCAATAAAAAGATTTGATATTCAATTATATTATATTAATTTTAATTTTTAATCATTATATCTCACCTTTCATCTTTGTTTGATTATATTTTGTGAAAGATGAAAGCATCACATCATCCATATTAATAAAAATTTATATTATTTTTGTATATTTTATGATTCAAAATTTTTTAAACGATTATAAATTGTTCAATCTATCATTAGCATATTTGTATTAATTACATTTATAAATAAAATAATCATTAATTCAAAAAAATCATAACTATTACATGTATTAATTTTTAAAAAATATAACATAAATAAAACTATTTTAGTTTTTAGTCATAATAATGTCTCGGTGTTGTAGACGGATATTATCTAGTATATAAATCTTGACCGTTACTTGGACTTGTCAACTTTATATATTATTTGTCAACTTTAATAAATTCAATTTTAAAATCATTTGTACGCTAATATATGTTTTAAAATCATACACAAGTCCAAGTAACGGCCAAGATTTGTATTTCCCTGCGTCAAAGACAAGGAGTGGGCATATAGTATATACCCTATACTAAAATAACAGGTCATTTAGAAATTGAGGAATATGGGTAATGCGCCTGGACAGTTGATAAATTTTGAGAAATCGGTGATAACATTTGTAAACCGAGTGTTTCAACATACACAGGATGGGATAATGAAGACGTTAAAGATACCTAACATATGAGGCGGAGACAAATATTTGGGATTACCGGAATAATAATTCATACGTAAAAAAAAAAAGAAACGCTACAATATATAGAGAAAATAGTGAAGACAAAAATTATTGGATGATAAACTAGATTTTTATTGACGGACAGAAAAAAATCCGTAATTAATGTGACAGCTGAGCTGACCATGTTTTGTTTTGTTTTTTTTTTTATTTGGCACAACCATATTTTGTGTTTGTAAAGCTTATGGTTTTATTTCAAACGTTGGATTAGGAATAAAACAAAAAATAAGATAAGGAAACGGCTTCTCTTTAATTATTGACCAGCCACTCTGTCTCTGATCAATTAGCGACTAGCCAGATTTCCCAATTTCCTCATGTCCATTGATTTCAATCATACGCCAAACTCTTCTAGATTCAAAGGTAGGTCCATTAATTTCAACATGTCACACGTTATTTTAGTCTCAGTGTATATATATCAAACACTATCTTATATTTCTAAATGTCAGTCGCATCTAGCTATTATCAATTCACTAAGAATCCTGAGTTTTCTGTCGTTCTCAATTTTTTTTTTAGGATTTTACTATTAAAAAACTGCAAAAATCAGAGAAAACAAAGAACCCCATCAAATAATAATCACAGCAACTTGATTTGATGGACGAAATGTCTACCGAGACAAAGTGATTTTTTTTAATAAAGTGTAGGAAAATAATTTGGACCCAATTTCTTCGATGAATTGTTTTAGGGATGGACATAAAATCTGAAATCCGATCTAAATCCGATCCGAAAAACTCTGATTGAGATCAAATTCGGTTATGTCTTAAAATTCGATCAATTTATATCTTATTTAATTTTTGGTTTCGGACCGGTTTGTACATGAACCAAAATTGATTCGGATAACCGAACAAATCAAACTATGCTTAGCTCTTTCATCACATGTTCAGTTTGGATCGAATAAATAGGATAATTTCGGTAATTCAGATAGGGTAAATTTTGGATAATTCGGGTAATTTTGGGTAAATTTCGGATAATTCGAATCGGGTAAATCGGATTGGTGACACTTCGAATTTTTTATTAAATTTGTAAATCCGATCCGAATCCAAAAAATCCGAACATATCCGATTCGAAAAACATTCGGATCCTATTCGGATTCTAAACATCCCAATCCAAAAAATCCGAAATCCAAATCCAAATGCATATGCCTACGTAGTCTAATGAGAGTCAATTTTTTTCCTTGATTGTCATAATAGATTCAACAGATTTTACTCAGAATGATCGATAATCATAAAGAGTGATCAGTTTTTGCTACGGAACTTAGTGAATTACTTCGAACAAAACATCATTAGACGGGGTGTTTTAATCCATTAATCTGTATTTGTAACAGTGTTTTCTATTATGTTACCACATCTACAAATTTTTAGGTTGCTGAAGAATGAAGATACTGTCAATTTATTTGATTTAATCTTGTTAATGAAATGAGTTTGTTGCTTCCAGAAAAAAAAAAGTTAGTTTCTTGACCAAAAGAATATAAATACTGTTTTGGTCAAATTGGAATCCGAATGTTATCGCTGGTAGTAATTACTAATTACTGGTTAAAAACATAAACTTATAGAAATTCTAGGTACTAAAAAAGAAAATAATGAAAATAGCGATCGACGGCATGAAAACGAACGAACACTAAAGAAAGTAAAGGAGCAGCGATGAAATCGGAGCTCCGTAAACAACGGAATGAATCTGTCTATGTTGTTTTTGGAACTCCGCGTTGATGTTTCTTGTAACTTTTAATCTTTTTGTACAAAATCGAATTATAAATTACATCAAAATCCCCGCTTTATTTTGGGTAAATTCAGGCAAAGGTTTTACGGGATTTGTGTTCTTCGATATCTCTTTAGGGTATCGCTTATTAAAAAACTACAAACTTTTTGTCTTTTGAGAAAAAAATATTTTAAAGTCTCTACCTTTATCGGGGGATTTTGCAGCAATGGAGGATAAACCATTAGGGATTCTAAGAGTTCATGTGAAAAGAGGGATTAATCTTGCAATTCGTGATTCCACCAGCAGTGATCCTTATGTTGTGGTCACATTGGCTAATCAGGTTTGTTTTGGGTTTTGATTCTTTAGTGAATACATTTTAATTTGAGAAAGGATTGGCCTTTTTGAGCAATGTATATGTGATCTTTAATTGAATGTAGCTTATAGATTCTATAGATTTTAAATCACATGGAGGAGGTAAAATGTGAGGGACTGATCAAAACCATGTGATGGTTTTGGTGGCCACCATGTGAGAAAGATATCAATTTGATCTTTGCTTTGTCTCTTCTTTGGTAAAGGACAAACTTTTTCAAAACAACCCTTAGGATACTATTGTCATGTCTGAAATTACAAATCCTGTGAGCTTTAGTCTTTTGGAAGGGCAAATCTTGTAAAACTGACAAGCATATGCCTTTTTACGATTGGTACATGTCTAGTCGATTAGTCTCAGTGCATAATCTTGTTGAAGGGTCATCTCCCAAAACTAATGAGCATTAGTTTTGACACAAATGATAGATGTCTAGTCTCAGTGCTTAATCTTGTTGAAGGGTCATCTCCCAAAGCTAATAAGCGTTACTCTTATATTGCAAATGATACATGTAATCTTGTTGAAGGGTCATCTTTCAAAACTTTATCTCAGGGTCACAAGTGGGAAATTAACGGTATCAAATAGAAAATGTCATCTGAGTTTTAAGAAAATTGAATAATGGACATGATTGACTTGGCCTAGATGATTGTGTCCCTTTGTCTGAACTCTGGGAAGCCCTCTTTATCATCATTTGTTCTATGTTGTTTATTTGCTTTTCATCTCTTCTTGACCCATTTTTATCTTGTTACTTTAGAAAGTGAAGACGCGTGTGATCAATAATAACTGTAATCCAGTGTGGAACGAACAACTTACCCTTTCCATCAAAGATGTGAATGATCCAATCCGTCTGGTAAGCTATCATATCTATTACAATGCTCTCCTCGAGAAACCAATTAGTATCTTCTTTTTTCACTAACCATTTCAAACAACTCTTTAATTTACGTGCAAGCTGTTTTATGGGGGTAGACTCGATTGCAAGCCTTAGCTATTAGCTTCACGTTGTTGCATTTCGTTTGGAATTCTTCCACCCCCTAAAAGTTATGTTCCATGGACTTTGGCTCATGTTATGCTCTGTTCATGCAGACGGTGTTTGATAAAGACAGATTCTCAGGAGATGACAAAATGGGGGATGCGGAAATCGATTTTAGGCCGTTCCTAGAAGCACATCAGATGGAGTTAGATTTCCAGAAGCTCCCTAATGGTTGTGCAATCAAGAGGATCCGTCCAGGCAGGACCAACTGTTTGGTTGAAGAGAGTAGCATCACTTGGAGCAATGGCAAGATCAAACAAGAAATGATTCTTAGACTAAAGAATGTGGAGTGTGGGGAAGTGGAGATCATGCTTGAGTGGACTGATGGTCCAGGCTGCAAGGGTCTTGGACGCGAAGGTATTATGAACAATCCTATGTTTTTGAGTTTTTCATATCTTTGATTGTGATTTAAATGTGAGCATTGGTTCTGTCTTAGGTTCCAAGAAGACACCATGGATGCCAACAAAACGATTGGACTAAGATTGCAGAAAAATGTTAAAACAGAGATCGTAAAGATGTGATGGTATAATTTTATTTTGGAAAGATGAGTTTGTCTTTGTCTCACTCTTCAGATTTTAATTAAAAACAAAAAAAGGCTCTGCTTTGGTCTTTAGTTGTTCATGTCGAAAAACTCAAACCCTTACATGTATTGTATCTGTTTCTACTAATTGAAGAAATAAAGCAAACCCTGAATTTCTAGAAATTAGCTCATCTACTTCGAATTTCAGAATATCTGAGGAACATGGAGGCTTTGTTAGGTCGTGCAGATGAAAGGAATACTCAAAAATACATTTGCACGGTAGTCTTTTTTTCTACTTTTTTTTGAAATATAAAGAAGATGTATATTGGACCAATCGAGGAAAATGTCAAATACGAGAAAGAAAAAGAAGAGAATCGAGAAGATACTATTATTACCAAAGATAATCAAGAAGATGCTCGTGCGAGTAACGCGTAGAAGAGAATAAGGAAACAAACACGTGGAAAGAAGAAACCTTTTTTAGATATCTATATTTTAGGTTTATTTTATCGCTCTTTCGTCCGATGATAAGCCAATTTAAATGGTCTTCTGTTGAATTTGAGCCGTTGATTTGATTTTGAGGTAAATAAGAAAAGTAAAATAGTCAGAGAGCCTAAAGACATTGATCGTGGCCTGTTCAGAAGAAAAAATAGAGAAAACAGAGGAAGAGGTCGATATGGAAGAACTTGTAGGGCTTCTGAGAATCCGAGTGAAGAAAGGGATCAATCTCGCTCGTCGAGACTCTTTAAGCAGCGACCCTTTTGTTGTCATAACCATGGGATCACAGGTCTCTTCTCTCTGTGTCTGATTCTAATCTGATTTGGTCTTCTGTGTTCCCCGATTTTGGAGTGTTTGATGTTTCTGTCTCTCTGTTGTTGAGATATATTTTCTTTGTTTATCCAAGAATCGACCTTTAGAAAACATGATAAATTTCAATTTCTCTAAATTGGAAAACTACAAGAAAATACTAATTTCATGCAACAGTAATGAAAAAATGATAGCTTTAGTATCTAATTTTGAAAGATTTTGATCTTAGGATGTTTATGTTTTTTTTTGAAATTTCTTAGGATGTTTATGTTGCATGCACATTAATTAAAATCGTTGAATTGCACCAGAAACTGAAAAGTCGTACCGTGGAAAATAACTGCAATCCAGAGTGGAACGAGGAATTGACTCTTGCTATCAAACATCACAATGAACCTGTGAATCTGGTGAGTACTAATATCCATCAAATTTTCAATTTTTGTAAATAACTATTTTTCCCCTGATATCATATTACGAATCTATGAATTTTCCAACTCAAAAACCCAATTGACAATGTGCAGATAGTGTATGATAAAGATACATTCACATCGCATGACAAGATGGGCGATGCGCAGATAGACATCAAACCGTTCTTAGAGGTTCATAAAATGGGTTTGCAACAACTTCCAGATGGAACAGAGATCAAGAGAGTTGTCCCCACTAGAGACAACTGCTTGTCTGAAGCAAGCAGTATCATCTCCAATAATGGCAAGATCGTTCAAAACATGATTCTTCTGTTGAGGAATGTCGAATGTGGTGAGGTAGAGATTCAGCTTGAATGGATTGAAATTCCAGGTTCTAGGGGACTCTAAAACCGAGATGAAGAAGTATCTTTCTAGCCCTATATCTGTCTGTGTGTGTAATAATAAAAAAATATCAGTTCGTTTTGGGTTTGACTCAAAACCGTTTTAGACAAAGTCACAATAAGTAGAACAGAGTACTTTAACTTACTCTGCTTTGTAATGGAAATATTTTGTTTTTAGATTTAACTGAAACCGTTTTGGTTTTCCCGCGAGTTTTCTTCTCAACACATAAAGAGAATATGCCGTTGTTTTATTCAGATGAAGAAAAAAACAAAAAAAACAAAAAATCTAAAAATCTAATAAGCTTGGAAGTTTGCTTGCGGATATTTTTTTTTCTTTGGTTTGTTAAAACATGTGAAATTGCAGAGATATTCAAACGTAAGGTTATGGTTTCATCTAGTTATGAATCTTATCCGTCTCCAAATCCCAAATTTTTGAAAACTTCTTCCAAAGGAAAAATCAAGAATATGTACAAACAAGACTGCAAATAAAAATCTAAGCTTGGAAATTGGAATTATATTTTCAGATATTTTGCTTCTTTCTTTGGGTCTCTGCCTCCAACTCTGAAAACATGAACTCTGTTTCTATGGCGTCGACTTCAACATCATCTTTAATGGCTTCTAAAACTGTAATCTCCAAAACAGCTCTGTATTTATCCTCACCGGGAATATTCCAACGGAGTTTCTTATCATTCACGCCAGCCTCTCCTTCCGTTAAACCTCTAAGGACAAGATCTTCAAATGCCACTAAGCTCAATGAAGTAACCAACAGTATCGACGAAGACATGGACCAGATTCGACGGTTACAAAACGGTTCGGACGTAAGAGGAGTCGCACTGGAAGGAGAGAAAGGCCGAGCGGTTGACCTAACGCCTGCAGCCGTTGAAGCTATCGCAGAGAGCTTTGGAGAATGGGTTGCAGCAACGGAAAGTAAAGGAAACGGCGTCATTAGGGTTTCTCTTGGACGGGACCCACGTGTTTCCGGTGGGAAGCTAAGCACGGCTGTGTTCGCCGGTTTAGCTCGTGCAGGCTGTTTAGCTTTTGATATGGGTTTAGCTACTACTCCT
The DNA here is from genome assembly GCA_963922655.1 of Cardamine chenopodiifolia. Classification (NCBI taxonomy): domain Eukaryota; kingdom Viridiplantae; phylum Streptophyta; class Magnoliopsida; order Brassicales; family Brassicaceae; genus Cardamine; species Cardamine chenopodiifolia. The sequence continues at coordinate 17,020,489 of OZ000484.1, forward strand.
GCTTGCTTCATGAGCACGTTACTCTCTCCATTCGAATACGACGCTTCAATTATGGTAAGAGCAATAACTTCAATTGCAAAACCAATTGGTAACGAGTGAATTGAATGTTACTTCAAATGTGTGATTCCTAACATGTTTAGTTATTGTGGTTTTGAAGATGACAGCTTCTCATTTACCATATACAAGAAACGGACTCAAGTTTTTTACCAAGAGAGGAGGATTAACGTCTCCTGAAGTGGAGAAGATATGTGATTTAGCTGCGCGAAAGTACGCAAATAGGCAGACTAAAGTCTCTACATTGATCAGAACTCAACCGAAGCAAGTCGATTTCATGAGTGCTTACTCTAAGCACCTTAGAGAAATCATTAAAGAGAGAATCAATCACCCTGAACACTATGACACTCCTCTCAAAGGATTTCAGGCAAGAGTCTAGCTTTAATGCTCTCTCTCTGTGTCTTGAGTATTTCTATACAAATTATGATACTTTTTTGGTTGATGTTATATTAGATAGTTGTGAATGCGGGTAATGGGTCAGGTGGGTTTTTCACGTGGGACGTTCTTGACAAGTTAGGAGCTGATACATTTGGTTCGCTCTATCTAAACCCAGACGGGATGTTTCCCAATCACATTCCCAATCCAGAAAACAAAATTGCAATGTCACACACCCGAGCCGCGGTTCTTGAGAACTCAGCGGATCTCGGGGTTGTGTTTGACACGGATGTTGACAGGAGTGGAGTGGTGGATAACAGAGGAAATCCTATAAATGGAGATAAGCTCATTGCACTTATGTCAGCTATTGTGCTTAAAGAACATCCAGGTGGAGTTAAACTATCTTTGTTAATCCTTATCTTTGATTGATTGATTAATGAGATTTATAATAGAATGTTTTAAGTTTGGATATAGGAAGTACAATAGTGACCGACGCAAGAACGAGTATGGGGCTAACTAGGTTTATAACAGAGCGAGGAGGGAGGCATTGTCTGTACAGAGTAGGGTACAGAAACGTGATCGACAAGGGAGTAGAGCTGAACAAAGATGGTATTGAGACTCATCTCATGATGGAAACTTCAGGACATGGTGCTGTTAAAGAGAATCATTTCTTGGATGATGGTTAGTCAATTACTACTCTTTTATTTGTTTATTTATTGGGTGACTCAGCAGGCGCGAACACAAAAATATTTATCAATTTTATAATTTAATATTCTTTTAATGTTTTTTATTTTTAAATATAATGAATCCAAATATTTGAGACATTATATTTAACACGTTTTTGTTTTTTTTTTGTGTTTATTATGTGACGTATATTGGTCTAGATTAAATAGTTTGAAACGTAAAAGTGAAAAGTTTATAGTTATGGGATTTTGATATTTATTTATGTTCATCATGATCTTAGTTGTTATGTTTGTTTTTAATACTTGGGACATATTGTAGGTGCCTACATGGTGGTGAAGATCATAATTGAAATGGTGAGAATGAGACTTGCGGGATCAAAGAAAGGTGTCGGTAGTCTAATCGAAGATCTTGAAGAGCCGTTAGAAGCAGTTGAGTTGCGATTGAATATTTTGTCAGAGCCAAGAGATGCCAAAGCAAAAGGCATTGAAGCCATTGAGACTTTCAGGCAATACATCGAGGTAAAATAGCTATGGTTAATATTCGATTGGTTGTGACTGTAACTTGTAGACTTAAGAGTTATAATTGTGGAACATATAAAATTGTTATTAGGAAGGAAAATTGAAAGGTTGGGAATTGGACTCGTGTGGGGATTGTTGGGTGAGTGAAGGTTGCTTGGTGGACTCAAATGATCATCCATCTGCCATTGATGCTCACATGTACAGGTAATTAATTTGTTCACAGATTCTATATATTATAAGATAATAATATACTCAAATAATTCGAATTTAATAATTAGAAAATTCAGGGCCAAAGTGAGGGATGAAGAGAATGGGGAAGAGTTTGGGTGGGTGCACATGAGGCAGAGTATTCATAACCCTAACATCGCTGTTAATATGCAATCAATGCTTCCTGGCGGATGTCTGTCCATGACAAGAGTCTTCAGAGACCAGTAATTTCCTTCTTTAATACTAATATTTAAGTCTAGTTCCGTATTTGAAACATATTGATATAAATAAACAGTTGATGGTAAGGTGAATTTATGTGTGATTGATCAGGTTTCTTGAAGCTAGTGGGATGGCTCGATTCCTCGATATAAATGACTTCGACAATTACATCGGAGGTCAATCTTGAAGGCTCTTTAGTTAAGTATGATATATGTAAGTAAACCACAAAATGAACTGCTACTTAATGATTATCTATTTGATTAAGAGCCAATCATGTACATTATATGGCAAATTCAACCATAGTTTTCTTTCGGTTCTATACTTCTATCATCTTCACGAATTAGTTTATATGACAAGTTTGTAAATCTTTTTTCATTATGTTCTTTCCAAAATATGGCCAGAATGTTCTTTCTTTTTCGTTTGTTTATTATTAAGTCTAATCCTGGTTTCAACGAAATTTCAATTAAAAAAATATCCAATAGTTTAGTTAAAATTTGGTCATCTTCCATTATGCATGCTCTATCTTAAATGCTCAATTGTTCACCCATTTCTTTTTGTCTTCGTTACTACGTACTTAAACCTCTGTACAAAACAAATGTTTTTTTTTTCTTGGAATAAAGTTAACCATGAAGAAAAAAAAATCTAACCATTTCCTTCTTTTTCAGTCTAATTAATAACCATTTCCTTCTTTTGTCAGTCTAATTAATAACCATTTCTTTATTTGATTTTGTGTATAGGTAGAGAGTTTTGGTGGACGACAATAAAGTAATTAATTGAAATATTTGGGATGACTAATCCCCACATCATTAAATTGAAATATTGAATGCCCCTGCATAAGCATGTCCCAGAATAGAAATACAGTGTTGATTTCATCGATAAAATTTTTTACATTTAGATTATTTGATTTTGTGTATACGTGGATAGTTTTGGTGGACCACAATAATGTAATTAACGGAAATATTTGGGATGACTAACCCCAACATCACTAAACTGAAATACTGAATGCCCCTTTGCATAGCATATTAGCATGTCCCAGTAATAGAAATACAGTGTTCATTTCATCGATCAATTTTTTTTTCGAGAAGCTAACTGTAAGAGCACTTCCATTAGAGGTTTTTAGATGGGTTTCTTAAGTTTTAAAAAAATAAAAATAAAGAAAAAAAATGAGAGAGAATGTGAGAGGTTCTTAATTGAGAACTTTAAGAACATCTCCATCAAGAGGTTCTAATGGAGGAGTTCTAAAAAGTTATAATGATGAAAGATTCTTAAAAAAGGAGAGAGGAGTTCTAAAAATTCTCATTTGAGAATTTTTCTATTTATTTTAAGAACCTTTCTTCAATATTTTACTTTTTTGTAGTTTAAGAACCTCTACTTTAGAACCTCCAATGGAGGTGGTCTAAGAGTCAGTTCTTAAAATTTTTTTAGTGAAAATGATAGTGGAGTTCTTAATTAATAGTAGTAGGGTTCTTAAATTAATTATATTTTATTTTGTAGATACTTAGTGGGATTCTTAACTAACGGAGGTAGTCTAACATACTTAAAGCATACTTATTCAGTCTCTCATATATAAGTAAAATAATAAAATAATAAATAATAATATTTAATTACAAAAGTTTCTCTAAAAAGTTGAAAAATATCTCAAAATCTTTTAAATAATTATTTTTTACTTTTTTTAAACTCTTGTAATTCATATTATTATTTATTATTTTATTTTAATTTTTGTAAATGAGAGATCTCCAATACAAATACTTTTAGAGGGACAATCTTTCTCTCTCTCTTTTCCAACTGATGTTCGCCTTACACGCTTCTTGATCTTTATCGTTGGATGTCGTCCGGTTTCGCTGCACCACGAGAGGAATTATCCACCTTCTTGCTTTGGCTTTTCTCTTTCATACGTGCTTCTTTGCAGATGGCGGTGTGTTTAGAGAGGAGACTCTTGACGGCTCCATCTCTAGCGGCGAAGATAAGGTATGCAATGCCCACCACGACGTTGGCAGATCTAGAGCGGAAAATCAAAGTCGCGGAAGCTCCTGACTGGTTTGGATCGGTGTTCATTCCGCTCATGGGAAAGGATGCACCTTGAACATGGCAGATCGGTGAGTAACCGCCAGGCATTTCTTCCGTCTAGATCAGCGGCTAAATCGGCGGCAGAAGTCGTTCGGCATGTCAAAAAGCAATGCAGCCTGTCAAGCGATAGAGCGGTGGTCGGTTTTCACAGCTAAAGCAGTTTTGATGGTTGGCGGCGATGAATGAATCTGGCCAGCTCTATCTTCATGTCTCGGTTGTGGAAGCAACCTCTCCTCGATCAGATCGAGGGAAGGGTCGTCCCCGGTGGTCTGATTTTCCTCGGTGTGAAGTCTTATGCGGCAGCAGACGAGGACTCGACCTCCCTAAAGATTATTACATAAGGTTTGGTATGGTTTGTTTCAATTTATCCGGTGTTTTCTGTAAACCATTTTTATGTATCACTACAAGAAAACATAGATTTTTAAGACTAGGGCTGGGCAAAAAGCCCGAACCCACATACCCGAACCGAACTCAAACCGATAAAATGTATCCGAATCCGTTCCGTACCCGACCAAATTATTCCATTGGGTACGAGATCTCTAAACCCGAATCCGTTCCGAACCCGAAAACCCGAAAGCGTACCCGAAATATATAATTACCCATAAGAAAATACATAACTACCCATAAGAAAATACCCTAACTCGAAGACTCGATCCTATAAATGTGGAATTTTTTATGTATAATATACACAAATCGAGCCGAATGCGAACCCAAAAATCTAAAAAACCCAAAAATCCGAAAAAACCCCGAAAAACCCCAGAATCCGATCCGAAAACTAGAAAAACATGAAAACCCGACCCGTACCCGAATCGTACCAGAACCGAAAACCTGAAAACCCGAACCGAATCCGACCCGAAAACACGAAAAAAACCCGAAAACCCCAAAAAATCCGAACCCGAACCCGAACCGAATCAATACCCAAAATTTTCGAATTTTTTCCGGGTATCAAGTCTTGTACCCGAACCCGACCCGAACCGAACCCGAACCCGAAAAATTATTCCATTGGATATAAATTTTCTATACCCGAATACCCGAACCCGATAGGATTTTACCCAAACCCGAACCCGATACCCGATTGCCCACTCCTATTTAAGACAATCATTTTGGTTTCAAAATCGTCCCAGAATTTAAATATATGACGATTTTGCGACGAATTTGAATTGTCTCAAATTTCTCGTTGCAAATTGTATGCCATCCCAAAATCGTCTTAAAACAGAGACGATTTTGCGACGAAACATATAATCTTAAAATATGAACGATTTTGCAATGAAGCCTATAATGGCTATTTTGCCACGTTTTTGCAATAATATGACGTGTTGTAAAATAAGAACGATATTAAGACTAAGTTAAGCGTAACAATAGGGTTGGAAAACTGTTACAACGATTTGGATGAATTTGGGGCAAACATCTTTGCTTTAGCAATTGAAAAACCGTCGCAAATTAGTCCCGCTTATTTGGGACGAAAAAGTGACAGTAAATTTGAGACGAATTTGTGACTAGAAATATTGTAGTAAAGGCGTCCTAAATTAGTCATAACATACTGTGAAGATTTTGTGACTATATATTTTATGTAGCATAATAATAAAATAATTAATTATTTACAAATTAATTTATTTGCTATAAAATAATTTATATAATAATTGTTAAATGAATAAATATAATCATAAATCCAAAAAAAAAAATTAACATAAAAAGTAATATTTTAGAAGGTTCATTAATCCAGAAACATTAACACCTAAATAAAATTTAAAAACATTAAAAACAAATAGTACAAACGACAAAATAAACAAAAATAAATCTAAAAAGGATTCTGGTTAGTCATACATATATGGAAGAGATCTGGTCGGTGCATTCTGTTGAGTACCACGTGGTTGCGAAACAATAGAGGGTGTCTGAGTAGGCATTGTGGGGGCGGACATGCAATCCTGAAATTGTGGATCTTGGCTTTGGATCTAATTGACGACTTGGGACAAAGATAACTGTGTCTTTTGCAAAGCAGATTGCGTCTCATTCAACGCAAACTTCGTCTCATCCAAAGCAGGTTGCGTGGATTGATGTCGATTGAATTCGGCCTCGTACTTAGCAGCTTGTAACTCATTAGCAGCCGCTTGGTCTACGATCATCTGCTGCACAGCCAGAAGTTGTTCTTGCAAAGAAGTAAGTGTAGAGTTACTACTAGACGTATCTCGACGGTTGTTTTTCCCGAATATGTGCTTCATATTTCCAAGACCATAAGAATTTCTCCGCTTGTCGGGGATAGAAGACTACAAAAAAATTAAGCATTTACAAAGTTAATTAGAAATAAATTAATGTTGAAAATTTTAATTATTTTTTACCTAGAGAAATATAGCGTTTAGCTCATTTGTAGAAAGACAAGGCGGAGCCGAATCATCGCCTCTACGTTCTTGTCAAAATTCTCGCATATTTGCTTCGCCTTCATATCTACGTATGACCCATCCGCTCGAGTATGCGTAATCTGAAACACCTCACCAATAGACACATCCTTACCTAGTTTCTCCTCCTAATTTATTAAAAACATAACAATAAAACTTACATTAGTGCTAATTATTCAAATATGATAGTTTAGAAGTTAAATTTACATACCAATTCTCCATGTATACGAGCATACGATTTCTGACCCGATAAATGTTTGTGTATACCAAGTCCTCACGTTCAGAGTGTTTCGAGTTTGAAGCTTTGCTGCTATTTGATTGTGTTTCATCGGTTTCCCAGTAATCGGACAACAAAGCCCATATCTCGGCCCTTATCCACAGAGGCCGCTCGCCCCTTTGATTTGACTCATCATCCCTTTCATCTTTCGTCTACAAAAGGTTTCAAACTCTTCCCTAACAACCGGGGTAATTGTTGGATCCCAAGTGAAACGTCACTGTAAAAAATGTAGGAAGTTAAACATAAAAATATAATATAAGTAACAACATATAATGGATGTAACATTATAATATTTATCGCAAAATTGATAAAATATTGATCTCGTTTCCATGGGGGCATTTTTGACCAAATAATATAAGGTCCGTCATTTTCTTCAGTATTTTTGAGATAGCACGAGGTACTTTTCTTCCGTCGTGCTCAAACCTGTATAAAATTCCAAAACAAAATACATATAAACATAATAATATTAATAACTAAAAAAAAAAAAACTTACCATATCGTTCCTTGTATGGGTCTTGGATCCAACCGAGTTAGAAATTCATCACGACCAGGCATCATCAATAACTCGTCTAATGTCATCGTATGGCTTGGCCCCGCATTTTCGGGAACCTCGTCTGGAGCTTGGGGCTCCGATGCTGGATCTAAAAAAAATTGTGGGAATTCATCAATAGAGGGTGGCATTTGCTGACGGCACTCAACTGAAGAAGGTGAAGAAGCTCTCACTCCGTAAGTAGAAGTCGAGGTAGTGGATTTACCTCGGCCACAACCATGGACACTTCGCCCAACACCCGACATCCTGCAGCCTTTTAAGAACACAAATAATTACGAAAATAACAATCTTTAAAATGAAAGCTAAATTTAAAAAATCTAATTATAAGTTACAAGTTATTAATTATACAGTATTTTAAAAAAAAAATGTAAACATATTTTAAAAGCAAAAAAATATAAGTATTATATGCATAATGATGTATATAGTTATAAATTCTAAAACTAAAAGTATATAATTATATAGTAGTTTTAGTATTTATATATACTTTAATATTATTCAAAAAAAATTTATTGATTTTAAATGCTTGAAAATATAAATATATTATAAAAATTATTATAAATACTAAAACTATAAGTATATAGTTATATAGTAGTTTTACTATTTATATATACTGTAGTAGTAAAAAATTTACTTTTCATTGATTTTAAATGCTAAAAATATAAAAATATCATACAAATCAATGTTAAATTTAAATTTTGTTAAATTACATACAAATCAATTTTAAATTTTGTGGGTCAATCTAATTTACAATCTAATTCTACTTAACATCTACACATATGAATCAAGCAAAATACCACTCATGAATATGTATTAATCATATAGCTACCAAACCAACAACATACTTTCATCATATAGCTAAATCAATTAAAGTTAGTAGTAACTCCAAATCAAGAGACTCAAATCTTCAACTATACTTTGAACCTAAGTATAATCAAGAAACCTAAATCAAACATGCAAATGGTTATGTAAAAGCATTTCCTAACGAAAATAAAGTTTGAAACAAATCAAGATCTTAGAGGAGAAAGATCTTGACGGTGGCGCTGATTCTTGTCCTTACCGGCGACGAAGCTTAGACGGTAGCAAAGCTAGGTGGCAGTGGTTCTAGACGGCGGAGCTCGATGGCGGTGGTTCTAGACGGTGGTGGAGCTTGAAGCCAGTGGTGGTGGTGGAAGATCTGATGTGAAAGATGAAAAAGGACGAAGAAAAAGACTCGAATCTTCTAAATAGAAGAAGATTAGAAGATCCAATGTTATTACGATTTTGCCATTGAATAAAATGAAATAAAATAGTCATAAAACTGTTGCAAATTTACAATGGTTTTGCGATGATTTTAGCTAAAAAAAAAAAATTTGTTTTCTGCAATTTATGAGACTCAGAACACTAATTGCGTGGTCACGGTGAATATATATATTTGTGTTTGGTCTAGCCCGGTTTAGTTTATACTTCTCTTTTATTTTTATTTTAAAAAGCCTTTAAGAAAAAATAAAAATAAAGATAGGTTTTGTTAATCCAAGCATAAATTATTAGCAAACATAACATACTTTTATATATTTATTTATTTATAGTGGTCTATAGCTACTACACGTTACTTCTCAACGTTACAATTTCCAACGTAAAAAAGCGATCTTAGTACACAAACATTCATGCACACTGACATCTATAAATATCAGAAGTTCACACATGGCTCCTTAGTCCTTATTTTTTGCATATTAATTGAAATACTGAAGGCACACATATATCGACCATGAGTACTCTCCTCTATTCCTCGGACAAGAGATGTTCGTCTATCTCTTTGGAGACTTCGACACAGAACTGGAGGAGAGTTTCGGGATGAGCCACTTCGTCGCTAATTTTCTCATACTCAAGGTGCCAATGCACAATACTTCCTGGCCCTCCATGCTTAGGGATCACCTGGATCCTGATCAAGAAGCTTTTGTACTCTTTCATCAGATCACCGTCTATAACCCTAAACGTGATCAAGTTCTTCTCCGGTTCCACCACCTCAATCCTCTCCTTTGCCACCTTTGCCACTCCATCTGGACCCAATTATATATTTAACATTTTATAGATATATATCGGTTTGAAATCTCCTGGTTATATATGAAAAAGATGTATATAATATTGACTTGCCATGAACGTAGTTCCAAAATACGATAGAGCCGACTTGGCCCCATTCGCCTTCGTGCAGATCACATCCCTGAATGTTACCTGGAGATGCTTTGGAGACATGGTGTGGCTTCGCAGTGAACATGTGATGGAACTTCTCAGCGGAAGCTTTGATCTCGACTTCTGACTCAATCTTCCCTACCAAACTAGACGTCTCTTTTTCCTTCACCTCCACTTCTGCTGGTTTCTTTGTAGCCTCGACTGTTTCAGTAGGTGTCACCGACACTGTTGTCTTCGTCTTGTCCTCCATTTTCTGTGCAATTTCAGCTGCCGCATCCGCCATTTTTCTAACTGATTTGTTTTCTTGAAGAAATTAGGGTTCTTATTTGTTACTGAGGCATTGGTATAGATACTGAGTTCCCTTGGGAATTCTATAGCCCTATATATAGAGGAATGAGTGAGCAAAGAATATACTTTTTACTGTGATCAGAATCCCATCACTATTTAGTATTTATGACCCACATGTCGATAATGATAACATTGCGAATAAATGTCAATGAATTATTTTCATTAAAGATTTCTACCTATTTATAACCTACTCTTATAAATGTGTCTCTAGAATTTTTCAAGTCTCTTTTATTTTGTAAAGCTTCACATATCATACTAATATCATTTGGGAATTATATTAAAAAATAGTTTTCTATTACATCATCTGTTCTTGAAAAAAAGAATACAAAAACATCATAGTAAATGGTAAAAGAAGATCTTAACAATTAACCCTACTATCTATGTAACCAAACAAGTCATAAAATTTAATTACAATATTATTTTTATTTTTTATATGAAACAACATTGATTTTAAGTAGGTTCTTCTAAGGTATGACTTATATACATTTTCTATTATTCATAACCGACTATAAATAGGTTTTTCTTAGGTTCAAATGACTTCACTAAAAAAACATTAAATAAAATTAATAAAAAATTATACAAATGTTGGAAAAAAGTATACAATTAAGTGATTAACCATTAATAAAAAGGAAGTACAGTTAATTATTTGCGTTGTTTCACGTTGCTCCTTTCTCCGTTAATGTTTATACTCAGATGCATATGTTATTGCCAGTAGTGTTTTTTTTTTTTGTTAATTATAAATTGCCTAAACAATATTACAGAAAAGAAATATATCCTTTGACAAAATTACACTCGAAGCACTTTCGAGATAGGGAAGGTTTGGTAGGGATTGAATTTTGTTAGGTACACTTCAAACTAGATCTGAAATGTGTGAAGTTGTCAATGGAATCTGTGTCAAGTTGAAGACAGAGAGAGAAAGTTATGGTCGGTGTCAATGGAATTTGCAATATGAAAACAATAAAGGGTGAATAGGTGAGATTGCAGTTCTTTGTCTAATAGAAAGTTATGTGGGTGAAACTGAAAGCAGGTAAATAACAAAAGTGCAAAAAGTGTTACAGTTTTTTCTTTTTTTGGGGTAGTTGGTGATATCGGTGCATGTCATGTGGCAGTAGCGTGTTTACCAACACTCAAAGACATCAGTTGACATCAGTTGCAATAATCGTATCGATTATTGATTTTGTGTGGCATCAGTTCATTAAAATTGATGCAAATTTAGATCCATTTGTATCACTTTTACAAATATATGAATTTACATCATTTAGAAAATGATATAAAATTTAAATCATTTAAAAACTGATGCTAATTAAAGACTAAACATCGATTGTAAAAAGTGATGTAACTATTTACTAATTTTTTCTACGTCCCACTGAAAAAAGAAGTTTTATAATTTTCTTATATATAGTGACCTTAGTGTTTTTCATTGTATCAAAAAAGTATAAAATTTAATAAACAAACCATTATCCCATACGGATAAGTTTGAGAAAACAATCCCTAAACCATTACTGAGAAAACAGTCAGTTTATGAGTCTTTTTTTCCAGTTCATGAGCCTTAAAGAAAATGAATACATATAATATGGGTAGGTTTTCATAAATCCTGAACCATTGGGTCATGTAATATTCGGTATTTTATATTTCTAAATAATCCCTAAACATATCTTTCTTGTCAACCAATGAGATCATATATATATCCTTTGTAAATGGAATACACGTTATTTCATATTTTTTTATGATAACAAATCCAGGTTAAGAAACATCGTTTATTTGGCCTTGTATCTTGCATAATGGAACAAAAACGATATAATCAAGAGTTATTATTCAATTTGATTAGTTTATCAGCGGCAGTTACAGATTCTAAGCTCCCAGATATAAAAGTATCAAATTATCAGTAATAGAATTATAGAAGCACTAGGTTTTTTTATGTACGCTGTACATGACTATAGCCAGTCGTCACATTTGTTACCTTGGCGAGATTTGAATCCAAATAAAATTTGTTCAAAGTACATTTTCATCCCATCTTTCACTCTCAGATTGGATTATTTGAAGTTAAAGCAAATACGTTTCTCTACCAAAAATATAGAAACAAAACAACATCTTATTACATCTTACCAATTAAATCTACCTCGATAAAATTATTATTGTTTTTGTTCATATCACAACGACATATATTAAGCTATTATAGCAAATTCAAGTATATAAAAACAAAAAAAAACAGAATCCCCTCAGATGTTTAATTCATATAAACTTCGTACGTACAATTAACACACATGGCTTAAAGAGAAGCAACCGTTATTATAAACATAACAACATATAAATTATTACATTAAAAACTCTATGTTTTGAGAAGATTAGATTCAATATCTTTAGTAAGATAAACCGCAAAATCCATGTATTTGTTCGGAGCTGGAGAATCTGAGTGAAGCTTCTCATACTCCCAGCTCCATCTTGCTATACTTCTTCCATGTAGTTTCGGTATGATCTGAAGATTACATTTGAAGCTACTGTAATTCTCCATCACATCTCCTTCAAACACAAACACAGTCATTGATTTGTTCACTTCATCTATTTCAACTCTCTCCTTCATTTTCTCTACTTTTCCATCTGTGATAAAACACATCAAATCAGATTAATACAGAGAGTAACTTATGATATGAGGAGACACGAGAAGTTATGTTTTTTTACCAACAGACAAAGTCCAGTTCTTGGTGCCTTTACAGGCACCACCAACTTGCTCCTCCACGTTAAGTATTTTCTCTGGAGATAGTTTTGGTACGCTGCGCGAAGTAGCCTTAATAGCTTGGAAAATCTTATCAGCTGAAACATTGATTTCCACTTCTATCATGGATTTTGCCATCTGAGCCATCACTTCTCTGTTGTTGTTGTTGAGCTTCGGTGCCAGTGTAGCCCTGTTTATATAAGTGAAGTCTTTTGGAGGAAGAATCTGTACCATGCCTAGCATTTACGCCAGTTTTATAATAATTACTTCTTTGTTCTCTTCACGTACAAGAGTCATTTGGGGAACTGATTCACCAAGAATCTGAATCTCCACCCAAAAAAGGTCTTGTCAAGATATTTCTATATCTCACAGTACATCATCACAAACACACTTAAACTATGAAGTACATCATCATAGCCAAGAAGAAGGGGTAAGAACATGTCTTTAGCTGTAGTTCTTGAGATATGTTCTGTCCTCAGCATAAGAACTCTAAAGAACACAGCGCTTAAGAAATTAATTGAACAAGTCACCAATCAGAACAAAAGTAGCTAGCCAGTCCAAGTTCCATGAAAATAAGAAATTTCACTTGTCAAGAATCTAAAGAGCACCTCCACATGGAAAAGTGCCACTAGATTCCAGCATCCAAACTCCCATCCATGATTTCTTAAACCTCTTTAACCACTGCAATATCAGCAGGTACAACAGAACAGAGCTTATAAACTTGCACATTCACTAAACCCACAATAAACAGTTTCTAAGCAAATTGAAAAGCATAAGGCGTAAACAATCAGACTCAAGTTCCTACTATATCTTATAGAACAGAGAGACCAAAGATTTAAACTTTGAAAGAATGAAACGATTACAAACACACACACACACACACACACTAAAGACGTGGTAGAACGCTTCAAGGGAATAATCAGAGTTTACCATAAACTATTGTAATGGCATTTATCAGAAGGATGCTCCTAAATTTCCTAGAAGTAAACAACATCTTCCGCCACAGAGCTTGTTTACCGAACAGAGATTTGAAAATTAAGTGTAGCTTCTACTGAGGAGTAAACAACACGTTTGTCCTCGTAATTGACTCGATCAGACCCATGAGGAGTAAACAACACGTTTGTTCGTAGTTCACTGCCGATCCACTGGTCTTTTCCTGCTTCTCGTTTAGCTACTGACCAGAATAGTAACCATGGCGTCGTGGTGAAGTCTAAATATCAAACTACTGTGTATTGTTTGCCAGTACGTAACCACATGTTATTATTTTACTTGCACTGTCCACGTGTTCCTACAATTTGGTTCATAATTTTTTTCTTTTTTAAAATAACAAAAATAAAAGTAAAAAAATATGAAGCTCACTTGAATAGTTGAACTACTCATGCAAAAAGTTAAAATAAAATGTGAATGTTAATTAGTTATATAAGTATTTAAGTTTAAAAACTTCTAAAAATACTGAAAATATTTTGGTGGGATCCAGTTGTTAACAAAATAGTTGAAATAGTTTTTGTAGAAGTTATTAAAAATTCAGAAAACAATTTGTGATATGTTAGAAAAACATGGTTCTGGTTTTTTCGTAATTGCCCGGTTATTTTAGGACGGGTCTGGCTTATAGTAGAATTAATTTTAAGTCATGGTTTATTTGTATTCATTCTCTCTATAAGCTTTCTTGTTATCTTCGTTAATTCACGTTGCATATCATATGCTTATATTAGTATGCATACACGCATGACACACACCAATGTATATATATCTCTTACACAAACTCAGACACGGCTCATTATTTACTGCAGTTTCAAAGACTTAGTGAAGGCGACGTGCTTAAGACGTCACACAGACATACACACATGAGGAGTCTTCTTCTATTCTTCGGATAAGAGATGTTCATCGACCTCTTTAGAAACTTCGACGGCGAATTGGAGGAGAGATTCAGGATGAGCCACTTCCTCGTTAATTTTCTCATACTCAAAGTGCCAATGTGCAACACTTCAAGGGTCTCCTTCCTTAGGGGTCACCTGCAATTTGAACACGGAACTCTTGTACTCTTTCAATAGATCACCCTCTAACACTTTGTACATGACGCGATTGTTCTCCGGCTCCATTGACTCGATCCTTTGTTTCAACACCTTTGCCTCCCCATCTGTACCAAATTTGACATTCACATATAATTATGGGTTTCCGAGGATCTAAAGATATATAATATACATCGATTGACTCGTTCTGATTAATCTTGATAGAGATTTATATAAAGTTATAAACAGAGAAATATAAAGTTGACTTGCCATGAACGTAATTCTAGAGAGTGACAGCACCAAGTTGGCTAATTTCGCCTTCGTGCAGCTCACAATCATGAATGTTGGATGGAGTTGCATTGGAGACATGGTGTGGCCTGCCGACAAGCATGTCATGGAACTTCTCCGCTGAAGATTTTAGCTCCACAGTTGTCTCAAGGATACCAACAAAACTAGGTGCTTCTTCCGTCA
Source organism: Cardamine chenopodiifolia (assembly GCA_963922655.1). Lineage (NCBI taxonomy): Eukaryota > Viridiplantae > Streptophyta > Magnoliopsida > Brassicales > Brassicaceae > Cardamine > Cardamine chenopodiifolia. The sequence continues at coordinate 17,035,540 of OZ000484.1, forward strand.
TTATATCTCCCACTGATCTGTAATGAATGTCTTTTTATGAATGGGTCCCTTCTGAGCTCTCTAGCCCTTTTAATAGAGAACTAAGTAATGCGAGAATTTTATTTTTACTATTAGATTTTGATTAGTTCTTTCTCCGATGTGTTCACATTAACCCACCTGCCGCTAACTGATAAGTCGGGATTATTTGATATGTTTTTAAAAATGTGAAAATGAAGGCTATATAAAATAAAGTTCGTACCTCGTGTCATATAAAAGATTTTGAATAAGTAACTTTAGTGGGAAAGCAGTAATTAATAAGATATAATATCAAATTATGTGGTAAGGTTTCATAGAACCAGAACCAATTGGTTTATTACGAGTATGTATCCCTCGGTTTGATTCTAAGATATATACACTTAATCGCATCGAATTCTCTTCGCTCAACTAGATAGCATAATCCGGAGCTTGGTAGGGTAGTTTGAAGATAAACCTTCGAGTGGTATAGCTTGGATTTGACTGGATTCACATTAAACACATGACACATTTCAAATTTTCAATTACATGATTCATTTCATTCTTTTCGATCGCTAATAGATTTTGTTTTGTTGATAAGCTTCTTGAAAACTGTTTTTTCAATAAAAATAGTACTTTATTCATCTTTTCTTTCCCTTGAAAAGTTTTTTCTTGAAAAGTTCTTACTCCGTTAAATATAAAACTTCGAAAATACATGTATTATTCTGTATTTTATATTTCTAAATAATTCCTAGAGTATTATGATATGTTTGCCAACCGTATAAGATTATATCTTAAATGGAATACATGTCAACTGTCATGATTTTAAAATGACAAATTAACATTAGTAAAATGAAGTGTAGCTAGGTTGAAATGTATCTCTCTTGCAAAAGCAAAAGAGAAAGTTCTAAGTTCAAGCACCGGTGACATCAATTGAAAGATCTTATATGATGACACTTCTAGCTAGGGCCAAGGGATATGTGTACTTGAACTCCTTTCTTTTATCATGATTTTGTCCCACTATATTTTTCTAATAAGATTTTGAAGGAAGCAACAAAACATACGAAGTAATAGACTTCCAAAAAAGTTCTATAAATGTAAGAGTGTATCTATCAAGTAATATGTATCATAAGTACTAGTAACCTAGTAACATATCTTACAAGTAACTTTGCTATATGATAAATTCATTATTAGCTTCGTTTTTTTTACAAAAATAAATCATTCTCTACTGTAAAGAAAACACAATAACAACAACAATAGCAAATATTCTTTATTAGTTATGCATATAATAGTTTATAACAAAACCAAATTACTACTTTTGGAACTTCTCTGCTGCATGTCGACTGAATAGGTCTGGTTCACTGTTGTGCCGAGCAATTTGGTGGGCTACAACGATTTTGGGCCATACTAAATTAGAGAAACTAGGTTTGGTTCACTGTTGTTTATTTTGTTCCCAAGTATGTTTTTGGGCTTAAACTCAGCATTTATCATCCGTAAGACCTCTTTTTCTCTATTAGTTCCAATAGAAAAAGTGAATAAACCTTTATAACAAAAAAAATAATCAAATTATTTTGGAATCTGAGTTTGTCATTTGGAAATAATGATGCGGCATGCCAAAATTCAGGCTATTGTCAGTTTATATAAAAGTCATGGATTCAAATACTGCAAGACTTATGGTTTAAAAGAGAGATGCGTGTCATTATGAAACCCAATACAGTAATTCTAATATAACCTTGGGATTAAATGGTATTCACAAAAAGTCAAATTAAAATACTGACTAGAAAGTCCTAATCTCATCTACTTTGACCCCAATAACCGATAAAAAGGTAGGGTGCTAAATATTAATTTTTTTTTAAACTCAGTGAGCTGTCTCTCAACCCACAAAGTCAATGGCATAATGCATCCAAAGAACATTGGCAAATGTGTTACACCACCATGAGATATATACTAATAACCACACAACTCATCGCCATTACCAAGAACAACACTAATTACAATTATTAGTACGACGAAATTCATAATTAGTAAACTAGTAACGTATGCACGAAAAATAAAATACAAAAAGTTAAAAAAGAGTAAAAGAGAGGAGAGTGCTTTCGAAGACTCTTCCCTCTAATAAACACAAAGAGGTGACAACCGTTATTAATACCGCCTGCCGTACTTTCTTTTACAGACCACACACACTCTTTGCTTACGACTTCCGAGACAAAGAAAGAGAGAGAAATAAGAATTCTTGTAAAAGCTTTTGCCTTTTAGAGGAAAGAACAGTACAGATCTTAGAAGGATCCGAAGACTCATCAGTGAAAAAAGCAAACTATAAGTCTATAAGAAGTCAAAATATCTTAATTTTACCCACAAGACAAAGTTGAATTCCAAAAACCCTTTTATATTTTTTTTCTTCTTCTTCTCTTTCTCTCTTTGTTTTGTAAAAGTCACGCAAGCTTTGACTTCCATTGTTTCTTGTCTTCATGTTCATGTGTTTCTGGTTACTCCGGAACAAGGTTTTCTGAGATGACTCACGTGTTATAACGAAGAGAGAGACAAGGAAGATCGGACATGAACATGATCACATGTTTCTTCTTCATATTTGTCATTTTTCAGATAGGCTTGTCTTCATCGGCTACTGTTGATTATTCTCGTCGTCACTTCGTTGAGTCGCCACCTCCACCGCCGAGAAAGACTCTGATGTACGCACCGGCGCCGTTTCGTGGGCCATTGAGAAGAGATGACATTTATGGGGACGACAAGAGAGTAGTTCATACGGGTCCCAATCCTCTCCACAACTAACTTTTGCGCTTTGCTATTATTATCACTTACCCCTTCACCCACCTACAAGGCTACTAGCAAAACGCAAGACGCAAACGTGGAAAGCTGATCGCGATCCAGAGGTACTTTTAGTGTAAAATCGAGTTTCTCATAGATTTTGTAAGTTGGAATCCTTTTTTGTTTTTAATGGAGCATAGAAACAATTATATTTTAGCTTTTAGGGTAGGATTTGGTTCGGCTATATTGAACTCTTTTAATGTTAGTATCAAGAATTTAAAGATTACATATTGCTTTATGCCTTCATTAAAAACAAAAAGGATTCATGGTAGCTTCTGTTTTGTTATATCCTTATTTTGGGTCAACTTTATTCTTTCTATAACCATTAATACTGTGAATTGATTAAATGTTGCAACTGTTACAATGTTTTTTGTTTTTTGTTTTTGTTTTATAAAAGCAACGGTTACAATGTTGTTGTGTTTGATATCACATAAGAAGTGTGTTGTCTCTTAATTGGTGTGTAATGTTTCAAGAAATGAAATGGTATGGTTTCAGTGGTTGGAATTTGAGAAGGCGTGTGCACAAAAAAGCTGTAATTATCTCATTTGGTGTGTAATGTTTTAAGAAATGAAATGGTATAGTTATTTGGTTAGGGTTTGGAATTTGAGAAAGTGTGGAGAATAAGTGAATAACCTCTGAATCATTTTCTCATAAATCCTTCTCTCTTTTTTTCTCTGCTCTCAGCAAATACCAAACCCTACCAATTGAGAAAGTGTGGAGAGTTCTCTCTCACATTTGTATTACTATTACCATATGAAAATTTATTTTATGATTACTTATTTATTTATATTGAGTACCCCAAATGTAGAGATTTAGATACATCAACTGCTCTGACAAAAATGAAAGAAAGATAAAATCAACTAACTGCTCATGACTATCCATCGATACATCTGCTGCACAGCGTGCAAAACATTGTCCATCTCAAACATAGTTGTCACTATTATGTTCAATTAGAATATCCAATAATATGAAAAGGTTGCATTTAAAATTTGATAGCAATCATTTACAACTCTATAAGCTGTAGTCTCATGGACCATAAAATTTTCGTACTTTTTCCGTTTCATATTATTTGTCGTTTTAGCTTATTATTTGATGTATACTAAAAAACAATTAATTTTTCTATTTGACTTTTAGTTAATGTTTATTTAGTTTTATTTTATTAGTCAAAACATTAAAACAACATAAACAAAACTTAAAATTTTATCAAACATCTATGTTGAAAATATAAAACATAAATAATATAAACAAATTTTAACTTCTAAAACAATAACTAATATGAAACAGAAAAAGTAATATACAACACATCTTCATATTTAAAATATCCATTCGTTATCAAGAAAACAATGTACTCCATAATTACTTAACTAAGGGTAAAAAAGAGCAGTAGCATATCTTTGATATCTTTGACTAATTTTTAAATTTGCTGTCATCGTTCATTTATTTTATCTATAGCATTTTCTTCTGCATTTTACATGTTTAACATTTAAAAGATTGGGTGACCGGTTTAAATAACATTTGTTATAAAAGGATGCGTATGTATGGAGCAGAGAAATGGTCAGGCCATGGCTGTGACTCTGTGACAGTGTCCATCTTCTTTATTGCTCTCATCTGCCCTCTTCTTTACCCTTTCGTTCTTTATATATAATCCTCCTTTTTCTCCATATACTTAAATATACACAGTCACGTCAATAAATGTTCATAGTCTTTCTTTCTTTCTTTTTCAAGATTTAGCATCGTTAACTAATCTCAGAAACGAGCAAGTCATTTGATGAAAAATTCCTACAAATCCATTACAAGTGAAGCTTAAGACCGAAGCCCTAATAACTAAGTGGTACTATACGCACATGAGGTTGTAGCTAGTTTACCTCCTTAACCCTCCTTAACCCTAGAGTTGAGAATAGAGAACTACTTCAAATATAGGCTCAATAATATGGCAAGAGAAGATTGTTTCGAGAATAAGAAGCGTCGAGAGAAGGCCAAGCATATAAAGATGAAAGTAAGCGGAAACTTTGGGAATTTTAGACCAGGTTTGTTTTGTCAAGTAAACGGAGACCCAACAACATCAGAAACTCCTTGGGAATAGTGTAACTAGAATAAAATATTTGTACATTAAATTCATACGATAGCACTCTTATAAATGTATTATCGCGACATATAACGGTCTTAGTTATGATGCAACTATTTTAGCAGTCCCAAAGATTCGCTAGCTACAAGTATCGGTCGAAAATATTCATTATAAATTCCCCATTTGTTTTACTTATGTTTAATTCATTTCATCAGAATGTGTGTTATTAATTTCGGCACATAATTTTTTTGCCAATGGTTAAAAAGGACTACGTTTTTGCCAGACCCATAAAGCAGCAACACTGGACCCATCCCATTTTCGGCCCAAATCGAAGACGAGAAAGAGGACCAGATCAAACCGGAGTTCGGTACAAGAAACGGCCGACTGTTGTAAACCGATGAGAAGAAGAGAAGAGAATATGCCGTAGAGTCAAAGGAAGAAGATTCGTGACTCTCATCTCTTTCACTCTTCCTTTTCTCTCTGTTACTTCCATTATTATTATTATTATTATTTCCTTTTTTCTCTTATTTTAAACCCTTCAAGTTCGACTTCGATCTCTCTTTGTAGCTACAAGGTTCGTTCTCTGCTCTAATCTCGCTTATTCATCTACCATCGGTTCCTCTCTCTGTATTTTAATTCTATCAAGCTTCAAAAATTCTGAAAACTATGTAACCGGTGATGAATTTGCCTTGGCTAAGATTTTATAATTGGTTTCAAATTTGAATATATGCATGCTTGATTGATCATTGATCAATTTCGGATGAATTAAAACCCAGAATTTACGCAATTCTTCCAATTGTTAGAGCTTTGCTAGTATTAACACATCGATTTTTGATATGAAATTGAAAACGATCAGAAATTTTTCAAACTGTTCCCAGTTGAGCAATCTAATTTTAGGTAAAACAGAAAACGACTTGTACCTAATTACAAACAAATTATTGTTTAAAATTTGATAAATGTTTTTATTTTTTTTATACAAATACAATTATTTTTCAAAATGTCCATTACAATTATTGTTTTTTGTTTTTTTTTTCTTGTGGTGATTAGAGTAGCAGCTGAAACAAGCAGTATCAAAGCCAGGCTAGACCAGCAAGTAAAATTGCTGGCTAGCTAAAGATTTTAAGATTTTGCTTGAAATTCGAATCCTCATGAGCCCTCAAAATGTTTCAAAGACAAGTAAATCCCTTGAAGATGTCCATGCGGTTCATGTGGTGTCACAGTCTCCTTTTGCCTTTGAGAGTATCAGTCAAGTTTCAAGCTTTGAATCCTCTGATGCAGGAACAAGGCAAAGACTATTCATTGAGTAAGTTAGATTTGGTACTTTTGATATAACTTGTTGATTGGCTGATTAGTTATTACATATTGACCTATTGAGAGTTGTTGATTCAATGTTCTTGTTTTAACTTGTGTTAGACGTGTTTGGCAACAAAGACCTCCATGCTTAAGACCTATCCATTGCAGCATCCATGGTATTCTGATTTTGTTTATCTTTTTGCACCTCGATGTGTTGTATCGATTCTTTGGTATTCAATCGATATTTTACATTGTTGACAGGTGATCAGAGTCTCTTAGAAACAGCTGCTAATGTAATCACATCGATCCCTTTCGTTTTCCTTGGTATGCAGGCACCGAGGTAATCATCCTTCCTTGTTTACCTGATTTTAACTATATAGTTTGATCTTTTGTTTATAATGGTAATGAATGTGGAAGAAATGTGCGATTATAGGAAAAACTTGAACATGAAGGTGTATGCAAACTCATTAATCGGAGTGGGAATTGCATCGAGTTTGTATCATTCTTCAAGAGGGAAGATTAGGAAGTACCTTAGATGGGCTGATTACACAATGATAGCCGCAGCTACAATAGTAAGTCTTGAATCAAATCTCTGGGATGTTAAACCCAGCTCACTGATTAGAAAATTTACAATCTGCTTTTCTATTTTACAGTGTCTAACAAGGGCTCTTAGAGAAGAGAACCCAAAGTTCTTGATGGCTGCATCAGCTTTAGCTCTACCGTTCCAGCCTCTGGTGGTTTCAGCTGTTCATACTGGAATGATGGAGGTACTAACCTCAACTTAGTTATATCTCACTCGATCTAATCTAACTCGAATCTCAACTTTTGACTCAGGTAGCATTTGCCAAAAGAGCCTTAAAGGATCCAGATTTGAAAATGGCTCATGATGTACACAAGTTGTCTTCGTTATTAGGCGGAGCTTTGTTCATAGCTGATGATATGTTCCCAGAAACACCATTCTTGCACGCCGGTTGGCATCTCGCTGCAGCCATTGGCGTTGGAACTTGCAATAAGCTTCTTCAGTAGTCCACAGTTGCAAATATATTTAGTCATTGTGGAAACTGCCACATTCTTGGTTCGGAGATACACCACTTTATAAGTGGTGTCACCGAGCTCATAATCAGCCGACATAACTAGTTAGTAAGCATTTGTAGTAGTCATCTATCTTCAATGTAAGGAACCAAAACAAGTCACATGTAATATTACAAAAACCACTATTTTTGCTTATATCACTCTTTCGTCTTCCAAACTCTGTCTCTCGCTCGTGGGCCTACGGCAATCACTTTCCCGGAATTGGGCTGCGTTCAAATAAAATCCAAAATGTATTTCACATTTACAACCATTACCTGAGTAGATTTCTCCGGTAGGAGAATGCCGGAGGTAGTTTTCGAAGGAGGAAGAATCTTTTCTACTTAAACACGATTGAGCGTTAGAATCAAGCGCCTCCGAATTCCTCTATGACTAGTCTTTGCTTCTTGTTCGTAATTCGAACGTAGGAGTGAGACAGCGGTTTAATCTTTATAGCGGTTTAAACCATTGGGCCTTTTAAAGTTTATAACGATGAGAAAAGCAATCCGTTTGGATCATGTGAGCTTATTCATGTCTTAAATCATACGTCCTACATTATTTATGAAATTTTAGATCGAAGCCTAAATTATTTATGAAACTTTAGATCGAAGCCTAAATAATAATTTTTAGATGATTTGAATCATGCTTTCCCAATTTCTAAGGTGGATTTTCTAACCGAACAACTATCATAAATTAGTTAATAATCCGTAATTCAAATTATGCCTATGAAATTTGTGTTGTCTTTGTGGTTGGTGAAGAGCCAACCGAGTTTAATGTACAAACTTATGAGCTAATTTGCTCAACCGAAAAAAAGAGGTTACTCATCAGTACCAGATGGAATATAATCCGATACTAAAACCGGATCAAGGTCGGCTAGATAAAACAAAAGCAGATAGTGGGGGCCCAGAGCCACTCCACTTAGGATACAAAGGCCAAAAGGCATGGATATATTGGAGTTGTGACGAATAAGTATAGGCATTTGGGTCATGCATGGTTAAAACTTGTAAGTCTATTTAAACTGAAATATATATATAATTCAAAAATTAATAAATAAACAAACTTAAAAATGGTTAAAACTTGCTTTATAATTGACATATATATCATTCAAAATTAAATATATAACAAAAAAAATTAAATGGCTAAAACTTTTTCATCGAATAACTGACATATGTGTATACTTTTAGTAAATTTATATCTATAAATAAATTTTATACTATTTAAGGTAAAAATTTTATATAAATCATAGATTTTTCGAAATTTCTTCAGTTTATTGTTCATTTCTTCAATTTATTGTTCATTTAATTTTAGATGGTCCATGATTTAAGTTTCAGTTAATAAAGATTTATTAGTTTATTTTTAAACTAAAACGATATTACTTTATACGGTTTTAGGCTTTTAGCATTTATAATAGATCCATTTAAATTTAAACTGAGACCATTCTCATTTTTCTAAGATTATTGTATTTGTAACGCTCAACGCATAATAAACCGTTGGTGTCCCACACAGAGCCAGAATTTAATAACTCACCAAATTAAAATTGGTAAAACACGTAATAATTGATCAGAGGAATCTGATTTGACTTAACGACCTATAGTCAAACACCTTATTTTCTCTCCAAATCCACCAATCACACGTTGTCACACCTCTTCATATTAGTATAATTCCAATCTTTTTATTTTTTCGATCAACTTACCACTTGCAATTATATTTCTCCCTTGATTTTTGTTCCTTCGTTTGACCTCTTTGAACTTTTTTAATCTTTTGTCGTGTTTCAGACTTTATTTTTTTAATTGAACTTTTTCATATTTCGATATTTCTCGCAGGCTTAATTCCTTATTCCATATTCCACGCTCATCACAATATCTTTCTCCTTTGTCTCGCTTTTATTTTTCTTTTGTTCTTTCACATGTGTATGTGTATATACACACACACTGACATTTCTATTATCATACAAAACTTCAACTTTACCTTTTCTCTTCCAAAAAACAAAACTATATTCTTCATCAAATTCCATTGAGTCCCTTCTCTTCATCCTTCTCCATGGCCGTCTCACCTAATTTAAGCTCTTTAGAATTAACAATATCAATTCCGAGTTTCTCTCCGTGTCCTTCATCTGGTAAGATCTAAGAGATTAATTCATATGTATTATATAGATAAGTTTTAATAGTACGTCTCTGAACAAGATCCAATTAAAATAATTTGGTAGGTGATCATCATGGAGTCAGAGATTTCGACATAAACCAAACTCCAAAGACGGAAGAAGATTGTGAGATCATGATCGGTGCAACACCACATGTCAACGAAGAAGATAGCAACTCCCATGGCCGACGGCGAAAAAAGCTCCGTCTAACCAAAGAGCAATCACATCTACTTGAAGAGAGTTTCATACAAAACAATACCTTAACCCCTGTAAGTAAATATATATATATATATATTACACAATTAATGGTTCCGTATATGTATTTGCTTACGTCGTAAAGAGAAAAAAAGAAAGAAAGAAGAGGGTTAATTTCTTATGATCAAGTCGGCTGATTATGTTTTGGTTGTGTGATTATGAAATCACAGAAGCAAAAACAAGAGTTAGCCACCTTTATGAAGCTTAGTCAAAGGCAAGTTGAGGTGTGGTTTCAAAATCGACGAGCTCGGTGCGTAATCGATCTACCGCTTCTCATATATTGCATCATTTATAAATAATACGTATAAATCGAGGAAAATATGAATTATACTATGTCGTATAGAGTTCTGTTTTAATATATCGGTGAGGCATGTTAAGTATAAGGTTTTTGGAAATATATTTTTAGTGGTTGAGAATATAATAATTAATAAGAGCGCGTTGACAGAATATTTATATTTAAAGAGATCGTGTGCGATCGTAATTTAGATTCTCAACATAATTCACCATATATGCAATTATAGCGTAGAAAAATGTAGTAAAGTGGAAGTGATCCTCTTATATCCAAGTGTTTCACGTTGATTCCCACAGACTATAGTTATCACCCATTTTATGCGACACATGAAAACCCGTACTCATATTTTGTGTGTGTACGTGTTTAAAAATCAAAATATAGAATGTAATAAATGCATCAACAAGAAAAAAGCGATAGGGAACATGAGGGACAAAGTTATAGGACAGTAAATGATGTGTTTATCTTTCCAGCCATTTTTTGGCCAGTCCACAATTATGATGTTTGTCCCATATAGTTTACATATTCCTTTAATGAAACTCAAACACACAAACCCTTTAACAAAAAAAAAAAAACTGAAACGCACACATACACTTTTTATCAATGTTTTCACATATAGATCACATGAATGTGTATATTATATATACGTACAGTTGTGCATGTATAGATACATGTTGCATCTGTATTCATTTTCTTTAACAATCCTATAAAATTTTGAGTTTTGACCCATTTCCAAAACAGTCATTAACAGTATCACGCTTAAAACGCAAATCATCCATTTCGAATAGAATTATGTATGTTAGTTAGTTTATGAAATCCCTAACATTACCCAACAACGTTGTATAACTTGGAATAATGAATTTTGAGCCTAAAGACTTCCTAGTATTTATGTTTCAGTTTTACAAATCGTTTTAGAGTTATTTTTCAGTTTGTAAAAAATACAGCATTTAAAATATCAAAATAACTTTTACAACTATTATAACTTATAACCTGTACTTAAAACAAATAAATTTTCAGTTTAAACTCATTGTAATTTAATTATTAGTATACTAATGGGACATATTATTGTAATTGAAATTTTATTAATATATATATATATATATGAGAATGTCGTTATTTGTGAACAGAAGTTACTAAATTAGATTTGTAGAAACACTATCTAGAACAATATGATCATGATCTTACGTATTGCCATTCCGGGTCAATTAAGCAATCACTTGTATAGTCCACATAATCGCATGTGAACACATAGTACACAAGTATACAAACACAGACTCATATTTAAAGGTCGGTAGAATAGTCTTCCAAAAGTAGAAATTTCTCAAACACCAACCTCGTTAAATATATTAATATAATTTAGCCTATGAATATATATGGTTGGTATAGGACGCAACCTAGAAATTACAAATGATATAAGCATGATTAATAGTACGTATGGCTACATAAACCAATATCATGGTTACACAAATTATCATTTATAGGAGTAAGCTAAAGCATACGGAGATGGAATGTGAGTATCTAAGGAGATGGTTCGGGTCGTTGAAGGAGCAAAATCGACGGCTACATTTAGAAGTTGAAGAACTACGAGCTCTAAAGCCATTATCAACCTCAGCTTTAACCATGTGTCCTCGGTGTGAACGTGTGACCGATGCATCATATAATGATTCTAATGCCGTTAAGGAAGGAGCAGCTCCGAGCAGCCAGTTACGGATGACTAATTCTTCTTCCTCTTCTCTTTGTTGACTTCGTCAGAGTCAAAGATTGAAAACGCCTGTTTAGGGGTAAAAAGCAAAGATTTGATGATGATTAGAAAGATTTTGTGCATAGTTCTCTAATTATTTATTACACCAATGAGGAAAAAAATAGTGTAATCCTCGTTTATAGCTTTTTCGTGTTATTTTCTTGTAACATTACTTTTTCGTGTTTAACCAAAAAAAAACAAACTTTATTTTTAATATCCGTTTGGATTGAATAGTATTATTGAGTTGAAAATGGAGATGGTTTATTCTGTCTAAGACGACGAAATTAGACTACTGAATGTGAAAGTTAGATATATTAGTCACTATATGATAAGTAGAGAGAAGAAATTTTCTAAAAATCAAACTGATAGAAGACGGTAGCAAACAAAAAGTAATAACTAAAGTTTATTTGATTGGGCAAGGACAGATTGTTAAAACATCAAGGAACGTCATTGTTATTTGACTTCCACAAGGCTGCTATATTTTCTCTTGACGTAAATAGCTTTTAAACTTTTTAGAATTGAATTCCGGTGGAGATTTTCACCTAATATTCACCTGATGTCTCATTCCAAATAATTGTTGTTATATCTTTTCTTCTTGATGGTATTGGTAATTGGTCCATATTAACTACTAAATAAAAAAAAACATTTATATTTTTGGCATTTTGACACATATCTGACAGTATTATATCCTTATTTTTTGTTTATGTAAATATTTATTCCGCAATGTTAATATGTGAAGCAGGTAGCTATTTTTATTTTACACTAAATTTTAAATTTTAACCAATTACTTAATTTGTATCAGAAACTAAAAAAAGGAAAAAATGAGACTTTCAAAGGAATCTGTAATAGCCATCTTCGGAACAACGTTGGCGATCTATACACTTTGTGCTATATGCTATTTTGCTACAAGAATAAATGTCTTCTTCTACGGTAATAGGAGCACACGCACACGTGTCACGTATATATGGATATGTATGACCAACATGTCTCCCTCTTTTCTAACGCGATTTAATTAGGATTTGGGTTTTCGTAGCCCAATCAATACTTGATATGTTGAAAGCAAGCCCATTGGGCTGAACAGCTCTATCACCGTTTCTTGAACCGATGGAGAATTTGAGAAGCTATCAAGTCATTTTTGCCAAACTTAAAACGAAATCTTCGCAATCAAATCCTTGAATATTTATCTTTTTTTTTTCTCACTGCTTATGTAGATAACGTACAAATAGGTTATGTATCTGAATTTCGTACCACTAGTGTAGAGAATATCTTATTAAAAAAAAAATATATATATATATATATATATTTGATAAATTGGAAGCTTATTTTGGAGACAGCTCAGATTAACCGAGGACTGTGTGTTCGAATTACTGAATTGGGAAGCTGTATGGATTGTGCGAGTCTGGCTTGCCCATGTGCGTTTCACGTGCTTTTATTATGAACATGACGCGTGCATGTCCCGCGTTTTTTGACCTTTTTCTGACAATTTCCATGTGGACTCGTCTCATTGGTCAGAGATCCAACATTGTCTTTCCAACAAAAATAAAATAGCTGTGTTGTGCTAAATAAGAGTCACTAGTCATTACCTCAAATATTAAATTGCATTACGTAAATCATCGTATCATCAGCGAGGTATCTTAGTCATATTTAAAAAAAAATTCTGAACCCTGTACTAGTAGAAATCATGACCAATTTATACAGGAAAATATGAAATATTTATCGATCATCGATCATTACACATCATTTATTGGTTTTTACAAAAAAGAAGAAGAAGAAGAAGATATTGGTATACGGTTCAGTTCAAATTCATATTTTGTAATTCATGGAAAAACATTGATCAAATCATCAAAATGATTACAAAGATGATTCAATCGTGTACGTTATAACCATATGTCGTTCTCTTTTTTCTTTCGACTTGCTAGTGAACTTTTAGTCCTTATCAATAGTTGACGATCATTACTTTTCACTATTCATTCTTTAAGAGTAAATTGAAAAGTTTATGACATTTTCATCCTCTTTAATCACGAGTTCAAGTCACTAGTAGCCATGATTGTTCACTTTCAGAATTATCTAAATCACTTCTACGTACCACTTCTTTTGAAGAAATAGAATCAATATTAATTGAGGTTTTGAAAAGAGAAAAAAAAACTTAAAAAATTACAAACTTGATCTTTAACAAAAAAAAGAAAAAAAAATTACAAACTTGATTTGTATAATAAATGTCAAACTATTAGTTGTTCTAATTTCGTACGAAAGTAGTTGTAAACACCAATTAGGAAGTGTATTGGATGAACTATTTGACGTGATTTGAGTTTGACTAAGATTTGAGATGATTTGGTTGAATTTTGGTGAGTTACGAATTTTGTTATTAAATTATCTGAAATCTCACATAAAACTACGAGATTTTGACTAAGAAATCTCTTGAAATCCCATCTAAAATTTTCAAATCTAGTTATGATACTGTTTTCATTAATAATATATTTGATTGTACATTTTAGAATTATTAATCTAATAACAATGAATTTTAAATATTTTAACATATTTCCAAATGCTCATTTCAGTACACTCTTTAAGCTAGGTCTCAATTGTATATTAATGCATTGGCTTAATTGATTGCCCAACATTTAGGTTATCAAAGACTCAAACTCCACAGTTTTAGTCAATATTCAAACATATCATCAAATATTAATTTTAATATGATCGCTTATGTTAATTACACCAACGCCGTTCTTTTTTTTCTTCCTAATCCTAATGTGTGTGGTTGTTCGGGTCTTTATTCTATGGGTAACGGTTGATAGGTGTATCTCAGAGTTATTTGGAAGCATCAGTCTCAGTCTTATATTAATTAAAATTTCGTTATCGTCCCTGATATTCCGTATGTCAAAGGCCAACTATGTTAAGTTTGACTTGGAATTTGATTATTTCAAGCACAAACATGATTTTCTTATACAGTATGATTGTGTTTATATTAAAAGATACATGACTTTTAGGTTCTTTTTTATATCAGATTTCATTTCCTTTATAATAAGTTAGCTAGATTAATTGGATAAAAAATGGGAGATATAGATGAATATCTATCCACAAATGGATAATCTAATCGTTGATTGGTCTTCTGTAGGTAACCAAAAATCACAGCGACAAAATGTGGGTACTATCTTCTTTTTCGTAATATATACTATTTGGTTACTACCTTTTTCCGTAGATTTTTGTGTACTTAATTGTTAGAATTATAAATTACGCCATACCTCATAAAATTTAGACAAATGGGATATATATATGTAGTTAATTAAAATGGTTACGTTGACACATGAAGTGCTTCCAAAAGTTCCGTAAATATTGTGCCGATATTTAGGATTATTTATTAGGCTAATTAAATGTCAATTGAATGCAATTATATATACACGTTGATTCGATTATGAAAAATAGTTGAATATTGTGAATAATTTGATTTCTCAAGGACGGCAGGTTTTATCTTAGCTTAAATCGCAATTAATCATTCGTGTTTGGACTTATTCGAAGAAGTTGTGTCCAGTGATATTTTATGCAATCAGAAAGATACAGTCGCACTAAGTCACAAGAAGGACACGACATTCTCAGTCTCAACCATTTGTTCATATGGAACTTTGGTTGTGTACCAAAAAAGTAGTTTTACCCATACGGGAAAAATGTTTATAAAAGCATGAAAATAGGAAATAATACAGTTTTCTTCATATAAAAGTGATTTGAATGATGTATTAACTAAATTTGTACAAACCAAATTTGAGATATCTAAATATATAAAACTAAAAAATAGAAAGTGGTTTAAATGATATACTAGCTATAGTTATACATACCAAAATGTGATGTTTAAAAGTTTAAACTGTTAATTAAACTCAAAAATAATTATCAATTAATTTGATATATCTTAGATATTTATTTATATGTTTAATCTCTAGCCTCCAATTACATCAATCCATTTTAAAATAGGTTTTTATCTCTAGTTTCCAACAATTGTAGTTGGAGGCTAACTACTTTAGTAACTATCAATAGACAGTATATTGATTATAAAAAGGTACTTATGTAGAGGAAACTTAAATCACAATGTTATTTCATTTAATCCGAAAATCCCTAAAACCCAAACTTTATTAGAGTCAATGAAATTCTAGAAATTTATGACAAATAAGAAAAGAAGCGCAATTCATCTTTCATATATTAAAATCAGCTTTTGTATTCTATGGTTATGAACAACATTATATTTAGTTCGAATGTTGCCATTGTTTCGTTCTACAATTCATGTATTCCATGGTTATTTCCGATCATCTTTATACTAATCTTGAATTTGAGTTTATCTGAACAAATAATTGAGAAGCAACGCATAAAATAATATCATGAAGCAGAATTAGACAGTAGCTTAATGATGGGAATATAGGCTAAAAACATATGTCGTATAAGGAGTAATTGAGTGTTGCCTACTTCGTGGGACAAATGAGTAAACCTAACAATAACATAGAGAGACACTCGACGCCATTAGCCAAATTCCATATGAGCCATCCAATCCCTTAGTGGATCTTCTTTGTCTCCAGCCCATCTTGTCTCCTTATTTTTAAATGATTACTTTTTTTAAAGTGTTTTATTAAACATCCTCAAATAAAAAGGGATTTCCAAATTTTTTTGTTGAGATTGAACTATTGTTCTTTTTAATTATTGGTTGGGGTACCAAGATATATTTTTTTAATTTTTAGTAACGCAAGATATGTATTATGTAATTGATATTGATATATATATATATATTAATTCATTCATATTACGAAAATGGATTAGTTAGAGAATGTGAAAGAAAGGTAAAGTAAAATATGAAAAAGCAAAGAGGAGGGGGACAGAAGAGAAAAGGTATGTCTGCGATGCCCATCCCCATAAGTTGAGTGCCACATGTAGTAGAACTTCTTTTGAAGATCTAACTTTAGATGCTATCTGTACTACAAGTAAAACTCTGGCAGACTCATCAGTTTCTATTTTTCCATTTTACTCAATCTTCATGAAATACATTTGCGTAAAAAATGAAAACTCAGTCACATGTTTACCAAACATATTAAAGAAAAATTAGATTTAAGAAAAATAAAAATTATGATTCTGTTTTCTTATTAATCAGTTAATTATTTTTTTGACAAGTTTTGTGAACTACAATATCAACTTTCTATCGTCCAAACCAAAATTATTAGATTCTAACTATATGATAAAGTTTAAAATTTTGAAAATATACTAATTGAGAAAACAACTATATGTTATCTAAGTCTTTGTAAGACTTTCGAAATATTGTGTCATTTTAAAAATTCGATATAATCAAATGTATTAATAAAAAAACTACAAATATTTACATTACTAAATTTCAGATTTTAAAATAATAAGAAAAATAAATTAACTCAGACAATACTTCATAAACCATTTAAAAACTATATGATTATTTTATGATAAGATCGACTAGAAATATAACATACAATTGAATAAAATAAATAAATAAAAAGGAACTTGAGTGGTCATGTATTTGCTGTATAAAGAGGTGTAAAGTGGCATCCCCTCTTTAAATTATATCCTCAAAAACCAAACTTGCTCACTCCTTCACACACAACACTGCTCCCAACTCCTCACTTCTTCTTCTTCCCTTAACACCGTTGCTCAACGGTTTTATCTTTTTCTCTCTTCTTTCCAATTTTACCCCTTCAAGATGATCTCATGGCACGACCTCTACACGGTTCTCACAGCCGTGATTCCTCTTTATGTAGCTATGATCCTCGCCTACGGCTCAGTCCGGTGGTGGAAGATCTTCTCTCCTGACCAATGCTCCGGAATCAACCGTTTCGTCGCCATCTTCGCCGTCCCTCTTCTTTCCTTCCACTTCATCTCCACCAACGATCCTTACGCCATGAATCTCCGCTTCGTCGCCGCCGACACTCTCCAAAAAATCATCATGCTCTCCCTCTTAATCCTCTGGGCTAATCTAACCCGCTCCGGTAGCCTTGAGTGGAGCATCACTATCTTCTCACTCTCCACACTTCCCAACACTCTCGTCATGGGGATTCCTCTCTTGATCGCTATGTACGGCGAATACTCCGGCTCTCTTATGGTTCAAATCGTTGTTCTTCAGTGTATCATCTGGTACACGCTTCTTCTTTTTCTTTTCGAGTTTCGTGGCGCTAAGATGCTTATCATGGAACAGTTCCCTGAGACAGCTGCTTCGATAGTTTCCTTCAAAGTTGAATCCGACGTCGTTTCACTCGACGGCCATGATTTTTTAGAGACGGATGCTGAGATTGGCGACGACGGGAAGCTTCACGTCACTGTGAGAAAATCCAACGCTTCTCGTCGGTCGTTCTGTGGGCCTAATATGACTCCACGGCCGTCGAATCTCACCGGAGCTGAGATTTATAGTCTTAGCACTACTCCTAGAGGCTCTAATTTTAATCACTCTGATTTCTACTCGATGATGGGTTTCCCCGGCGGCCGTCTTTCTAATTTCGGTCCGGCGGATATGTACTCCGTGCAATCTTCGAGGGGGCCCACTCCAAGACCTTCAAACTTCGAGGAGAATTGCGCTATGGCTTCTTCTCCAAGATTTGGGTATTATCAAGGAGGAGGAGCCGGCTCTTACCCGGCTCCGAATCCGGAGTTTTCCTCAACCACTACCACATCTGCCGCAAATAAAACCGTTACTAAAAATCCAAACACGAATCAGCAGACGACTGTTCCAACTAGCGGCAAGGCTAACAACCATGACGCTAAGGAGCTCCACATGTTCGTTTGGAGCTCCAACGGGTCACCCGTTTCAGACAGGGCGGGTCTCAACGTTTTCGGAGGAGCACCTGACCACGAACAAGGTGGAAGATCCGATCAAGGTGCCAAAGAGATCCGTATGCTAGTCCCTGATCAATCTCAGAACGGCGAGACCAAAGGTGAGTAACCTTTAATTAACTTTCCTACTAAGAAATTTTAATGTTCTCAATTAGTTTTGTGTGGTGAAATAGCTCTAGCTCGTCCAGCGAGTGGAGATTTCGGAAGGGAACAACAATTTAGTTTCACGGGAAAAGAAGAAGAAGGAGAAAGAACAAAAGACGCCGAGAACGGATTGAACAAACTAGCTCCTAATTCCTCGGCTGAGCTGCAAGCAAAGACAGGCCTCGGAGCTGCCGGAGGAGAAGCAAGTCAAAGGAAACAGATGCCGCCGGCGAGTGTGATGACAAGGCTGATACTGATAATGGTGTGGAGGAAACTCATCAGAAACCCCAACACTTACTCTAGTCTCATTGGTCTCATTTGGGCTCTTGTTGCTTTCCGGTTAGTAAATCAATTATTTTTCTTCCCTCGAACCGACCGGTTATCAGGAAATTAAAATTTTGGTATTGAATATGTAGGTGGCACGTGGCGATGCCGAAAATAATTCAGCAATCTATCTCCATTCTATCTGATGCTGGTCTTGGAATGGCAATGTTCAGTTTGGGTAAGTCATTCTTTGTACTCTGTTTTATTCCTTTTGATCTTTTTAAGTTTTCAAGTCATTATAATGAATAAATCCGATTGAGACCATACGTGTTATTTATTACGGAAAATTCCTAAATTTTGCATAGTTCGTTGACATATTAACCGAATTACACAATAATAGAATTAAAATTAGTAGTCTAGAAATTTATATACTCTTTTGTCTTTATGAATAAATTTTAGCAAGTGTAGATGTAAGTTAAGAAAAAAAATTGGTGACCATCCGACAGGTGGGGCAGTGTTGTGAGTGTCTTATTAGATAAATGGTAATGGTGGACGACATGGTCTCGTGTTGTTGATAGTCGTCATGGTCCCCATTTTTATGCGATTTTGTTAGTAGTTACATAAAAATATTCATTGCCTGATTTTGAAAATTAAACGTATGTGTGAAGGGTTGTTCATGGCGTTGCAACCCAAATTAATCGCTTGTGGGAATTCCGTGGCAACGTTTGCGATGGCGGTTAGGTTCCTTACGGGTCCGGCTGTGATGGCGGTTGCTGCCATAGCCATTGGATTGCGTGGTGATTTACTGCGTGTTGCTATAGTTCAGGTAAAAAAATTTATCCAATTTTTCCCCTCACCATTTCAGCTTTAATAGCACAATAAAAAATGTGATTTGTTGCAAAATGTTTTGGTATGGTTTTTTAGGCCGCATTGCCTCAAGGGATTGTGCCCTTTGTGTTTGCAAAGGAGTACAATGTTCATCCTGCTATTTTAAGTACTGGGTAAGTCATAAATTTATGATATATTTAAGCCAGAAAACTATATTACTAATGTTCCCGTTTCTAACATTGTTTTTCTTTTCTTAAACCCCTTTTAACATTGTTAACCGGATTATTTTGCAGGGTGATATTCGGAATGCTTATAGCACTTCCGATCACGTTGGTTTACTACATTCTACTCGGGTTATAAGCTTTTCGATTATGAGATCCGGAACAAGATCAAATGTAGAGGAGGAAGGAAGAGAAACAAGAGAATGTTTCAACTTTGGATGGAACAACAAACTAAAAAGCTTAGAGTATATAAAGTAAAATAGGGAGTAGCATGATTTAAGGATGATGATGCCTACATTACAAGCCAAGAAACCCTTTCTTCTCCATATTCTATATAGAATATTGGGAATAAATATGAACGAGACAATGGGACGCAGATAAGGAGGAGCAAAACATGGGGCAACGAGACAAAAAGATAAATAAAAGATTGGAGGAAGGGATGAACATCTTATTATTTTTGCAACTTTTTTCTTTACACAAGTCCTTTTGTTTTTGTGTGTTCTTTGATTAGGTTTTGGGTAACAATTAATTGATTACTGTGTAGTTTTTTCTTAACGAAGATAAGTGTGGTTTTGATTCTTCTATCTTTGATATTTGTAGTGTGGGTAAAGTTTTTTTTTATGGTGAAATAGTTTCTACAACCGTTTTTTTTTTGTTTCCAAATAGTTTAAGAATGATAGTATTATCATTTACAACTGAATAAAAATATATAAAAAGATATCTTCTATCTGATGTTATGATAGATGACAAAAAATACCATTATTCAAGTTTTACACGAGTAAATAACGCTTTTAAAGTGAAGAGTTTCTAGTAAAAGTTAGAAGAATATATTTTATTCTTCTTAAATCGCGGAGATTTGGTAAAATTTGCATGGGTGGATTTACTGATTTTTTTCTGCAGTGATAATGAGGGTGGTAGTGGAAGAATTGGGTTAGGCGCTTTGGCACTTAAAGGTGAAAGCATATCGTGTTATCATTAATTTAAGCTGGGGAGTGATCTAATTAATAGTCCATGTAGTGTGTAGGGATGTTGAACAATTATTAAAAAAAAGATAAAGATTAGGCAGAAGGTAACTGAAAAGTCAAAAGCTTATAAAAAGGTTTAATAAAGGCAGCATTTTCTTTTCTTTGTTGTGTTCTCTCCTTTCTTTCGATTTTTTTTTATAAAGTAGAGCATGTGTTTTTTTTTTCAACAAAGTAGAAAATGCCTATAAATACACTTCATTGAAAATTACCGGTTTCAAAAAATAAGTTTAGTTTAGTTGAGAGTTCGGCATTTTTTCTCGTTTGCGGACCGAGTTTTCCTTGTTAATATTTCAAATTAACTACATAATTAGACATCCGTTTGGTGAATATAAAGTATCTGTAGCTACAACAACTGTGTTTTTTATTAAAGAACTTCGGACGATTGAATCTTAATTTTTTACTGACTAATAATATTAAAATTAAAATATATATTGACGTTTTGCACATTTTGTTGATAAGTTATTAGTATATCATCCAAAATAAAACTCCATCTACGATTATTATTTTGTTTTTTTCATCTAAACATTTTATTAATAATTATTTTTAATTTCAAGAATTACAACCGGTATTAAAAACGAAATACAAAGTTAATATACAAAACTTACGAATAACGAATTATTACAGATATATGCGGTATATAGTAAAGAAAATACATTAAAAAGTAAATTTGACAATGTTTTCTGTAAACTAACAGATCATTTTACACTATTTTTTTTTTCATCTTCGATCTTTCTCTGATGCGACTTGTGTGGTGGAGTAGCATTACTTGGTTAAGTTTCCATATTGCATACCACATTACAAAACCTGATGTTTCCGATAATAGTTCTGAAATATCGACATTATGATACCAAATCTTCCGTATCAAAGATATTTTGAAATATTTTGACTTTATTTTCCTTACAATTTGATCCGAAAATACTCGTATTCTTTCTAACAAATTCGTAAATCTATTATTTCTTTCTTCATAAATGAGAATTCGACGGACTGCAATTCTTCATCCTAATATCGATTCTCCTCTTTATCTCCAAATCTCCTTGCCTTCACATTTTGCTACATAACAATAAAAACAGATAAACGCTTTTTCATCCCATCCTTGCTTCTTTGTAATTGTCTTCCTCAAGTGCAGTTTCCTTACAGAAATTCCAAATTTCACTTTGGAAAATTGATTGCATCCCTTCATCTGAAGAAAAACCAAAGTACCCATCGTTCATGTCGTCATACACGTTTTGCAATTTTCATCTAGATAAGCAAAGACAACCTCTTCAATATGGTTCTCCGAATCATGCCTCGTAGTGTTTTCCTTTAATGTCAGCGAAGACAAAAACGAAGAACCAGCGTTTGACTTAACTTTTTTTTCTCCATCAGAATCCATTAAAAGTAAACGAAATATCAAAATTTGGCTTTTCAATTGGTTCAGGTTTTGTTGGAGTGCAAAATTATGGATTCAGAGGAAGAATTTAGGAGAAAAAGCGAATCGTTTGTTAGGAACCACCAAATCTCCCAACATCAGAAATAGATTCATCGCCAAAAACAAAAATCCACAAAAGAAAAAAACACGGTTACACCAGACCAACACAAATAATAAAAAGAGAAACACAATGAAAATTAAGAGAAATCATCCATAAGTGCATCATCTCTTCACTCCATATCACTTTAAAATTTAAATTGGAATCCACATAACCGACGATGATCGGCATAATTACTATTATTGGATGAGAGATAGCAATTTACTATGAACCTCTGATTATTAAACAGTATAAATAAACCTATAATTTGTAATACTTTTAAATGGTAGAATACTTACTCATAGTAAGTAACAAATACTGTAGCATGGAGTTAAAAAAAAACTAATATTGTAGCATGCACTAGAAAACCAAATTATATTTTCTATTTGCAAAATCAGGGAATAGAAAAATCATAAATAAATTGATTCAGTGTTTGTATATACTTGTTTTAACTAGCACAATTTTTATGCTGATCTGATAATACGCTATTTTGTATAATATCGTAGTATTTATCCAAATAACACACAAGCACATAACTTATTTACGATTTTGCAAGTCACTGCGTGTTTCTTGCGTAAGTCCCATTACAAAACATATATGATCTGAAATAATATCTTTGTTCGGATTGCCCACCAAGAAAACTTTTTGCTTGTAATTATTAGAAAATTCATTTGGTTCCAACTTACATATCATTACAAATCCTACTTTTATGTTTAGATCTTGATTTTTTAGAATTTTCACACATATTTTTAATATTTGTTTATATTATATTTATTTTCTTTATAATTATACATATATCATTTTATGCCTAAACATTATTCAATAATTATGAACCGGTAGAGTTCAATATTTCCATTCATATTTTTGAACCTTTTTATATACTCTATAATCTTATACTAACTAAGGTCAATTAAATCAAACTTAGTTTAGTTTGTCAAAAAAAAGCAACCTTAGCTTCATAAAAAAACCTAGAAAAAAATCAGGAATCATTAACGGAGAGAATAATATAATGTTTCGGAACCTGTGGCTCTACACTCTATCACCTAACGCAGACGTGAAACATGACAGTAATCACTAATCTGGGATTAATATGTAAATAAGTAAGTAATTAGTGGAAAAACGTTGATTGGGCTTCGAGTATTAGTTGAATGTTATGTCGCATTGGATGGGAACATAAGGGGACGCAAATCGAAAGAAGTCTGAAAGCAGTTAATCCACCGTCACGGCTTAATTAAAACTGGTCGGCTAATTTATAATCAAATTGATTATCAAAGTTAGCAGTGTCTCTCAATTTAAGAATAATACTCATTAGACCAACATGCGTCGCACAAGAGCTGTATGGGCTCCGTGCACCTCCAATTCATTCACTTATACTAATAAATCTCTTTGTTTTTATCAAATGTGTATTTCTAGTGAATTAAAATTATAGTATTATTAAAGAGTCATGTTAGAATAAGCTAAGCAATGTCACGGGTTGCAAGTATAAATATATAACATACAATAAATTTTAAATTTTCTAAATTTATCAGGATTATGTCGGGTTTTTAGGATTACATAAAAGGATTTAAGGTTGTAATATTATTCATCATATCAATAATAAAAACCCTAAATAAAAAAAATATTAGTTTCCAAAGAACTTTCGTCTTTATTTATATTTGTCTTTTTAAAGGTTTTGTTTGATTTTTCACGAATTTGCAAATAAATGATATCAAATTCAAAAAAAATTCAATGACTAATTCCGTAAAATTTGATGTTCTTTGATTCAATGGAACATGAAACTTTAGTATTTGGCAAATACAGATGCTGAATTAGTAAGGGGTGAAAAAGACACAGTTAAAAACAAAGCCGGAATCAATCACACATGATGATTGGGAAGATTTGCAGGAGAAGGCGGGTTCGACAATTCGTATCTGTTTTGGAAACGAAGTCCTACATGAGATGATCAATTTTGTTTACTCAAAAAAAATTTGGGATAAGCTCGAAAAGATGTACATGTCGAAATCACCATTTAGTAGGTTTTGGTTTGCTCTTCGAAGATAGTCCTAATCTTCAAGGTGCTATTGTTAAAAACAGGCAATTACCTTTTCAACAACATATACCTATTTCTACAACATATATAATTAATTTGCTAACGTAGTCAATCCAAATTTAAATTAATAATCTTATATATGTGATTAATTTGTATTTGTCTAAATGTAATCAATGTTTTTTTAAAAAATGATTTTATTTATTTTTAATCGACGTTATTCAGTTACAAGTTAATCTTTTATAAACACTATAATTTAATAAATATTTTTTAAAAAACTAAAAAATCAATTAGATGCCCCCCATGAGCTGGATACTTACTTTATTGTGCGCTTCAAATACGATTTCTATTAATATCGATATATACATATTCAAGTAATAATATACTCTTTCCATTTCATATTATTTGTTGTTTTAAAAATTAAGATTCATTTTATATTACTTGTAGTTTTATTTTTCAATGCAAAGTTTGATAAAAAATTTAGTTTTGTTTCTATTATTTTAATATTTTAATCAATAAAATTAAATTAAATTAACATTAACTAAATATAAAACATAAAAATCAATTGTTTTTTTAATTTATGTAAAAAAAAACCTAAAAGGTAAGTAATATAAAACGGAGAGAATATAGTTAGTGTGCGTTTTAACAAAAAAGTGAATAATAAAATATGTTTGCTTCTCTTCTACTATCGCGCGGGCTGTCTCTACATTATTATTTATTACTATCTGTGCCCACTCCGCTCATGTGCTCACAAATTCCCCTTATTGGCACCTTCTGTTACGTTGATCTCCATTGGATTTTTCTCGTTATAACATTGCTTTCACATTGATTTGATCAAATTGGGGCATCTAAAGAGTTTTGGCATAAACCGGACCATCCACCCTACAACACGATGGGCAGAGCGTATAGGGTAGGGACTTGAACACGAATGCACAATCCTTTCGTTCAACGACCAAAACTTTGAAGATGCATGTTTAATGAAAAAATGGACGTGGAATAGATAAGAGCTATGTTTTATCCAATTAAATGCAAAGACATTGAATTGAAGTAACAAAAGAATGGACCCTATAGAAGAAGGAAAAGAACAACTGTGACTTAGTTGTCCCATGTATGTTGAAGGCAATGGATCGAGTCACATTATACCTGTCGAAGAAAAAATAATATGTGGCTCACAATTTGCGAGCCTACATAGATCCAAATAGTCTCTCTGTCCCTACACTTTTGAAACCAATCATCCCAACCCCCTTACCATAAATGTGCATTTTTCTTTTTACAAAAAAGTGCACATAATATTTACTATGAGATAATATATAGTGGTGGAGATATAATCATATTATAGTTAATTTTACAGCAGCATATTACGTTCTGATTAACCAATTCTTCATATATGTAAATTCTATTAGGGTCGGGCATAAACATTAAATCAAATAAAACTGAAATCATTAATATGTATCGGAACCAAATTTTATTATGACCAGAAAAAATTTACTAAAATTTACCCTAGATATTGTACAACCGAATCAAATAAACCTAAATACATTAAAAATATATTAAATTAGATATATATATAGAAAATACATTTAAATAGATTACCAAAACCAAAACATTAACCAACCTTTTTAATTTTATTTTTGTACCAAAGCGGAACCAAATATCTTCAAGCTGACCAAACTAAATTCGGTTCTATTTGAGGTTTACTTTCTAAAATCCGGAAAAACCTGAAATCAAAACTGAAGTATGTACATGCCTAGATTCTGTGACTAACTATAGATTCGACAAGGGTTTTTACGAGGAAAAGGTAATTGAGAAACTTAAAAGATGATTGGGAGAAAAGTTATGAGAGGATATGGTGGTGTCCTCGTGTGCGTGGCTGCATTCTCGTGGCGTACCATCACCATCCTAATAATTGAAATCCAATATATAAAATTTAATAAATAGTTTAATCAACAAAGTAAAAATAAAGAGAAAAAGAAACGTGAATAGTTTGAGAGAGAGAAGGACAGGTGAAGGTGGGTGTCGGCCGAACCACGGACACCGGTCGGAGTCTCAAGACAAAGGAAGCTTTGCGTCTGGGGACCATTCACATTCCCTCAATACACCCATGCCAATTCTTCTTTTTATTTTCACTAACCACAAATTTCTCGCATTAGTGTTATATTTTCTAATCGTTTTGTTTTCGTGATATTCTCGACACACTGTCGAAAATATCAACAATATATGTTGTCAAATTCTCTTGTCACAATAAAAGTGGATTTGTTTTTTTTTTGGTATTAGAAAAACATAATTATAAAGGAAAGAGAAACAAGTGTACAAGTTAAAAAGAAAAATACAAGTGTGTACTTGTTGTGCTTCATGTTTTTTGGCTACTTCCCCGCACATTATCTTTGGTTCCCTTCACTTCTCTTTTCAATGTACTCATCCATTTGATTTGACAAAAATAAAATAAAATAAAATATGACATATATTGTTGTAGTGAAATTTTAAAGAGTAAATGAATCACAAAATCAATAAGTGGAAAGAAAATCTAAGCCTATAAAACAGTAAACTTTTTTTGACCATAACTCTAGAGTACTGTACTTTAGCTATATATGTTTTAATTTGCCCATAAAAAAGAAAAAAAAAAGAAAGAAAACAATGTGCTTTAATAGTGTTATTAAGGACCTAGATCAACGTTTTCGTACATGTAGGAAATGAAAGAGCATATGCACCACCATAACATTGTCAGCGTTTATGCGATTTAGAATGAAGGCTACGTGAGTCTCAAAGACTATATGAATCATCCATCCTTTAATTATATCGATTGACTAGAACTTTGAGATAAATTTATATCCAAGGTTGCACTTAATTGGTCTAAACTCAGCCATAGTTTTTAAGTATCAACCTTCAAAATTAGGCAGAGGTTCGTATGGTTTATATTTGAGGATTTAGATTGCAAGAATCAAACAAGACTATACTTCATTTACAAACATCAATCCCAATGATATGCCAATGATATTTATCACAAGGATATGGAGTTTTCGGTATCCTTTAATATTGAGAGAGTAATTGGTCGATTATCTGATCCTACAAAGGAAATGTATTCGAATTCTGAAGCATAGAACTGTGTAAGTCAATCTGAATCTGCAAGGACACGATCGAAACAACATTGCATAACTTTTGCTCGCCTTTTTCCGACCCAAGAGAACCCAAGTGAATCATATTACATATCAGTGATATCACATACATTCCTGTCGTCATTAATTTATCATAATTATATCAAGTATAAAAACTATAACACTAGTAAAAATTTTTGAATCCACAAATATTTATGTAATCTGAATATTTTGACAAATATTAGTTATCATGCCTGTAATATCAAATGGGGTAGATGGAAAGTTGTGATTCATTGTTCAACAAATATCATTTGATTCCATTCTCTTATGTTAAACATGTTCATTCACGGAACACCAAGCAACGTATCCAATTGATAACAATTCATACTAACCGTTAATTGGATACGTGCAGGTGCAGTTTACCCTCGAGTTGGTTAAGCTCTTGGAGTTGTTTAAGCTGATTGAACTGAGAAGGGAACCATAGTGTAAGTATGTAACTAACTGAGATAAGCTAAATGAATCCAACCGAGAAAGAAAATAAGAAAATTGAGAAGCTTACCGGAGATGATGGCGTGGGAAAAACACCGGGGAGTTATAAACGCAGAACACGAAAAATCGACTTAACAATCTCATTTAATTAAAGCCCAACACTTCTTTACGTTTGATCAGAGCCCAAGTTTAAACTTTTATTAGGCCTAACTTCTTTCTTTTTAGACATCAGTTGGATCTTTCTATCTTAGCCTAACTTATTTAAAAGAAAATATAATTTCAACGCCCATGGAAGAATATGAGTTTCCGACGTTAATATTTATGGGCTCGAGAAACATTCTTCTATTTGAATTTGAGAAAATTACGGAGTAATAGACCTCATTATTGAATAAAAACTTTTTCGTAAGAAATTAACAAGGACAAAAAAAGAAGATTTATATTCACATAAAAAATATATATATAAGAAAATCATTGAGTGGGCCGAAGTCCATGATGAGGTTTATGACGTGGCATAACCCTGCCACTTTCGATCCACATCTACCGTCAGAATAGAATAACCGCCGTCTAACTTTATAGCAAAACATCTGGACCGTTGATAACCCGGAATAAACGGACGTGATAACGGAGAACGTGAGTTGCGTCTGACGAGAAGAAGAAGACAAAAAAAAACAAAAACAAAAGCACATGACATGATTCTTTCACCCTTTCGTCTTCCAATCTCAATCTAGATTCTCTTCTCCTCTCTATTTCAAGCTTTACACTTACATACCTTAATTTCTTGAGGAATATTATGGCTGGCGAAATTAATCAAGAACCGTTTAGCCTTAGCTTTCAGGTAACTTCTTCTACTACATACAATGTCCCACTTACTTCTAGTCTTTTCATGGCTGTTACTAACTTATAAAGAAGAACCCTTCTTGTCAAATCTTTGTAACTTGTTTGTTTCTTATCTTCCTTTTAAGACCAATCAAAGATGGCTTTGAATTGAATTCTACTGTTTTTAGCTTTACATTCACGGAATTGAATGATATTTGAGTTCGTCTAGTAGCATTTATGTATATGTTTTAGGACTGTTCTTACTTGTTTATGAATTGAAATTTAAGGCAAATTCTATTCATTCCGGATCAATATCGTTTGGGAGATTCGAGAAGGAAGGTTT
Organism: Cardamine chenopodiifolia; assembly: GCA_963922655.1. Lineage (NCBI taxonomy): Eukaryota > Viridiplantae > Streptophyta > Magnoliopsida > Brassicales > Brassicaceae > Cardamine > Cardamine chenopodiifolia. The sequence goes on from OZ000484.1 coordinate 17,064,780, forward strand.
ATCATGGGAGAGGAGATCATCATTTACTCAAAATAGGTATCTTGAAGAAGTTGACAAGTGCTCTAAACCTGGCTCTGTTACTGAGATGAAAGCACATTTCGAAGCTCATTTCAAGAAGAAAGGAATCCAATTCCCGACTTCTCTTGAATCTCAGACTTGGGGAGTTCGTCAAACAAGTGAAGAACCTGATGATGCAACTGAAAGTTTCGAGGATTATCGATCTGATGGGAGTTTCTCGGAGAATACAAGTCAATCAAACAGTCCTAATTACAGCCATGAACAAGAGCAATGTGGTCATGAAAAGAGTCAATGTGAGCATGATGAGGAAAGTGAACGTTGTGTGAGCTATGATGAGATTTTGGTGAACTCAGATGATGTGATTGAGCTTGATGAAGAAGGTGGTGTTGACCACGGGACTCTTGTTGTTCCAGTGAAGTGTAAGGATCTTGGAGAAATACCACTAGAGATTGAGATTCAGGTTATAGAAGATTCTGTTTCAGTGGAAGAGGCGAAACTTGAGCAGCAAGTTCCATTAAAGGTGAGAATATTCTTGTTGATTTTAATATTGTGATACATTCACAAATCTAAACTTCATGTGTTTCTTGGTCTACTTATAGCCATCTAATCTTATGGAAAGACCCTCCTCCTCTGCATCTGGATCGAACGTAAAACCTATTATTTCTCATGTTATGAGTGTGACTAAAGCTTCTACAAAGAGACATGATGTGACGCCAAAAGCCGCTTCGAGGAGGGCAAATGGTTCTTCTTTAAGTTCAAATTTGAAAACCAATGTAGATGCCAAGAGGTACTCTAATTTTCTTTCCATATTAGAGACATGTTGTAACTCTGTTTCATCTTTCTCTTTACTAAAGACCTATTGGTTTTGTAAAAGCCAAAAGCAATTAAGACAGAAGAAAATGGTTGAGTCTCAACCTCCAACGTTGATGAAACATAAGACTCAAACTCCTATTGCTACAACCAGGTTCATTACTAATAAGACCATTCTAGTTTTTTCCGAGGTAAACAACTTCAAGAATCTAATGGTTTTCACATGCAGGTGCAAGACTGGTACTTATTCTACTAAGTTAGAGATGAGTAAAGGTGCTACTAGTTTCCGTTTCAAATGTAGCGAACGAGCTGAGAAGAGAAAAGAGGTCTTATAAAGATCTTCAAAGAAATAGCATTCTTTCCCTTTGTAGTTTTAAAGATCTTATGAATTTTCATTTTCTATTTTCAATTCAGTTCTATATGAAACTGGAGGAGAAAATACATGCTAAGAAAACAGAAACGAACCAAGTTGAGGCCAAAACGCAGGTATCATCATCATCTTCTTCATGTCTCTTTGGTATTTTAAACATGTCATGTCTTTGACACTTCAAAAGAGCTAATGAATTGGATCAACATTTCGGATGCAGCAGAAGGCAGAAGCTGAAATGAAGCAGTTTAGAAAAGGCCTCAACTTTAAGGCAACACCAATGCCTTCATTCTACAACACCAGTACTCAAGTACCGGAGTCTCATAACAAGGTATATTATATTTTTGCAATGCAAGGCTTTGTGAACAAAAAAGTAGGAAGCCATCAACTTAATACTAAAAACTTGCTTTCTCTTAATGTTTTCAGACCAAGTCATTAAAAGTAGCACAGTCAAGACCACGACCTGCGACCTCAGCCTCAATAACAAACCGTGAGGTCACAAGAGTTTCTTGCAAACACGGTTTTGAAGAATCTAAAATGGTAAGGGCAATGGTTAGTAATAGAAAACAAAGTGCAGCTAAATATTTGGATTTACAAAAGGGTAATCTTATGGCGGTTGAAACAAAACATAAGATTGGTGCTCGAAGGAGCGGCAACTAAACGGACAAGTGGCGGTTCGAATTCTGCGGTTGGCTGCGTCGCGTTCTGTTGCGATCAACCATCGTCCTCTGCTTTTGTTAAACTGAAATATGTGACTCTGCTAAGTATTTTAACCAATAAGAAAATTCTGAAGATTATACATTACATCATTTTATTTCAATTTTATATCCCAGCATAAACCAAAAAATCGTGAACGAGTAATTGGATTAAAAATAAAAGAATTTAAGAGAATTGGCAAGTAAGTTTTTATGCGTACACAATTGTATCCTTTGAGATTGAATAAATTAGCCAACCAAGTTGAGACCAAATCTAAAAATGTAGATTTGTATCCTTGGGATCTACCTAATCATATACGGCTCATACTAGAGAAATTAGTCAAGAGCACAGATAATATGATTATTGATAACATCCACACAGAAACGTATAGTCACAGTAATCCTAATGCTTCTGCAATAATTTGAGATGGTTTTATCAACACACAAAAAATACATATCTTTACAGATATAAATCTCAATTTTACCGGCTTTTTGGAATGGCTGCATTCAATTTCAATTCCAGTCCCTAAGGTACAAAAGATATATCAGAAATTCGAAAACTTCAGATATAACACCATTAATAGAGAAAGAGAGGTTATACGATCACTAGCGTTCAAATAAAGTATAGAGGATCCAATCAAAAATTCTATAACTTGTTCAATTACATTAATAGATAAACGAACTAAGAAGAATTTAAGTCATAACGAGAAGAAGATTACTCTGATGGCGGATTCGTCCATGGAGACTGCTAGGTTTTCCAGACGCGATAGTTATATTATTCCAGTTTTACGAGGGGAAGAAGGTATTTATAGTGGAAAATAATTGGGCCTTGAATTTAGTTCGGCCCTGGACTAAGCCCATATGTCCTATCTCCTTGCACAGCCAGAAGGCTCGGTGAAGTTTAAACACTTATCGTTCACTTTTATTTTTGAAGCAAAAACATTTGTATAGCCGTTAAGGGATAGCAGGAGTACCGTGCGCACACATGCTCCCGTTAGCCAGGCTGGGCCGTTCATCTCTCAACACGAAGTTCAAACCATGCAATTTAACTTTTCTTAGGAGAACATACTCCTATTAAGATGCATCGAACATGTTACTTCCAATATTCTTACGTTTTCGGTAACCAAAATGCTTAATCACCTCTAAACAACTTTTTAAAATTTATCAACCTTTTTAATAATTACTACAACATCTAATTATGTCACAAATCCTCCACCAGTCCAAAATGATGGCTTCCTTATTTGTGTCAAACCTACTTAAATAGAACAATGTGTCAACTAATAACTTATTTTAACGAGTTTCTCTTCATTCTTCGCAATTAAAACTAGTTTATGTAATCCTATGGCTAATGCTATCTCAACCATTTGTTACATTAGTTGTAATCGGAACAACATGATTCAAATATCCAATTTGATTACATAAGTTGTGATCGTAACAGTATATCCAATTTCAGTGAAGCAATGAAAATCAAATGCACTGGCACAAGAGATCACATTGGTGATTATTTTGGACGAGGAAAGGGTCGAAGCTCCAAATTATTTTGATCGTTTTGCATGAAATTGCCGTTTACTGTATTTGTTTTATCTGGGCCTGAATGAGCTAAAGTTTACCTTCTTGGATCGTGTAAGACCCATTACCCCACGAGTATCGTATTTTAGCTGAATCCATTATATTGTTTGTCATTTTGTATTTTTCTTAAGCTTCCCAACATATCTCCCCAATGGTTACATATATCCTTCCACTCCCAATTATTTGTTACATGATGAAATATTTGGACTATAGGCTGTTGCACATGTCATGGAGCACTTCTATTTTGTTATTTAATGTGTACTATTATATAAATCAAGTTACTATCACCATTGCATATCTTCATATGATACGCACAATTACTCAATTTCACATCTATTTACATATACTAACTAGCTTCTCTCACTGGTTTATACACAAAAATCAACTATATTTTTTGTTGTTCTTATACAGTTTCTTCAAAGGCTCCTTCATCTACCATAAAAGGAACTTTGTGATATAGTGGCAAGAGACCTTCGCCACATCAGTACACTATATTTCTCAGGCCGTGGGAACCTTTTGATTGAAACAAAAGTTAGTAGCCTCACTTAGCCAAAGAATTGTAAATTTTATCATTTAGTATTCGAGGAACTAACCCAAGTTTGCTTGCTTTAATGACATATTACTGGATTGTTTATTCCGATTCTTGATTCCTAAAGAGATATTAACAATATAGGAAGATATCAAAAGACTAAACAAATGTTTCAATTCCAATACGGATTAAGGACTCATCTTAGACTAATACAAGGCTGAATTCTTGCTTCTCTTCAAATATACCCAAATTAGAAAATTGAAAACTTCCAAGTAAATGCAAAAGAAAAAAGGGGGAAATAATAAATTTCGCTTAGTCAATTGGTTTAGTCCCTTTTTTCTTCTCCAATTTGTCAATTTATTCATTCCACGTTTTTGGAAAATTCATAGCCTTAATTTACACAAACCAGAGCATATTCTTTTCAACTACAGAAAGTTACATTTAAATTTAATATCTTCTAAAGCATTTACACAAACTAGAGCATATCTCTCAAGTGTACATCGACTAGTCTACGATTATATTTTCTGAACACCAAGAAAGTAGCAGCCATCAACTTAATTCTCAAAACTTGCTTTCTCTTAATATTTTCAAACTAAGCCATTAAATGTCGCACCAACAAGACCACGACCCACGACCTCAGAGCCTCAATTACAAACCGGGAGGTCAAAAGAGTTTCTTATAAACACGGTTTTAATTAAAGAAGTGGTAAAGGCAATGGTTAGGAAGAGAAAAGTGCGGGTAAAGATATGACAGTTGAAAAAAAAAAAAAAATTGGGGCTCGAAGGACAGGTGGTGGTTTGAATTCTGCGGTTGGTTGCGTCGCGTTCGGTTGCGATCAATCATCATCCATTTGTTTAGAGTTCTCTTAAACTGAAATGTGTGACTCTGCCAAGTATTTTAACCAATAAGAAATTTCAAAATGTAGTGTACTTAATAATAAACATAACATCATTTTCTTTCAATTTTAGATACATAAACCAAAAAAATTCTCAACGAGTAATCGGGTTAAAAATAAAGAAATTAAAGAGAATTGGCAAGTAAGTTTTTATGCGTGAAACCTCCCTTTCAACAATTGTGTACAAAGAATTAAAGTGAAAACTGAAAAACCTTTAAAAAGTAAAACGTGTTTCTATATATAAATTGATTTTGTGGGAAGATGAGTAGATGTGTACGATGAAATAAAACCCTCCAAGTCATGCTTGGCACCAAATCTCTCTTAGTCGTAAACCTTAGTAAGCTTTGACGTGTGACACCTTTTTCATGCAATTACAAATAATTAAAGTGACAACCATTTTTAAAAGGTTAACGTTTTATCAATATTTTGACGTGTGACTCAATTGTATTCAAAAAACTAACTACTAAAACATGTACGATGAAAGAAAATCTGTCAACTTCATGCTTAGTTTTTAACTGAAAACTTTGCTTTTATATTTGGATGTAAGCATGAAAGTATATTAAATTAAAGATGTAAGCGTGAAGATTTTAAAAGGGCGATTCTGTCACGAATGTCTCTGAAATACCTGGGGAAATGCATATGCGCCTCAAAGAAACTGGCAAATATTATTCGCACGGAAGAATTCAGAAAATTAGACTTGCTCCTATCGATGACAAGGCCTCAAATGTTGATCACGGTCTGTGAATTAAACTACAATAATTCAGAAGGAGGGGATCTGTTGATTTACTCTGTGTATCAGGAGGAGAAACCATTGTTGTTGTCGCATATCTTTCAAAATGATCAAAAATATAAGATTTCTCAACCCATCCGAGGTTTGATTTGTATTCGAGAAGAAACTAAGATTGTGATTTGCAATCCTACTACAAGAAACGTTCGGACTTTACTAGAGATGAAAACACCTATAAAAAAGATCATAGCAGATTATTTTCTGTTGGACTTCCGCAAATTCAAGTCAATTTTTTATTATTATGATATTATTTGCTTTGGGCCAACCGGCTAAGCTCGCACAGAATTGTTTTTGAGTTTCTTCCCAAAAAGCGTCATATTAATTGGAATTAGATTTGAGTTGTATAATAGACTTATTTTCTAATATTCTGATGTGGGACGGTGTTTTGTCTCCCAACATTACCTATACGATGAAGCTAAGGATGCATTAAAAGTGTTATGTGTGATGCAAATGGAATCTGATGGGCCATCACAAGGAGCTAAGGAATATCGAGTTTATACGGTGGGATCGGATGAGAAATTTGGACACCGATCACATGTCAACATGATCATTCTCCAATTACTGAAGGATTATGTAAAGGAGGAGTTTATACTATGGAGCTCGGTCCACTATTGAACTATGGAAATGAATGACGCTGACCCTGAATTGCATGAAATGGAGTTCTTCAAATATGGGTTAGGAAAGAAAATGAAAAAAGTGGAAGTGGGAGAAAACCCCCAATATTGTGATTCCTCATGTTTTTTGGATAGAAACTGTCGAGGGTAAGGAGCTTTATTTCAAAGGTACGATTGGAACAGGAGAACTTGTTTCTGCACTAGAATATTTGGATACGAGAAATCCATTTATTAAAGTGGGATCAGTATTTGTGTATTACGATACAATCAAACGAGATCTCAGAAAAAAATTTATGGTTGAAAAAAAGTTGGTCCCTTGATTATCACAGATAGTACTAGTCTCATTGGGATTTTTCGTCTTATTTTCTATTGTCTTTAATCTTTATTTAAGCTAAATAATTATGTTGTCTCTCGAGTAAGTAGTTTCTTATTCAGATTGTTGGTTTTCATTTCTAATATTGTCGTTAATCGTTATTTATGCTAAATAATTATGTTTTCTCTTGAGTATTCGTATTGGTATTAATTGTTGGTTTTCATTTCTAGTGTGTTAAACTTTATTTATGCTAAATAATATTGTTCGATTAGTTCAGATATAACTTTAATAACGTTGTACTACTATGTTTCTCGGGCCGTCGGAGCCTTTTGATGAAACAGAGTTGTTCAACTTGTGGGTTAGCCTCACTCCACCAAAGAGTTGTACATTTTATCAAATAATAGAGGAGAAACTAAGTCAACTTTGCTTACACTAATGACTATTTATACACTTTGACTAGAAATATTCAACTAACAATATAAAAAGTGATCAAAAGACTGGCCAAATGTTTTCAATTCTAATAAGGACTCATCTCAGACTAATACAAGGTAGTATTCTTGCTTCTCTTCATATATAACCAAACTAGAGCATATATTCATATATAAATAACATATATAAAAGTTTCAACTATAGAAAGTTAAATTCAACTCGTAAACAAAACGTTACCCATAAATAAACACAAGTACTGCAAAAAGATTTCCTACCATTACGATCCTGACCGTTGATTTCACGGAAGATGATGACTGATCCGTCTGATGAGGAGGTTTTCTGTAGTAGAACGGGAAGTAAGGCAAGATAGGTTCTGGTGGTGGAGGAACGTAATATCCGCCGCCGGGATTACCCCCGTAATACGGTGGAGAAGGGTAATTCGGCACATAAGACGACGGAGGAGGGTAATAATAGGTCGGTTGAGGATAATAACCAGTTGGTTTAGTGTAGCCAGAACCGGCTATTGGTGGCGGGTAACAAGGGTATGGACACGGCGTCTCCGCTTTGGCAATGAAGGGGAAGTTCACAAGAGAAAATACGAACACTAGAATTAAGAGGTGACGGCAATGTTTACTCGTAGCCATTTTTTACGAATTACTTTTTAGTGGTGAACAAAAAAATGTTTGTGCAAGAAAAAGAGAGAGAAGTTGGAGATTATTATTCCTTCTTTATTGTGATTGAGTCTGAGTGGAAATCATTAAGTGAAGGTTTATAAAAAAAGAAATTTGATTAGATTCTCTTTTTTGATGTATTCATTTATGTGAGATAAGACAGGAGACTAGTGATGAAAGTGTTGTGTAATGACGACTAATAAGGTCAATGAGATTGAACGTGTCTTGTGGCTACGATACACTTGTTGTCTTCTACATTATGATACTTGGCTGTATAAGTTTGTCCTTCTGTGAGCAAATTATCTCAGTCACCGCTTGTTAGTGGGTACTATTATTCAACAATATCGCTACCTAAATGTTGGCGGGTATATATATTATTTTCTTGATTTATATTATGTGTAAAATGTATATACGTTTGGTTTAATGATACAATGATATTCACGTTGCTCTGTTATTGTTAGGAAACGCTTTTAACTATAACAATTAGTAAATTACAATATATTTCAAAGCACCAGAGTGGGAAAAATAATAGAGACTAATTTCTCCTTTTCAAGAAATGAAATAGATGAAATATATTTTTAGAGTAAAATAAAAGATAGTCTTAAAAAGGAATGCATCTACAGACTACAGTTTTCCTCTAAGATTTTTTTTAAAGTTTATCGCGATGATTCTATATTGATTAAATTTTAAAAAAAAATCATTGCACTGATGATTTATTCCTTGGTCAGCCGATGGTTGTATTTTAACCCACTACTTATATCGATACATTAGAATTTAAAAATAGTTAAACTTTTGTGAAAATTACATAAGTTTTAATTTTTCAAATAATTCTGATAATGTTTTGTGGCTCAAATATAATAATTGGACTTGCAATTCGAGTTCTGAGAATTTAAAGGCACGGCTTGTGAAGAGGAATAAAAAGAGAAGTTTTATAGGGTTAAGTTAATCATATATTAAGACTATAGTGGTTATATACAAGTTGATCAACTGAAAACTATTTATGGATTTGGTAACAAAATAACTACTAAACAACTATCATGTGAAAACACTTTATAATCTTTGGAGAGGAACTAAATGCTTACCCTTTGTTGTTGCGACTCCTCGTTATAAAATGACCACTAGAGAAGGGAGCTTCTATATATGCAATCAGTAGCTAGATGATAAAAGCTTATAAAGTTATAATTAAGCCAGGCTGTTATTTGCTCTATTATTTCCCACATGGCCACATTATCAAATTACACAAAATGGAAAGCATTCCGAGACTAAAGAAAAGGGGAGACTAATTTGTTGGTTCTTGTTTTTTTTCTCCTTTTTCCATCATTTTTAATTATTCTCTGAAGACGTCAAAAAAATGGATGGGAGCTGGATCATACCCACAAATAATATATACTTTTTCTCCTACCCGCAAATAATTTAGGCTTAGACATACAAATACGTGTGTATTATTAATAAACCTGTAAAAACATAAACATGAAAATTTTATGTTTTTACTGTATAGTTCACGATTTTGATCAGAGCATCAAACATGTATTTTGTAAACTTTTATAGATAATCCAAAACTTTCAGAATTAAAAGACATAAAGAACAATTACAAGATGCAATCAAAATTTCATCGTAAATTAGCGGTTTAATTAATAAATTGCTCATGTCACGTCTAACGTTAGTTCTTTGGACCTCCTTTTTAGTGAAACCCGGGGCTAGTTATCACAGTCTAAATTGAGTTATTTAAACACACAGCTATCTATTTCATCGACCTCCTCTTATTTCAACTCTCTCAACTTTTAGTTTAGTATATTTCATGTTGACGAAAAGAAAATATGGTTTGACTTTTTCTTTGTCAATGTAAAATTGTAAATACCTTTTTTTACTACTTGTTCATCCGCAAGTTACTGTCCTAATCAACTTTATTACGCTCCTAGCTTAAATAAGAATTTTATCAAAATATACCCGTTTTAATTCTTAATGTTGTAACTTTTGTTAAAGAAAATTACTCTTCTTTAAAACCATCCCAACTCGATAATCAACTGAAATTAAGTTGAAGGTTGAACATATTTATATGTAGTAGAATAGATGCCCTCACAGCGCAAATAATATAATTAATCATATTAATTATCTAACTAGAATTCATTAGAAAATATCATTACACCGAGATATATGATGAAACATACTCGATCCTTTTTTTTTAATCCACAGTTGATAATTTTATCGTACAATACATAAACAATTAAGAATTATATGGAACAACATATACCCATCCGTTAAAGTAAAAGGAATTTATGAAACGATCAAAGAAGAAACAACAAGAAAATTATCAATTAATGTTCATCAAGAAACCCATAACTCCAAACGTGAGCAGACTCAAGATCTTCACCACGGTGAAGCTTTTGCCAGCAGCCGCTCCAAACTGCATATCAACAGGATACAACTCTCCCGGTGGACCCGTCATGTATAAGTAAGTGGACGGAGGCGGCGGGCAATAATACTTCTTCGGCGGAGTAGGAGGCTGTGGTGGAGGAGGACAAGAAAGAGACGGCGGTGGAGGTGATGGAGGAGGAGGGTTCTGGAGACATGATGTGCATTTTATTGGATCCTTTTCGAGTTTTCTATTGGTTGATGAATCGGAAGCGTTAATGATTATTGGAAACGCGAGAAACATGATCGCCGTGAGAATGGTGACCTCGAGAGCCTTTGCACGGCGAGTTTTTTGCTGCATGTTGAGTGTTGTTTTTTTTTGGTTATCAACAGAAGAATCGAATAAAGAGAGTTTTTGGGAGATTCTCTTGCTAGATGTGGAAACTATAGCTGAAAATATGACAAGAGAGTGCATGGGACTAATATACTTCTTCAATACTATATATTTCTGTCTATATTTTGTAACTTTTTCTATTGATAAGATAAAAAAATTTTAAAAAAAATTATAGTAATTAAATACTTTAACAACATGCAAGAAAAAAAAGAAGAAGAATATATTCTATTGTGAAATCGGCTTTTACATGTGAGTTGGAAGTTAAGTTAAGGGGTCCTAAATGGACTACATTCAAATACTCATGTTACTCGAAATATAATTAAATTTAACAATAGTGGAATTATTAGCCTATAATCCACCGTCGTCCACCGAAAAATAAAATATACAGATTCTATAAACTAATTAAGGATTAAAGTTCTCCAATTATATGTTACCAATGTACGTAGCTTGATGACACAATGATTGATCGTAATCTGGTTTAAAAGTTAAAAGCGTATAGGTATGACTGTGTAATGTATAAACATTTGTTGTTAAAGCGTAAATTGGTCGCTTTTTCTAATAAAATCAAGAGAAGGAGGCGACGTCCTCGATTAGAAAAATAACTTCATCTCTTACATTGTTGGTCGAATGCATGCATCCATCAAGGCCATTTTTTAATCAAAAAAACTAAAATTCATAGAGGCCACTATTGATTCCTCTGTTTTTTTTTTATCATACAATGATATATTACCGATTAATTCAGATTTAAACTACGAGAAACCTACAACATCACTTTTTTTGTAAACCCGTACAAATTAAATGCCCTTACAAACAAAAAAACACTACAAACAAAAAAAGTGTTAAATATTTTGGAAAAATATCAATGTATCGGATCTCGGTAGCTCAATTGTCGTTGACCAGGTAAGAGTAAACTTTTGAAGTCTGGAATTCAAGCACCAGAAAAAATGAAATATCTAAATTAATCCACTCTAATCCTAAATCTAAAAGGACTGGGAAAATGAAATATCTTAGTTTTTTTTTTTTGTTAAAGAGCATTCAATTTAAATTGCAAAATAAAAATTACAAGAATATGATTTGATAGTCATAGAGTTAAAAAAAATAGTTTGAAAGTTAAAAGCTTAAACATAGAAATAACATAATTTCTGAGAAATCAGTGGCTTAAAAGATTAGATAAAAAGCAAGAGAGATAATAGTCCACTTGAATTCTCTAGCCTGATGGACCACGACCACCTCCACCGTGTCTCGATGGCCACGGCTTTCGCGTCCTTCAACACTAGTCCATTGAAATATCTTAGTTGATCAGTCCGAAGCTTCTTGCTTATTAAAAATTGGTAGAGTTGCTTGACTTCATAAACATCATTAACAAAAATGGAAGTTATCATGCTATTCGATTCGAGAAATATAAAAGATAGAGAGGGTAACTCCTAACTTCATTTGTTGTAGCAGAAAGAAACCGGAACGCAGTGGTTTAGCAAAGTTGAGGAATAGTTCGGGAAAGACTTATCAAGTGGCGTCCCCTGTGCTATTCCATAATTCGTTTGTCTGAGAGAATTAAGTAGTCGAGGTTTTTTTGTTTTTCTTTTTTTTATACAAGTGAATTAAGTTGACGAATATTAATAACTGATGTTGGAAGTTAGTATGCCGACGGGGCCTACGGCCACCAACTAAGTCACCTAAATTGGTTCACGGATTGATTAAAAATTTAAACTCTTGCTAATTACACAAAATTAATATATTCTTCGTAGCCTTTACTTATCTTTTTCCTTATTTTATATAAAGAAACTGATAAAAAGTTGGAATATATTCCAAAGCTGGAAAAGAAGATATGCAGCGACCGAGAAAATGGGCCTGAATAAGTACTTTGAGCCCAGATAAAATTGACAACTCAAATTGATAAGGCTTGGGCTCTATGCCATTGTTTTATTGGTTAGAGATTTTCCAAATTCCATTTTCTTGTCTTACGGGAAAAAAGGTTCTCATAGCACAGAAGCACTAGAAAAACGCAATTACAATATCTACGCTTTTTAAAACCAACATTTTTCATAATCCAACCTGAATTCCAAAGGCTTATAGACAACAACAAAACGTAAAAACCCCAGAACAGATTCTGTGTCTTTTTCACAAGTCGCAGTTGTTGAGATTTTCAACTCAAAGAGTGCCCATCGGCTGAAAACCCGGGACAGTGATTCAGCCTCGGTCACGGGTCCGAGAAAATGCAAAAATTGAAATATGCGTGATTCAGTTTTTGAGTTTTATTCCCCTCAAATCGGTCTAGTTCAGTAACTGCTCTGAGGATAGAATTCGAAGCTTGAAACCGGTATAGACATCTGTGAAGTCCAATCTACTGGTTGGTTCAAGTCGAAATTCATTTCCATTGGCTGGTTCTGAAATAAGGGTTCCGATTGAAACTCAGAGACCATATCATTGACCATTGTCTGCAACTCCCCCAAGCTGTATTGCTTTTCCTGCACGCCAATATTACTCAACCGTTAACGTGTGGTGGAAGAAACAAGAAAGAAGAGTAAAATTAAGTTGCACAAAATCGAGCTTTACCTCTCTTCTAGTCTGAGCCATGAGTGAGACCATCTCTTGCACAAAATCAAAATACCCCTTTCGCAGCAAAAACAAAAACAAATCAGCTTTTTATGTTTAACAAAACAACTCATTAATGATTTTCAAATCACAATTGAAGTATCGATATACCTCATCTTCTCCAGAATCATAGAGTCCTGCATCGTACAAGGTTCGTTTCCCTTCATCCGACAACACTAAACATCACAAAATGTTTTCAGACAACAATGTTAGTGAGTTGGACAATAAACAAACGAAAACCCTCAAAAAAGAGTCCGAACAAATCCGTACCAGAATAAGCTTCTTGAATCTGCTGGAATCTTTGTTTTGCTTCCCCAGATTTAAAAGGATCTTTGGTCCACCGGTCAGGATGCCATCTCATAGCAAGCTTGTGATATGCTCTCCGTATCTGATCCGCCGAAGAGTCAACGGAGATGCCAAGAATTTCGTAGTACGACGGCGACGTTTGCTTAATGCCACCTTCCATTAATAATCTCAAAGCATTACACTTGACAAGATATTTATCCGAGTTTTGGTGGGTTTATATAAAAGGAGGTGGAGTTACAATGGCGGTTATGTGGAAGGAGATTGTTAAAAAAGAAGTTCTAGAAGTTGTCACGTCTCCAAAAATATCTTGTATCAAGAACGTTCCGGAACATGATAATAAACTAAACAAGGCAGAAAATATCCATCCACGGCCTTAGATATTTTTTACATTAGGCGGCTGTGACTGAATGGACGGTCAAGTCATGATCTCAACATGACACGTGGATTTAAATTAGTTAAATGGGAGTTTGTGAGATTTTTGTGGGTTTTACTTTACTTGTCCAAGGCAGACAAGTTATGAACAGAACAATTTTTTTTTTTTTATTGTTCACATCCGAATCTGTATAGCCAGTGATATGGAGTCCGAATGCATTTTCAAAAGGATGATAACTACTAAAAAAAAAAATTAAAACCTGTTGCTACGGTTATCTAAAAAGTTACATTTAAAAAAATTAGCCAATAACTAAAAATGTCGTCAACTTTGACATAATTTTTTCTCTTACAGGGATAATTAACACCGAAGATACTCGAAACTATATATCTAGTAGTGCTTTTTTTAGAATATATTATATATAAGATAGGGAAAGTGGCATCTAACCACAGTGGCAGATCCATAACAATTTGTAACAGGGATCATATACTAATTGATACATTTTTTATACAAAAATATCGAAGTCGAAGGCAATCTAGAAACAAACAATTATATGAAAAGATGTATAAAAGAGAAGATCTGAATTGTATATTACAACTAACTAATCCATCAAATGGTAAATGAATAAGGATGCAAATACACTTTTATAAAACTTATAGAGTTGATCCTAGTAACTTTCAAATGGCTTTCGCCCCAGTCTAACTACCCCAAATTATTTTATACATTTATAAAGCTCAAACATTTAATTATTTATGAGAACTGAACAATATGCATAAAAATATACAAGTTTTGTCGAAGATATCCGAAAATTTGGAATGATACGGAGAAAATTATCATAACTTCTATAAAAAGATTACACATACAAATAAAAAATGTTTCCAATAATTATGGAACCATTATGTGAAAATATGTAAATTATGCATAAAGTATATTGGACTCTCTCTTTTTGAAAACGAGAGATAAAAAATGAAATGAAAAAGAGTACTGTAATATCAAAATAAAATGAAAAAATTACTTACGCCTAAAAATGTCAAAATGATATTTCGCCATTTACTACTTCTGCCTAAAAATGTTCATTTCTGAGTTTCTATCAATTTCCTTTTTATTACTTCCACCGTGTCAAATTATAAGATGTTTTGAGATTTTTTTTGTTTTAAAATTTAAAATGTTAGCATATTTTTATGTAGTTTTTAATTTTATTGAACATTGTTTGGCCAATAGTATTTTACAGCTTTTTTACAATTGACTGAATTATTATTTTTATATATATTACATAATATTTTATTTTTTTTAATAATTTTTAATAAAAAATATCTTATATTTTGAAGCGAATGAATATATAGTTGGGCTAATGGGCTTTGACGGATGCAGCCTACCTAACTCCTAACTTCATCCAACAAGACTATTTGAGAAGTGGTGGTGTTAGTTGAATCTGACGGCACAACTCGTTGGTCAATATTTTGTTAACCATTACTTTACTTTCCTCTTTACTTCTTGCTTTTATATAATCGATCAGCTTTATAAAAAACATCTTTCACTTTCTAGAAAGCAGTCAAATAATGAATGTTGTGATATATATTATATTCATGCGTTAGATTCATATGTCAAGAAATATGAAAACGTGGTATAGCATTACAAGCGCGATTCATGCTGTGCAAGCATAATGTTTCAAGTTTATAGGAGATAGTTTACAGTGGACATGAGTGGTATTGTAGATATATAATTATTGGGAATAGCGGAAAAGCATAATACTCGAATGTTTGAATAGCAATAATACTTTATGTTAAAAGAGTGTCCAAGAAAAAAAAAACTAAAAACGAGTTTTAATATATAATGACATTTTATTTTTTTCTGATTGTATAACAGAATCACATTTATAAACCGTGAAAATCTGAAAGTCTTGATGAATGTTAAATAAATAGCAGAATCATACGAAAAGGGAAAATTCGTAATTATTGAGAATTTTAGCTTTTAGGATGGGACTTGGTTTGAAACTCCAATCAGAGTAAGGATTAAGAATTTAAAAGTGACACACACCAAGTATGCCTTCATTTCATATATTCCATAAAATCTCAACAAAATCATGGAAGGTTTTTATTTTTCATCTTCACTTATTACTATATTTAATACTTGAATAGGATAGTTCAATATATTTATTACTTGAAAAAGATAGTTCATCTCTTATTCAAGTAATAAATATATAAGTTAAAACAATTGCTTGATTCACCCATTGCAAATAGTATTCAGTTCTAATGCATGTTTTGTAGTTCACTGACTCAATTAATAACTAAGCATATCCCTCGTGATCTATATATATATTATTAATCACAACCTCTTTCTCTATTAATTTGGAATTATTACTATGTGTTTCATCATGTTTACCCGTTGAAACTTCCTCCGCATTGATCCTTTTATTTTTTGGTCGAAGTGTGTGTTATATGGATGAGTTGAATTTTTTTTGTTTTTTGAAAATTTTCATTACGGATGTGAAAGGTAATTACACATAGGAAACTTGGTTTCAGCTTTATTGGCATATGCACATATTTGGATATACCTTAAGCTCTTGTTTTTGATAAAGGGGAAAAAACAGCTTAAGGTATCTCCAAATATGTGTATATACCAATAAACCTTAAGCTGTTGTTCCATCTCGGAAATGTTTTTTTTTTGCTATTCAACATGCAGTCGATGCTATTCTATATTTTTATTTTTAAGTCATTAAATAAATCTGCCTCGCATTCTATAAATGCAAGTCATGAAAAGAGAGAAAGATGTGGTAGTTATAAATTAAAATAAAAACAAAGTCTAAATATCGAAAACATTAACAAAAATTAACATATTGGAAAAAAAGAACAAACTCAGTTTTATATCTAAATAACACAAGTAATCTTCTTGGAGTCATTTTATTCAAGAATTCAAGATAGATTACCGGATTGGTTCACGATATTGTATATCTTCAAGTGCTTTTTATACGGAATATTCCCTTTTTTCTTTTACGGAATAATTTTCGTAAAAGCGCTGTTTTATGTAAATCATTTAACCCCATGGAAACGAAACTAATATGATTTGCATGCATACAATCTTTCAGTGGACAAGGCGGGTAGTTCTTGAACCTACCGCGTCGAGATTCGTTACAAAGAATAGAAGCAAATCAGACTAATTAAAAGATAAAAGATAAAATATAAAGGGAAAAATAAACTTATATAAAGATAATTAATAAAATCAATGTAAAAGGAACGGTGGGAAAATATGAATTACGTGTCGAAGACACACCTACCCGAAGGTTTTATAGAGGAAACAAAGAGACAAACAAATCGATGTGAGTTTGGTTATCGGGGGTTGGTAGGGTTTGAGGTCCATATGCCTCGATCTTTTATTTTATTTCCTTTATTACAAAATTAATCTAACTATTCCACACTATCGAACCATGCACATATGTATTTATATGTATTAGCCAAGCAAAGTTTTTGAATTCAGTGCAAACACTTGTCAAAGGAGCAGTCCCGATCTGGTTCCATCTTATCTTCGTTGTCTGCTCGACCTTGGCTTTGGTTTTACCATACATATAACTCTCTTTTTCTATTGGTTGATATTAGCTTAATTAATTAGCTCTACGGAGATAATAAAAATGGCAAAATAAAGATCAAATGCAAAATTTTGACTCCTTAAGTAACGACTCCTAGTAAGCTGTACTTTGTTATGGCTCTATACGTTTTTTCATCTCATGGTGACACGTGAGATCCTTATATCCCAGAGCTGCGGAACTAACGAATCTATTCGAAAGTCGAATTTGGATACAATACTAGCAAAATTAATCATATATATATATATATACATGGATACATCATCATGGGTGTGCAGATTAAACAAGAATGCCTAACCACATGGAACTCTTTCAGATCAATATGTATGTTCATGTGTTCTATCCGTTGATAGCCATAAGTACAGGCCTGCATGAGTATATGCACATGCATCATGTATGTATATCACATTCAATAGGGTAAAACAATTCATCTTTTTTAATATTTTGGTTCTGTTGGTACTTAACTATCTATCTGCTAGAACTAAAGAGGAAGATTACACATTTTACAGGTATGTATTACTCTGAAAATGTTTATGTCATATTAGGTAAACATTTTCCCTCAAACCGAATCAACCAATTTTTTTGTTCGTGAAAATCCGCATGCCTAGTTATATTAATCTAAGATTTTTTGCAAAATAAAGGAAATTCTTTATATGTTATACGAAAGTTCCGACTTAAGCATATATATAACCTACAATCCAATAGACTATTGTGTTAGTATGTGTATGTACTAGTGTTAAACAATATCTGTTACACTATATATTAAAAAAAACCTCAAAATAAAAAATTTCAATCACCTACCCCGATCAATCATAAATCGATACCATGTGTGTAGTATTTCATGATATGATCATAAGATGGATTGATGAGTTAAACAAACGATAAGGTTAGAATTAGGGTTTTGAGGAGATATCGAGGCCAAGGTCGAACAGACAACGAAACAAAGATGACAACACATAAGATTGCTCACTTTGATAAGCTTAGCATCGAATCCAATCACTCTTCAGCTCCATCTTCTGATTTCCACCATATATTATTATTCTTATAAAGTTATAATTTTTTAAAAAAAGATATTTTTTCTGGAGGAGGAGCCCTAGCTACTTATAGAAGAAGATGTAAAATATTGGAGGAGGAGAATCCACGCAAGGTTTGATGAAACATCTGGAGTAGAGAGCCTCGCACGTGTCACCCAATCACTCGGAATCTTTGGTTTGTTGACTCACGGGTGTACGTGTGCATACCTTCGCGCGTGTGGTATATATATATATAAACGCATGACGAATACTTTATACATATAAATACACTGTACCATACCTACCAACGTCTCTCACAAATGTAAAAAAGTAGAGATTCGACACCGCCCATGTGCGTAGTTATAATAGATTTCCTATGTTGACAATTCATATTCGTTACCATACGAAATCCGCAGTGACCATAATATGTTTCACCAAAAAATATTAATATCTAACTTTTACTGATGTAACGAAACTACTGAAAGTTATCATTGTTTTACCAAACTAACAGATTTCGTCATACATAACATATGCTTTAGAAAATCATATTACTAAATGTTCTTTTTGTGTGTGGTGGATTATTATTTCGTTTGGAGAATCAGTGTACTATGTTTGAACTTTATTTGGAATGTTACTGTAGCGCTGCCGTTAGAGAAAGTACAATGATGAATTTCAATAATTCTGAGATGAGTTAAATTCATGTGGTTCCGTAATCCTTTTTCTTCGGCTTTGTTGTCTGTTTTGTTTTATTTACGTACGTATGAGTGGTTATTCTTTTTCTTTTTTTGTCTGATAGAATGTGTTACTAACGAACACAAATCATGTCTAATTAACGATAAACAGTCCTATATAAAGGGAAGAAACTAATCACATGTTCGGTAAGTATTAATCTTGCTATTTCAGTTTAATTTTTCGGTAAGTATCTGGGAGTATAAAGTACGTAACTAATCTTGTCGACAACAAAATTTAATAATTTATCTCATGATTCTCATCCGAATTTTCCACCAAACCTTATTGTTGAAGATTCAAGTTTTCCCCACCTACCAATTGCGTAAGCTTCCGTAAATCTTCCACGTTATATCAAAATCCAGCCTATGTTTTATTTTTATTTTGTTTTCTTTCTCATTGTACGTAATTGTATTAATTCTAACTAAAATTTTGTTCTTATTAAAATATTTAAATTCAATGACTTCTAAGTTATAACCTTTTAAAAATCTGCACCTATCACATTTATTACAATGAACAGTAAATTTTGAATTCAAATTTATGTTAGCGTTGTACATCTCCGGGTATATAATTGTAAACCGGTTTAACTATCATCACAGTTCAATAGTCAATACACAAACATTATATATTAACAATGCAATTTTAATCTTTTCATTCAAAAAAAGACCTTAACTGAAAAAAGGCTACATGGAAACCATATTGGAAAGACTGAATACGTTATCCTCTGTGTTGAAAATGTATCATAAGAACAATGTTATTAGTTTTTAATTTTTTATAGTTTTATTAGACTAAAACAATTTACCTATCAATTTTTTTTATAATAGTTGTCTATATTCTTCTGGCCCATAGTGGAAGTTGGAACTGTTGAAGTACCCCAAAGCAAATTGGGCTTAAAAGACAATTTTAATATCTATACCCAAAGTAAACCGCCAATATCAGTAGCACGAGCATTATATTCATTTATGTTTCGATTACATTGATCAATACTCAATCGTGAGTACTCAATAGTACATTGCTACTTCTTAATATTTTAAGAGGCTCGGGAATCAACACTATAAATTAATAACATAAGTGTATCTGCTGGTGATGACACGTCAAATTTTCCGTGTTTTTTGAAAATGTCACGCCAATTAATAAAAAATTCTTTAATCCAATAACATTATTTTAATTATACACATCAGATATAATATACAAAGATGAACTCCTCGTGTGATTCTTCTTCGCGTGTTACCCTATTTCATGTCAAATTATGTTTTCAAATCAAAATCGCCTTCTTTCGATCGAATTATCTTTTTCGTGTTTGACTTTTTCTTTTTGTTAATCATGAGAGACCTCCCTCAATTAAATGTCATATTCTTCAAATTGGGACACGATTGCAGCTTTCTCTTGGACGAATGTGATTCGTATAAAAATAAATTATATATCTTCATCGTTATAAGATTTGTTTTGCAAATTTGATGTTTTTTTTGAATTTCAAAATAGTTATTAGTTTTGTTTAACTGAATGTCTTTGATCCAGTTGCATGGAAAACCCACGTAGATGCTTAGTCGGAGAAGATTGATAGAACGACGACTAAGCAAAGCAAAAGTTTTGATTCTCGAAACAGTATCTAATCGTAACGCTAGTGTTCAACATCAATCTTCCCAACCCGAAAGTCTATCATAATCCTTCATCTCTATATGGTTAGAAAATTATATAAGTTCTGCTAATATCGCCTTGAGAAAAAAATTCGGGGAAGCAAAATAATAGTCTCTTCTTTATCGATCTTCAAGTTTCACTTCTTCACTTCTCCAGGTAAAGAGCCTTTAAACAAATCTATTACAAATGTTGTGTAAGGAACTTAAACAAACATGTTACACGTGCTATGTAAGGAACTTTGGCTACTAAACTCTCTCAAATAGAATCTCTGTTAAGGTACATATATCTTTAAACACCTTCCCTCTGAAGAAAACAAACAATAAGGTTCCAAACTCACTTGATATATTGATTTACTGTGTCATGTGTGAAATGAATATAGCAAATACTTATGCCTCTTTGTTTCTAAACTATCAGAAATCTGGTGGAATGTTAGCTTACAAATTTATTTGTTTGATGATTTTATAGTGTTTAAGAAGCTTGAAGAACTATGTTAGATATTTAAACCAAATGAATTAATATTAATAAAATATGTGTCTACAAAATGTATTTTCATATGTTGAATTCAAAACGAATGTGTGAACATTAAAAATATGAAACAAACTTAGACATAATACATATAATCTATGAAACGAAATATTTATTTGTAGATGATGTAGTTGTCGCAGACATCATCAAACTCCCAATAACGCAATCATCACCAACTTCAATTTGAGGGAGCATGATATCATAATCACAGTATTGCCTCACATTCATCTCTAGAACAACCGGGCGATAATTTAGTTAACATTGTCTTACTGCTCCAAACCCTTTCTCTTTTCAGAGTTTTTTTTAATGTTGTTAGACCCTTTCGTCAGCTGATTTTCATTAATCAAAATCATGTCAAACAAATGCATATCCTCATGATGGTTTTCTTATGCCGCTAACTTAGTTGCCTACATCTTATCATTGTTTGTTTAATAAAATAGTAATCCATTATACCACATAGGAATAAAACATGCAAATTTTCATACTTTGCACACTCATATAGTAGTTCAGATTTCTCACAGTATTCTCTCCTATGGAGGTGGGAAAGTCTGATCAAGATTCACCTTCTACGAAACATCAGGATATTCCAAGAGTATATCATGAATATAATCCACCAACAAGAGAATTACCTACCTACAAAGCTGCTATATTTTATTATATTCCATCCATATCCTAATTCCATTCATTTAATATTTTTTTGGTTCAAACAGCCTCACCAAAATCGATAGCACCATCTTTAACAATAACACGAATCATCAATAGTTAATAGATTTATTATATATCACAAAAATCTAACAATACTCATCTCAAACTTTTATGTACTCAATAACCAAATACAATTTCACAAATTACTCATTCATATAAACAAATATTAAAATAGTTAATAGATTTTAAAAAGAAAACTCAATTACCCATAAAAAACATTAGACTAAATGTAAATATAAACAAAAAAATAAATATTTAAAAGATTTTGCAGCATAGCGCATGTATTTATCTAATGTCTATAATACCGAGATATATAATTTGTTATGCATGTTTGATATTTATTTTGATTAACTTCTTTTTTGTAGACATGTTTTTATTACTTGGATACATTTTTTATACATGTACGTATTAACTAGAATAGATGCGCATGAAATCTTGACTTGTTTTGACATTGTTAATTCACCTACTTCAAAAAGCATAATTTCATAAACATAAAATAATAAATTAACAGTCAAAATAAGTTGATTATGTAAATAAATCAACCAATCAAAATATATGTTAAATGTTATAAAATAAATCGAAAGAAATAAAGTATAAATTGACAGTTTCATAAATCATCTTTATTAATAATTCAAACTAACATTATTTATCTCTATAAAAAAATAGAAATCAATTAAAAAAAAACAATTTAGTCGATGTATTTCTCAATAAGTGACTTTTTCCTCCCTCGTTTGGTCAATTCCAATTTCAGTTTTGTTTGTTCCATCTTTTTCGCCGTTATACAAAAAAAAAAAAACTGAAAGCCCAATTTCCACTTTCAGTATTCATTTTGTGGGTTTATTAGCTTTTTAATTTTCCTTTTCATAAAATCCTTATAAAAACAAAATTTCACTCAATTGAGAGTTGTTAGCAATTTTTTATTTTTGTATATATATATACACGAATATATATCGAGAACTCTCCTCAGACTTTTTTTTGGGTGCCAATGGAGTTGAGGCTCGTCGGCGACGTATCCTCTTTCTCTGCATCGCATTTTCCTCTATCCTAACTTTTTCACTCGCTCACTTTTTTAGTTTCTCCTTTCGATTTTTTGATCTGGGCTCTGGCCGTGGCTCTCTCTCTTTTCTGGTCTCGGTTCTGGTGACAACTAGAGTGGCTTTAGTCATCTCAGACTGCCGACGAGTCTCCACCAAATCTAAATCCCTCTCGGGCAAATCCCGAAGAACCTTCAACATATCTCTTGTTGTTTGATGTTGTATCTCTCCAAAGCTTGCTCATCGAGTTGTCGGTCTGGATATTGGCGGTAAAAGCTCTTTCACCATAGTTTCGACTATGACCATTTCCAGCAATTTTTTCGCTTGTTTAGCTTGGGAGATCGTTGAAGATCCGAGATTTTTCTCTGGCTCATACATTGGAACCCTTTCACTAACTCCTATCTCGGGATCTCTGGTTCAAATTTTCCCCAAAACCCGCTCCAGTTTCTTCCTCTCCATAGCTACTGTCCCCAAACCTTTCTCCGACAGATCTACAATCAGATTAAAACCACTACTAGCAGTTACAGATCCACGTTACCAAAACTCCTCCTGTCGTGGACAACAGAGAAAATTTCAAACTTCCTCCTTCTCAGAGGAGAGAACTTACTTACATTTACCCCTCTCTATGAGAGATTTTCTCGCCTTGTTTCTTCTTGCCATTGAATCTGACGACCTGGAGGATCTTCCTTAGATTCTATCCTCACCATTGGGCAAGATAAAAATGGTTAGAGCATATTGGAACTTCAAAATAATCAAGAAGCCTATTGTAGCCAAGACTCTTCGCCCTAGCCGCACCTCATTTTGTCTCCCAGGTGACGTAATCGAGGCAACAAACAAATCTTCATTCTCCAACGCCGGTGGAGCCTTTGTTCATCGACGTCAAGTAGTTTCCTCCCCCTTTGTTTTACTTGTGCCTCTCTCCTCAAGTTCTCAGCTCTGCTTCGTTTGCTTTGACCCCAAAGAGTGGTTTGAGTTGTCGGATGATGTGATCGGAGGCTCATGTCTTGAGGATGCCATCGCTGAACTAAGCTGTCTTTCTCTATTATTTCTGCCAACCTCGGAACCTCTTTCCAAAGAAACTTTATTTTTCTAGTGTAACGATTTATCGACACCGAGATCTCTCTTTGGCTTTCCCATTGAACTGTTGGTCTTTCTGTATTTCTCGAGATCTCTCCCCAGAGATCCTTCTTCCACCATTGATGTCGACTTGCTTCAGCTGCCACCGTCTGCCATAGTTTTTGTCATATTTGATTCTGGTCGAAAATCTCTAGATCTGACATGTTTAAGTCTGGTTTCCTTTAAACCTTTGTTGCTCGCCAACGAACCTGAAGCACATTTACCTAGATTGGCGAGCTCATGTGCTCTCAAAGCTCCGCCATATATGCTCGTGATGTCTGACTTCTCCTTTTAATTTGGTGGCTCACCATCGTCGAGTTTTTTCTCTGTCTCAGCCACTTGTTTATTCTCTTCTCCATATATCTCAGGTGCTCTTCCCGAAGAAATTGTCTTGGCTTACTTCTCTACCTCCTTGGCCGATGCTAATTTCGTCTCCAAGCAGCATTGCCACCTTCGGTGGAGAATGCGAGGTTCCTCGAGGTACATGTAGTTTTTTTTTGTCATGGTTTTGGTGATGCTTCTGACGACAATCCAAGTTGTCAACAACTTCACGCATTAGCAGATTTTGGTTGCTTTGGTTTGGAGCTCTTTTTTTGTTGCTGATTCTCACCAGCATTGTCAGTCGCCTCAATCATTCCCTCTCATACGTCAGTCTATAGTGATGTTGTGCTCTCTGTTTCCTTGTCTTCGTTTAGACTCGGGAATGGCATGGATAGATTGGATTTGATGATGATGTTGATGTCACTGTTGGTTGATTTGATGATGGTGGAGGCCATTACCATGGGTTATAGTTATTATCACGCTTTCTAATTCATGGAGAGTTTTTTATACCCAAATTACTCCTTTGCGGAGAGATCTAAACCACTATTTCTCTCTTTTATGGAGTATTGCTTCCATCTAATTTCTTCTTTTAGGGAGAGATCGATTCCAACTTTCTCTCGTGTGGAGAGATTATTTTCACTATTATCTTTGGTAAAGAATCATTTTGTCACTTTTTCCCTCGTATTGGAGAGTAATATAGTGTTAATTTTCTTCCTTCGGAATCGATTACTTTCTCTAAATATATCCCTGAGGAAGATTTTATTTCCTTCAAAATTTTTCACTATGAAGAGAAGTATGGTGTTTTCCTTCTTCATAAAGATTGATGCTAAATGGATTGCGTTTATGGTATTAGAAGATTAAGGATTTGCTCCCCCGCCTTTTGGCAACCAAGCCCATGTTTATCTCGGATTTCGCGAGAGTCTTCTCTCACTTGACTCGTGATCACTCTTTTCAGGATCGAGTGTCTTGCCACTTTATGTACAATTTTGGATTCTCAAAATACAATGGATAGTATTTCGTATGGTATTGTATCTCCCAAAAGTCGACCATCAAGCATCGATTAGCCTTACACTAATTCGAGTGGCATATTCATGCGACATGTTTTGCAATTTCAAAAATTCTTAGTTTCAATATTTTAGAGTATTTTTCTACGTTTATGTTTTGGATTTACTTTTTATTGTATTTTATTTTTTTCTGGATAATATAAATTGGTAGAATTGTATTATCACATATTTCTTTTAAATATATTGGTTTTTACCTATTTTTTTAAAATAATCATTAAACCGATAATTTAATATATAAAATTTGACGGTAAAAAAAAAGATATATATATACACAAATACATACACAAAAAGCATGCACCATGTTAAATTTGGTGTGAACTTTTAATTATCCCACTATTTAGATTCACGTCAGTTAAAAATGCGTGACACGATCCAATGCCCATACCATTTATTCCCATTAAATTTTTTTTTTATTTTAGTTAAAAAAGAAATTCATTACTCAAATTGGATTTTATTTTCTTTGTCATTATTCATTTTGCATTCATCGGAATCGACGAAGATGGGAATTATATTAGAGAAATTTGGAATATTTTATGGTTAGAGTTGCTATACATTTTAAATAGTACCATGATGTAACAAATGTATCCATATTAACTAGATTAAATTATAATGGATGTCAACAAACTGACGAGATTCCACGTAGAGCTTGTCGATTTGTCAAATCTTATAATACTACAGAAAATTATCAGTATATGTACATAAGAAACTTGTAAATTATGACCGTTTGAATCTATATTATTTTCCTTGTAAAGTTATTTTTTCCTCACTGTATTTGTTTGTTCTTATGTATTTGATGAATAGTATAAAGATTTCATAATTAGTGCACATGAAAAGAAGAGAAGAATCTCCCACTTAAAGAAAACAAAGGAAAAGTGACACGGTGAGATACATAAATCATTGTTAAATAGACTAAAACAACGCACAGAAACCGTGGGTAATGACATTAAATCATAAACATTCAAAATCTGCGAGTTCATGATGAAAAGGTAGAAAAAATTAGGTATAATTAACTACAGAGTGTTAACACAAATAACTTCTTTGATGTTTAAGTTTTTATATGTGGAGATGATTTTGAGACTATACAACAACAGTTGTGTATGGTCTTATAGATTATTACGAATGTACTTACTACTAAAATACGATTAAATATCTGATCCATTGTCAAAATGGGATAAGAGATTGGACCACACTTTACAGTGAGTACGTTTCATAATACATCTATAAGAACATAATCATTACACGGATTCTTTTGAAGAGAAAATTCATTTGTTAAAGCATCATGAACTTTCTAAGGGAAAGATAAGTATTTTGCTTATGAATTCGAGATTTTACTAATAAGGATAATTTATACCTTAACATATGTCCCGAACTAAAAGAGATTATCGATACTAGGACCCAAATTTATTTGTTCACGAAAAGAAAGAACACGCTAAGTTTTTCTATTTAAAGATATCAACTACGAAATATATATGAATTGTTTTAGAACACATTATTTTGAAAATATAGAAGTTTTGAATAGAAAATAGTTTTTGCGAGATAATTCGTTGTGAAAAAACCATAAAAGAAAGAAAAACAAATTTAGATAGGACTTTTAAACAGTTTTACGAATATCTTATTTTACTAGATTTTGATATATTTTTTGAACGTCCATTTAATTAGGTGTTTGTAATGAACTTAGCGCCTAGTCAATTTTGTTTTGTATTTTTATTAACAGGCGGTCTAGTGGCTCATGTTGTCGTTGTAATATAGTAGGTCGCAAGTTCAAGCCAAAAATTGCGTTAAAACTTTTCATTTTGCTCAGTTGTGATTTCAAAATATAGTGAAAAGACGAGTTTCTCTTTGTTTTTTCCTCAGAACAGCGATATCTATGATCTAACTTCCACTGCTTCCATGCTATGTAATGTTCTCTTATTCGTTTTTGCACAAGAATATGTCCTAACAATTAGAATACAAACAAGATTCATTTAGTTTTATACTACAAACAAGACTGATTACATATTTTTATATATTAAAACAAACACTTTATTGGATTACAAAATATCTTAATTTTTTCTACCATCTCTTTTAGACTTAAAATAGATATTAAATATTAACTTTTGATTAAACTAAAAGTAAGTTATAATAAACCTTCACATTGTATTTGGGGTAAGGAAAAAGTATAATAGGTTTTGTCCGACCGGTTCTCTCCCGTGCACAATGCACTAGTGGAATGTAACATCACATGCGATCACGCCTAAATTTATCTTTCTATAGCCATGTTGCTAATAAATTATATTATTGATGAGAAAATGAATTCTCATTAGGAAATATCAGAATAGCCGTCCATAAAAACTATCAAATTTTCAAAGTCGTTCTTAATTATTTTGAATCTCAATTTTCTTTGCTTTTCACATAAATGATTAACACTCCGATAAATATTGTCAATCTTGTTTTTCAGTTTGGAAAATAGCCAAATAGGCTTTTCGATTAGTCGTAGAATGTAAACATAATTTTGCCCTTTCAGAATGTAATAAGAGCCACCACCTCCCATAGACAAAACAAATTAAAACCTATTATTGTAACATATGCATCATCTTGTAATACATGTAAGCACTTTGGTTTATACATGACGATGCACGGTTTGTAAATAAATATTACAAAGTACACGTTGAATAAATAATCAAATATTTTTAGGCCGTAGATAATCGGAGATAAATGAATGAAGGGAGAGTTGGAGAGGTAACCCCAAGGTGGGTCCCCTGGTACCCTGAAATTGACGCAGACTTTATCAAATACCACGAAAGACCCATCAATTTTAGAGGTCCATTTCTAGACATTCATTTCGAAACTATGGTCAAACCGAAAGCGTACAATAATAATAATAATAATACTTTTTTTTGCAACAAGAAAATACTAGAATTAGCTTCGTCATTTTTTCTATGGCCTACTACGTTATTATTGAAATGATTTTATTTGTTTATCCTACTATAAATATGATTTTATTTTTCACCACAAATGAATCTAGTTTATTTATACCATTTGAAAAACACACCAAAACTTTTTATAGATGATTTCACAATGAATAATTATACCCACATTATAAGGATTTACGATAAACGGTTAAGTCTTGAAAACAGAATAGAAACATTCACTCTTATCACAACGAACGATCATAGGTGTGCATCACACTAGAGAATTCTGCTAAATTCTGTCTTAATTAATATTCAACAATTCACATTTTCTATGAATCGAGTCCCTTACTAGATGTAGAAATGTTAAATCTTTGATCAACTAGATTAAGAAAGCTTCCACGCTATAATTAGATTTGAGTCAAATATTTAACTATTTTTAATCGATAATTTTAGGAAGTTGGTTTGATCTTATAATTTTCTTCATTTGCAAAAGAATATAAAATCATTACTAAATGTAACAATCAATTTAATCCTGATTGTTGATCCACAAATACTTTTCTGTGCCAGGATAACGTTGCAAAATGTTTTTCCTTTTTAGAGTGAGACCAGTTGATACAATTTTTTTTTTCCAAGAGTACGACCAGTGTCAATGGTTTTATCTCGTTCGACCGTATAAAGTTTTTTTTTCTTTTCTCTTTTTGGTTATATTGGACCGTATAAAGTTCAAGCCAATAATCATTCTTATAAAAAGTATATAAAGTTTTCGTGAGATAAATTAAAAAAAAAAAAGATTCGAAAACTAAAACGAGATGGTGTCTTCTCACCCACCTTTTATTATATATTTTAAAAGAAACAACTTATGATTTTGTCAAAACAGAAGGAAAGTCTATATCAAGTTTGTAGAGTCAAAATTTATAGTACATAATTTGTTAAAAAATAGAATTAAATTTTATAAATTTCAATACAGTTTGGTTTAAGATCTGTCTCATATATTACAAATTGAATATTGTATATGCGAGTATTAAACCCTTTGCTTTCAAAATGACGTAAAGTATGTAAAAACTAAAAAGAAAACCATGACTTGCTATTTTCCTCTCGAATGCATCATATCAAGTTCATATTGACATATTTCCTCATTATCAAATTGAATAAATAAAGATGTTGCAGTTACAATAGTTAAATTCTTGGCTAAATTTTCCACTAAACACTATCTTTTACATAATACATAAAATATTTATGTCTCTAAATAGATTATACTGTAGTTGGATCGGAAAAACGGATGAAATTTAAATTAGGTTTAAGACTTAAGAAGAGGCCTAATAAAGTGATAAATGGATGAGTTAGGGATCAGCTTGACCCACCTAAAAGCTACCCAAACCGATGGTTCTACTTTACCCGTATTGCCTTTTTGTCAACGGTGCGTGTTTTACACGTTCAAGACACAAGCGCGTGAACATGAAATGTAAAACTTCAAAGTAATTATTTTTTTACTTTTATCTTTCCATTTCATTTTCTTTCTTATTTTATAAATTATTATAATAAGGGTTGGATGGAGGTTTTTTTTTTCTTTTTCCTTTTCCAATGAATCCCTTACCTAAATACGTTCTAGGAAAAATACACCTTCCCGTATTAACCCCCACCACCACTAACGGACAACTGTTTTTAAGTTGCTAACAAATTAGTTTTGTTAATTAATTATATATTAGCCTATTAATGGAGTGATAACACAAAATCTAGGTAAAGTAAGTATAAAAATTATCTCTTCCTATACAAGCTATTATAATTAGGAGTGATTATATAAATTATTTGCTAAAAGGGATTATATAATTAGATCATCTTTAACTTCTCATTCTCCAATTATATGTGTACATTTTGCTGAAAAGCGTACTGTAATCATTACTATTATTCGATTTTGATATAAGTGTGTAGATTTTGAATAATTATTTTTGCTAATAAAGATCAGATTCACACGTTTAAGTTTTTTTTTTAATATTGCGAGATCTTCTATATTTAATAAGATCATGAAAAAACGCAGAATAAAGAGTACTCTGCTATTGGAAAAATAAAAAATGTGTATCAAGACAAAAATTAAAGGGGAAGAATTTGGCGTGAGGAAGAGAATAATAAAAGAAACGTGAACGAATATTTAAGAAAAGTAATTTAATTTAATAAAGAGTTCACCAAAAAGGTTTTTATATAAAGAAAAAAAAAAGAAAAGAAGAAAAACGCCGTTGATGAATTGTGACCAATTGAAAACGGAAGCTTGAAGACGGAGTCACTGTCCTGTCATATAAAAGAAAAAAACGACTTTCAGGTCTTTGTCATGTTTTTTTTCTTTTCAAAACAAAATATTATCTATCGAACTGAAATTATATTTTAAGTCAGAATATTAAAAAATTGGTATAAACTATAAACCCTAGTTGAATTAAAAAAAAAAAAGACAAGGGAACAGAGGAAAGAGAAAAAGTGTGAATAGTTAAAGTTAATGGCGGAGCAGTATAAGGAATCGCTTCTCTCTAGAAATCTACCATAGCTGGATGATCAATGTAATAAAAACCAACAATATATATATACAGAGAAGAAGATGAAGAAGAAGCAATAAAAATTACTGAAGAAAAAATCTCAAAGTGTTTCGAGATGCGAGCTAAGTCCGGTACTAAAGGAACCTTCTCTGTACTTCTCCTCTTCCTCCTTTTGATTCTCATTTTGCCCAGTCTTTAATTTTTTTTTTCCTTTCTTCATCTTTGTTGTTGTTTCTTCAGTTTCACTCCTGCTGGTTTTTTTTTTTCCTTTTTGATATTTAAAGCTGTGATCGACGAAAAAGTCAAGAATCGTCTTCTTAGTTTCTTTCTTTTTTTTTCAATTTTCATATTCTAATAAAGTTTTATTGTGTTTTTCTTTTTGGTATTTTGATCTGTTTCTAATAGTTGAAATTTGGGGGTTTTGAATCTAGGGTTTTGAAAACATTTGGGATTGATGTAGGATTTGCTCTGAAATTATAAAAAAGAAAAAAAAAATTCTCATCCAAATCTACCCACCATTTTTGTTGTGGGAGATTTTTTTCTTTTTCTTTCTTATATACTCCTTAATAAAATTAAAAGTCACAGATTGAGTTTTTTTTTTTTAATTTCAATTCAAAATCTGGGAGAGAAACAAAAAAAAATATATTGAGAAAGAGGAGAGATAGAGATTTGTAAGTAAAAATATTTTGATTGTTTATGGGAATACCTGATGGTTCACTGCTAGATCTAATTGATAAGGTTAGGTCTTGGATAACTTCGGATTCAAGCGATTCTTTGTGCTTATCATCGTCATCATCTAAACTCTTTGAAATTATGCCAATCATTTCCAAAATGTGTCATGGCTGTGGAACCAAGGTGGACCATGGCTATGGTTGTCTTAGTTGTGGTAATTCTTGGTGCAAGAGCTGCTATGAATCCTTTGTTACAGAGGAGAGCAAGAAGCTGTGTAGAGAATGTGATGGTGAGGTTCGTGAGTTAAGGAGTAAAAGCTATGATAAGGTTCATCCTCGAGATAGCCCTGATCCACCTTCTCAGAATGAGAATCTTGAAATCCGTGATTGCAGGAACATGGCCTCTATTCGTTGTTATCCTAGCAGGTATTGCTCGATCTTGATTTGAATAAAGTTTGGATTTTTATAGTCAATTTTGAGTCTTTTAACATGTTAGAGTAAGTGTGTGAAGAAAGTTTGAATTTTAATAGCAAATTTTGAGTCCTTTGAACATATTGGTGTAAGTTTGTGATTATGTGTGTGTGTTTGCAGGGGAGAGGAAGAAGAGGGTAAACAGTTCTTAAGTCCTTCGAGTGAATACTATCAGGAAAGTTCAGATGTAGAGTCGGGTAGTGTTAGTGCTAGACATGAGCTTTTTAGTTGTAAATCTTCAGCTGGGTCCAGTCCTCACGATAGTCCATTAAGGAACAATTTTAGTCCTCTTGGGCCCTTTGTAGTTAAGCCTGGTCAGGGGGCATTGGATCTGGAAGATCATGCGGAGGAGGAGGATAAGTTGCAACAGCCGTTGGATTTTGAGAACAACGGCCGCATCTGGTACCCTCCACCACCTGAAGATGAGAATGATGACGCTGAGAGTAATTACTTTCAGTATGATGACGAAGATGATGATATTGGGGATTCTGCTCCCGAGTTTTCATTGAGTAGTAGCTTTTCTAGCCACATACCTACAAGAGAGAGACTTGGAGAAAGTAGCAATGAACCTCTTCGAACTGTGGTGCATGACCACTTCCGAGCTCTTGTTGCAGAGTTATTACGTGGGAACGAGCTTAGTCCAAGTGATGATGGCAGTGCTGGGGACTGGTTAGATATTGTCACTGCTTTAGCGTGGCAGGCTGCAAATTTTGTAAAGCCGGATACTCGTGCAGGCGGCAGTATGGATCCTGGGGATTATGTGAAAATAAAATGCGTAGCATCCGGAAATCAAAATGAGAGGTATAGTTATCTGTTGGAACTTCTTCTTTTCCAACTCTTGCCACTGTCTGATTCTTTAGCATCGTCCTCTCGTCGATAATTACTTATTAAATACCTTTTTTCTGCAGCATCCTCATCAGGGGAATAGTATGTAGCAAGAACATTAAGCATAAGCGAATGACATCGCAATACAAAAATCCACGGCTGCTGCTTTTAGCTGGGTCTCTCGAGTATCAGAGAGCTGCAGGCGAGTTAGCGTCATTTAACACGTTGCTTCAACTGGTTGGTTTTTTGCTGTTTCTTTAGGATGACTTCTTGAAATCTCTTTTAACAAGCTGAACAAAACTGTTGATTTTTTTTGTGTTGGACAGGAAAATGATCATCTGAAGGCGATAATAGCGAAAATAGAGTCCCTTCGTCCTAATGTTTTACTGGTAGAGAAAAGCGTATCTTCATGTGCCCAGCAATACCTTCTAGAGAAGGAAATTTCATTAGTGCTCAATGTGAAAAGGTCATTGCTGGACCGTATAGCCCGTTGCACCGGTGCTGTTGTTTGCCCCTCAGTAGATAGAATTTCTACTGCTCGGTTGGGGCACTGTGAGCTGTTCCGGACTGAGAAAGTGCTGGAGCAACATGAAGCTAGCAATCAGTCAAACAGAAAACTATCAAGGACATTGATGTACTTTGAAGGGTGTCCTAGGCGCCTAGGTTGCACGGTAAAGCTCGAGCCTTTGTAGCTGTGAAGTCTGCTACCTTAAATTTACATTCCTTATCTCCTTTTCTGAGTGTACAATTGTTCATCAGTTTTTCATTCTCAACTTTGTTAGACTTTTGTGAAACATGTGCAGGTTGTGCTTAGGGGACAACATAGTTTGCTACCTTAAATTTACATTCCTTATCTCCTTTTCTGAGTGTACAATTGTTCATCAGTTTTTCATTCTCAACTTTGTTAGACTTTTGTGAAACATGTGCAGGTTGTGCTTAGGGGAAGTTGTCGCGAGGAGCTAAAGAAGGTTAAGCACGTTATTCAGTACGCTGTATTTGCTGCTTATCACCTATCGTTGGAGACTTCATTCCTTGCGGATGAAGGTGCTTCTCTGCCTAGAATTAGACTGAAGCAACCGGGGATGGTGCGGACAGCATCACAAAGGAGAATGATTGATGAAGGCATCTCCCTAGTAGCTCAATCTCCTACAGAAACAGATGGTCAAACTTTGATTGATACAGCTGCACACGAAGATGAAAATACACCCCCAATGCCAGAGCATGAGGTTTGTGAATCGTTATGTGAGGATATTGATCCAAGTCAGATATTTCCATCGTCTTGTGAAGCTGACACTGAGCAATCTGATGCTCTGAATGGAGATTTTGCCAATAATTTGGTAACAAGATCACATTCTTCGAATCAGTTAAATGACTTGGATGAACACTCAGTGTACTTAAGTGGAGAAATCCCTGAAACACCGACTCAACTGCCAAGAGGTGAAGAAGAGAACCAATTAATGGACACACATGATTTGTCACAACATGAGAAATTCGATGAAGATGATGTTTCCAGCGAATATTTCTCTGCCGCAGACTCTCATCAGAGCATATTGGTCTCATTTTCAAGCCGCTGTGTTTTGAAAGAATCAGTATGTGAACGCTCAAGACTCTTGCGGATTAAGTTCTATGGATCATTTGATAAACCTCTCGGAAGATATTTGAAAGATGATCTTTTCGATCAGGTAGCTCTTTCATCTAAGATGTTAATCCACTTTTTTGTCTTTCTTAAACTAAGAACTCTGAAATTTCTACTCTTTCTGTTTCCTATTTTTGGACAGACTTCAAGTTGTAGATCCTGTAAGGAGCTGGTTGATGCGCATGTCCTCTGCTATTCTCATCAGAATGGAAATCTTACTATCAATGTTAGACGTCTCCCTTCCATGAAGCTTCCGGGTGAACAAGATGGGAAGATATGGATGTGGCATCGCTGCTTAAGATGTGCACATGAAGATGGAGTCCCACCTGCTACTCGTAGAGTAGTTATGTCTGATGCTGCATGGGGACTGTCTTTTGGAAAGTTTCTGGAACTTAGCTTTTCGAATCATGCAACCGCAAATCGTGTTGCATCCTGTGGTCATTCACTTCAGAGAGACTGTCTTCGATTCTATGGGTAAGCACTATATAATCTCATTCCCTAGAGTTAATATCTCAATGCTGTTAAAGCACTAATAATATAATGATTTTATTGTTTTGCAGATTTGGGAACATGGTTGCGTTCTTTAGATATTCTCCCATCAATATACTTACCGTCTTCCTTCCTCCATCAATGCTTGAATTCAACAGCCATCCTCAACAGGAGTGGATACGAACAGAGGCCGCCGAGGTAGGTTTTTAAGAAAATTTTTAAGTCCTTTTTGCTTCAGGTTCTACATATACAAAATGCTAAAGCTCAATATGCTTTCTGTTTGTGCATTCTACAGCTTGTTTGTAAAATGCAGACTTTGTATGCGGAGATATCTGATATTCTCAACCGCATGGAAGAAAAAAGTAGTCTACTTGAACCTGAACAATCTGAAGCCTGTGATCTTCACAGTCGCATAATGGGATTAAAAGAACAACTCGTGAAGGAAAAAGATGAATACGATGTGAGCATCTGATTCTTTTGCTTCTGCTTCTGAAATCTTGATGATGCTTGTTGAATTTGCATTTGATGTAATCTTTCTCATCATTAATAGGATGCGCTGCAACCTATATTTGTCGAGAATCTGCAAATTCAAGGGAGTTTGGATATTTTAGAGCTTAATCGATTGAGAAGGGCACTCATGATTGGTTCTCATGCTTGGGATCATCAGCTCTACTTGTTAAACTCTCAACTCAAGAAAGCATCTGCTTTTAAAGCTGTTGACGACAATACTTCTTGGAATCCGGAGATGCAGGATCCTCCAAAGATTGACCATAGACTGCAGGAAGGTTCAGATGAGAAGGAAGAAAAATCTCATTCTAGTTCAGAAGCTAATGGTGATAACAAAGATCCGGAGAAAATGCTCTCCCCTGGTACTTCTCTGTCTGAGAGGATAGATTCAGCGTGGTTAGGCTCGTTTCAAATTCTTGAGAAAGCCGAGACAATTGCCGAGATAGAAGGCTTTTCAGCTGCTAATTCTCCCCTCCGGAGACTTGCCAAGCCAATTCGTGTCCAGTCGTTTGATTCAGCGATACGATTTCAAGAAAGGATCCAAAAAGGTTGGCCACCATCTTCTTTGTATCTCTCGACTCTCAGATCTTTTCACGCTTCTGGAGAGTACAGGAATATGGTGAGGGACCCTGTTTCAAATGTGATGAGGACGTACTCACAAATGTTGCCACTTGAAGTACAGAAGTTGGATTTGATTGTTGGTTCAGCGCCTACATACATCTCTTCAGCATGTCAGATGGCTGATGGGGCTCGGATGTTGATTCCTCAATGGGGACTAAACCATATCGTGGTTCCTGTATACGATGATGATCCCGCTAGTGTTGTATCATATGCTATCAATTCCAAGGAATACAAGGAGTGGGTCGCTAACAAAGGTATTGCTAGTAGTAGTAGTGCCAGCAACTTGCATAACAGAGAGTCTGAACCTTCCACTTTCTCGACTTGGCGTTCTTTGGGGTCGATGGATGTTGATTACATTCACCAAGCGGTGTATGGGTCTTCTCAAGACGGTAAAAAGTCTCCACATTTGACCATTTCTTTCAGTGACCGGGCTACTTCTTCCTCTAGTGCAACTGAAGGTAAGGTGAAGTTCTCTGTGACGTGTTATTTTGCAACGCAGTTTGAAACTTTGAGAAAGGCTTGTTGTCCGAGCGAAGTGGACTTTGTGAGATCCTTGAGCCGGTGTCAGAGATGGTCTGCGCAAGGAGGGAAAAGTAATGTTTACTTTGCCAAGTCATTGGACGAAAGGTTCATCATAAAACAAGTCGTCAAAACTGAGCTGGACTCTTTTGAGGATTTTGCACCTGAATACTTCAAATATATGAAGGAGTCACTCAGCTCCGGGAGCCCTACTTGTCTTGCTAAGATTCTTGGTATCTACCAGGTTAGTTAGTTACAATATAGAGAATGTAAACTCTTAGAACCAAAGCTTTTGGCTTTTGCTTTGAAATGGAATACTTAGGAATGCTATGTGGCTTGCAGGTCTCAATTAAACACTCGAAAGGTGGAAAAGAGACGAAAATGGATTTGATGGTGATGGAGAATCTTTTCTATAACAGAAAAATATCTAGGATCTATGATCTTAAGGGATCTGCACGGTCACGGTACAATCCAAACACATCCGGAACAGACAAAGTTTTGCTAGACATGAATCTGCTTGAGACACTACGGACAGAACCGATATTCCTAGGAAGCAAGGCCAAGAGAAGCTTGGAGAGAGCTATATGGAACGACACAAACTTC
Organism: Cardamine chenopodiifolia; assembly: GCA_963922655.1. Lineage (NCBI taxonomy): Eukaryota > Viridiplantae > Streptophyta > Magnoliopsida > Brassicales > Brassicaceae > Cardamine > Cardamine chenopodiifolia. The sequence goes on from OZ000484.1 coordinate 17,101,968, forward strand.
TTGGCTGTAAGTGTTTTCATTACCCCTAAGTCATTTTTGTTCTTAATGTTTTATGATTAATTTGTTTTTGCTCATTATCCTCTTCTCTTTAGTCTGTGGATGTAATGGACTATTCATTGCTGGTTGGGTTCGATGAAGAGCGTAAGGAGCTGGTTCTTGGGATCATAGACTTCATGAGACAGTACACATGGGACAAGCACCTTGAGACTTGGGTTAAAGCCTCAGGGATTTTGGGTGGACCAAAGAACGCATCTCCAACTATAGTCTCACCAAAACAGTACAAGAAGAGGTTTCGAAAGGCCATGACTACTTATTTTCTCACTGTTCCTGAGCCATGGACCTCTTGATCAGTGAAAAAGAAATTATTTTTCATCATTCTTTGGTTTACTGATCTCAATTTGTTCCTTATTCAATAAAAGGGAACATTGGTTAACAGACAGATATATACAGGTTCGAACCTGACTGATTTGATCTTTTTTTTGTGGTGCGTATTGGTTTCTCTGAGTCTGGAGAATTGTATATTGTAATTATCGGCCAAAACTAAAGCCCCCCCCCCCCCCCCAAAATTGAAAGAAAAAAATACTAATGATTTGCCTTTTTCTTATTCTCCTCCCTTTTGTTCTATTCTCTGTTAATTCGTCATTGTTTTCAGATTTTTTATTTTGATACAGAAACAAAGATGCGTTGTAAACGAAGAAGATACACTATATGCTCAGTATATTACTATTACGAAGTGTGTATTGAATTTAGTAATTTGCACTAGTTACCTTGGTCTCAGATCAAAGAAGATTTACTTGCAACAATTCAAAATTTATCTTAAAAAACAATATTTTCTTCTTCTTGTTAGTTTTTATATTTTTATTTATTTTAGAATGGACTAGAAGAAGTTGCAACACAAGTTGGAGCGCACATTTGTTTCGTAGTGGCAACTTTAGTAATAAAAGAAGCAAGAAACGTGGCTTGAGAAACGGATCGATGTTTCAACAAAAATAGAATAAGATTAAAAACCCTTCTAAAGAGAATTGATCACCTCATGTGATTTGACTACACTTGTCCAATCCCAAAGCTTCTTCCTCCATTACTAAGCAAATGTTGTCTTTGAATGTTGAGTAGACAAAGTGCTGTGATCTTCTTGGAGAAATCAGAGCCACTCTCACTCTCTTTCATTAGTTTCTCCACTTTCCACTTTGGTAACTTCAACTTCACGCTACTCACATCTCTCACTTCATCAACCTCCTCTTCTGTCTTCTTCATTACCGACAGATCAGACGATGATCTACGAGATAGCTTCAGATTCTCTAACCTCTCCTCGGCACTCATCTGGATTCCTGACCGAGCCCTTCTTGGAGTTCTGTCTTTCAATGTTCTGCCTCGTGGATTTTCATGATTACTCGAAAAAAATTCCAACTTTAAATATCTAAAAACAAGAGGGAAATTTTAGGAATAATACCTTGAAAGCTCCACCATGAAATAAAGCATTTTGGATTCCAAGTTTTGGTGAGGCTCTAAGGGCTTTGCTCTGATTCCAACACGCTTCACTGCTTCGGATTCCAAGAGAACGTGTCCGGGGAAATCTTTAACCACCGTACCAGCTTTCACCGGAGTTTCCAGCTTGAAACTCTCGCCATTGATCTTCATGACTATTGCTGTTTTCTTGCTTCCCAAGCTATTACCCATTGGAAAATGATCTTGTCTAGGTTTACTAAAAATCTGATCTTTTAAGTCACACAAAAAGAGATGAAAAAACTTTGTGAGTGGTTATATCTATTAAGAGCTCAGTAGTTCAAGGTGGGTATTGTGTTAGATCAGATCATTATAGATTTTAGGATTTATGGTTGGTTGCTAATGATAGTGAACCATTTTTTAGGTCAACAAAATGCCAAAATCTTGAGTAATTATATATTACAATGGGAACACAAAGTTACGTCACATTTCGCTATCGATGTTGAAAAACCCAATAACAACCCAAAGATTATGTTTCATTAATAAAAATTTGAAATGGAAAATGTGTACTCTTCTTCACTTAGAGCCTAGTTTATTATGTGCAAAAGTTGTTCCGGTTTTGGAAGTTTTCGTGACCAATGTTTTTCCGGGAAAATGACTTGCGTTAATCACTCCGATTAATCTGGAAAATTACGTCGGCGAAACATCCCAAAGGCACGTGAAGATTGATTGACTTTAACGAATTGGAAAACAAAACACTAATTTGATTTCTCTTTCCAGGAACAGTAACTTAAATGTTTAATTAACAATTTTTTTTTTTTTTAACAAAATTAACATATCAATAACAAAGGTGAGTTAAAGAGTTTGATTCTTCTCGTAACTCTTTTAACTTCAACCTTCTCAAATGTAATTAGTCTTAAAGAAACTAAAAAAACAGAACATAATAAACAGATAAATAGAAATAGCCACCAAAACTAAATTACTTTTTGGTTAAGAGCTAATTATTAGGCTGCTTGACGAAGAAGCTCAAGCAAAGAATTAGCTTTTCCTTGAGCCCTCTCTGTGCCATCTCTTGATAGTTTCATCAACGGAACAACAGCTCCAAGCCTACCAATGGAGATCAGTTTCTCAATATCACTCTTGCAAAGAGAAAGCAGTATCGCTGCAGCATTCTCTCGGTTTCTCGGTTCCTTATGAAGACAATCAACCAAAGGCGGTATCGCCTTAGCCTTCAATATCGCAGCTCTAGCGACTTCGCTACTAGAAAGAACCGAGAGTATAGTCAAGGCTTCATCCACCAACCTCTGGCTCGAGTCAGTTAGAATTTTCACCAATGGGTTAACAATACTGGCTCTAACCGCTCTACCTTTGTTTACTTGATAAATACACAAGTTGAACAGAGCCGAAGCAGCGTCTTTCTTCCCTCTAGCGCTTCCGTTCTCAAGAAGATTCATTAAGGCTGTTATCGCGCCCGATATGCCTATTATGATCTTGTTCTCTTCAGCTAACGAAAGACTAAAGGAGTAGCTGCAGCGTTTTCTTTAGCTTCCATTGATCCAGCTCGGAGAACTTGGACTAGAGATGTGACAGTTCTTTGTTGTGTTCATATATGGAGAGGTTAAGAACACAAGTGATAGCATTTTCCTGCGTTTCCTTGTCGTTTGAGGTTAAAAGAATGACCAAAACAGGGATGGATCCAGCTTCTGCAATCAGAATTCGATTATCCGTGCTTCTTTTTGACAAAGAGCGGATTTCAGTAAGAGCGGTTCTGCGCACTTCGAGTGATCGGAGTGAGAGCCTTCGAACCAATTCACGGATCGCAGACATGTCTCCACTTATATCGCGCTTTTTGGTACTCCTACCGTTCATGGAACCACTTGGCTGCTCAATCTTGTGCTTAGTACACCATTGAGAGATTACGCTTCTGAGAACATAGTTTGGAGTAAGAGTAAAGTTTTTGAGTTTCTGCTGAGTCTTTGGACATCTTAGGTTTCCACAGTCTATCCATCTTTGTATGTACGACTTCTCGTATGTCTGTCAATGAAGAAGGAAGATCATTGTTAAGGTTTTGAATCAATAAACATTATGAATAGTTTTGATCTTTATAAACCAGACCTGTCCTGTGGAAAAAATAACAGGATCCTTCATCAGTTCCAGAGATATTGGACAAAGTAAATCCACTGGGATAGATTTCTTCGAGTCTTCGATTTCTTTCTCTAGTCTCTCATCTTCAGCATCCTTTGATAAAAAGAAAGCCAAAGAAACCGAAGAGCTTTTCCGAGCCGGTGATTCCAATTTCTTCTCATCTGGCAAAGAAAAATTGGAATGCACTGTTTCTAACTTGTCAGTAACTTTGCTTCTTATGTTGCTAAAGGCATATTTCTATACTGGCTGAGACAGAGCTTTTGAGAACAACTCGTAATTTATAGAGCCATATCTCTGCTTTGCTCTTCTCAACTGTGATCTTGCTAGTTCCACCTGATTACAAAGCAAGAACCTTTAGAAACACCTCCAAGAAACATGAAAAAACAACATAAAACTCATGAATGAAGCTTTTACCTGTTCGCGGACTTCAACAGAGATTTCATATTGATCATATGGCACATTTCCTAATGCTTTCTCCAAATTCCACGTCACACATTGGAAATCGAATGCGATACTTCTCTCAGTAACCAAGTCCTTCAATCAAAATAACATCAAATTTATTCATAATTGCTTGTGACTACACAAATGTCAACAACAACAGTAGCTTCCAAACTAAAAGACTAATAACATTTCACACGTTATTTCACATTTTTATCAAAAATAAAACATTTCACACCTTACAATTTTTTTTAATAAGTACGTTCATGCCAATGGACCATGGTGAAACCAATGAACTGATCTAAATATTAATATTGATCTTTAATGCTTACAGAGTACTTGCGAGCTTGGAAACTAGTGGCAGAGTACATCATACCTTTCAGTGCGAGTTGAGGTTGAAGAAAAGAAGAGGATACATTTGTCATTTTTTCAGTTATTTTTAATTTGTAATGCAATTATGGGTGGGCATTTGGGTATTGGAGTCGGATTCAGATAAAACCTAATCGAGTTGGGGTTTTCGGCTTTACGGATTTACAATCCAATAGAATATTTTGTCGGGTTCAGTTCGGGTAAAACTTTTCAGATTCGGATCGGATTCGGATTTCAGAGTTAAAATCTTATCAAAACCTGAATATCAGATTCGGGTTTTTAGGTGTTTTTAGGTTTCGGAGTTTTCCAGAGTTTTCGAGTTTTTTGGATTTTTTTTAAATTTTTTTGGTTCGGATTCGGATCGGATTTGTGTATATTACACATATAAAACTCATGTTTAATATTTGCCCAATCCTAAATGATAAAGTTTTCGAATTATGTATTTTCGGATTTCGGATCAAATTTTTGGATTTTGAATTCGGTAAATTCGGTACAGATTTTTGGGTTTAGAAATTTATAATGTAATGACATAATTTATCGAATTCAGATTTTATTCGAGATTAATACTAGGATACGGATATTTTGCCCAACCCTAAATGCAATCGAACATTGTAATGGAAACAAATAAACTTTTAAAGTATAAAAGGAAAAAGCTTTTATATTTATTATATAAGGAAATGGTTTGTTGCGTGTTTAGTTATAAAGCCGACTTTATATTAGTGTCGTATTTTTATAGTTGTGTGGAAATTATATTCTAATGAGTTGAAAGGAATAAAAGAATTGGCCAATGATATAGTATATACAAGATACAGCTTAAATGGTAAAAGAAAAGGGGTCAAACTACTTAGATTTTCTCTATTAGGTGAAACTATAATCACGTTTTCAATTAAAAAAAGTTAAAAGTTCACTCGTTATCATGAATCATTGACCGGTATATGCTGGATGCATTGTATTGTATTGACTGCAATTTTACAAAGAATAACGTATAAAGCTAATATTTAATATTATGCATTGTATAAAGTTAATGTTTCGATATCTAAATACAGATTTTACAAAGAAAAACGCATAAAGAATAACATGAATTGTATTGACATATGTCTTTTATGGTATAAAATCTGTCTTACACTATTTATAATATGAAATAACATTTTTCTTTGTTACTATATAGCTTTATACCTTATTCTTTTCCTTTTGAAGAAAAATAATTTTTATGTGTAATTATAGTTTGTTTGATTGTTTTCAAAATATTTTATTTCTTTAACACCTTTTTGAAAAAGAGCACTGGTTTTTCCAGAGCCGCATTATTTGTACTTTGAAGATTTACTTCGTAGGATCCAAGAGAACTCATTTGAAAGACATGATAGATAAACACTACGGCTACATCAAATATTTCCTCACAAAGATACATTAGTTAGGTGATAAATCCAACCAAATCATTATAAAAAATATCATATAAATATATTATTTATATATAACTCACACTTTTAACAAAATGATTAAATATAATGTATGGTGAATTATTTTACAGTAACTATTTTGGTAAAACTTTATAAAAAAAAAAACTATTTTGGTAAATTCCATCGTCTACTTAATTAATCAGTTATTTTTTAGTTTAATCAACAACATATATTTTTCTTCGAGCTTCCTCTCCTCTTGCAAGTATTAGCTTTCTATTGTCAATTATTCTACCCGACTTTTTTAATGTTCAAAATACAAATTATACAGCTAGTTTTGCTGCGAAAGACCGTATGAAAATATTTTGTTTTCTCTTATTGAAGTTGGTCAAGCAAATGATGTTTTTGCTGCTCTAAATCCCCTAGTCGGCCAAGCAAAACACTGCTTAATGTAACAAGTTTCTTAATCTCCTTGGTAATATAGTTCTTGTTCAAAAAAAAAATAGTTCATATGGGTAGATGTAGGCTGAACGAAGCCAAATCATATAAAAGTGGGAATGAGATCAAAGTTTATGCAGTAGTGGGAACAACTTCAATGATGGTTGTAGATTCTGCAATAGTAGAAACAACCCCCTGTAGTGATGATTATAGTTTCTTTAATTTGACAAATGGGTCCATTTTCTCATCCAACAATCACCTTTTTACTTGCCACACAATCATATTCTTTGGTCATACAAATGTATGTACTCAGCCAACAATCTCCTTTCTACTTACCATACATTCATATTATTTGGTCATACAAATGTATGTACTAGTTGATGAGCTGATATTTACCTTGCTTCCATGCCTAAGACATCTTTAATTATATCAACTTGCTTCGTTTATATCTTTAGTAAGTAATACTCTTTAATTTATAACGAGATTGTTAGTGACTGAAAGAATAACTAGATTTTTATTTATCAACATTTTTTGAGGATCTATTATGATTCTGAATCAAAATTTTATAATGTGGACAAAAATGTTATCATGAGGATTCTATGTTCCTCTAAATTGTTACCTATGCAGCATGTTCGTACAGTGTATAACTACACCATCATCAAACAGACCAAATATACGTGCCCTGATAGACACGCCAACTCAAATTATTTTCTGTATTTAATCTGAAAATGGTCTACATAAATTTTTGGACATTGGAATAATGCGTTTCATGTAATTTTTCCATTTTTATCTTGTCAACATCTAAAAGTTTTTCATTTCTTCAACACAACGTGTTATATAACTAAGTGTGTTGAAAAAAATATTTTCAGTTATTTAAAGTAGTTAGTTGATTAAGTACATATATACACATAACTGATTGTGCTTTGATATGAAATAAAAATGGGTCAATTTTCGTATTGATAGTTTCCTTTTTTTTGTGGAAAGATTTAAATTGCTTTTGCATAAAGAGTAATGTGTAGTTTGGAGAAAGATGAACATATTTCTCCATTTTAAGATAGCAAATCAATGCATCCCGGCCCGTCAATGTGCACCGCATATTCATTGCTCTAAATATTAGCTAATTTCTTACAGCTTGATTGATCCGATTCAGCGGTTATCTTCGGTTATCAACGGGTTTGCTACTTCTAATGGTTTTCTGAAAACGATTGAAACCGGACATCTAAGAGAAAAGTTGTTCAACGACCAGCCGGTCCAATTTAGTATTGACATTTTTCAAACATCGTTATATTATCTCTCTAGTGAATATATTATAATATATGCTGTTGTGATATAATATTATTTAGCAAGATGTCTACAAAGAAATACACCATTTTCACCGGAATAGAAGAAGCGTTTCTTGACTTGTTGAACCATAGTTAGAGGATTCGGTAGAGTCCTGAATATAATGAGCTGGCAAAGAAGTCACGGTCGGGACGAGACCGATGTTGAGATCAGGCAAATGACTTCGACCGGTACTAGTATTATCCTCCGAGCAATTGGTAATTGAAATGGGTAAGATTTTCATATCGCATGATTCGGATACCGAAGAAGATTGATTACTAACAATCTTGATTTCATGTTCCTTATGCAAACATCTCGAAATGTAGTTGGTGTGATGGTGGATACGATGATTGGTTGGGTCGATTCCCATTTCCAAGAGCTTCTTCTTTAAGTAAGTTTCCCAATGGATCTTAACTTCGTTGTCGGTTCGTCCAGGCAATCTCCCCGCTATCAATGACCATCTAAAAAACGTATAATCAAAACTTTTATTATCACATACCATTCACAATATTACGTTAATATTGAATTGAAGAAGAATGAGAACCTATTGCCAAGAAGTGCATGAAGCTTGAGGATGAGATCATCTTCGTCTTTTGAGAAGTTGCTTAGTTTATTAACTTCTGGCCTAACGTAGTTTCTTCCTCTCACTTTACGTTTCTTGCCACGGTGTTGTAACCCTAAAAAGATTTAAGGAAATAAATTTCACGAAAATAAAACAAAAAAATTTCGCATGTACATATGTGATCTATGAGTTCTACATCGACCTCTATTAAATTATGAATAGTTTGGTCATGTGAATAGCAAAACATAGGATTGCTACTGGTTGAAAAGAAAATAGTTACCAGAAGACGGAGACAGAGCACGGAGGCGGATCTTGTTCATGTCTTTTTCAAGGAGATTGGTTGGGGTTTATTGTTAGTTGTTCATTGATTGTGAGGTTGTTTGCGAGAAGCAATGGATATATAGGATTAGGGGATGGATCAAGGATAGAGGTTTGACTTGGACCGGTGGGTTGAGAGAAGCGTGCATGGGCAATTAATATTAATGGACGAGAAATTAGAAGGAGAAGAAGAACACATCAACCTTGTTAATTGGTCCCACGTTTAGAAGTTGAAATTCAAAAAAATTGGTCCTATATTGTTCAAATCCAATGGACATTATTATGGTAGTGTTTTCATAGTCTGTAGAATCATAATTGTGGAAAGATGTCGCATTAAAATTGCCTTACCAATACCAATCCATATCTCACTCTTATCCACATTCATTACAAGTAGAAATACTATTTCGTAAAAATATGAATCAAATATACGGCCATGTCGTTGTCTGTTGCTAGCCACTGCAACTAGTGATAGTGATCATACGTCTGTCTGTTACATATGGCCGATCGCTAGACAATTCTTTTCGCTGTGATTAACTAGTCGTTTATAATATATATATATATATATATATATATGGCTCTCATATAATTTTAAGTTACTTAACACATTATATGTTATTAGAAACTATCTAAAATTTTCAAAAGTTTTTAAATTTTTCAAAAGTTGTAATGATTTAAAAGAATTCTGAAGTTTTTATAGAAGATTTGTGAGTTTTTGGAAAATTGTTGTAATATATAACACATCACAAATTACATATGACAAAGAGTTTGCATCATAGATATTTTTCTCCATTTTTTTCAATAAAACTTTTAAAAGTACCTTTTCTAATAGATAACGACAAGAAGAAGAAGATATGTTTGTACTGGCTGAAATTCAATTGGATGTATTGCTGATATTTGATAAAGATCAGAAGTATCGTAGGGAATAATATAAAGTTTCAATAATTAAAAGAAGGGACTAGATTGAAGAGTGTGGGCACAAGAACAGATAAGGGAGAAACATGAGCATATTTCAGTTGAATTGACTGGTGGTTAGCGAGAGTACGAGGATTTTTCCACTCACCTCTTCCCTCTCTTACTTACCACCTACCCGAAGTTAAACCTTACATAAGAAACATAATAAAACGTATGATTGGGCCCGTCAAAACCCATAATTGTTAGCTCGAATGTCCACTTTCTCCCCATTGACTACTTCTAATGTCGGGGGCCGAGTCCAACACGGTGGTAGAATTAGACATAAACTCAACTGCTCTGCGATATAAATATTTAGGCCAACATTCGGGTATTCGTTTTAGTTTCTTTTAGGTTTTGGATATTTTGATATTAGAAGTTTAGAATTTATTCAAAAATTTTAGAATTTTAAGTTGGATTCGGTTCTCCATCGATTTGGATCGGGTTTTATTCTCCAAAATATCAACTAAAAAAAGTTAAGTTGTTTAAATTTTCACAAAATGTAAAAAAACTTCGGATATTTTAGTTATTTCAATCTAAAAATTAACTAATATCTTTAGATTTGTAAATATAATTTTGGATAATAAAGTTATATCAAATCTAAATATAATTAATATGTATATAATTGTATTTTGGATATTTTAGATTTACAATCAGCTCTTGATTCGGTTAGAGTTTAGTTCGGGTTATTTGGACATATGAGTTTAGGATTTATTTAGATATTTTGTTGATTGTGATTCGATTTGATACTTTTTTTCAGGTCGAATTTGGTTTAGTACTTTGATTTCTTGTATATTTTGCCCAAGCCTATAAATATCTTTGAGATATACCAAAAATTATCGTATAATAATACATGCCAGTACTGCATTTGTTGACAAGAAATTATTATTCTTTGAGATTTTATTTCTCGAATTTACTCAGTCTTATTATCAACTCATTTTTAGTCTACATCGATCGCATTTATTATTCTTATTTTTAAATATTTTTTTGTTAAACCATAAGAGTTCTGGACCTTTTATCTTTAATCTCTCCTAGTCCCTCGAAACAAGTTTTGGTTTCAATTTAAAAAATAGCCTTCCGTACCAAAAAAAAATCAAATTCAAAACATAAAAAAAAAAAACAACTTCCTTTTACTACTACCACTACTAGGCCACTACCCTTGATATCAACTCATTTTTAGTCTACACTGATTGCATTTATTATTTTAAGCTGCTTTTCTTTAGAACTACATATGTACGTAATCATCTAACATCTTGCTGAAGTACTCTTTTTCTTTTTCAATATTATATTATAAACTCAAACCGGGCAACTGTGGTTTACGTAGTTGGTACGATACACAAAAGACTAACAACCCGGATCTAAACAAACAAAACGAAAACCAGCCACCAATGCGTGAGGAGTTCTCCACCTCCGACTCCGGTGACGGAATCCATATCGTCGTTCAGGCCAGCCTACCGTGCTGTGATACTCTTATCACGTAACCATCTTAAAGGGCCTCATCATCATATTGTCTTCATGATCCAATATCTGCATTTTAGTAGTACATTTAGTTCCCCAAAAAACTCATAATTAAGACAATAATTAGTTTGGGCTAACAACTTACGTGGCAATGATACACGTAGCCTGGTTCTTGAGTAGCGTTGAAAGAGTAAGATTTCTTGGAGTGAATGTAAGAAAACCTAACGAAGATCTTTGTTACATGTCCCGGCATCATCTTGAACACGTTTTTCCAACCCCGCTCGTGTGCCGTCACCGCTGTCTTGTTCCCACGTGCGTACTTTCTGATCTGGCACTTGACGGCATCGAGTTTTTTCGTCATGCATTCCGTGAACTCCTCAGTTTCCACCAACGCCCTTTGCTCTAATACTTTGAACAATCCCAAGTGAATGTGTAGCGGATGGTTATCCTCCGTCAAATTAATCACTTCCCATACCTTCATCATGAGATTTTTCAAGAATTAAACATTCAAAATTAAACAGTTTGAAAATAGTGAAATTGTATAATTTAATACCTCGCTCGTGCCGATTTTTGGAAATTCTTTAACGGGAGCGTTGTACGGCAAGCCGTTGATGTATAGATGAGTTGGCTCGTCATCCTTAGACACGTACTCGAACATAGCAATGTAACGAGTTCGGACTGAACTTGACACATGAGCACGCGGGTACTTGATCAATTTCTTCGGAATGATTGACGTGTCAGATACTGATTCGTCCTTGATTATAAACTTCATGACTTTGCTGTTCTCTTCCGTTACAGGATCTCCCGAAGGGTAAGGATAAGGTGCGTTGTTAGCGAGGACTGTCGTTTTCGATTTTGACTTTGAAAAGTCAACGACGACGTCAACGATTTCCGACGGAGCGAGTATAATCGATTTGGTACGTACCGATTTATCTAGATAAGCTGAATCAGAACCGATAACGTTAAAATCGAGACCGTTGGAGAAGAAGAACCGAAAAAACCTGGCGTTAGCAGCGTTTATGATTCGAAATCTATATTTTCGGCGGGAAACGGTTAATCGCGGCCAAGCTTTTCCGTTCACGATGATCGCATCGCCGAAATACTCCGGCTGCCATTGCGGATGAATCTTATAGTTGTTTCCAGTGGCGTTCATGTAAATCGAACCGTCTCTACGAAAACCTCGGTCAAATATAATCAAAGGACGGTCAAATTCACGGCCAGTGGGTAACCGGAGTGGCGATTCGATGGAGCTGTGACGGAGAATGTAAGCGCCTAACAAACCGGCGAGAAGGTTGACTCTGGTCAAACCTGCAGCATGGTCATGGTACCACATGTTTCCAGGTTGTTGCTTGTTGACGTAATGCGTCGTCGTTTTGGTCCATTTTGGTCCGGTCTCGTTGAAACCAGCGGTGAACCAAGAATCTGCATTACCATCGCTAGTTGGTTCGTGGATGCCGCCGTGTAAGTGGACCACTGTGGGAATGCCACCGTGTTTCGGGATTGCAGGAGAGATTGTTGGGTCCCAAGGGAGAATGTGAGATGAAGGGAGGTGATTTTGCCACGTCACGTAGGTGTTGACGCCATAAGCAGCTTCAATTGTGGGTCCAGGAACTGTTGCCGTATGCCACGATAGACCATATGCAAATACTGGTGTGGCAGGCAAATCTCTGTGGAATTTCTGTAGTTTGTAATAAGATAACAATTTAATTCATATCAGTGACACATTTTTTCAAAACGCAAATCATTCTATTAGTTAGCACATTAATTAAATGGTTTAAAGAAGGAGACCATAATTAGCTAAGCGAAAGTGATAGAAAAACAATCACAATATATAGTCAATGCCTTAGTGGGTACTACTAATATCTAAAGCTCTTATCTAATAATCTGCTGAAAGAAGATAAGCAAATAAACATAGATTTGAATTTTAGTAGTATAGTTTGTAGAAACAAATTTTTAATAAGTGAAATCATTATTGCTAAAGTTAAATAATGTGCTATAGCCTAATAAATATGAAAATAAATACTCCTTATGTTCCATAATATTAGATGTTTAAGGTTGTTTTTTTGTTCTATTTTATTGGGTGTTTTGCAAGTTTCCATACAAAAAGTTAATTTTTTAAGATTTTATTATTATTAATATTCAAAAGTATTATTTATTATTGTGTAGATATAATATTAAATATTTAGTTATATTTTCAAAAAAACAATTATTTAATAATTTTTTAAAAACTCGCATTTTTAGTCAAAGTAACTTATTATTTGAAATAGAGGAAGTGATAAAAACAAGTGAACGTGGGATTAGGGAGGGTGAAAATAACATGACCCCCTTGCTGAGTGAAATACATTTAACGGGTGTCAGATGACTCCTTCCTTCAATGCGGGTCCGTAGTTATAAATAATAAATAATTTGGGAATTCATTCGTTACAGGAGGAGAGCAAAGAATATTAAATTTGACAAGTAAGAAAATAAGGGGCATTGATTCGTTGGTATTAAAACATTTAGATATTTTTCTCAAAAGGACAAATAAGTGAGGAACAAGTGTGAATATAAGGCGAATCTATTCTAATCACTTTACCAAACAACGAAGAGCCGTAGCCAGCTAAAAGGCGATTAGGCTCACTAATCTAATGTGATTTAAAAATTTTAATAAGTTGATTTGTGTCATTAACGAGATTAGTTAGATTCAACAATAATTAAAAATATTCCTTGCATGTAATACAGGTGTATATCACTAAATGGTGGTTATATGTATTTCTATCAAAATATTTTAGCAATTTATGACCTCAGGACAGAAAAGGAAGATGACCTGTATTCACGAAGGACTATAGACTGAAAATTTAAAATTTAATATCATACCACAACTAGCTTCAATTTCAAGAAAAACAGAGCAAATAAGGAAAATATTGAAATGAGAAAGAGGAACATACCCATTTCTTGAAGAACATGCCGATTTGAAGAGATCTGGGTTTGAGGGAGCCATTGACGAAGTGGTAGCCACGAAGTCTGGGCATATGAGGAAGGTCGTCAACGAACATCTCTAGCTTCTCAAGGTTGAACAGTCGGTCCTCGGTCTTCGTGGCTCCTTTGACACCGGCTACAAGCAACATCATCGTTGCGGTTAGCAGCAACATGAATCTAATCATCGTCTTCCGAGAAAACATAAACTCCATGTCTTTGTCTTTATCGAGCGGTGGAAATATGCTCTGCAGAATAGTCAAATGAGTAATGTGTGTGTGGATTATTCAAAAGTTGGGGAGAGAAATTAAAGAATTTCTTTGGGGTTTTGCGTATTTATACATATGAGTGTGTGGTGTGCAATAACTTTCTTGCTTTCACTCTTGACTCTTGAGTTGCTCTTTAAAATTTTGTTCCTATCTTTTGTTTTGGTCAATAGAATTTTGTATTCCTTATGTACGCAAAAATCCAGTGGGTTTTTGGTATTAATGAAATATCAGTATACAGTTGATAAAATAATTTTATTTTTTAAATCAAATATAACTAGCAAATAGTTTATTATATATCAAGAACTTAAAACTATACTCGGTTCATAAATGTCTAATAGTTCTCTCTTTTCAAATCTAATTGATCCAGGGGAAAAAACCTCCTTCTTCTCGGTCCAGGAAGGGAAGAGTGATCAAGTGGTCAAAAGCGGTAGACTATAAATATGTTAAAAAGTTTTTCTACGTGAGTTCGAATCCTACCTCCCCCACTTATTGTAGTTTTAGCTTGTATATGTGAAAAAACAAAATTTTCTTTCATAGAATAACTCTTTTTCATATAAAGTTGGAGGCATGCTTGGATACGATTTAAAAATGAGTTTACATGAAAGAGGACCACCTCTTGTGTAACGAAGATGCGGGCTGTAGTCTCCGAAAATGCCCGTTAATAAAGCAAGTTGGGGAACAAAATCTTCCATCTAAATTGGATGATATGGATTTCTCTTTGAAAGCGTCCGACATCCTAAGAAGCCAGTTCATCTATCTTTCTAAGCTTACTAACACACCATTTGTTTTCAAAATGTTATCGTTTTGCTTAGAATATTGCAGTCTGCTAGAATACTGCAATCCGCCTCCCGTAACATGCATTCTCGCATACACCTAATGATTTAGGGTTATTCCACAAGCATTCTTTCATCGACGAATTTTTGTTCGGCAATGCCTGAACACCAACTTTCAACCATGGATGTAATGTAGTTTTGTTTACCTCTAAGGTCGAACCTCTTCTTTGTGAGTTCGCCAAAGTTTAGTAAAAACCCAACCCTCTAATTTTCAGTTGATTTTTAATAAAGATTTTAATTATTAGTTTCAAAAGTAGCAAACTGCAAAAGTAACCCATCAGTTTTATAATAGACCCACATTAGAAAATATATTAAGCCCAAAATGAAAACTTGAATCAAGAATTCCCGAAAAGACAGAGAGACCAACAGCCCAAAAGGCTCGTAATCAACAACAACTTCGTTGTCAAGCGACAACGGTGACGACTCACGAGCGATCCATCAACTCCGAGAGAACACGTTTGGATTAGATCAGAGATGATGATCAGAAATGTATATGTCGCCCGAGGCAATCAAGGTCAAAAACCACACGCACAGTTTGCATTTGCGAAATAAGGAGTCAAATTCTTTATTGATTACAAATTGGAACGATTGATACACTTTTAAACTCCTGTTGATGCATGTTTTCTCACGTCAAAAGCAGGCAAATACATATATATGATACCCTATGCTTTTCATATGAATAGCTATGCAGAATATATTAAACTTATATTTTAAGACCTTCTTTCCTTCTTCTTTTTTCCGATTAACCCAAATGACCCAAAAAGTGTTTTTTTTAAACAAGAAAAACCACCAAATGAATTGAAAAAAATGTGAGGAAACAATTTACTATCTTGGTAATGTCTATAAGAGGTTGTATTAGATAAACCTCCTACCATATGTGCATCTTCTTTTATTCAATGACGGCAAGCAATTCAGAATCAGCATATGAAGGTTTTTGTCTGCCAACAACACTCTTTATATGTCTCAAATGTGAACAAAGACGTTAACAAATTAGATGTTTTGAAGCCACTATTGAAGTTGGTGATGTTTCCTTTAGAAGAATTGTCGACAAAGCAAGGCATTGAGACCAAGTACGGTTATATTGAATTTGAGTCTCTTAAATAACCCAAAAGGCCTTAAATTTGAAAAGAGAATCATCAAACAAATGCCATGTTTATCGCCATGTTTATCTTGCGTAGGTTCAAAACATGCGAGAGTCACTTTTAATTAGTGGATTCAACTATCGTATGTCTAAAGATATATGCAAACCAGCATCAAAGATATTTACATTGCAAATAACTAGTCACAATATAAATATCTTTGAGATATGCCAAAATTTGTCAATCAAGCATCAAAGACATTTACATTGCAAATAACTACTCGCAATTTAAATATCTTTGAGATATACCAAAATTTGTCATATAAAATGGCTCCTACTAGTACTGCATCCAAATTTAAATTTGCATATTATATATTGTTAACAACTAATAATTATTCTTGAGATTTTCTATCTCACATTTATGCAGTCTTATATTATCAAACACATTTCTATGGAGCACTTGCTTATTTGATTGGGGCACTTATCCCATGCTACTTTTAAAATACTTATAATTCACATTTAATTCATTTATGCTTATTTGATTAAATAGTTTTTGGTGCCACGTTTCTTTTGTTTTCTTTAATGTATATGACTAGCTTTTTCCATCATTTTATATATATTCCATATAAACTTTTTGACTGGATCCGCTCCTGATTTCTATTATACACCGATCACATTTATGATTTCAAGCTGTTTTCGTTAGAACTACATAACCATTTAACATCTTGCTGATACTCTTTATCACTTGACCATCGCAAAGGGCCTCATCATCATATTGTCTTCGTGGTCCAATATCTGCATTTTAGTACATACATTTAGTTCCCCAAAAAACTCATTATTAAGACAATAATTGTATTTGTACTAACTTACGTGGCAATGATACACGTAGCCTGGCTCTTGAGTAGCGTCGAAAGTGTAAGATTCGTTAGAATGAATGTAAGAAAATCTGACAAGAATCTTCGTTACATGTCCCGGTATCATCTTGAACACGTTCTTCGAACCCCGCTCGTGTGCCGTCACCGCCTTCTTGTTCCCACGTGCGTACTTGCTGATCTGGCACTTGGCGGCATCTTTTTCTTTCTTTCATGCAGTCCGTGAACTCCTCACTCTTCACCAACGCCGTTTGCTCCAATACTTTGAACAATCCTAAGTGTATGTGTAACGGATGGTTATCCTCCGTCAAATTGATCACTTCCCAGTTCCCACACATTCATTATATATTTTTTTCTTTTTTAAATTAAACATTCAAATTAGACCATTATAAAATAGTTCGAGCTGTATAATATAAATACCTCACTCCTGCCAATTTTTGGAGCTTCCGTAACAGGAGCGTTGTACGGCAAGCCGTTGATGTATAGATGAGTTGGGTCGTCAGCCAACTCGTACTCAAACATAGCGATGTAACGTGTTCGGACCGAAGTTGTAACATCAACAGGCGGGTACTGAATCAATTTCTTAGGAATGGTCGATGTGTTAGATTCTGATTCGTCTTTGATTTTAAACTTCATGACTTTGCTGTTCCCTTCCGTGACAGGATATCCCGAGGGGTAAGGATAAGGTGCGTTGTTGGCGAGAATTGTTGTTTTCGAGTTTGACTTTAAAAAGTCAACAATAACGTCAACGATTTCTGACGGAGCAAGGGTGATTGCTTTAGTTAGTACCGGTTTAGCTAGATAAGCTGAATCAGAACCGACAACAATGAAATTAAGACCGTTGGAGAAGAAGAACCGGAAAAATCTTGCATTACTAGCGTTTATGAATCGAAATCTATATTTCGGCGGGAAACGGTTAATCGTGGCCAAGCTTTTCCCTTTCACGATGATAGCATCGCCGAAATATTCCGGCTGCCATTTTGGATGAAGCTGCGGGTTGTTCCCAATGGCGTTCATGTAAATCGAACCGTCTTCACGAAAACTCCTGTCGAATACGATCAACGGACGGTCAAATTCACGGCCAATAGGTAGCTGCTGAGGCGCTTCTACGGAGCTGTGACAAAGAATGTAAGCACCTAACAAACCGGCGAGAATGTTGACTCTGGTCAAACCCACGGCGTGGTCATGGTACCACATGTTTCCAGGTTGTTGCTTGTTAATATAATGCTTCGTCGTTTTGGTCCATTTTGGTCCGGTCTCGTTAGATCACAGGCGACGATCGGATGTTGCGGTCGAATTGATCGTTGATGTGCTTCCACTTGCTCTGTTTTGTAATTTAGTCAATTACTAGAGTTAGAGGTGATGAATTGAATAGCTTCGACAACACAAATGTATGTATCGAGGAATGTATGGAATATTGGTAACTGATGAGGAATGTATGTATCGCCCGAGGCAATCAAGGCAAACCACAATGATAATTTTCCAAGACTTATGTGTAAATCTTTACCCTGAACTGTTTCATTCAGTATTTTAATTTTAATTTAGTAGAAGTCTTTTTTTTTCTTGGGTTCTTTTTTTGTCAATGTTTACTGTTTATACAAGGTCATATAATTAAAATGTTGATGGACGTAATTACAGGTCGACCTCTAAGTTGTTTCGCACGAATTTAGAAGCCTGTGTTTTACTGTTTTGTTGGTGGGTCGACGTGTAATTACGTCCATCAACATTTTGATATATTTGTATAATTTGTTAGAATGTCTTCATTCTTCCAATGTGTAATCTTCATTCTTCACACGTACAATTTGCATTTGTGAAATAACAGTCAGATTCTTTATTTATTAATAATTGGAACGGTTGATACTTTTAAACTCCTGTTGATGCTAGCTACATTGCTACTCCAGTGCATTTTTTTTGGGTGCAACCTCAGAGATAGATTCATTCAATGTCTTGAACATACATATGAAGCGATTTTTTTTGCTAGAGCATCAGCTTCACCATTAGCTGCTCTTGGAATAAAACAACAAAATAAACTTTCTAAAGGGTTTACATAACACAAATTATCAGAGAGGATACCAATGAATTTCTGGTATTACCACTTCCTTCTTGATTGCTTGCAACAACACTTTGCAATCTGACTTGATTTGAAATGACTTAACACCTGCCTCCAAGGCTTTTGTTAAGGCAGCATGAAACGTAAGGGACTCAGCTATAATCGGTGCTACTCCAGCGATTATCTAGCATGTTTTCTCACGTTAAAAGCAGGCAAATAATTAATGGATTAACTACCATCTGTTCAAAGATGTAATCAACCAGCAAATAAGGGGTAAATTCTAATCATGTGGAAAATTATGAAGTGTTTTCTTCTTAAAAACCGTGGTACTATAGTTTGCATATGAGAATTTGGTTACATTTTCCTGGATCAAACATGTATAAAAAGGTGATAAAAATGGTTGCAACTCTTAGGGGAGATGTTGCAATTCATATTAGGCATTGTATTCGAGATTTAGTTTAGTGCAGGCTGAAATAAAGTTTATTGCCAAATTAGGTGACAAGACTACAGATATGGAGTAAAAGGTGAAGAGAAAGTAGACTATTAATGTAACTGCTTTTGAATCACTTGAAAGCTTTCTCTTAGACATATGCTCATATAATTTTTCATTAAACTATTTTGATTTTTAAAGAAAAAAAAACTTTTGAGCATGTCTATGTTTTGGTGTTTTTCAAAAAAATGTTTTGGTGTTCCTAGTCAAAATGACTGAGAGCCGTCGATGTCTCCTAGTCTCATGCGGAATTTATCCAAAAGCTCCTACTCATCTTACACCCGGCTAATAATGCGGTTGTCACCATCAAACAACGATTCCCTTAAACCCTATATTCGTTGTCTTAAACGCGGCGTGTTTTACGTTTGTGCTTCTTGTACCGCTTCTCATCTTTCCATTTGTTTTGTTTTGCGTCCTTTTCATAATTTCAAATCCAAGATTTTTTTTTGTTGATTCAAGTTGTGTTTAAGTCATAATTTAATGATCAGTCATTTGCGTTAGTCTCATACAGTTGATTGGAAATCTCCAGCGAGGTACTTAAAAATCTCAAATAGTTGATTGAAAATGTCCAGCAAAGTACTTAAATGTCCTCTAAGGATTATTAAATTTTGAATTCTAATTTTCTAAGGATTAAACAGGAGTTTGTTTTTCGTGAGGTGTTTTACTATTCTCAACTGGTTAATTGGTGCCATAATTTCATTCGAGGAATACTATATTACGTTTCTGATAATCCATAGATGCAACAAACATACTGAAAAGAATTATAAAGAAAAAGTACAAAAAGCAGACAAAATTGTGTAATAACATAATCGTATCGTAAGAAACACAATTTCTAATTTCATTTACAAAGAGGCAGGACTTGTCTCCTTACTGGTGGTCGGAAAGATTTGCTACGGCTACACTCCAAGTTAATTACGGTTACGATTATTATTTTTCGATTATTTACGCGTCACTTTTTATATCTTAAGTTATTTTACTAAGAAAGCTATGGATGGGAGTACAATTATCTTGTCTTTTAATGTTGTTTTACAAATATCGAGTTACCCAACTGCAACGTCAGCCGCATATCTACTTCTATTGAGGAACAACTATATTTAATGGTTCCGGAAAAATCTAGTTAATCGATGTTGGATCTTCTACGTGTCAGATATTACGTAATGGAAGATTAGAGATGGAGTTAAACCAATTCACAATACCGTTTTTTTTAACAATCTGCCTCCACAAAATGTCAAAACCAATTAAGCTCAAGAAGTAAGTAGCTTTTTCTCTAGATTAAATTCTGCTCGAATCAAACTTTAAATCGTATTTTTATTTTATTTATTTCGTCATTTTAATTTGTAAAAAATTTAACTTAAATCAAACCAATTAAATAATTTTGAGGGACTAAAAATAATAGTTCATTTTGAAAATCCTCTAAGCAAGCGCAAAGCAAAACTTGTTTATCAAAATGATATTCATATACTACAAAATTAAGTTGTATTACAAGGCAAATTGAGTTTCCATAAGTTCAAAAGGTGAAAGCAATCTATTTTTCTGTCAACTTAGAAATTCAAATTAAATGACTGGTTGAATGCAGTCTTCTATTTAGTGATAAATAAATATAATAAAACTACATTAATTTACCTTAATATTTTAGCGACAGTAATTTTTAAAATTTTATTGTAATGGTAGGTATATTAATTTTAGTTATAAATTATAGTATTAATTTTACACACTCGTTTATGAATAACACGAAAGTACTTTAATATTAGATATGATTATACATATTTTAAAATGTTTACACATTACACTAATTAGTAATACTAATTACTAATTGCCTTTTACTCTACAAAAACCAAAAAATAAGAAAAGAGCCAATTACTTGATACAACGTAACATGCGGTGGATAATCATATTATACTGATATATTATTACATAACGGTACAAGCGTTGGGGTTCTCGTCACTAAAAAGAGACATGAAGTTGTCGTCGGGAGCTCCCGGCAACAGTTGTAACTGTGATTGCTCAGACTTCCTGACATAACCGGCTGGAGCTTTTTTGTCGTAAGTTCCGACAGCGTATGGATTTGCGACAATGTTGTAGGGAACGTACGGCCACATCTCCGCCTTTTTCCCTGTCCGTTCGATTTTCTTCAACACCTTCTTCGGTTCCACGTATCCACTCACCGTCACTTTGTGTATCTTTCTGTTCACTTCCACCGAATTTACCCCTGCAAGATTATAGAATTGGGTTTGGTGTTTACATGAAAATACTGAAGGTTCTATAATAAAAATCAAGAATTATAAAGGAGGATTAAGGAAACCATTCATGACATCATGAGTAGACGTTAGACTACTAGCTGAAGAGAGATTCAAACCTTTCATGGAGGAAACCGCGTTCTTGACTCTGCGTTCGCAACCGTCGCAGTCCATTTTCACCTTTATATTCACCGTCTGCCCCAAAAAAGAAAACGTTTAGCAAAACGAAGAATTAGGTCCTGAATGGATGAAAAAAAAACTGTATTTTGATTATATTTACTTAAAAGCAAACGCTAAAATTTTCTCCTTTTTCGGAAGTCAAAATCTTTATAAAAAATTACTGGAAAAAAATATATTTTTTTGATGCTAAAACCAAAAACTACAAGAAAAACCAATGCAACATCTATATAAAGACTAGAGAAAATAGTTTAAAAGCAGCTTAAGTAGCAACCGTTGTATATATAAAGATCACCTGCATGACTTTACGCTTCCTTTTTTTAGAGACGTAGAAGTAGTCGGAGATATAATCGCAGATAGAATCAAGTGCTCCCATGTCTAACTACTCTCACCAAGGTCCAAGACCAAGCCGAGCGCAGATTTGCGTAAATAATGGACTTGACTCGACCATATTTATAGCAAGTATTGTACGCCGAGTATTAGTACCAACTAAATTTGTTTAATATTGATAAAGTGTGATTAGGGAGGTGTATATGTGGCCCTCTAATGATGCCTGCCTCCAAATATAACACGGTGGACAACGATGCCAAATTTTGGGCTATTTCACACGACTCTGGCCGAATTCTTTGTTACAAAATCTTAATCTCCGTTTTATATTAACAAAAGTGATAATTTAATGCAGCTGCAGAGACAGGCTGTAGTTAAAATCTGTAACTAAAGTGATAATTTCTTCTTATCTTAACAATGTCCTCGATCGATGATCGGTTGCTCTACTTGAATTATAAAAACAATGTCACGGGATTAGGGGTTTATCATCCTCGTCACCTGATTCACCTCACAACTCACATGCGTCAACTTTAATGCGTCGGTAATGGCATTTATGGTCGTGTCAATTCTTCTTTTACAATCTAAACTTTTCGTTTGGTCTGTATTTAAAAATGGGTCTATGATAGATTACAATTTTGTTTATGGTTATTAATTTTGTATAGCTATATAGGCCTATAGCTATATATGATGTCGGTATGTATATAGTCTAAGTTTATGGCTTAATTGTAATCCTGTATTGAAAACGACACGATCCTTCTAATTAATTAACTGTTTTGTTACTTTGGAATTTGGATAGGTACAAGATCGGATGAATAATAACAGGGTTTATAGATAAACTACACAATCAGACATTCCATTATTTAATTTAGGTAAGAAACAGTATAAGGGAATAGTAATAAGAAAAGAAAAAAGTTAGAAAGGAATGTAGCAATTTAAGGGCAATGATTCCATGAGAAAATATAGGGTGTGGGGGTCCGATTTTACGAAGTAGACAACACAATCAAACTATTTATGTAGTCTATAGTTTATTTACCCAAATTATAAGCCCCTCCACAGCTTTTTTTATTGTTTGCATTAATATTTTTTTCTGTGTGTCTTTATACTTTCCACCCTATAAACTTCGTTGGCGTTTTCTTCTCTTACACCCCAATTATCATATTCTTAGACCTCCTTTCCCTTTTACAAAGTTATATTTTTCTATATTTTCTCTTCTAAGTTACTCATATAGCCTTTTGGTTTTGGTAAGAGATACTTCTCTGTTTCATCCCAAAAAGTATATTACAAATATATTAGTATTAAGCTTAAATGGAAACGGTTTCCATTTTATTGTTATTATTCTTTGTATATATAACTAACTTTTTTACTACGGTAATTTGTATGTCACCACGACTTATCGAAATTTTTAATAAATGTAAATTTTTTAAAGTCAACAATATGCTAAAAAGGGGCGTTACCAGTATAAAGTTCATTCCAGAAGAGGATTGCATTGAAATAGAAGGGACTCTAAGATCTCAAGGTTAATAAATCGAAAGCTATATTTTTTTGTCATCTGAAATCCTATATATATAATTATTTTCATGTCTTTTCATCTTTGTTTTTGTCTATTAATTAATGGCTTATTCAATTACTTTAATTTTTTTGAGTAAATGAATTTCGGTCGGATTCCATTTCCATTCGCACTTTTAAATTATCAACTGAGAACGTAAGAGTTACGTGCCTGTAAATTCTTCATAAAATAATAAAAAGGTATATACGAGTATTCAAAAAAATTACTGATAAAAAATTATTGAATGCAAGTTTTTAAATTTTATGTGGTTTTTTATTTTTTTAATGTAATACACAAGTAGCTGTAAGTTTATTTAAAATAATTTAAACTTTAAAAAATTTAAAATCAAAAAATTACCTTAATTTATGAAACACGAATTGTTTTAAAGTATATGTACATTAAAATTCTGAAATTATAATTTTTACAAACTCCATAATTAAATAATATTTACAGACCTATAAATTAAATATAAATATATAAAATAATATATTAATGAAAAATAAATAACATGTAGTTTAATAATTACCATGTTTGAGAAACATATAAAACTCAAAATAATTATTAAAAAATCAAAATAATTTTTGTTAAATAAATATAACTTACTTAAAAAATTTTAAATAAAATAATTCATAATAAAATCCGCGCATTGGCCTACTTTATATAACTCGACTATATTATATAGGCCAAAATAAAGTTGATCAAAGGATATGAATGTCCACATCCTCCTCCGTTTACCAAAAATACAAAAAAAAAAGAGAGAAAAAAAAACTGTTTCCATCAACTGTTTGTGGAAAGAAAAATTCATTATAATCCAATCAAATTACTTTGACCCATTCTTGTTAATTTAATAACAGTGACTTGTCATTTGTCACAGTGAAATAACTTAATTCACATCTCATCCTCTGTAGTGTTTTTCTATATGGTGACTACATACATCATATCCACATGAACTGCTTTTGCTAAATTTAATCGGCATCTAATCAACCAATGCACTATTTACACGTGTATAGCTTTACAGAATCGCTTTTGCTAAACCAACGTTAACCACAAAACATTGTAACAAAGCTACATAGTAGAGTTTATGACCGTTTAGTCTAAGATGTACGAGTTGATCTCCCACAACTTCAAGATTATGAACAGCTAACAAATCACCTGATCAAGGTTCTTACAACTGTGTCCGTCCACTTTTGCTCGTGGAGACAACAGTCTCTAACTTCTCAGATCTCTGAAACTTTGGATAGATCATAGCAATTCAATAGTCCAAAAAGATACAACAAAATGTAGTAGAAGAGATGAACAAGAAGCGAAATCGAGCCATGGAAATCCGTTTTCAGCCAACAAGTTGGGTTTTCCTCAGCCTATCCATCTTCACAACCAAATCCACAACTTTATCATTCCGACCTTCATCGATAAGTGTTTGCTTAAGACGGCTAAACATATGTCCCGGTGGCCTAATACCATATCTAGCATCTCATTGAAATACTCACAAGCCTCATCTAATTTGTTCTCATAGCACAGAGCTGTAATCAAACTTGAGAACATGTGCATTCCTGGAAGAATACCTTTTCCTTTCATCTCATTCCAAATCTTGATCGCCATATCCAATCTCTCTTTGTTACAGAACATCCTCACCATGATCTCATAAGTACTCACTGTCGGTTCACAACTCATCTTCTGATAAACTTCGTACGCTTCTTTCGTATGGTACATTCAGATGAGATGATGAAGAATTATATCATAAGTTCTAGCGTTTGGCCCAATCCCTTTCAATCTCATCTCTTCCACGGCTTTGAACGCGTCTTCTATTCGATGTGACCAGCAATAAGCTCCGATTAGTGCATTGTACGTTGGAGCTTCAAGGGGATACCCGGAACTCTCTGATCTATCAAAAAATTCAAGAGCATCATTCAGCTTCTTCACAGAGCCAAGTCCATTGATCAGACTACAGAAAATGTGAGGACTTGACTTACAATTCCTCTGTTCCATCTCATTAAGGAATCTAATAGCTTCATCAAACTTATTTCGCCTTGCAATGCGCATTGATAATAATACCATAAGTAACAACATCTGGTTCAAAACCTTCATCTTTCATCTCTGATCTCTCTATAAACCTCATTAACTCTCAAAAGATTCAACTCCTGACCCCAACCTTCAAGTAAAATAGTGTACGATTTAATATCAGGCTCAAACCTTTTCTTTTTCATTTCGTCGAACACCTTCTGTGCATCTCCAACATTTCTAGATTTACTCAAGTATCAATCATTCGATTGAAATCAGTTGATTCCATCTTAAAGCCGTACTCTTCCATTTTATGAAACGCAGTTATAGCTTCCTTAACCTTCCTAGCTCTAGCGTAACGTCTAGAGATAAGCGCGAACGTGTCTTTACTCAGCAGCTTCTTTTGTTTCATATCGTCTACAAGACTCCAAACGAGTTTGAATTGCTTGATCTTATCTAATGATCCGATCAATGCGTTGTAGCTCGCAGTGGTGTGCTTAAAACCCTTTTGATTTTCTGCCCATTTGAAGACGGATAAAGCTAAAATCCCAGCGTTGTTTAGCTTCTTCAGTACTTCTTCAATCAGGGCCGGCGAAAGTTTCACAGAAGCTTCATTGAATAAATTTTCAACGCTTGAATCCCTAAATTTGGATAGGATCTTACAGATTCTCTCAGCATCTTCCGAAATTTGGGTTTCAATAGAAGAAGTTTGAAATGATCCATAAATCGACAAATTTGAAGCTTTATGAATCCATGGAATCGAATTGAGACTCAATGTTGGGGAAGAAGAGATTTTTAAGTAGACACGCTGAGAGAGATTACCTCCGGCGAATCGGAAGAATCGAGAGAAGACCATTGGAGGAGAAAATTAAAAAGGTTTAACTTTTTCAATTACCCTTAAACCCTAAAATTGCAATCTTTCATTAACTATGAGAAAGAATGATTGCATTTTAGTAGACCAATAAAAGATACAATATAACAGAGGAACCAAAGTTCATCGAATTGCGAACAAAAGTGTTCTTGTGGCTTTAAACAAAGGAATCACAAAATCTGGTAAAGAGAAAAAATTTCTCCTTTCTCTTCTATTCCTTCTCTTCTCCTCGTATAAATACAGCAGCCACTGTGTGTTGTTGTTTGGCCAAAGAATAAAACTTACAGGCTGAAAACAATATAATTGTCGTGTCGTATAATGACTCCAAACTCCCATTTCTCTTTTCATTTGCATTGATTCGATTGTGAATTCAAATCATCAAGAAAATTTGTTATTGTTTCGTCTAGCTTCTTAGCTTGAGGTCCAGCTTTGACTACGTTTACTTCATCCCATTCCAAGCAAGGATCTGTCCACCAACTACGGTGGCTCGAGCACCAAGCTCCAGGAGTGACTCGGTAACGTCCGCGTTTCAGGATCTCTCGGTCGACCATGTCAAGCACTGGATCGTCTTTCTTGAATTGCCGGGCAAACGCTGCTCCACTTTGAGCCATTTGATCGAAATCCGATACGCTAAGGAAATGTGGCTCCATCTTTGGTGGACTGTCCCAAATCATGTACCGTAAGTCCCCGTTGACTGTTGTGTTACTGAACTCGGGCGCGTTGCAGATCACTGTGTGGAAGTAGCATTCTTCGGATAGAATGACGTTGTTAAAAAACATGAGTAAGATTCTTGGTAAATTGTCCCAACCGAAGATGCAGTATTCTAGGAAAGATCTGCTTAGTACAATCCACGGCGAGCCTGCAGAGATATCACAAACCAGTAACACATGCCAATTTAGTTAGAATGACATATATTATGCATATTAGGGATGTAGCCACATAAAGTATTATTAGCTACAGAATGTTTTGCCTGTAAAGACTTTGAAAGCATCTGGTGTTGGTCGTTTCTCAGTAGCAGTGAAGAGCTGAGTTCTTCTAGCTAAGTAAAGTGCTGGATCAACAACAATAGGCTTGATTCTCTGAGATCTGAAGAAAGATTCATTATCATAATAATTCTCTGAAAACAGATTTGATAAACATTGCAAGAGAATGGCAAAAGTCTTTACTTACTCTTTCCAAGCAAGGTCACTAGTATGATCGATGAAATTGACGCTTCTGTTTACAGAGGCGAACACATGAGATAGGTCTGAAGAGTGGGAAAAATTGCTCAGTAGAAATCCAGGTCAAATGAAGACAGAAACAGCACCAGTGGAGCAATAAAGTTCTAAAGCATGTATTGCCATAAAGAGATCAATGACAGTGATTACATACCACTTTCTTTCCAGAAAAAAAACTAGTAGATTGATTCTAGAGTATATCATGGATTATTAGCCATCAGAGAGACCAAACAGAAGAAGCTCAAAGACAGGTTAAAACATAAAACAAAGATCTAGAGTACAAATCTGATGATACCTCGTACAAGCAAACCTAAGATTCCCTATCCAAATAAAGCTATAATCTTCTCTCGTATTCAGATTTAAATAGAAAGAAATCAAATTTAACATACCATCTTGAGTAATAAGAGGATAATCCAAAGCACTAAGCTCAATAAACCAATTCCAAGTACGATCAAGCTTAAGAAGAATAGAGACAGCATGAAGAGTAGCAGCAATCTTAGAAGCACCATTTTCAGATAAACGATCAAATTTCCCCAAAACATCAACATTGCCAAAAGCATTCACAGCAGGAACAGATTTCAAGTCAGATAAAAGAGCAAGCCTCTCAGCATCAGTAGCTTCAGCACCAAGATGTAAAAGATACCGATTCCTAGGATGATAAACCGCCAGCAATAATCGAAAGATCCGGTCATTATCACCACGACCACCGGTTATGTAATAAGCAAAAGCTGGTGGATAATGAGGACCATGACGGATTGAAGAAGGGAAAGGTTTAGAAGTGAAAGCAGAGATTGAGTAAAGTAAAAGAAGGAAAACTGAGAGGAATGCTACTGAGAAGAGAGTGAAAAGCCATTTCTTTTCAGCTCCCATCGTCATTTCACTCTTTCCTTTATTTTTCACCTTTGAATCTGGCTTCGATTGAGCATATGAAAATGAGACTTTTTTTAATTTTATTTACAGATCAAATCTGTAAAGTTTAGAGCTCATATGTTGATCTTTCTAAAGGAAGAAGATGAGATCTTGGTGTCTGAGAGTGAGATCGAGCATAGATGAGATGGGATCAAATCCCGATGAGATCTCAGTGCCGGATTGAAGAAGCAATGATAAATAATTCAAAATGGAGCTAAAAGACAGAAGGATAATGAGAAAGAGAGAAAGTGAGAATAAAGGTTAGGGTTTGAGAAACGTAACCAAAAGATTCGGACTTGGAGGCTCTGAAGAAGACAACGATTCTCAGCTACAAAAATTTCGATCTCTTCTCCGCTTAGTCGGTTGGGAAAAAAACTTTGGGAAACTTTTTTTTAGCTCGCTTGTTAACAGTAATATCCAACTTTCTTCAACCACCTCCAACTTCAGCGCGTGTCATCCACGCTCGACAAGACAGTAACTGAGAATACTCGAGTGTTTTTCACGCACTTACTACAGAGAGTAAAAATAAAAGTGATTGGTAGTTAACCAGTCGAGGAGAAAAATTAATTTACTAATAAAATTTAATTAAAGAGTGGACAAAGACAAGATTCTGGAACTCCTGAAAATAGTAATTGGACCATTTATCATTTATATATGTTACTTTTTTCATAGTAAGTAGATATTACCCTTTTTAGATCTTCAAACAAATTATTCAGATAAAGTCTTAAAAATGGAAATATTGTTTGATAGAAATATATTCGTGTGTTTGTTACACGGAGTTGACTTCATCTTCATCGTCACTCCCTCCACTTCCACGGCTACTGCTTCCGCTGCTACTTTGGCCACCACTGCCGCTTCCGCTGCTTACACTTTTGCTACGACCATCACTTTCACTTCCGCTGCTGCTTCCACTGCTACTGCTTGAGCTTGAGGTTTGACCACCCTTTTGCTCCTCTAAGTTCACTTGCGCTCGTAGTGCTTCTGCTGCGTTAAGACCTTTTTCTCCTTCTCCACCGCTATCATCATCCACATCTGCAATTTCTTCTTCCGTGATGCTTAGCTGCTTGCTTAAGTTTTCGGCATATTCTCCACCATCAGCATTTTCTTTCTCTGCATTGGCATGATCTGGTGAAAATGAGCCAAATATTTCAACCAGATCGATCTCTTTTTTTTCATCTCCATCATCGTTCTTGTCATTGACTAGTGAGGGAGCAGCTACGTTTCCAGCAATGGCAGGTTCAACTGCAACCATTTTTTTTGTTAGGTTTTAAAACTGCTACAATTTTTTCTTATAGGGAAAATAACAAAGACCAGATATAGCAATTACTGCTAACAAAAGGTAGTGCGGATGTGTAAACTTGAATTAACAGTTTAATATTCCTGCCTAGATTCCATTGACTATATCTCACCAATACAGAACCAGACATTTATACCGGCAATGAAAACCGATGACCAGGAATGACAGAAGAACCAGACTAATAAAAGTTTCTTTATAAGGAGCCGTTCCGGAAGAGAGCATAAGTTTCTTTAGAAATAAGACTTCTATTACTACTAGCAACCAAACTCAGCCAACCATACGTATATGCCAACGTAGTAGTAACTATGACAAGTTTATCTTCTGTTGAAGTTACTTTTTGTTCCTTTTACGCAGTGTTACCTTACGATCTGAAGAATCAAAGTCTGATTCTTGAAAAAATATATAGCAACAAGATAGGAATAAAAATGCTATATCATAAGAGAACATTGCAACAATCTACTAACCTGAGTTCTCTGGCTTCCCAAGTTCGATTCTTTCCACCTCAACCTGCAGACATTACAGAAAATGAAAACTTAAACCAGTAGCAGCAACATCTTATACCATCAAGCATTCATAAAAAATTTCCATTCATGGGGCAATTGACTAATCTTTAGTTGGATCATGAACGTAACCAATATTTATTAGAAAAAAGGTCAAGTAAAAGACATTTGGAAACTCACAGGCACATTTGGAAGCAAACTTCTATTCACTTGTGGAGATTTAGCAGCACGACCAACAGGAGATTGCCGATGCTCCACAGGCCCTGTAGCCTGAGATGCCGCAGCAGATTCACCGGGTGTTCTAAGATGCCGCAGCTGCTTCACAGCCCGATGCAACCTCTCCAAACGGAATTTCTCTCCATCAAAAAACAACACCGCATCGTTTTCTTTGTAATCCTCACTGCTACCTTCAAATGTCACCTTTGGTTTACCAGGTTGGTTATTCTGAAACTCAACTGAAACTCTATTATCCTTCTTCTTGTGCAATGTTCCTGACCTGTTCTTGTCAATAGAAGCCGGCTTGAATTCATCTGCAAGTACATAAGTAAATCAAGATCAATGCTTTCCTGTAGAAAAATCATTCTGATAACTAATCTAACCTAAATTAAAGTGAACCATTATCCAATATCTAATCTATAGTATCTCAATATGAATATGAAGCTTATGATCCACAATCTTAAACATATAACACAATTAGAAATTCATCTTCAATCAAATTTACAAAATGTTAAATAATCGAAAATGATAAACTCACATCGCAAACTGCAGAATTTATGGGAGGAATCATCTTTGGCAGAAGAACCCAGGACTAAATCATACCATTGATCTGTCTTCGGAGCGGTACTTGGCTCTTCTCCGGTGTGATTCGACATCGTGAGAAGACGATCAAACGATTGATCTAGGTGAATCCATCAAGAAGACGAAGATCAATCTCAACAGCGGAGGACCCAGAACCGTCGCTGCTCACGTAGGATTTTGCTTTAGGGCAGAGACGAATCGAATCCGGGGCTCAGAATTTCGGATCCGGTACCCGCCGATTCATACTTTTTATCTTCTGAAACCAATTATATACAAACGCGTGTCAAAAAGTCTGCTAATGGGTTCCACGTTGACCTGTTTGGTTCGTGGCAGCTATTTTATTCCCACGTGGGATATTGCTGATCAAATGCGTCCGGTGTTTTTTTTTTTTTTTTTTTTTGTCGACACTGTCCGGTGTTGTATAACTTGTAACTTTTAGGTACCGCGGTACGATTGGTCGTCTGGTCAACCGTCCATGAACCAATATCATCGATAGGTGCATTTCAAAGAACCGATTTAATGAAATATATGGGCCTAGAATTGGGCTTTATTTCTGCTCTCGTGTTGTAGCTAGCCCAATTTCTAAACTGTGACAGAGTCACATCGTTCCGACACGAGTTATCTTCCTCCGTTGTGATAAACATGAACCATTCATATCAAGACGAATCCTCTAGAAATCAATTATTGCAATCATTAGATTTGGCGTGATGCATTAGTTCTCGCAATCTTGTCGTCTTCCTCAATGACAAGTTCCATGTGAGCTCCAGGTGTTCTTCTGTCATCTTAAATCTCTTCCCAACCATCTTCTTGATTGTGATCTAATCATTTCTTGGCGTTCTTCTGTTTTCTGATTCCAGAATCGTCACTGCTGTGTATAGTGTTTCTCGTTCTCGTTCTCGTTTGTCATTATAATTACTTGGGTTGTAATTAAAATTCCCAATTTGGTCATCCTCTTGTGTTTTTTTCTTTCTGTCGTTGACTTGGGGAATCACACCGTGAGATTAAGATGTCAAGTTTCAACAGTGAATTTTCTGGGAACAATGTTAATTCTAGGGCTGAGGATATTCTTAGTGGTATTATTCCTTTGTTGAAGCTTATCTGTTTAACCGTGATTGGTCTGTTTCTTGCTCACCCTAAGACTCAATTAGTTCCAAGAGCCACGTTTAGGCTCTTAAGCAAGCTTGTGTTTGCTCTGTTCTTGCCTTGTTTGATCTTTACTGAGCTTGGAGAAAGCATTACCTTAGATAACATAGTTCGTTGGTGGTTTATACCAGTCAACGTGCTGCTCAGTACGATTATAGGGTCCTTGATAGGATACTTAGTCGTCCTAATATGCCGACCACCTCCAGAGTTTAATAGATTCACTATTGTAATGACTGCTTTTGGAAACACTGGGAATCTCTTGTTAGCTATTGTTAGCTCAGTGTGTCACACCAAGAACAATCCTTTTGGGTCGAGTTGTAACTCGAGAGGGGTTTCATATGTTTCGTTTGCTCAATGGGTTGCTGTGATTCTTGTGTATACTGTTGTGTATCATATGATGGAGCCGCCTTTGGAGTACTATGAGATTGTTGAGGAAGAAGGGGTTGAGATAGAGGAGATCAATGTTGATAATCATGATGTTAGCAGGCCTCTTCTAGTGGAAGCTGAGTGGCCAGGGATTGAGGATAAGGAGACTGAACATTGCAAGACTCCTTTCATTGCCAGGATCTTCAACAGCATATCGAGTGTCTCTCAGGCTTCTTTGCCTGAAGTAGATCACTTGGGAGACACAGGAGGGGAGTGTTCAAGCCCTAGGTTTCTTCAGTGCTTGGCTGAGCCGAGAGTAATAAGGAGAATAAGAGTTGTGGCTGAGCAGACTCCAGTCAAACACATACTCCAACCTCCAACTATTGCATCTCTATTAGCTATCATCGTTGGATCAGTGCCTCAGCTTAAAAATGTTGTCTTCGGGTACGATGCTCCGCTTTCTTTCATTACTGATAGTTTGAATATAATGGGGAGCGCGATGGTTCCCTCGGTGATGCTTGTCCTTGGTGGTATGCTCTCTGAAGGACCAAAAGAATCAACTCTTGGGTTACGTACAACGATTGGGATAACTGTTGCAAGACTCTTGGTGCTTCCTTTAGTGGGAATAGGAGTTGTGATGTCAGCTGATAAACTTGGTCTCATTTCTTCAGCAGATCCAATGTTCAAGTTTGTACTTCTTTTGCAGTATTCAACTCCAAGCGCCATTTTACTTGGAGCTATTGCGAGTCTACGGGGGTATGCTGTTAGAGAGGCATCGGCACTTCTATTTTGGCAGCACATCTTTGCGTTGTTGTCTCTTACATTATACATTGTCATCTTCTTCAAACTCACCGTTGATAATGTCCAAGGTATGCCGCAAAGCTAAGGGAAAAAAAAACTACAACCTTGCTTGTAAAGAATGTGATGGATGATGAGTTCAATTTGTGTGTTTGGTGAATAATAGACCCACTTGCAAACTTTTTTTTAATATTGTATGATCAGTTCAATGTTTAATAAGTTTTGTACCAAAAATGGCATGAACCATGCACTCACATGATCTTAATTCCTGGCCTAAATCATCTTTTAAATAAGAGCATCATCGTATTCACATGGTTTAGATGAGATATGTACACACGGAACAGTGACCTTTATTATTAAAATTTGAAAAAAATAAATCAAAATATCCAATGGTGGGAGTCTAAGGCTGCTTTAAGAGATGGTGGGACTGGAATATGCTCGGAACTTACGGAAAAACGTGTTATTTCTTGGAATTTGAATCTTATACTATTGTTTAAAAGAATATCCGATTATATGAAAATTAATGGTGGAAAAATGAAAAAAACCATGCCTCTTCTTTACCATTCAATTGTCTTCACGTCGCATGGCCTCTGATTATATTGGCTTCTGATTGGTAAACACCAAAATCATGGTATGATAATGATAGTAAAAGAATTAATAACATTAACACATAAATGTATATGTACTTTAGATGGTGACACATGTAAAATTCAAATTCAAATACATTTGATATCTTTTCAGAAATTTCCTCTATCTGTTAGATCACTATATTAATTTAGCCTTAACCTTTCAAAACAGTCT
Organism: Cardamine chenopodiifolia; assembly: GCA_963922655.1. NCBI lineage: Eukaryota > Viridiplantae > Streptophyta > Magnoliopsida > Brassicales > Brassicaceae > Cardamine > Cardamine chenopodiifolia. The sequence goes on from OZ000484.1 coordinate 17,136,333, forward strand.
TAACTAAATCCCAAAAGGAACCGTCAAATACGAATACGATTCTCTAAGTTTTTGGTCTTTGTAGAGTCTCTTCTCTTTAAAACTCCATTAACATTGAGAGATAGATTTGTGCATTCAAATCACAAAACCAAGTCGTATCTCTTTACTTACACAATGGGCTCAGCGTTCGATCCCCTTATCACGGCCTCCGACGAGCCCGCCGTCGTCAATTCGCCGCCTCCTTCTAACCTCACCCAGGACGACCTCAAAAAAATCGCCGCATACAAGGCCGTCGAATTCGTCAAATCTGGAATGGTCGTCGGCCTCGGTACTGGTTCCACCGCCAAACACGCCGTGGCACGTATCAGCGAGCTTCTCCGAGAAGGAAAACTCAAGGATATAATCGGAATCCCTACTTCAACCATAACGCATGAGCAAGGGGTGTCTCTAGGGATACCATTATCCGATCTAGATTCACACCCAATCGTGGATCTATCAATCGATGGCGCCGACGAAGTCGATCCAGCTCTCAATTTGGTTAAAGGACGCGGCGGATCACTATTGAGGGAGAAGATGATTGAAGGAGCATCTAAAAAATTCGTTGTGATTGTTGACGAATCGAAGCTCGTGAAGCATATTGGAGGAAGCGGTTTAGCCGTACCGGTGGAGGTTGTACCGTTCTGCTGCAATTTCACGGCGGGGAAATTGGAAGAGCTTTTTAAAGAAGCGGGATGCAAGGCGAAGCTTAGGCGGAAGATTGGATCTAACGGCGTTGATGCGCCAGCTGTGACGGATAATGGGAATTATGTGGTGGATTTGTATTTGGAGAGAGACATCGGAGATTTAGATGCGGCGAGTGAGGCTATACTCAAGTTTCCCGGAGTAGTGGAGCACGGGATGTTCCTGGGAATGGCGACTACGTTGATCGTCGCCGGTAAATTCGGTGTAACCGTCAAGGATAGGTTTGGATAAATAGTCATTTTGAAAATTAGGGTTTATGGTTTGATTTTTGATTTTCTCTTGAGATGATGAATCTTTGGTTCTGTAAACCCTTTTCTTCTATTGGCTAGAAGTCTAGAACTTTGACTTATTTTTTGTCGACTTGTAGAACTTTGACTTTTAAATTCCTGGTCAATTTCCTAAGTGTCTCGGAACTTTCTCTATTTTACAGAAATTGTCACTTTTGCTGTTTACTAAATTGCCCCTAAGCCACCGCTCTTTACCAAAGTTTACGGAACTTTTGCTCTATAATTAGAGGGGTCGCATGGCACCCGAAACTTTTATCGTTTACTTGAAATGCTTCGGAAGTTTTAGTATTTACAAAAAACCCGTAACTTTAACTATTTCTAGTAAATGGCTTCAAACTTTTGCTATATATACTAAAGTGCTCCAAATGTTTTTACTATTTCCAAAACTTCCCCAATATAATTCTTCTATTTATCAAAGTCTCTAGTTGTTTGAGGGAGTGACTAGCTGTGGGTTCTTTTTTTTAAGTATAGTTGTGACTTTAAAAAAATAAAAAACTTATCTATTGTACGAGATAAAAAGAGAACAACATGACGTAGACAAAAAGAAAACAGAATTAAGGGTGTAAGAGATAATCACCCCTGAATCTGTTTCAGTTTCTAAAAAGTACATGCAACTTTGGTAAATAATATAAAGATAATACTATTACTACTTACCAAAATTTAGAGAGAGAAACGTGCTTTCGTGGATATAGATAACGTTCTAAATTAGATTCCGTCCACAAACTTGAGAAGTTTTGACGTAGTTTCGTCAAGGGAAAAAATAAAGTTAAACACGAAAGAGATTAATGGGCCTCCTTTCGTAAACCATTGGGCTTTTGATACGAAATTCATTTCTAAATTGTGCCGAATAAACTAAACCGTAACCAAATCATAAACCGGAATGTCTACTCCTAGGTTCGAGTGTAATTTGACACAATATGTCGGCAGCAAGAAAGTGCAAGAAAGATGCGTGACTCAAATAAAAAAAGATTTCACACATTTTGGGTCACATTATCCTCACGCATTTGAACAACTTTAACTCTACCAAATGACCTACCTAATGGCATGTTAATATGTATCACAACACAACCAAACAAATATCAAACTAAAACGAAAATGCAAATTAGGATTTTACTTTAATATAAGAGAAGTGTAATACTAATTTAAAATGGATAACTTTTCATATAAGATATACACTTCTTTTGAAGAGACGTACGTTTCACCCAAAACAAATTAAAGCGATTTAGGTACAAAATCGTCGTCAGCTTTTTTGTAATATAGCTCTTTCAAAAATCTAAAATATCCTAAAATAGTTACATAAAAATGAAGGGAACAGAGAGGACGCTTTAATAGTCTAAATTCGGTATAAGTTATGGTAATTCAAAGTCGTAAAGCCAGGTCCAAAAGCATTTATTATATTAATATTAACAATATACTACATCAACGATGGTTTTTTCCTACAATTTTGTAGGAAAAATTCTTTCTCACCGCAACTTTTTGAATAAATAACTACAATATTAGTATGATATATAAACGAAAGCCATGTGAAATATCATACTATATGCTTTTATTCTTTTTTTATAAATCGCAGGAATTTCAGACTTTTGATATATAATATTCTTTGATATTCGGATTCGGTTACAGTCTTTAGTTCATTCTGATTTTAAAAATGTCTTTCCATTCCAAAGAAGGATTGAGTCCGGAATACAAAAGAACAACACTTTTCTACTATCACTAAACTACTACTTTTTGGGTATCATACTATATGTTGTAAACCAAATTTATTGGTCCTAGATTAAGAAATATGACGTCTATAACTCAGTAGTTAGTCATTTAAAGAAAAGAGTTTTCAAAATCTTGAATTCAAACATGAAGATGGAAAGACTAAGTAACAAGTTTTGGAATCTAGAACAGAGTTTGTTTGGGAAAAATGATGGGGACAATATTGTTTAAATTGGAATGGGAAATTGGCGACAGAAATTAGATATTCATACTATTTGTATGGACACATAACAACAAATGCATGGTTATGAATATATATATATATATATATATATGTAGGGGTTACCAAAATTTATGGCAAATTACACAACACCATAGTCAAACAAAACACATGACTCCTGGATAATTAAAAGGTTCAATCAATGTAGCAACGCTTCGTGAGGTAGGAGATGGACTTCTTTATCCTCTCCGTCGCCGTTTTTGTAATTTTTGGTTTCTTCTCTCTTCCACATTCCGTCGCTCTCTCCAGAGATTCATCTGCTGCTGAGGATCCTCTCAAGTTCATATTAGGCTTCTCCTCTCTTTTTTTTTGTTGCACGCTGTTGCGATTCTCACGCTTCCTTCGTGTGCTTCTTCTTCATTTCTGCTGTTTCGTTTCTACTAATTCGTCCGCGTATCTAGGTTTTCAATCACAAACTATGTTCATATTGAAGTTTCCAGTTTCTGGAAATTGTAGTGTAGTCTCGGTTTCAATCATGTGAATGCTTTATGGTTCTGTACACGATTCGCTAATCTCTAACTTAATCGATTTTTATTTTTCTGGGAGTAGTATGAAACAAGCTTAGAATTGTGATTGAGTTTTTTTGAATTCTAATCATGTAAATTTTCTTTTGATACAATCAGGCTCACCTGATTTTGGGTCTCTGATTATCTCGTCTTAGCAGCTCACAGAACCAAGAGACCTGACATTCTCAGAGCTTTTAAGCCATACCATGGCGGCTGGAATATCACTAGTAATCACTATTGGGCTGTAAGCTTCATCTTCTTTATCATATTTTCAGTTTCCTCAGTTCTATGATCTATTAGTAATGGCCATCTATTTGCAATCTGTTGGATTTACAGGTGTTCCTGGTTTCATTCTAGCTGCTGTTTGGCTAGTGTCTTTGGGTTCTCTTCTTGTTGTTTATCATTGCTGTAAATGGAGAGTATTTGTCAAAGCCAAAGGATCATCATACGATTTACGAAGAATATGTTTCATCTTGTTGATTGTATTTACTTGTGTCGCAGCGTAATAATCTCTACTCACGCTCTTAATTATGGGTCTTTGTTATTTGTTTTGTTGTTCCTAAGATTGAACTGGTCTTTTTTTTTCCAGTGTGGGATGCATTCTTTTGTCTGTTGGTCAGGATAAGTTTCATAATGAAGCTTTGCATACTCTTTAAGTATGTGGTAAAGCAGTCAGACTACACTGTGGAGATCCTCCAGAATGTGACTCAATATCTGACCCTCGCAAAAACGATTAATGTGACTCAGATTTCCATTCCGTCTGATGTAATGGGTGACATTCGCAAGTTAAATGTCAATCTGAACTCTGCAGCCCAAACACTAGAAGAGAAAACAACTGATCATGCTGCTAAGATAAAGAGAGTTTTCTACGATGCGTATGTTACCCTGAACCTGAGAGCTTCAAGTCTTGTATTAAACTTCTTCGCCATAGCATTCATCTTCGCAATGTTGGGGCTTTAGGAAGCATGGCTCGTGCAGGGACACACCCCACAGGACCTAAGGAGAAGTAAGCGATGCGACGTGCGCCTAGTTTGTAGATCTGCTCAATCGTTTTGTTCACTTGACCAAACATTGCGTTCACATAAGCGTCTGGAGAAAGTGTAGTAGTTTTGAATGGACTGAAGTAATTGAAGATGTCGTTGGAACCAGACTCCAACAAGAAGAGAGATTTAGGAAGACTACAGGCGTTTTAACATTAGACTATAGACTATAGTCTATAGTGATGGGCTTCTAGCCATGTGAGACATTTTCATGGATTTTAATGTTCTACAAACATTGATTTATCAATGGTTAGGTGGTTTTTTTTTGGCTTAGTCATATTGATATTGGATATTGACATTAATTTATAAATCCGATCTTGTTTGATATTGAGTAATTTTTTACAAATAATTAATTCTATACTTATTTCAATTTCTTGACCAAAAATCATTTTAGTTTTACATATCCTCCTCCTCATAGGGTGGCAAATGTCAACGACGTAGCTTGTGTTTTTCTTCACACGTAAATGAAGCATTAATATGAAGTTATGGGCAATGAAAAATATTGTGGAGCATCATTTCGCTTGTCAAGTGATCTTCCAGATGGATTGTTCTGAGTTAATTACCATGATGCATGCATTCTTTTTTAGAGTGACATACTGACATGCCTTCCAATTCTCATGACGAGTTTTTATTTCTTCAAGATCTGTTTATTTTCTTTTCTTTTTGTTCTTCATATTGTATTTTTTTGGACTCATTGTTAGGCTCGTCGTACCTAACCTTAGAAATGTTGCAGTTTTATTTGTAAACTCCTCTCCAACATGGATAACCACATCGGATTATTAATATAACGTGCAGTGCATTTCTCTGTATTACATATTCTAAATATTAATATCTAACCATATTAAAAAATTTAAAAGATAAATATTGGAACATAAATTAATTAATTCTAAAGTAACGTAATATTTTTCATCAAATATTAATTTTGTTGAAGTTAGATCCAGTAGTTTGGATTCGATTACAAGTCTTGGTTTTCATAGAGGTCATGGGAGAAGTGGAAGGTCGGCAACAACGAGTCGGAATTTGGTTATCACGTGGTTGTCATCAAAGATTGGATGGCTTCTAAGCCATATATCATGGTGCGGCGCAAAGCGTCCAATGAAGAAAAGAATCCTTAAATTGTCCCTTAAGAAAGATTTATGTTAAACATTTCAGATTGTAATTTTAGGTGTATGGAAAGAAGATTAGAACCGGTACTCCAAGGTTTCCTAGTTGAGGATAGATATGCATCGCATAATCGACAAAATTTTCTGATATAATGAGAATTCATCGAAAATTTGCGATAATTTTCTTATAGTGGTCCATGAATCTACTTTTCCAACATCCAAAAAGATCCAAACCCAAGTGATTTTAAAGAATGTTTGTTTTTTCACTCATGTGAAAAAGCTGAGATCTTTAAGTTTTTTCATGACCTTTTTTTATCTTCAAATATTATATTGTCACTTAGGTTTTCTAATAAAAATTTAAATAGATATTTATTATCTTATTCATTTTTTTCTCAGTTTGCCGTCGCTGGAGATATCCAAAGATCCTTTTCTACATCTTCCAAAAGAGCCAAACCTAGGTGATTTTTAAATATTGTTGTTTTCACTCATGTAACCAAAAAGTTGAGATCTATAAAGTTTTTGATAACATTTAAAAGCCAGAACTTTGTGTTTTGTATTTATAAATCTGTCTGTTTTTTACCAGTTTAAACATAAAAACTAATTTTTTTTCCAAAAATTTTCAAATATTGAATTTATCAAACTGATAACGTCAATAAACCGTCAAAAGTTAAAGCTAAAAGTCAATAAACCGTCAAAAGTTAAAGTTAAAAGTCAATAATATTTGTTTTTGTTAAAATTGATTTAATAATTGAAAACTTCAAACTGTACAAATAGCCGTTGGTAATCCTACCCTCTTAAATACAATAATTCTTTTTATGCATATAGCAATTAGTTAAACAGATAATATATATATATATATATATATATATATATTTTTTTTTGTTTGCAATATTTATTTAATAGATGACATATTATAAATATATTTGAAAAATCTATAATCATAAAAGCATGTACATAACTAATATCTCACATGTGTATTTCACAAATAAATAATAATATTTTAATATGAGAGTATCTCAAAAAAGGTGAGAAATTCACTCATGAGCTTTTCTATTAAAAGCTTTTGGCGAGAATTCTCGTGATTTTGAAATACCCATTAATTTTAATGATATTATTTTGTTGGAGAAACTCATATGTTGTGAGAATCTCCTAATAGAAGTGCTGTAATATCATCATCAGTTTGAAGCGTCCAGCCGTCCAATGCAGTCCTAAAGCGCACATTGATCGTTAAAATCGAATCAATAGGTTAATAGCCTTATGGTCCACCGAAAACGTTACACTTGTTGTGATATTTCTTTTCAACAAATTTAAGTATTGTGATAATGCCTAAGCATTAATTATTTTTCTCGTCATAATAATTCGTAATTTTTATTTTCTTTTGTCTCACGTAATTTATGTCAGACCTTTTTTCCCGACGTGATTTACCTCCAAAAACTTTATAAACAGGTGATTCTTGGACAAACAATTGGTTAAATAAAACAAAAATTAAAATAAGTAAAAATGGAGGCATCAGGAAAAAAAAAAAGATTCTGAGAGAATAAAAACATATTCTGAGCATAATTTCCAAAACTCCCAAAGCGGAGAGCCTTCTCTCTCCCAATGCCTTCCCTTTTAGGTGTGTACAAAAAAAGCCCTAATTTGAGAATTTTTCCCCAATTCACTTCTCTGAGACATGAAGCGTATTGTTAGAATCTCATTCACCGACGCAGAAGCCACCGATTCTTCAAGCGACGAAGAATACACAGAAGACCATAGAGGATCATCATCCCAAACTCGCCGCCGTGGTAAGCGTCTCGTCAAGGAGATCGTAATCAACCCGTCCGATTCCGCCGATAACATCGATGTCTGCAAAACACGGTTCAAAATCAGGATTCCGGCGGAATTTCTTAAGGCGGCGGCTACGACGGAGATGAAGAAATTCCGTGGAGTGAGGCAGAGGCCGTGGGGGAAATGGGCGGCGGAGATTAGATGTGGTCGAGGAGCTTGCAAAGGACGACGTGATCGTCTCTGGCTGGGAACTTACAATAGTGCTGAAGAAGCTGCTCTTGCTTATGATAATGCTGCGATTCAGCTGATTGGACCTCACGCGCCGACCAATTTTGGTAATCCGGCGGAGAATCAGGAGGTTTAGACGGTGGTTAGAGCTTCTGATGTTGTTGGTAGAGGCGTGTGAAGAAGCGGGTTTGAGTAAGAAGAAGGTCTCTGTTGTATTGCTATGGATGTTGTTTTAGTATTTTAGCGTCTTTGTAAATTTATCGATGTACGTCTGTGTAAATACAAGAAGATGCTAGTCCATTAGATGTTCTTTCTTCTTATAGTCTTCGTGTGTCGTCACAAACCGACACAAAAGCCCGGATAGTAAAAAGACAAGACAATGAAAGCCCAGGATAAAAAGAACGCAGTTTAGGGGTTGGTCTCTTCAATCTTCACTAATCTATTGGAAAATTAGCAGTCGCTCTTCCCTTTCCATCGAATAATTCTCTTATGGGCAAGAGGCGCAATAGGCTACAGAAATGCTCCGCATCCATCGATGTAATCTTCTTCCTTTTATTCTGTCTTCTTCAATCAGTTTTAAGCACTTTTTCTCTGTTAATGAACAAGACTTTGATTTTGTTTCGGATTCTTAGGCTGATAAGGCCGGGGAGCCTTCGCACAAAGGTAAGAAATTGGCCAATTTTTTCTTGTGTTTTTTTTTTTGGGTGAGATCGAGCGTGTTAAAACACGGACATATTTGTCAATCTTATTTGTTTTTTTTTTGATAAACTTCTTTAAGCTAAGAGACTAAGAGAGAGTCGGATGATTCGGAGATAGTAAATCTACAGAAGCAAAAAAAGGTATTATTCTGTTGAACCGATCGAGAATTTACACTTTATCTAACATTTCACCGTACTTTACTTACAGCTGTAATAGTTGCTGTTGTATATTTCACAAGTATGAAACCTGTCTACTAAGACAGCTGTATTTTTATAAGATAATCAGGTTTAGGCAGCTTTAGTTCAACCTGTTTTGACGTGTGGTTGACAATAACCATGTTGTTTGGTTGATTTTTGCAGCAAAGTGAAGGAGATGAAAAATCTGACCTGAAAAAGGTAAATAATGGCTAATTAATTAGTCTCACAAGTACCTTTAGCTTATTGTTGCTAAGGATAGTAAGAGCTTTAAATCTCATGCTTTCTGGCTTTTCTTATTCATTTTCTAATCCAATTGTAGGAAACCAAAGGAATGAGGATTTCTTTTAAAGAGATGGTTGAAGCTACACAAAAATTGGTAGATTTAATACCCACAAAGGCGGATTTACAAAATAATACTTTATTGAAGGTCTGATTCTGGGAACCTAAAAAAATTATACACTTTATTATGGGTATCTAGAAAGTTTACACCATCCATAATTTTGTGTGTAACACAATTAGGATAGTTTGTTTAAGGTCATATTCATGGAACTTAGAAGGTTTACACTATCTGTAAATGTATCTGATACGGTTCCTGTACCTGGAGGAGCTGATTGAGAGCCTTCCATTAATCTGTAATACTGTTGTAACTCTTGACAACGTAATGAGATTCTTATTTTGGTATAAAGGTTCAATCCCGTTATTAATAAAAGTGGTTACAGAGGTCTAATGAGAACAAAAAAGGGGGAAGATATGGAACTCAATGAGTTTTCCCAGAAAACTTCATTGCCCTCTAGCCTAAGACTAACTCACTCTCTTGCTAATTCTCTGCTCTATTCTCTGTTTGTTTCCTTATTTATACACGATGGGACTGCCTGGTGAAACCAATGATTATTTGTCTTGATCCTCTTTAATATTGTTGATCTGCCACGTTCTCATTGTTGTGGTGTTGTTCTGTGATGAACCCGTACTCCCTCCCGTCTTTTCTTCAATGTCTCTTTTGTTCTTGTCTTCAAGCACAGCTGTCATTTTTGTCCTGTTACCGTCTGCTACGTCCTCAACAGTCTTATTTCCTTGTCCACGTTGGCGGAAATACACTCTAAAAGGTGTATCAATACTCCCTCCTTTGAGAGTGAACTTGTCCCCAAGTTCGAGGTGGGGAAATTGTTGTAGTAGTTGTTTCGCGTTGATCCATTCATCGTCGAGTTCCGTAAAGCCCTTCCAGCGTACTAAGGCTTCGAGATGGCCTGTGGGGCTGTAGTGAGTGTTCATAATCGTCTCTGGTTCAAGCAGTAGTTCCTCGGAGTCAAGAAGGGTCTGTGGCAGAGTTGCCGGTTGTGGATGCTCACCCTTTGCTTCCTTCAAGAGTGACACATGAAAGACGTTGTGGATTTTCGAACCTGTTGGGAGAAGGAGCTTGTAGGCAACTTTGCCTATGCGCTCAGTGATACGGAAAGGGCCGAAGTATTTTGCTGCTAGCTTTTTGTATAGGCGTGAAGCGAGGGAGTGCTGCCTGTAGGCCCGAAGCTTCAAGTAAACCCGTTGACCGACTAGGAATTCCCTGTGATGACGGTGTTTGTCGGCTTTCTGCTTCATGAGGTGTTGAGCACGCAGTAGGTTGTCCTTAATGATTTGCAGGGTCTTGTCTCGTTCAAGCAGGGTCTGTTCTAGTGTGGAGTTTGTTGTAGAACCGACTTCGAATCACAGCAGTGGAGGGGGATCTCGCCCATATACCACTCTGAAAGGGGTTGTTTTTATTGCTGAGTGGTATGACATATTGTACCAGAATTCGGCCCAACTGAGGAACTTGTTCCAAGTCTTCGGTTTTGCTGACGAGAAGCATCGAAGATAGCCCTCCAGGCTTCGGTTGAGTACTTCGGTTTGGCCGTCTGTTTCTGGATGGTATGCGGTGGAATACTTTAACTTCGTTCCGGATAGCTTGAAGAGATCCTTCCAAAAGTTGGAGAGAAAAATTCTGTCTCGGTCGGAGACGATGGATGCTGGCATACCGTGGAGTCTGACGATCTCTGCCGTGAATTTTTGTGCGACTTCTAGCGCAGAATACAGATGCTTCAGTGGGATAAAGTGAGTGAATTTGCTAAGGCGGTCGATGACTACTAAAATCGAATTTGCCCCCCAATGACAGTGGTAGACCGTCGATGAAATCGAGGCTTATATCTTCCCAAATCAAATTAGGTACTAGCAGTGGTTGTAGCAGGCCCGCCGGTGATGTTGTCGAAGACTTGTGTGTCTGACACGTCGAGCACTCCGCCACAAATTGTTGAATATCTCGTTTCATACCCTCCCAATAGATGAATTGTTTCAGCTTTTTGGTTGTTTTTAGAACTCCGGCGTGACCTCCGGCGAGCTCGGAGTGACATTCAGCGAGGAGTCGCGGAATGAACTTTGAAGATTTTGGTATGACAAGGCGGTTTTTAAACCAGAGGTGGTTGTCGCGGACCATGTACCCCGGTTTGGTCGTACCGGTGGTTAGAAACTCATTCTTTAATTTCCCTAATGTGATATCGGATTCTGCTTCGTCAAAGAGTTCCTTCGCGTCTAGTGAGGCCGGGAATGTGACCGCCAAAACTGCTAAGTTAAAGATACCATTTTTCGGTGGTGTGATTTTGGAGAGACTGTCCGCCACCTTGTTCGCGTAGCCCGGCTTGTAATGGATTTCAAAATCAAAGTGCAGCAGTTTAAAGAGCCATTTTTGATAATCACCTGTGACTTCCTTTTGTTCCAGGAGGTGTTTCAGACTTTGCTGGTCCGTTATAACTATGAAGTGTCGCCCGAGTAGGTAATGCCTCCATTTTGTGAATGCCATTACTATCGCCATTAGTTCGCGCTCATACGTGGATTTTAACCGTTCTCTGTTGCTAAGACTATAGCTGAAGTACGCGATTGGTCGATGGTGTTGTTGGAGGACCGCGCCTAACCCCGTGCTTGAGGCGTCAGTTTCTACTGTGAAAGGCAACGCGAAGTCGGGTAGCTGTAACACCGGCGCGTTGCTCATTGCTCTTTTTAACTTCTCAAATGCTTCTTGTGCTTCGGGTGACCATACGAAGCAGTCCTTTTTCAGTAACTGTGTAAGTGGTCTTGCAAGGTCGCCATATCCTTTAACGAAACGCTTGTAGTATCCTGTGAGTCCTAAGAATCCCCGTAGGTCTTTGATTGTTGTTGGTGTGGGCCACGCAGCAACTGCCTCTGTTTTGGAAGGGTCTGTGGGTACACCTTCCGCAGAAATAATGTGACCCAAGTAATCGATTCGTGCCTTGGCGAAGATGCACTTCTTCTTGTTGGCGAATAACTTGTGCTGCTGTAGAACCTCTAATACGCGTGTGAGGTGGAGTTCATGTTGCGCGAGAGTGCTACTAAATACCAGGATATCGTCGAAGAAGATTAGAACAAAGTGGCGTAAAAAGGATCGAAATATGTCATTCATGAGAGCTTGGAAGGTGGCGGGGGCATTCATAAGGCCAAATGGCATGACACAAAACTCGTAGTGACCTTCGTGAGTTCTAAAGGTAGTCTTATGAATGTCCTCATTGGCCATACGTATTTGGTGGTAACCCGCACGCAAGTCTAGTTTGGAGAAAACCACAGCGCCATGTAGTTCGTCCAAGAGTTGGTCAATGACGGGAATAGGGAACTTTTCGGGGATGGTGGCTCGATTTACTGCTCTGTAATCGACGCAAAAATGCCATGAATTGTCTTTCTTGCGTACTAACAAGACCGGACTCGAAAAGGGGCTCGTGCTCGGTTTGGTTATCCCAATTGACAACATCTCTTCCACCAGTTTTTCTATTATGGCCTTGTAGGCGTGAGGATAGCGATAGAGACGGACGGAGATTGGTTTTGTACCCGAAATCAGAGGGATTCGATGTTCCCTGTTCCGTAGTGGGGGAAGTGACGTTGGCTCGTTGAAGGTTGTAGCGAAGCGCTGGAGAATGTTGTTGAGACTGACAGTGAGCGAACTGTCTGTTGCGGTGGGTACAACGAGTGTTTGGAGTGAGACTGGGATACCTTTCGTCTTTGTGTTGTTCCGTATGTTGGTAAGCTTGCCTTGGAACCTGCTCTTTTGTAAGTTTTTTTCTCCCCAGAGCTGGACTACTTCGCCGTTGTAAAGAAAACTTAACTCGTTAGTTTGCCAGTTGCAGTGGCAGGGGCCTAATTGACTTAGCCATTGGACGCCCAAAACCACATCTGCATCACCCAATTCGAGGATGATGAAGTCGTCATTGAAGCTTGTCGTTGGTGTTACTGAGAAAACCACGTTGTAGCACACTCCTAACCCTGGTGCCGAGATTCCGGTGCCCAGCATAACTTGAATGTTTGTTGCGTTGGAGACACGTAATCTGAGGTGTTTGACCGTGTCCGGTGAGACAAAACTGTGGGTGGCCCCACTGTCTATCAGTGCGGTGAGCTCACAGCCGGCCACTGAAACTCGAACCTTCGTTGTAGTGGCGGAATCCTCGCCCAAAAATGAGTTGAGTGATAATTTCGTGAGGATTGGTTGATCGGTCTCGCCGGAGACGTCGTCCTCGTCGATGTCCTCCAAGGGAGTTGGTGTGTTTTTCTCCAAGACCTCCATTTCGTAGCCGTTCACTATAGTAAGGAGTTGGAGTGAGCGTTTGGGGTATACTTTATTATGGTCTCTTGTCCATTTGTTGTCGCACTTAAAACAGAGGCCAAGACGTTTCTTTTCGTCGAGTTCTCTATCACTCGTGTAACGTGGCCGGAACGGTGGTCTGCCAGCGATGGTCTCCTGTGCATTTTGTTGTTGTGGAATGTCCTTGTGTTTCCATTGGATTGTAGTTTGCTGTCTGGACTCCGTCGCGGTTGATTGTCGGTGATAACGCTGCTCCGATTGCATCTCCTTTGCGATTAGTCTGGTCAGAGTTTTTGCTTCGAGCGAAATGGTGTAAGCTTTCATTTCTGTCAATGAAGTGGGCTTCATCATTTCAACCGTGGCCCGCAGAGCTCCTTGAAGTCCATTAAGAAATATGCCCTCCAACGTATTAGCATCCAAGTTTGAGACTTGGCCTGCTAAGTCTTCGAAATGGGCCACATATTGTGTGGCTGAGCCCAATTGCTTGATGCAGCAGAGATTTTGATTTGGCCTTCGGCTATGAATTTCAGCAAATCGGAGGAGTAGCCGGTTCTTAAAATCGGACCAGTCGCGGAATGGTTCTGAGTTCATTTCGCCATTGAACCATCCTATCGCGTCGCCTTCCAAATTCACGGCGACAAGGTTGAGCTTATTGTCGTCGGAGTAGTTGCCCAGGCGGAAGAATCGTTCGACTTTGGACAACCAGGCGAATGTGTTGGCCCCGATGAAAATTGGTACCTCGAGCTTCTTCGTGAGCTCCAATGGTGGGTATCCCGAGCCGTCGGACTGCTGCGTTGCTTGATCTGAGCGGAAGAAGCTGGGTTGGGAGGGTTGTCCCTCGAACACCGGTTGCTTTTCCGGGTTTCGATATCGCTCGTACTCCCTATCTTGATACTGGTTTGACGTCCGTGCCGGTGATTGGGTAGGGGTTTGTAGCGCTCGAGTAACCGTCGTGTGAATCATTCGTCCGAGGGAGTCTTGGAGGCCGTCTATAGTCGCCAGCAGGTCTGTCTGGTTCTTCTCTAATTCTTTTTGTCCTTTTTCCATATTCGACAGTCTCGTGAAGAGCTCGTCAATGTTACGCTGTGTCACTATGGTGACTGAGTCTCCCGTGTTGACCGAGTCGGGGCTGTCATGACGTTGGGCTGCTGATGTGTTCTTGCCCCCCGCACCAGTTGATACGGTTCCTGTACCTGGAGGAGCTGATTGAGAGCCTTCCATTAATCTGTAATACTGTTGTAACTCTTGACAATGTAATGAGATTCTTATTTCGGTATAAAGGTTCAATCCCGTTATTAATAAAAGTGGTTACAGAGGTCTAATGAGAACAGAAAAGGGAGAAGATATGGAACTCAATGAGTTTTCCCAGAAAACTTCATTGCCCTCTAGCCTAAGACTAGCTCACTCTCTTGCTAATTCTCTGCTCTATTCTCTGTTTGTTTCCTTATTTATACACGATGGGACTGCTTGGTGAAACTAATGATTATTTGTCTTGATCCTCTTTAATATTGTTGACCTGCCACGTTCTCATTGCTGTGGTGTTGTTCTGTGATAAACCCGTACTTCCTGCCGTCTTTTCTTCAATGTCTCTTTTGTTCTTGTCTTCAAGCGCAGCTGTCATTTTTGTCCTGTTACCGTCTGCTACGTCCTCAACGGTCTTATTTCCTTGTCCACGTTGGCGGAAATACACTCTAAAAGGTGTATCAGTATCATCTGTTGTTCTTTGTGTAACTGCTAAGCACATAACTAGGATAGTTTTCATATATTAGGAACTTGGAAAAGTTTACACAATCTAAATTTTATCATCTGTTGTTATCTGTTCAACTTCTATAGTTGTCTTCTACCTTTAGCAATTTCTAAAGGTTTTCTAGTTACTTGTTTATGAGAATGAAAACCTTCAGCAAACAGTCCAGATTCATTTAGCTTCTGTATTTTTAAAGCTCATAAAGTTTAGGCAGTTTTAACTTAATCTGTTGTAACTTGTGCTTTTTAAACTTAAGCAGTCTTCTCCCTCTTAACCATGGTACTTTACTTTTCTGCTATTATCTTAATCCTTGCAGAAGAGTGATAAAGATGGAAAGGCTACCATGAAGAAGGTACACAAAATTATCCAGGTCTTTATATTTTGATCCTACTAAAATTTTTGTATCCAGCTCTGGTGTTTCATTCATTAACTTTGTTGTCTTTTCTTTGCAGGAAAGTGATGAAGATGAAAAGAGTGCCCTGAAAAAGGTTGAGCAACATTAACCATGCCTTTAAAATTTGTTCTACTAAAACTTCTTCATCCATAATAATTTTGTTACTTGAAATTTCAACTGATCCTCTATTTACTTGTATAAAAGCGTACTACTAAGAAGGCTCTAAGAAGTTTAGATTCATTTAGCTTTTGTATATTTGGAACTCATCTGGTGAAGGCGGTTTTAATTTAACCTGTTTTGACGTGTGCTTTTTTAAATGTCATTTGACTTCTCTTTATACTTCTGATTAGATGTTTCATTCATCACTATTATTTTGAAGGAAAGTGACGAAGATGAAGACACTGCACTGAAAAAGGTATGCAATATCTTTTGTTATTCTTGACAAAACATCTAAAGGCTTCCTATCCTTAGAGTTACGCCAAATCCCTTGTTTCTGAAAATTAAATTCTTCTACTAAGAAGACTGCTTTTCATATTCGTTTTCTTCTAATCCAACTATAGGAAATCGAAGATATGACTAATTCTTTTAAAGAGATGTCCGAATTTGTCAACAAACTGCAGGAGGACATACTGACGAAGGCTGATCTACTCAAATACTCATTTAAGGTATATGTTTTTTATATTGTATAAGTGTGTTTACTGAATAGTGATATATACTTTGCACTTATTGGTTATCTATTTGACCCCAAAGGAAAAGGTGGAAGAGATATATGAGTGCTGTTTTGAAACTGAAGATGCAATGGGAAACAATGAGCGAACCATTTTCGTTTTCGGATTTAAATGTTCCCTTACGAGGGAGGATACCAAGAGTGCATTGAAAAAACATTTCGGTTCATGTGGAGAGGTCGCAAGGGTTTTTGTTCCGATAGAGTGTAAAACTGGTTCTCCCTTAGGGTCAGTGACTTCTTCCTCCAGTTTGTGACAACTCTAGTTAAATGCAAATGAAAAGATTTTACTTATTTTTGTCTATTTTTTTCAGATTTGCTTTCATTGATATGAAAGAAGATGAAGAGAAGGTGTTGAAACTCAATGGAAGTTACTTGGGAATGTTGAGGCTTTTGGTCACGATGGCTAAAGATAGAGAAGAATATTATGCCTATAAAAACTTTAAAGGGTGTGAACGTTGTTGCCGCGCCCGTAGGAAGCGTGCTCGAGACAGATACGTTGTTTCTCATGGTGGTCGTATTCAGCGGTACATTAATTTGTTCATGATTAATAATTGAATCTGTATAACATACTAACTTGTCATTATTTTCTGGTTGTATTTGCTCTTGATATTACAGAATTCATGGAGTGCATGACTTTCATGCAAAACTGATTGGACCTCACGCGCCGACCAATTTTGGTAATTCAGCTGATTTAGGATTTTTTTTTTTTTTTTTTAATTCTGTTACGTAAAATATATTGTATATTATTGTAGATTGTATATTATTACGTAAAGTATATTGTAGAGTAAAGGATTTAATTGGTCTCACATTCATTAAGGTTTAAAGCTTTGATTTATTATTTACAATACTTCTAGGATATCTATATGTATTATATAACTCTTAATAATTGTAGCAATCGAATATTACTTCAGGAAAATAATTTATGATTACTGTTTATACTCAGCCCAACAAAAATATTTTTTTGTCAACAACAGAGAAAAAAAGAATCAGAAGCATGTTTGTAAAAAAAAGAAATTGAAGTTAAAAATGTTAACATGTAAAAGGGTAAATAACTAATTGAATTATCTTTATACCTTTTTGACAAAATAGGTGTTATCGAAAGAGGTACTTTCCACTTGCCCCTAAATAAAATCGAATAGAATATTCCGAGTAATATGTATATGCCACCGACCCCATAGATTATAAACATTGTATTTATGTATTAGTTGCTGGCTTGCTCAACTAGATTAAGGAATTTTAGATATTTTGCATCTTTTGTTCCTTATATGTATCAAAGATACATTTTATACTTTGAGGTGTCTATTAAAAATTACTTAAAAACTGTTCTCAGTGGCAGTTTTTCCCTAATATGCTGATTAAAGCCTGTGGAAAATTTGAAGCAGTCAAAGGAAAAGAAACGTTTTTTATGTAGGAGCAGAATCATGATACGTTACGACATTGACTCTAAATTCCAAAAAAAAAAATATACTTTAACATGTGATTAAAGGAGTAGACACATATCCGAAAACAAGAAAAAGAGTGAGGAAACACGAGTAGGAACAAGTCTTCTTTGGTGATTACGAAGTTGAAAATTGGTTTGATGATAAACTTTTATTGGTTCACATGAAAAACATGAAGATTTTTATTTTATTTTATACCGTGAAGAGGAAGAAACAACCATATATTCAAATAAAATCAACATTGAAATTAATTAATTTTCACATACCCCTTGACTAATTACGGAACTTAAACATTTGTAATATTTCAATACATTGTATATACTTAATTTCATTAGAAAGTGTTTCAAGAATTCTTAATTTTGCTAACATGGGCCATTTAGACCCATGGGGGTTTATAACGGCTAAACGAGAGAAGACGACGCATGTAATCTGTATCAGGAGGTGTGGAATCAAGATAAGACACGCCGCTAAATTCCACACAACACAAAAAAAAAAAAATAGTATATAGTATAGAGTTGATTTAGAGAACAGAGGTTAAAAAAAATTCAGAAACAAATCTCAAGATCTCAGAGAAAGAAGAAGAAGAATGGATTCAGCGGAGAAGGGTTTGCTTTTGATGAGCCATGGAGTAGAAGTAAACAAGAAAGATGGTTTTTTCCGAGAGATGAAGAGGCTTGGTTACATCGCTGGTCCTATGGTTGCTGTAAACTCATCTATGTATTTTCTTCAAGTGATCTCAATCATGATGGTTGGTCATCTCGGTGAGCTTTTCCTTTCAAGTACAGCCATTGCTACTTCTTTCTGCAGCGTAACAGGTTTCAGCGTCGTCGTACGTCTCTTTCTTTATCTCTTTCTTTTGATTAATCATGAGATCAGTTTAATCTGAATTCAGTATATATAATTACAGTTTGGATTGGCTAGTGCATTGGAGACTTTATGTGGTCAAGCTAATGGAGCTAAGCAATTTGAAAAGCTTGGAGTTCATACTTACACAGGGATGATCTCTTTGTTTCTTGTGTGTATTCCTTTGTCTATTCTATGGAGTTACATGGGGAATATACTCATTTTTATTGGACAAGATCCTCTGGTTTCTCAAGAAGCAGGGAAATATGCAACTTTCCTCATACCCGCGCTCTTTGGTTACGCGACATTGCAGCCTCTTGTTCGTTTTTTCCAGGCGCAGAGTCTGATTTTGCCTTTGATTATGAGTTCAATCACTTCTCTATGTTGCCATGTTGTTCTCTGCTGGAGCTTGGTCTTTAAGTTTGGATTTGGGAACATCGGTGCAGCTACTGCGATTAGTATTTCTTACTGGTTAAATGTGATTGTTCTTGGATTGTACATGACGTTTTCTTCTAGCTGTAGCAAGAGCCGTGCAACGATCTCCATGAGTGCGTTTAAAGGAATGAGAGAGTTTTTCCGGTTTGGAATCCCATCTGCATTTATGATTTGGTATAGCTCCTCTCTCCTCTTTTGGTTTAGTCACAGAGTTGTTCACATTTGACTTGACTTGAATCTTATTGTGTGGATGTTGGATTAGCCTCGAGTGGTGGTCATTCGAATTTCTAGTAATGCTCTCTGGGACTTTACCAAATGCGAAGCTAGAGACCTCTGTTCTCTCAGTGTGGTATGTTTTTAATCTTTTCAAGAACTTCGTTTTCGGAATGGAGTATTATCATAACAACGCAGTTGCTTTCTTCTTTCTTTAACAGTCTATCAACAATCTCTTCCTTGTACCAAATACCAGAGAGTCTCGGCGCAGCAGCAAGGTTCTTTCTTGTTCGATTTTGAGAATCGGAGCTATCTATCTAAAACATAAAACCTTTCTCCGTTGTTGTTGTCGTTGTCGTTGCAGTACAAGAGTTGCAAACGAGTTAGGAGCTGGAAATCCGAAACAAGCTAGAATAGCGGTTTACACAGTGATGATCATTACAGGTGTAGAATCAATAATGGTGAGTGCAATAGTTTTTGGTGCAAGAAACGTATTCGGTTACCTATTCAGCTCTGAAACCGAAGTTGTGGATTATGTAAGATCAATGGCTCCTCTTGTCGCTCTATCGGTCATATTCGATGCCCTTCACGCAGTGCTTGCAGGTTAGATGATTCATTTAAGAGGGTAATTAAAGGATTAATAATGTGTTAATTAAAAGGGCATTGAATACAGGAGTGGCCAGAGGATCAGGGAGGCAAGATATAGGAGCTTATGTAAACCTAGCTGCATATTATCTCTGTGGAGTACCAACTGCAATTATATTAGCTTTTAGGTTTAAAATGACAGGAAGAGGACTCTGGATTGGGATCACACTTGGGTCCTGTGCACAAGCTGTTTTGCTTGGTATTATCGTAATCCTCACCAACTGGAAACAACAGGTTAGTAAAAATGAAAGCGATGTTATTAATAATGTTGGTTGTTGAATTTGTGAAAGTGATGTTTATTGACATGGGCAGGCGAGAAAGGCGAGACAAAGACTTATGGGTGGTGAATTTGAAGAGAAAGAATATGATGAAGAGATTTAGCTAAATCAAGAGTTCCATCACTATTTTGCCATTAAATGTTGTGTTTGTTTTTATCAGTATGAATTTTGGTGTTAGTTGTTTTCCATTATATTTCTCAGCAATTGAATGCGCACATGATATGATATTATGCAAAGTTTTTAAAGCTATTGGAAATAGGTAAGCTGTTGTCAGAATTGTATAGTTGACACATGTGAATTAGACAATTCTGACAAAAGCCATAACTCTCTACTAATATTATTTTGATCATACATTTAAATCAAACTTAACAAAACTATTATAATATTTTTAAAGTCAAATATTTAACTTAAACTAAATTTTTTTTAAAGAACTTTAAAAGGAGCAGTTAGAATTTTTAAAAAAACTTAAGAAAAAAATAAAAAGAGTTTTTAAAGTCTGATTGGTTGAAAAATAGCTGTCAAAACTTTATAATTACCTAAAGTCTTCAAAGTTTGCAACCAATCAGCCGCAAATACTGGTAGATTCACAAAACCCTACATTTTTCATAATTGTATATAGCAGTTAAGAAATATTTATACATGTATGGAAAATATGGTTTAGCTTCTAAAGTTATAACTTAAGCTCCACACACCGCTGAGTTGTGGTAAATGAATAAATGATTTGAAAAGAGGTTAGAATTTAAAGTGGAGGCAAACATGAAGGGTCCTTTAGCAATGATAATATTTGTAGAATTATTATGAGATGCGAAGAAAAGGAAAAGGCACCCTTAACATAAACGGCGTCGTTCGGGGAATTGTAGAAAGACGAAAGTGTTTAGAGTTGAGAATACAAAAAACCCTAACGTAGTATTACAACTTACGACGAAAGGCGTCGAGAGTTGAACAAGAAAGACGGAGATGGCGAAACCAAAGAGAGACGAATTGAATCAAATCCTTGTTGGTTATGTCAACACCATCAACGACACTCTCCAGGTTTTGTCTTTTTTTCCTATTTTGTTACGTGTTTTGTGTGTTTAACTCTGTTTATTGATTTGAAGATGGGTTTGGTGAATTTTTGCAGTTGTTTGAGCAAACTCCGCCTCTGACACAAGAAAAACTAAGCTGGAACGATGTACTTCAGATGTCTGAGTACCTCTCCAAACAAGCTACCATAGGTTAGTTTCCTTTTGCCTGTTGCTGTCTTTTTGTAACCAATTTGGTGCACTTTTTTTTGTTTTTTTTATTCTGTTGTGTGCTTTTTTTGGGTTAACTTCATATATTGGGAATGCTATGGACTGGAGAATCTCCAAAAGGTGAAGCTTTGAAGGAAGCTATGGAGTCGTACTTCAACGCTCTTCAAGGATTTTTGCTACATTGTCATGGAAGCATGGCTGGTGCTGGGCCTACACTTTCTTCATCTATACACGCCTCTGTGAAACAAATCGTTGATTCCAGCTTCAGATTTCTGCAGGGCTCTGTGTCCTTATACGGTAAGAAAGCTCTATGTTCTTCTGTTTATTGATTAAGAGTACTCAATTGTCAATGATTTTCCCTGGTGAATATTTTGGTGTTTTTGTAATTTGGAAACAGAGGGATCGTATGAGAATGGCAAGAAGCCGTCGATTCCCCAGCTTGCTGGAGCAGTGTGGGAGACATGTTCCAATTTAAAGAAAGTTCCTGCAACAAACATCAAAGCGATTGGCCGGGCAATGACACAGGTTGCTGTTTCTACGAAGGATGTTCTTAGGGAGATGAAAGAACTGAAGCCAGCTTGTTCTTCACCCGATCATGATGATGATTCTGCAAACACTGAATGTGGGACTCCAAACTCAGATGAAGATGATGATGATTTAGGCGATGACTTATCTCCTGAAGAACTAGGTGTTGCTACTATGGAAGCTGATATCGTGTCTGAGACAATCATGGTTATAAAAGAACTCATTCGCGCTATTACAGGCGTGATCAAGCTGGAGAATCCAAAGGACAATGGTGAGTTTGTGGACGCGCTTGAGAAGTTACTGAAGTTGTGTCAAGGAACCGGAGTACAGATTGATGAGCTTGGAGCATTCGTTTATCCACCGCAAGAGTTGAGTCTCATGAAACAAACGATGGAGAGAATAAGGGAAAACATTGGTGAGATTGAGGCTAACGTTAAGAGTTTCAAGAATTCTTTATCAGAAACTTTATTGGGAACATGCAAAAAGCTGCAGACTTCGATCCAACACAAGGAAACTGAGCTGGACACAAGAATTGAAGCTGAAGTAGTTTGCAAAATACAGAATGTTACTCTTTAGCACTTGGAATAATTTGGATTTAAGGTTTAACTTCTTAACTTTTAGTGTTTTAGGAAATGCCTGGACTTGTTTCTAGTATTTAATTGCATATACTAATCTTGTGAAGGGTAAATAAAAAATCCTATTTCAATGCAATAGAAATCAATTTCTGAGAGGAGAGATACAAAAGAAACAGCTCTTGAAGAATCTGAGAATGTGGAAAGTTTT
Organism: Cardamine chenopodiifolia; assembly: GCA_963922655.1. Taxonomy (NCBI): domain Eukaryota; kingdom Viridiplantae; phylum Streptophyta; class Magnoliopsida; order Brassicales; family Brassicaceae; genus Cardamine; species Cardamine chenopodiifolia. The sequence goes on from OZ000484.1 coordinate 17,158,728, forward strand.
TCCTACAATGCATGAATCAGCTTAAGAGCAAACCAGAGTGAATACGAAGGAATGGATAAAACCTATTCTATGGAAATGTCAAGAAAGGAGCTGTGTCCTCAAAGCACTTGAAGCATCTCCAGACATCGGATATAAATGGATTCGATCAGTCCATGCATTTCTGTCTTTTGAATTGATCTCTGATATGCATTTCCAGACAGCACTATTAGCCTTAAAGCCACTTCCAAAACCAATCTGCCATACTCTATCTCCTTTTTTCATTCTACCTTTAGCTTCCAGGTATTGCAACTCATACCACAGTGAAGACGAAGATGTGTTCCCATAACGGTACAGTGTTGACCTTGAAGCTTCTACATCTTCCTTGTCCAGCTTTAGATGCTTCTCCACGCCCTCGATTATCGCCCTTCCTCCAGCATGTATACAGAAATGCTCAAAAGCTTTCTTGAAGTTTGGTGTGTATATCTCCTTGTGTATTCCCCATTTTCTTTGGATGAATGAGATTATGTATTTGAGCTGCTCTAAATAAGGTAATACCCGAGGGCCTAATTCTACCACGTTGATCTTTAAGGCCTTTGATGCTACCTTCACAAGCTGCTTGGACAATGCTACACCCACTTTTCCTTCTTCATCAACCTTCTGCATTACACTCTCATAGGATTCATTGTCTGATCCAACGTGAGTTCTGATAAGATGCTGGAGTTTGTATTTCGCCTTATGCGAATCTTGCTTTCTGTTGGAGAGAAGAATCGCGGCTCCACCCATTCTGAAGATAGTGTTAGCAATAAGCATTGATTTACACTTCCCTCTATAACCATTTGGACTCACAGCTTCCATACTCAACACTAAAGCCAAAGAATCACCATGAATCTTCATAAGATCTTTTACAAGATTAACCGAAAGAATCCCAGCGCTACAGCCCATTCCACTCAAGCTAAAGCTCTTTATGTTACTCCTCATACCAAACCTGTTTATGATCATAGAAGTTATAGATGGAGAAGGACAGAATATGCTGCAGTTAGACACAAGGATGTCAATACTCTTTGGATCTATCTTATGCTTTGAGAAAAGGTCTTCAACAATAGTAAAGAGGATGTCATGAGTTTCTTCTCTAGCTGCAGCGAGAGAAGCGTTTGGTGGAATCTCATGGACTGTCACAGGTACGCTCCCGTCATCACTAATCCCTGATCGTTCTAAAACCTTCTGCTGGAGATCAAGACTTTCTTGATCAAATACACTAGATACAGTAAGATGCTCAATGAAATTTGAGACTGGAGCTCGTAAGAAGTCTGGAGCTTGGTAACATGAGTAGTCAATGAGGTATATAATACATCTTGGTTTGAAGAAATAGTAACCAAAGATGGCTATGAGAATGCAGGTTGATGCTACAGTCAGGAAATGGGGAAAGCTCATAAAGATATGGGTGATAAGGAAAGCTTGATTGATGAAAGGAAAACTCCATTCCATATTCTCGAATCCAAACTGAGAAAAGAGAGAAGCAAAATGATCAAGAGAGATTCTTATGTTTTGTGACAAATGTGGATTATAGTGTTTACCATAAAGGAAATGAAAAAAGTAAGTTTGTTGCAGCACAGTGTAAGCATGTGAAGGGGTCCAAAACACGGATGAAATTCAGTTCTCGTGACCCATTTGAGTTTTGCATTATTTTAAGGGGAATGAGGATTATGTGTCTGCTGAGTGATCGTCTCTGTTTCTAAGCTCAACTTATGTCTCTCTCACCAACCCCACATATCAATTCAGACGAAACTCTAAAATATTGGGTTATATACCTCAGGGCGTTATCTCTGTTATTAGAAGGCGTTATCTGGCTTAACGGCATTTCTTGATAATACTTTTGTTGACATTTAGGCAAACATGTCCTCAATTTGGTCAGATGATTTGGCTCTTTAACCAAAGTTGATAATAAGAACATTGAGTTACAAGAAATAACACAAGGCATTTTTTGTTACACTAGCAGCAGGGAGGAGTGAGACTAGCAGCTACACTAAACAAGATTTTCGCTTGAAGCTAAGTTCATAGCATATTGAAACAAAGAAACTGCATATTGCAATCCCCCAGGCCCAAAGCTCCTTCTTTAACCAAACAAAATAAATTATATCTACTCACAAAGTTTCTTCAAACAAGTACATCATTATTATCAATATGTTTACAACACACATTAAGACAGGGTTCTCAAACACTATCGATAGAAGCAAGGGGTCTTCATCAAGCCTTTGTCCTCACCACAAGAACTGGACACTTAGCATGGTTAACACAGTAATTGCTAACACTACCAAGGAAAGTCCTGTCCACAAACACAAACCCAGAAGATAAGACACATTATATAATCTCAGAAAACTTAACTCGTTAAACATTTAAGTTTTGGTCTACACACCTTTGTAATGCCCCTTTACCATGGCTACCAACTACAAGTAAATCAACACCAAGCTTCTCAACAGCATCACATATTACTTCTTTAGGATTTCCATATTCCAACACCTTTTTTGGAGTAACCTAACACTCAACCAAACCATTATCTGAACTGAAAGATTGTAAAACAACAAAGAATGATTTCAAGGTAGGAAACAAACCCCAACCGCAGCACATATTCTGTTCCCTTCTTCAAGACGATTCAAGGCAGCGTTCTTATAATTCTCTTGCATTGAGTTTATCAGCTCACCCGCTACAAAACAGAAATGGAATCGATTGCTAAGCAAATAAAAAGTCGAAAAATAAGATGAAGATACTGACAAGTGTAGGCATAGGGGGTAGCGTAAACGCAGCTGAGATCAAGTGGAGGTTGAGCGGTGAAGATGATGATAACGGAATCGGCGATACTATCTTTAAGATAATCAAGCGTCCATTGGAGAGCGTGTTGACTGCACTTGCTTTCATCAATCGCCACCATAACTTGCTTCTTCTTGATTTTCCCTTCTGCCATGGTTTTGGTTTCTTAGTGATCGTTGGGATGACTCTAAAAGTGTAAAAAAGATGGACTAGTCTTTTTTTTTTGTCGGAACGAAATAATCTTATAGTAAAGACAGTTGTTGGGTGATTTGTTACCTCTTGTTCATATAAAACTCAGATAAGCACAAAGAAGAAAAAAAAAAGTCAGAAGGTAAACGACTCTGGAAGAATGTGCCGATCACGAGATTCTTCTGGAGACTTGAATTAGATGGGCCTGATCCAATTCCGGGTTTCTTCTGGAGACTTGAATTAGATGGGCCTGATCCAATTTGGGGTTTCCTGCATTTAATTATATGCTCCATCCATTTTAAAATATAAAATATTTTATTTAAAAGTATGGAGATTAATTTTTTTTAAATATTATTTAAAATATAAAATAAAAATAATTACAAAAATATTGCAAAATATTATTTATCAAAATAAAATATAAATATTTAATATTTTAAAACAGAAAGAATATTATTTTTTGTTTATATTATCATTTTTAGGTGATAGGTGTGCGTCTTGTGCGGATGTACAAAATTTTACGAAATCATAATTAGAACTTAGAAGTAAGATAATGGTTATATACATTAGTTTTTATCCATAAATAAAAACTTTGACAATATTAAAAGTAACATAATATTGGATTCAATGTATGTTATACTTTTATTTTGCTAACTTTAGTTTCCTGTCAAAGCAAATAAATTTTTAAAAATAAAACTAAAAATATTTGAAAATACTAAACATCTATTTTAAAATTCAAATCATATACAATATTAGTTAATAGAAGTGTTAAACGATAAAAATACACACACACAAAGAGAAAATGATAATATTGTATATTAATCCATAATTTAAATGAATATAATGGTTATATAACATTAGTATTTATTCTAAATATAAAATCCGTAGTATATATTCTAAAACATAAAATTCTTGACAATACATAATTCTGTAATAAAGAACAAAATCTAAATCTAAAAATAAACTGATGTTTTTTAATTAAACCTCGGAAGCCGAGTTTGAAACTAATCATGTAACGAAAAAACCATAGTATCTAACATATAAAATTAAAGATAAACCAGTTGACACATTAAACGTGAAGTTTATCCTTCTCTTTAGTAATCAAGATTTGCAATTCATCCCTCGATTTTATTTTGAAAACAGCAACATATAACTGTACATGAGAAAAAACCGGTCGAAGAAGAAACAACCCAACTTTGTCTTTTATCACCTTCACTTCTTATGCTACACTACTGAGTGTAAAGATCACTCGTCTTCTACATTCTCTTCTTCATCTTCCTGTTTTTCTTTTCTTTTTTCTTTTTTCTGCCTTCTCCTTCATAATTTCTTCATTGTCCTTTTCGTCTTCCTCAACGAAGGCATAGTGTTTGCTGAGAAGGCCGGTTTGGATCCAGTGAAATGGCTTGAGGCGGTGAAGGATGGTGCGGTTGGATGGGCGATTATGAGGCTGTTTGGGAAGATCATAGCGGAGGGGGATTATAACGTGACGGCGTTTGCGGAGTATATGGTGAAAGGTTTGGGAATGGCAGTGGTGGAAGGTGCGTGGCGATGCCGGGAGCTGCTTTGAGGAAGCAGTTGTTCTCTGGAATGGTTGCAAATGGAGATGGGAAGATTGGGTTTCAAGGCGTAGTCTCTCTTCTTAGGAGTCTTAACGGCATATCTTGATAACACACTTTTGTGTTTAAAAAAAGTGTTCCATGGTCAAATTAAGCAAACTTGTCTTCGATTTGGTCAGTGAGGTGTTCTTGTACCAAAGTTAATAATAATAAGAACATCGAGTCTTTTGACCAACGAAAAATAACATCGAGTCTCACTACTCTCCAGAACTAAAGTTAGAAGAAATAAGATCAAAGATGACAGACATAATCGATTAGAAACAAAAGGTAGAGTAGCATTAGATTAGATATTAACCGTCTCAATGTCTTGCTCCAGCATCGAACACGTTACATCACATCACCCACTTACAATGCCTGTTGAGTGACTTTGTCTCTGTTTCTAAGATCAATCTCTGTCTCTCTTTTACCAACGCCATTTGATATTTCCAACTTTCAACGTTTCTCGTTGTCAAAGCAGTGCATAAGACTTGAGAGGTGTGAAGAACCCGAAGACGAGATTAATAAAATATATGAATAAATAACTAAAAATCCAAACAAATAAAGATTAGCTCAAAAAAATAAAATCAGAGTGAAGTCGCAGTACTTTGTAGGGCTTACTTTTTGATCGCAGAAATGGAGACTCCATATCCGAAACTCATCAGTCCTTCAAAGACTCGAATCGGATGGATTGGGATCGGAATAATGGGATCAGCAATGGTCTCTCGCATCATCAACGCAGGCTATTCGGTAACCGTCTACGCTCGCGATCACCGAAAGTCAAAGGATCTGCAAACCAAAGGAGCTCGCATCGCCAATAGCCCCAAAGAGCTAGCGGAAATGAGTGACGTTTTGTTCACAATGGTTGGAAACTCCAACGATTTTCGATCACTGCTTCTCGGTGACGATGGTGTACTCGCTGCTCTTAACCCCGGTGGAGTAACCGTGGACATGACTAGTAGTAAACCAGAACTGGCGCGTGAGATATACGCAGATGCCAGACGGAGAGATTGCTGGGCAGTTGACGCGCCGGTGTCAGGTGGAGATGCAGGAGGACGTGAGGGGAAGCTAGCGATTTTCGCCGGTGGAGATTCCGAGATCGTGGAGTGGTTATCTCCGGTGATGAAGAATATGGGAACTGTAACGTATATGGGAGGAGCAGGGAGTGGACAGAGCTGTAAGATTGGGAATCAGATCGCTGCTGGAAGTAATCTAGTGGGACTCGCTGAAGGGATTTTTTTCGCCGAGAAGACGGGTTTAGATACAGCGAAATGGCTTGAAGCTGTGAAGGATGGTGCAGCTGGATCGGCGGTTATGCGATTATTCGGGGAGATGATGGTGAAGAGGGATTATAAGGCGACAGGGTTTGCGGAGTATATAGTGAAAGATTTGGGAATGGCGGCGGAGGCGGCGATGCCTGGGGCTGCTTTGAGCAAGCAGTTGTTTTCTGGAATGGTTGCAAATGGAGATGGCAAGTTAGGGATTCAAGGTGTCATCTCTGTTATTAGAAGGCTTAACGGCATTTCCTGATACCACTTTTGTGTTGTTTAGGCAACCCTGTCTTCGATTATTCGATTTGGTTATTGAACCAAAGTTGATAATAAGAACATTGAGTCTCACCAATCTCAGAGAACTTTAGTTTCAAGAAGACACACATAAACGAAAAAAGGAGAGTTTGAAATTTGAAAGGGAGAGTAGCATTTGAATTAGATTACAGTTCATGGTGTAACATTAGTTCCAATTGGAAAAAGAACCAAACACATCACATCATATGTTGCACTTAGTCACTTACAGTGCCTGCAACCAGACAAGCTACAACTTCTACCCCCAATAACTAATTTCTATTAGCCAGTTATCTTTAAACACAACTATCAGAAGTAAAAGTTGATCTTACATTATACGAGAGTTGCCAACATAATCTACTGAGTCTCTTCGACTGCAACGTTGGAGTAGCTATACTCTAACCTCTCTTCCTCAGATCCCTTCCCTATACTCCTCTTCCATGATATCTTCCATATCGTAAACAAGCTAACCCTGTATCCAACAAAATAGAGTAAAAGCATAAGTCAAGAATATAGGTCTTGCCATTTCTGCTTGTTTCACATATTTATGTATGAGAATGTACCTATCTGTTTGAACGGTTCTTTTTGCAAGCATGAGGGTAAGGAAGACAGGGACCATAGCTGCGCACAAATGTTTCAGAGAATGCCCACTCAAAATATGATGCGTCCAGCTATATATAGGCTTATCTGCAGCTTCTTCCACCTTGGCTAAGAGATAGAATCCTGCAATTTGACCCAAAGGAATCTAGAATAAGAATCAAAGGTAACAAAGCTTTGAGTGCAAAAAGCAAACTGAACATGTCAACTAAACACTGAACACTAACCTGCAGCCCAGAGCCAATACGTGGAATGTGTATACATTGGAGGTAATAAAATAGCCATCAATGGGATCACAATGCAGGGAACAAACTGTACTACAGCATATGGTCTAAGGTCATCGAAAAACCTGCAATCACAACCTCATCTCAGGTTACAATCTCAACATTGCATCAATTAAAGACCACTCTAAAGTTTCAGATTTGACTTACCTCCAATACAAAATGCTAACAAGGCCAGCAAGAAGCAAAGGAACAATGGAGAAAGTTCCCTTATGCTCATCAATCCTTTCGATTACAAATATAGCCATGATCGATGTGAAAGCAATAGTCATCTAATAAAAAAAACCAAACAAAGATCAAAAAGAAGACAAAGCAACAAAAAAAAAGGCTGAGATAGAAATGAGAAAGAGTTTACAGGAAGACGATCCCAGACGAGACGTGCATCGTCTGGGCGAAGATGATAGTAAGAAGATCCAAAAGCAACAGCAGTCACACCAATGTAAAAGCAAGTCCATCCTACTTTCTCACCTCTCAAGCTGTTTCAATACACACAGATTTAAATAATTTGAATTTAGAATTGACATAGAAGATATAGAGATGGAGAAGTGTGTATTTACGCGCCTAAATCTGAAGTAATCTTCTGGGTAATAGCAGAGGATGAGACCAATAAGGCCGATGATTAGGAAAGGGAAGTTTGAAATGACGTTGAGAGCATTTGGAATCCCTGAGTATGGATATTGGATTGTAAGATATAAAACCTAAAATCAAAGGGGATTTAAGAAGAAGATGATGATGATGATGGGAGGAGAGGTGTGTGAAGAATTACCGAAGAAGGTGCGTTGATCGGCGAAATCGTGGTAGGCTTGAGATTGAGGAATCGTGGGAGTGACGATCATTAGAACTATGAAGATTACAATCGCCGATACCCATGCGTATATCATTCGCTTCTTCATCGTCTTCGTTGGCTTCTGTGAGAGAATCTCAGGTTTGACTTTTTCTTTTTTGTTTTTTTTTCAGTGATTTTTTTGGGGTCGATGTCATTAAAAGCTTTGAGGAAATTACGATTGCTGAAATTTCAACGAGAAGGGCAAAATGGGAAATGTCATTATGAGGACGCATCGTCGACTCTTCGTACTTGACCGTACACAGTTAATAATTTTTTTAATTTCTTTTCTTGATTTGTAATTTTGTCAATCGATTTTGTACAACCTAATCCTTCAGTAGTTCGGTTAAAATTCTTCATATGATTAATTCACAAAGCTTAAGGAGATCTCACGATTGCCATCGTTTTTTTTTCTTTCGATAAAGTTGCCATTGTTTGTTGATGCTATGATTTGTTAAGAATAGATTGAAGAAGTTTGGTTTTTGAGATTTTCGTTGTGAAAACATTGCGCAAATCAAAGTAGAAGAAGGTGAATGCTTTATTACATTCATTCTATAATTGAAATAGAAATATCAACGTTACTTTGTATTGGAAACTCTCTCTATCGAGTCACGGGTCTCTCTAATACAATGGCTAAACTTATTTATAGCAAATGTCGATCTCAACAAATTTTGCAACATTCAGAGCCACACGTTTCCAACTCCACAGCTTTGAAGTCGAAGATCGTACTAATATGAATCGAACTGAGTTTAATGAGCCGAACAGTTTTGGACCTTGGCCGGACCAAACTCGAGTTCATGCTTACTCGAAGCCCGACTCCAACATTGCTTAACCGGAGTTCAAAATTGTTTCTTTAAATTGACGAAAACGTTACGAAAACGCTTACAAATTCAATTCAGATTCTCACAACTTGTTTAAAAAACAATACGAACAGAGTTAAAGCACCAAATTGGTTTAGTTTCACTACGACTGTGTTATTTAGATCATCACCAAGAGCTTTGGAGCCGTTGTTCCATAATCTTTTTGATCAAAGACTAACTCAGATAAATTGGTCCTCTCCCCGACACCGAAACGTTTAACCCTCGTGACTTTGAGGCGCACTAAAAACGTTTTTGGATTTCAAACACCAAGCCATACATGATATAAGCAAGAAGATCGAACGACATTCTTAATCTTACTTAATTTCATTTGCGTTTTGTGTTGTCACGATAGCGAAGAAATGATCTTGTTCTTCAAGACTGTGATGTAGTCATCACCTTCAGATGGCTTCTCATTCATCTACACTTTCCCATACATTTCAAGAGTTAGTTCTCTCAAAACAAACAAATGTCAGAGACTTAATATTCGCTAGCGCCATAGTAATGCTAAAAACTATTTATGGTACCATAGATCTAGGATTAGTTGTTGATAATACATGAAAATATGTAAATCATCCCTCTCTATACACAATACCACACAGCACTCAAATCCAGGTCTAATAATTGAGATCGAAGCAGTCTCTCTCGAACCAATAGTATCAATTCAATATCTTAAAAACCCATTGGTTCATGAACGTCATTATTAAAAATTATAAACCATCAATTAATTCTTAGCATAACCCTCCCAACGCTTAAATTAGCTTAAGGAAAAAAAGAAGAAATTTCTCCCAAGATCGATGGACCCTCTAAACATGTAACAAAGTAACATCTTTGTTCATATTTAACCAAAAAAAAAAAATCTTTGTTCATAGTCATGTCTCAAACTTATTATATATACCCAAGATATATGAGTCTATTTACTAGCACATTATCTCCATTCTACAAAAAAGGGAAAAAGAAATGAAGAAGATAAGAGGAAACACACCTTGACATGGAAGTTATAGCAAAACATCCTTTGATTTTGGCAAATTTGAGCTGTAGAAGCACTTAAGATACTCAAACCTTGTAACTCCATCACATGAAGTAAGTTAGAAAACTCATCTTCTTTTTCCTTCTGAATGCATATCTGTACAACAGCCTCATAACCTGATTCCCCCAATTCAAGAACCGAGATTGCTCGAATCGAAGGACCTCGTCTCTCTAACTCCACAAGCTTCTGTTTTCGGAGAGTTAGCTTTTCAACCTCATTTTCCAGCTTGGGAATGTAAGTAATCACTTTATCGATAATAGAAGGCGCACACCATTTCTTCTGTTAATCAAAAAGAAAAATTAGTTCAACAAGAACATATCTAGTTGTAATCACACAAATATCATGAAAACCTTGGAAGAAGAAGAATGATCAGGAAGAAGAGTGCCAAGAGTGAGGTAAGAGGCATGAAGTCTCATCCTTCTTAAACGCTCTTTGGCATTATGGTTTTGTTTCTTTGCTGCACCAGTTGAACCATCATCCTCATGCAATACTTGTTCCTTTCCTTTCCTTTGTGATAGACACGTGTCCTTCTCTGCGATTGTTTCTGCAGGGATATGCAAGCGATCATGCAGTAAATTAGGTGTTGAAGTCTGATGGTTCGGCTGAGAAGACATATATACGACCGCAATAGAAACAGTAAAGAGGCTTGGCTCTTCTCTTACATGATCCTATTTTATACTCAGAATAGCAATTAAATCTCTAAACCCTAATTAAGTTAACAAGATGATCATGATCATGACCATGATATGTATATAGGTGTATATATATAGGGGAAGGAGCCAAAAGTCAACCCCAAACGCAGTAATAAATAACAATGCAATGAAGCGGCACAAACATTCATTTTAAATATTAAAATGACTCATGATGAAAATTAAATTAAAAGAAAAATTAAAGTTTGAGAGGTTTTCAGGGAATCACAGGTCATTGCACGTTAATAGAAGAGAATAGGTCGTATAAATGTATAATATCAGCGTCTCTGTACCACAGACTTATTGGGAAATGATAAACTCAGAGTCTCAGAGCGAGCGAGAGAGAAGAAGAAGAAGAAACCTTTTTCTTTTCTTTCCTTTTTGATTAAAAAGAAGCATCTTCATTCTTCAGACAGGATTAGAGATTCTTACCTGATTCATCTTCTCCGATGTTTTTTCCTTTGTAATAATACAGAGGTTGTCACAGACAAAAAGAAAAGACACTTTTTCTAATCTAGTCTCTGGTCTGGTTTAGGTACGTGTACGTGGGTCTTAATGCAGTACAAATGGTGTTAAACTGTAGTACACAGTACACACATTTTTTTTGTTTGTTTAATGTGTATATTGGGATTATATTTTATCCGGACTCTCCTCTCTCTACTATAAGTCCTCAGAGCATCTCATCGGTAGAACTCTCTGCGAGGTTCTTCCTAATCTTTTAATAATAAATTTTGAAATTTATTAATTATAAAAAATCAAAAAATTTGTGGAAGAAAAATAGTCTTTGAGAAATTTATGGAGGAAAGAGAGAATAAAAGGGTTTATGGAAGAGAAATAGTTACACCCAGTCAAATCATGCCATATCATTATTAAAAACTGTTTCTAAAAATTTTTTTATTAAAGATCGGTTCTAAATAATTATGTATTTAAAATTTAATTTTAGATTTTAAAAAAAAAAATCCATTTAAGAGTTCCCAATAGAACTGTTCTTAGAGCTTCTTTATTAAGAGTTTTTAAGAGTAGAGATTCTTAAAAATTTATAATGGATAAATATTAGAAAAGTTTTTAAAAGAGAAGAAAAAAGTTCTTGAATCAGAACTTTTAGATCCCCATTATAATTGTTTATGTAACATATTATATGGAGTCAATTCAATCAATCCTCGTAATACTTGTATGTTTGTATATTGATAAATTATTGTGTTGTTATAAAGAGAGAATATTATAGTGCTGCTTTTAAAAATTGATAAAAATGAATTCGATGAAATACTAAAGTATTCTATCCTTAAATATAATCAAAATTTTTTAACTAGTAAACAAATGTAATACAAACACAAATATTCGAAACCAAAGGTGGGTGAGCACCATAAATTTTCCTTGACAACAAATGAAGAATATGACAAAACTGTTGAAAACTGTCTCTGAGTTGTGTTTCTAAGAAAGACTCTACAAGCAATGGTGATCCGAAGCTGATACCATCCATTCTGTTAGTGTCTCTGATGACGCAACCAAACACTTGAGAAAAGCTTACTGCAAAGTTATGGCTTCCTCATCACCTGTCGTCGATGATCCAAATCCCAAAAAAAACAAATTGAATTCAAATCAATTGAGAGATTCTTCCCTTATTCTATATTCAACAATTCTGACCTCTCAGTCACTTACTTTTCACCACTCAAGTTGCATCTGTCTGCTATTCCAACCATTCTTCCCTAAGTTTGACCGTGAATTCCGTCCTTATGCGGTCAGCCCGTTCAAGGATCCTGTCAGTCCGCTCATTAGGCACATACCCTCTCCGTTCTATTCTTTCAACCATCTCATATGCATCTTCCACCTTGTTCATTACAACCATCCTCAACAGCATATTGTAAGTGTATATATCAAGCTGATAGCATTTCTCTGTATTCATCTAACCGCTTCAGTTCTACTTCCAAAATCAATTCGTCCCGAGAATACTCCTATCAACTCACCTTCATCTCAGGGATCTTTTCTTCTACATCTCTCATCCGTGTTCATGCTTCATACACCTCTTTGCTCTTCATTGCATTATGTAAAAGGACATTACCGATGAAGGATGTAATTCGGCACCCACTTTTCCTAAATTCATTGACTAATCTAACTGCCTCCTCATACTTTTCTTCGTTGCACAATTTTTGTATGTTAACTTCGTAACATTCGATACTAGGCTGCATTCCTTTGTCCTTCATTTCTTCCAAGAAATGCATCGCATCATCCAATCTATTTGCTTTACAGAGGCCACCAACCATTGCATGGTAGAGTCGTCTTTTCGTCTCACCTATTTCACGCAGGTCATGGAAAAAGTGAAGAGCATCGGCGATTTTCTCATTTTTAAGATAACTCTGCAGCATGAGAATGTTTGAATCTAGCATTGGCGTGATCCCATATCTATCCATCATATCATACACTAATCTTCCAAGTTTTGGGTTTCCTGAAAACCCAGCTCCTTCAATGAATAGGTTGTAGGCCCCAGCTTTGTGTTCAGAAAGAGACAACTGGAGCTTAAGCATAGTAAAAAAGTTTTTGTCACCGCTTTCCATCGCACAAACACATCAAATAACGTTTCGATAGAGCCTACGGGTCGGAATGTATCCCTTTTCCTGCATTCTGATGATAAGTTTAGCAGCTATGTCTCCCCTCATTGATGTAATTGAGCCGTATATCAACCTGATGAACCACTTGAAGGTGGTGGCTACACCACTTTTATTGAATAGATCATTAATCAAAAGAGCATCCTGCACTTTCCCAACATTGCAAAGAGCTGGTATGATCTGGCAACCACCTAAACGTTTAGGCAATAAGTCCTGTTCTGAGGCAACAATAACCAGCTCCTTGACCATTGGTATTGGTAACCCTCCCCATCCAGCACAAAGCATTGGTACAAAGCATTGGTAAGCATACAAAAAGTATGTGAACGAAGAGCAAGCCCTCGGTCCATCGCACCCTTCAAGATATCATAAGCTTGTTCAACAAGATTGTTGGCGCAAAGGGTATGGATCAGATAGCTGTAAGATCTGGGGGTAGGAGCAAAGCCAATTTCTGACCTCGACCAGTATAACTCAAGGGCTTCATCTACCAATCCGGCTTTGTGAAAGAAGCATAAAGCTGCATTCATCGTTTTCTTATTAGGCAAAACTCCACGTACCATCATCTCCGTCAAGATATCATACACACTCCCAAGATTGTGTTCTTTCAAAAGTTGAGAGATCAAAGCGTTATACCCAAAAACTTCGAGTTCACAACTTTCTAAAGGACTAATCTGCTGCAAGAAACCTGCAGTGTTGTTCAAGAATCCTGCTCCAATAAGAGCTCTAATCCAAATGCTATAAGCACGGTCCATATTAACTGTTCCCACCACTTTGCTATCATCAAACAATTTAGTAGCTTCATGAAATTTTTGTATGGATCACAGAGCATCGACCAAAACGCCTAATCCAGAACCACATCCAGCAGGATCATTTGAGAGCAAGTCCCGGAGATAACCTTCAGCCTCATCAAGCTGGCCTTGCTTGCACAACTTCTTCACCAAAATGCGTAACACAGCAGACGAAGCCACGCGCAGAGATCTGGTCGAAGATAACGTCAAACGTATCAAAACACTTCTCCTCAACAAGTGCATTGAGGAGAACGTGATAACCATAAGAATCCATATCCAAACCACGAAATCTCATGTGACCAAAATGCTGAAGAGCTATATCAGTGCGACCAGCAACGGCATATCCCATGACTAGAGCATCACAGAGACGGAGAGAAGGACAATAACCTTCGAAACCAACGCTTCGGTCTAAGAAGTCAATCATAAGATTCGCAAGCTTAGCTCTGCGAAGGATCTTGCAGATGGCATGGAAAGTAGCGCGCGTATGATGAAATTCAGACTGACGAGCTGCCCAATCGAAGAATTTGAGACATGAGAGGATATCGTGACGAGTGTGTTCAAGCACATCGAGGACAAATTTCTCACTGAGACGAAGACGGAGACTAGAGAGGTGAAGATAAAAAGCTCGATCATCTCCTTCAATACAAGGAGCTCGAAGGATGTCAAAGATTCGATCAATTAACTGGTGGCTCCGTAACTGCACATCGCGTTTAAACCAGTGTTTCACTTCACGGACTAGGACATCGCCGGAGATTGAATCCTTCGTGAAGGTATAGATAGGAGAAGGTGACGAAGAAGTTGATAAAGCTTCGCCGCTGTGACCGGAATCGTAGTTTCTGAGGGACGCCGAGAGCGATAGTATCCTCCGCCTGGAGCATTCCTTTCCAATCGCATGATCTCGGCGGGTGACCACACTTTCGAGAATCATTTTCTCATATGCCACTTTTTGCATAAAACATTTTCTCATGCGCTACAAAAAGTGATAAATTACCAAAAAAATTTACCACTTTTGAGAAATGATATGCTCCAATCTCAAAAAATCAGATTGAATACAAAAAGCTAATTGATTCATCTTAATTTGCTATTTTCAAAAGAAAAAAAATCTGAAAATTCTCTTCCATCTTTCTTCCGCGACAACTCCTCCAACTTCTCCAACTTCTCCATTTTTAACCGTCGAAATCTTTCGGAGTTATTGCCAAAAGTAGTCCGCCGACTTCCACCGCCGTCGTCCAAAGTAGTCCGCCTCGGTAAGTTCGCAATCCCTAACTCATCCATGTCAACTTTCGTGCTCTTCTTTCAAATTGGTAAGTGTACAATCTTTATTTTAAAAATTGGTAAGTGCACAGGGACAAAAACATTGTCTCATTCTCATTTTGATTCCGTTTTGGTTATAAGTTTCGTATTTGAGAAATTTGGTTGAGAAATTTTGAACCTTTTTGTACCATTTGTACCAGTTGCGTTCTACCGTTATTCTTGTGTAAGAGATCCGACCTAATTGATGTTGTTGTTTTTCAGCAATGGCTAAGATAAGAGACAAAGATGGTACCTATGAATCAACAAAAAGGAAGGATTCGAAAAAAGGTGAAGAAGAGGAAGATGAAGTTAGTCATTCCAAAGAAGATGAATATAGGGTTAATGAGGAAGAGAATGATGTGGAAGAAGAGAGAAAGGATACTGAAAATGAGGAAGAGGAAGAGGAAAGACCCGATAATGAAGATGATGAGGAGACGAAGTCAAATGAGGAAGAGGAAGTGGAAAGACCCGAGAATGAAAATGATGAGGAGGAGAAAAATGAAGAAGAGAGAAATGAAGGTGATGGGGATGAAGAGGAAAGAAACCTTGATGCTTCGGAACCTACAACAACATCAGAGGTATGTACATTAATTTAGAATGGTGAAAGTTTGGAGATTTGGATATTTTGTGGTTTATGGGTAACTAAAACAACTAGTACAACTTAGAATATTTTGTGGCTTAGGGTTAACTGGAACAACTAGTACAAGTAGTAAAGATTATGATTACTTAGGATCAGTTTGTTAATAATTTTGGTTTGAATTTACAGGATGATGATGATATCAACCACCGCAGCCAGAGAAGCTATTTTTTGGTTAAAGTGAGTACCAAAAGTCTTGCAATATAGCTACGAGGTGTAGTGTAAAACAGGTGGCGCAATACATTGAGGAAGAGTTTCCTTCTGAATTGAAGTGGTTCAGGAAACATGATCAGTTCAAGCATGTATTCCACATGCATAGGCAGCCAAACCACATGCTCCAAGGAATGTGGATGCTTCTTCTCCGAACAGCATGTACGGAGAAGGAAAATGAGTGTTGGTTTGTGGTGAATGGAGTAATTGTTGAAATTATAATATATTAAGAAATTATAATAGATTTTCCTTTGAATCTCGCCAAATCGAACAAAGAAGAGAAGAACAAAGAAGAGAGAAGAAGAAGAGAGAAGAAAAAAAAGAAGAAGAGTATTAAATAGAAGAAAAAAGAAGGGAAAGTAAGAGAGAAAATAGAGGAATCTTTAGTTGAATAAAATAAAATATAAAAAAGGTCAAAGTGCCAACGTGTCATAGTGGACTTTTATCCACATAGTTGGCTATAAAACATAGTTGTTCGTTCAAGTTTTCTAGTTGTACTTTCATCCACATAGTTGGAATTTGTCGAGTTTTGTGTATTTGTAGTTTGACCTTGGCATAAACTATTATTTTGTAGTTGGCCAAATAATTTTTCACAAATAATTATCATGTATGATGATTTTATAAATCAAAATCAGAAAATATTATATTTCACCACATTTTTTTCATAATAATTGACATCTTACTAGATCTTCCATAATATTTATAGAGTGTTTTCTTAGAAAACAATAAAATTTGGTAGAAAAATAATAAATTGGTTGTCTATTGATTTAATTTTGTTTTTTTGTTGTTTTAGATGTTTATAGTATTGTTTGAGTTGACGTGAACACAATAATATTGGAATCCTTAGAAATAGTAAATAGCAACTAAGCCACCTAGTACAACAACCATCTAGTACAAATCCGAAAATTAAGAATATAAATACAAACACACAAATTAAGTTCTCTCCTCAGGCTCCAACCTCCTCTCCAAGTTTATGCCACAAGTAGGGACGTTCTTCCTCTTCTTGTAATATTCTCCGATGGATGGATAACATGTTTCTTAAATTCTTCCCTAATTTTTTTTTGTTTTCTCCGGCGGTAAGGCAAACATCTCTTGATATTTCAGCAAGAATATCCCACTCACACTCATGTGGCACTGAATTTTTTCAATTTATATATTATCTCTTAGTTGTACCATTTGTTCTTTTTATATATTATCTCTTAGTTATCTATTTGTACCATTTGTTCTATTTATATATTATCTCTAATTGTACCATTTGTTTTATAAATCATATTATCTTTTACTTATACCATTTGTATTATTCCTGCATATTTCATATTAATTGGTGATTTCAGTTACGATTCAGCACATACATTCCATAAATTACCAATTTAAACACTTTGATTACTAAACATATGTCAATATCTAGATCCTAATTTTACAAAATCTCCAAATCACAAATCCCTAATTTCCAAATTCCTAAATCCGTCAAACCCTAAATCCCTAAATCTATGAATCCTAACCTAATCTAACTCACTGTGAGGCGGTGACAATGTGAGAAGGAGGCGCGATAATGTCTGATGAAGAAGAGGTGATACGTGAGCTCGAGGAGAAGGAAAAGAAGGGATCGTGTGAGAAAGAGAAGATGCAATCGTACGGTGTGAGATGAGAAAAAATTAAAATGGTATTTGTGAACAATTCATTAAAAGCAAAATGAGATTTACAAATATAAATGGCATGAGAGATTAAAAAGTGGCATAAAAGATTAAAATTTTGGTGAAAACAGCAAATGAGATTAAAGCTCCACTTTCGATTCGATGTAAAACCCTAACTTTTTTCAACCAATCAATTCCCTCCACGTCAACCTGATGTCGTGGCTTTTGATGATTTTACGACATTACCCTTTTTAGTTAAGTACGAATATTTCCCGGCTCGTTGTGGTTCCTTTCTCCGTCGCGGAAAAGATGGGGACCAATCTGAGATCCGTTCTCTATCTCCTCCTTCTTCTCTTCTTCGTCGTCGTTGGCGTCAACGCTCAGAATCGGAGACCTAAGAATGTTCAGGTGGCCGTTAAGGCCAAGTGGCAGGGTACTCCTCTTCTCCTCGAGGCTGGGTAATGCTTTGTTAATTGACATCTCTTATTTTTCTCGAACACCATTGTTACTGTTCTTGCGCTTCCGTTAGTGAAATCAGAGTTTTTTTTGGTTGTGATAGAGAGCTGATTTCTAAAGAATCGAAGCAGTTGTTTTGGGAGTTCACTGATGCTTGGCTTGGTTCCGATGAAGATACTGGTGATTCTGATTGTAAATCCGCTAGAGATTGTCTTCTTAAGATATCGAAACAGGCGTCGTCTCTATTAGCTCAACCAGTGTCTTCTCTCTTCCATTTCTCTCTTACTTTGAGATCTGCCTCGCCTAGGCTTGTGCTTTATCGTCAATTGGCTGATGAGTCTCTCTCTTCTTTCCCTCACGGTGATGATCCTACTGCAACTCATTGCTGCTGGGTTGACACTGGCTCCTCTCTCTTTTACGACGTTGCAGATCTCCTCTCCTGGCTCGCCTCTCCTCCTTCGTATGCACTGACATTCTCTCTCTTTTTTTTTCTTCTTTTGGTTAAGATCACAATTTGATGTTTCTAAGCTGCATTTCGTTGGATGCTAGTGCCGGAGACGTGGCTCAGGGACCTGAGCTCTTTGAATTTGATCACGTTCATTTTGATTCAAGAGCTGGAAGTCCAGTTGCCGTTCTCTATGGGGCTGTTGGGACTGGTTGCTTTAGGAAATTTCACCACTCGCTTGCTAAAGCAGCCACTGAGGTCTGTATTTTTCTCCTAGGCAACTTGTCCTTCATTGTGCATAACGTATCGTTCTCCTAGGCATGAGCTTGAGAAGTACTTGTCGTATGGGGTTCAAATGTTTTTTTTAACTGTCTAGATAAAACAACTCCAGGCTCCATTGTCCAGGGACTCCACTTTTAGTGTCTTTCTGCTTTTGTTATGTGCATGCTAATGAAGCCTTGGTTTCATACAGGGTAAAGTTACGTATGTTGTAAGACCAGTGTTACCTTCTGGTTGTGAAGGAAAAACTAGAGCCTGTGGTGCCATTGGGGCAAGGGATAACGTTAGCTTAGCTGGTTATGGTGTGGAGCTTGCTTTGAAGAACATGGAGTACAAGGCAATGGATGATAGTGCTATAAAGAAAGGTTAGAGTTAAACACTCATTTATTCATTTCGCCACCTGAATATTGAAAGAAAAAGATTATTTTTATAGGTTACTCATTCCTAATCTTTCTTCTGTAAGCTGTGAATTTGCTACCCTCTAACTGTTTTTGCTATGAGTTTCAGGTATCATTCTTGAAGATCCAAGGACTGAAGATCTTAGTCAAGATGTTAGGGGCTTTATATTCTCAAAAATCCTGGTATGTTTAATTTGAAAATACTATATTGAACCATTTCTTTTAAAAAACCACTTCGTTGGCTTTGCACGGATGCATGGATGCTTGCAAAAATGAATTTGTATTTGTTAATGGATGTGAGATGGTGGAAGAAAGGAGAGGAATGATGGAGATAAATTTTGTAGCAGTTGTTTTCATTTTCTGCAGGGTGATTATTAGTGTCAGCGCTCCTTTTTTTGCAGGACAGGAAACCCGAACTAAGATCAGAAGTCATGGCTTTTAGAGATTATCTCCTATCATCGACGGTATCAGACACACTTGATGTTTGGGAGCTCAAGGGTAGTTCTGCATCCTGCATGTTTGGCTTGGTAATAATAGAAGTTAATAAAGTGTTTCCTAATATACCTTTGTTGCACAGATTTAGGACACCAAACAGCCCAGAGAATAGTCCATGCCGCTGATCCTTTGCAGTCTATGCAAGAAATTAATCAGAATTTTCCTAGTGTAGTTTCTTCATTATCTCGCATGAAGGTATGTCACTGTTTTTTGATGCTGTGTTAACTTAACACTGTTGGTTGAGTTGTTTTCTTGGTTTTTCTGATTTTAGATGTCTGGTTAATCGTGCAGCTCAATGAATCAATCAAAGATGAGATACTTTCAAACCAGAGAATGGTTCCCCCTGGCAAGGCTTTGTTGGCTCTGAATGGTGCCCTGTTGAACATCGAAGATATGGACCTATACATGTAATACCCAATTTGCAGATTGTGTTACTTTTGCCTTGATCTAGGCTTATTTTAGCATATTATTAACCATGGGAATCTATTTATGGCGTGGGAAGCTGAAATTCGATATTTTTTCCTTTCTTGGTACTTTTCCCCAAGCCTACTTTAGCTTGAGTATGGCCAGATCTAGTTTCACGTCTTTCTATTCACTTACATTTCAATATCAGTTTGCGTTGTATTGCTTTTCATTTGGATTTCCATTTTACTCCTTCTAAAAGGTAACATGTCTAAATTGCTGGTTATAGTCCTTTGGCCATGAACGTCTGGTCCTTCTGTCTGTAGGTTGATGGATTTGGCTCATCAGGAGTTGTCCCTGGCCAACCAGTTTTCGAAGCTTAAGGTACTCTTGTAAGAATAGTCTTACGTTTTATAATTTAGTGTTTTTTTCTTTTTCTGTTTAGCTCAAGATCTCGGACAGGCATCCCATTTCTTTTTTGATGCATGTACAACACAGAGATAAAACGTAAAGCTGTAGTTTATATAACATGGAGGAAAAATTGGAACTATACAAATAGATTATTTGTTTTTCCATCTATTTAGGACATTAAGTTCTTATTAATCTTGAACCTATGGATGTGCTAACATGTTTATGCAACTGTCAGATACCTGATGGAGCCATACGGAAACTTCTACTAACTACTCCTCTCCCTGAGCCGGATTCATATCGGGTTGATTTCCGTTCTGCGCATGTTAACTATCTCAACAATCTGGAAGAGGATGATATGTACAAGCGCTGGAGGAGTAATATTAACGAGGTAACTAGTGCTGCTGACATCTTCTTGATAATTGAGGATACATATGATTTATTTGTGAGCAAGGTGCCATTTGGAAAATAATCTCTAATAGTCTGTCTTTCTCTCTCCTTGTAATAAGATTTTGATGCCTGCCTTCCCTGGCCAACTACGTTACATCCGAAAGAACCTATTCCATGCAGTTTACGTTATTGATCCAGCGACTGCCTGTGGTCTTGAGGTAAGTCTCATGTCTGCACTTCCCTGTCACTGCTGGCTCTCCCTCCCTTGTTCATGAGTACAGAGCTTTTGAGCTAACTATTTTTGGGTCTTTACAGTCCATTGATACTCTCAGATCTTTATACGAAAATCAACTCCCTGTGAGGTTTGGGGTGATATTATATTCCACTGAATTAATCAAGACAATTGAGGAGAATGGTGGTCAAATCCCATCTTCTGATGCA
Organism: Cardamine chenopodiifolia; assembly: GCA_963922655.1. Classification (NCBI taxonomy): domain Eukaryota; kingdom Viridiplantae; phylum Streptophyta; class Magnoliopsida; order Brassicales; family Brassicaceae; genus Cardamine; species Cardamine chenopodiifolia. The sequence goes on from OZ000484.1 coordinate 17,180,005, forward strand.
GAGATTAATGCCCATGTGAAAGAGGACATATCCACTATGGTATTTACCGTTTAGAATATTACTTTACTATTATCATTTTCCCAGTTTCGAACTGTTCTCCCTGCTTGGGGATAAAACTAAGAATGGATTTCTTTTCTGATGGAAAACTCTCTTCGCAGATCATACGTCTTTTTCTGTACATCAAGGAGCACCATGGGATTCAAACAGCTTTTCAGTTCTTGGGCAAAGTAATAGACATTAACACTTAACTCATAGTTAGAAGTGATTATCTCTCGTTGGTTATTTGTCATTTTCTGCTGTTATTTCAAGTGTCCAAAACATTAGTTGCTAACATCTTCAGGTTGGTTAACAGGTAAACACACTAAGGACTGAATCTGCTGATTCTTCCGAAGAGGACATTGAACAGCAGCATGTCGATGGAGCATTTGTTGAGACAATTTTGTAAGTACCATGAATATTTAGAATCAATATCCTAGATTGCAGATCTACTGTATCTTCTATCTTCATATAAAATTTGGATTGTATTCCCTAGCGCTCCTAAAGTTGGGTCTTTTTTATTCCAGACCAAAGGTTAATTCACCCCCTCAGGATATATTGCTGAAACTGCAACAAGAGCACACTTTGAAGGAGGCATCTGAAGCAAGCTCCATGTTTGTATTTAAGCTGGGTCTGGCGAAACTGAAATGTTCCTTTTTGATGAATGGCCTTGTCTTTGATTCTGTTGAGGTACTTTTGTGATCTTTTTTAATATGTTAAGGTTCTCGTATTTTGGTAGCTTATTGCAAGCATGCATCGTATTCGTCATTATAAGTCTACATGCAAACCATTTTACTACTTTAGTCTGTGTCAACTTTCACATCTGCATAGTAAGAGCTTTTAATTTTCTGTCGCTGTGATTTTCTTAAGTCTATTGAATATTGGTCCATGAAGCTAGCTTTTGTGTTTCCAGGAAGAAACTCTTTTAACTGCCATGAATGATGAGCTTCCCAAGATACAAGAACAAGTTTATTATGGACAGATAGAATCTCGTACTAATGTTTTGGACAAATTGCTATCGGAAACTGGTCTTAGCCGGTATAATCCACAGGTAGGAAGTTTCACTGACAGCATTTTTTGTAATTTGTTTACGTGTTTGTTCATTACTGATTCCAAGAAGCGTCTGCCTTCTCGTAATTTCATTGTTTGTAGATTATTAGCAGAGGAAAGAACAAACCAAGGTTTGTGTCACTGGCTTCATCTACCAGGACGGGGGAATCTATGCTGAATGATGTTAACTACTTGCATTCTCCTGAAAGTAAGTAAACATGCATTTATATAGTCAACAGCTTCTTGTCCATATCTCAAATGTGTGATCTTCTCATGTAAACTCACTAGATATATATCTTCTTATATGTCAATTCCAGCTTCAGATGATGTAAAGTACGTGACGCATCTTCTTGCTGTTGATGTCGCAACGAAGAAAGGAATGAAGTTGTTACATGAAGGAGTCCGTTACCTGGTTAGTTGATGTATTAATTGTTTCCTGTCACATTTTACACCCTTTTTCTCGACCCTCAGTTGGATCCACACATGTTATTGATGTTCTTGAATTTTCATTCAGATTGGAGGTTCCAAAAGTGCTCGTCTTGGAGTCTTATTTAGTAGCGGCCAGATTGCTGACCCATATAGCCTTCTATTTATGAAGTTTTTTGAAAAAACTGCATCATCATTTAGGTACGTGACTTTTTGTTTTAAAGGTGATATGTAATGTGTTCTTGTAGGTGCTTTTATTTGTGTTATTTCCTTCCCTTCATCTTTGTTTGTTATGTTTGCTGTCTAATTGTTTGCAGTCATAAAGAAAAGGTGCTGTATTTCCTGGATAAACTATGCTTGTTTTACGAGCGTGAATATCTGTCAGTAGAATCTGCTAGCTCTCAAAAGCTTATTGATAAAGTCCTTGAGCTTGCTGAGGAGTATGGGTTATCTTCCAAGGCGTACCGATCTTGTCTCGCTGAATCTTTTGATGAGGAATTACTTAAGCGTCTGACAAAGGTATGCTGCTTTAGAAATTTTTCAATCATGCCTAGAAGAATATTGGTACATGAATCTTCAGTTTTCCTCAGAAACAGCAATGACGTTAACACAATGGTTTTGTTTACAATTTTCACACAGGTCGCCCAATTCTTGTCTTGGGAACTTGGACTTGAATCTGATGCAAATGCAATTATCTCAAATGGAAGGGTGTGTAAACCAATTTTTATCCTTTTATGTTTGTTTTTTTACTATTTATGTACGCTAAGTGTTAGTTCCAATTATATATTTATGAACCTTCATCACATTCAATTATACATTTGGTAGGTGATATTTCCCGTGGATGAGAGGACATTTTTGGGCCAAGATTTAAACCTTCTTGAGTCAATGGAGTTCAATCAAAGAGTAAAGCCTGTTCAAGAAATTATCGAAGGCATTGAATGGCAGGATGTGGATCCTGATTTGCTGACAAGGTCTCTCGTTTCTTGCTTTAACTATTTTTCCTTCTTTTCTGCCAAACCAAAACTTTAAATAGAAATTTTGTAGCCGTTATGCTTTTTCTTGTCAGTTTTTTTCCTCCTAGTTCTTGGTGAGCAAAGCTTCTCTAGCTGGACAATTCATTGGTCATTGAAAATTGACTTGATAATATCCTTGCTCTATGCCTCTGATTTATTTCTAGATCATATCCTTTTTCTTTTCCTTGTAGATGTGGCTCTTGCTGCGTATGTTCTTTTAAGTACAAATGTATAGTATTGGCTTTGTTTGCTCTCTAGGCTGATATTTCCTCTTGTATTTTCTTCTTCAAGGAGGGATGATTCCATGTATGTTTTGAAAAAAGCTAATAGGATATGGTTCTTCTAAGAATAGTCCCTTGTATGGTTTGAAAAATAACTGATAGAACATTTTTTTTTCTTTCTTCACATTTGCAGCAAATATTTTAGCGATGTCTTCATGTATGTGTCATCTGCAATGGCAACACGGGATCGTAGTTCTGAAAGTGCACGATTTGAGGTGTTGAATTCAGATTACAGGTATGCATACTGGCTATGTTGGTAGTTGCTTTTCTTTTTCGATTTTCTTGGGAATTTAAGACTCTGTAGCTAAGATGTCCATATGTTGTGTAGTGCGGTTATGCTGGGAAATGAAAATGCAACTATACACATTGATGCTGTTATCGATCCTTTAAGCCCCACTGGTCAAAAACTAGCATCCCTTCTTCAAGTTCTACAGAAACATGTTCAGACGAGCATGAGGATTGTTCTGAATCCTATGGTGAGTAAAACATATACTGCGCTCTTCATTATTCAGAAATCATGTGAATGTCAAACTTAATGTTCTGAGCCACCTAGATGTTCAAAGGGCTTATCCTTCTGGCCTTTATTGTGGTTACTTCTACTCTTATTGAGGTCAATATATTTTATGATGTTACAGCTGCCTTACCTGATGTGGTTAATTATAGATATTTTCATGTGTTCAGTATTCTGTTTCAAGGGTGATTATTTCTTATTGGAAAAAGGAAATACATATTGTTCATGCGTCTGACCTAGAGTTCTTAATTTTTGTTGGCAGAGTTCCCTTGTGGACATTCCTCTGAAGAATTACTACAGATATGTCTTGCCCAATACGGTCTGTTATTTGAAAAGATCTTTAAATTATATGACGGTCTGGTATTGTGTCCATATGCCCTGATCAAATATTGATTCTGCTATTTTGTTTTCCAGGACGATTGCAGCAGTACAGGCTTTGATGTAGATGGGCCTAAGGCATTTTTCGCAAATATGCCATTGTCCAAGACACTTACCATGAATCTTGACGTTCCAGAGCCATGGCTTGTTGAACCAGTAATTGCCATGTATGGTATTTTCCCCGGAAAGGGAACATGGGACTATGCTGATTTTTCACTGCGTTAAGGCATTTGCTTATTTAGTTCACTTATTTTTGCTTATGTCTGACTTTCTACTTTCTTGTCTCTCTTCCGGATTTTTCCTTGTCCAGTCACGATCTTGATAATATTTTGCTTGAGAATCTGGGAGATACCACTACACTGCAGGCAGTTTTTGAGGTTGAATCTCTTGTTCTTACAGGTTAGGTTTTCTAATCTTATCCTTCAGTGCTGGCAGGAAATTGTCATGTTATTATTAACATAACCTTTCACAGGTCATTGCTCGGAAAAGGATCATGAGTCTCCTCGTGGCCTTCAGCTGATTCTGGGAACCAAAAATAGACCGCATTTGGTTGATACTCTTGTAATGGCCAATTTGGGGTATTGGCAGATGAAAGTATCTCCTGGGGTTTGGTACTTGCAACTTGCTCCGGGTAGAAGTTCTGAGCTATACGTTTTGAAAGGAGGTATTGATGGGAGTCAAGATCAATCCTCGTTGAAGCGTATTACCATGGATGATCTGCGTGGTAAAGTTGTTCATTTAGAAGTAGTTAAGAGAAAGGGTAAGGAGCATGAAAAGTTGCTAGTTCCTTCAGATGATGATGATGGTGTGCAGCAAAACAACAGAGTAAGTTCTACCCTACTCAAATAGAAAATTGAAGTAGGAAATATTGGTCCTTGACAAAAGCAGATTATTTATTCTCGGATGACGCTTTTTTGTTTTAGCGGGGAAGCTGGAATTCAAATTTCTTAAAATGGGCGTCTGGAATCGTTGGTGGTCGTCAACAATCAATGAAGGGAGGTTCCAAAGTGAGTAGCTTCCACAATCTGGACAAAACATTTTTGATTGTTGTAAACTTGTTGCATCTCAGTTCTGCATGATTTATAACTTGTGGATTACGTGTGCAACTGTTTTAATCTTATTTCTATTTTTCATCCTTTCAGGAGCATGAGAAGGGTGGACGACATGGGAAAACGATAAATATATTCTCCATCGCTTCAGGGCATTTGTAAGTGCAAGCATTTTTCTTAACTGCTTGACCACATATATTGACTTCATAAAATCAAGTATGTTGAACCATTATGCTAGGAAGGGGAAAATAATTCATCAGTTATATGTGCCGAGATATTTTAGATATTCTGAATTACTTATAAGTGCATCACGCATATGAAAAAGAAAATCATGTGTGGTATTTCTACGTCTACATGTGGATATTCGTGTGTATATCATCATGTGAACAGAAAGTTTAGTATATAACTTTTTGGTATCATTTCCTTCCTGATGCTAAGGCATTGCTTATGACAGATATGAGCGTTTCCTTAAGATCATGATTCTCAGTGTCCTGAAGAACACCAATCGTCCTGTAAAATTCTGGTTTATAAAGAATTATCTTTCTCCTCAATTTAAGGTTGGTTTCCTTTTCCTTTGCATACACATAAGTTTTGTGTTTGTGTCTATTCATGTTTTTTAATCTTTAGATGTGAATTTATCACTAGTTTCTTTAACTAATTTAACTTAATGTGTATCACATTCTACTCTTGCAGGATGTGATTCCACATATGGCACAAGAATACAACTTTGAGTATGAGCTGATTACGTACAAATGGCCTTCCTGGTTGCATAAGCAGAAAGAAAAACAACGAATTATTTGGGCCTACAAAATACTTTTCCTTGATGTTATATTTCCCCTCTCATTGGAAAAGGTATGGATGATCATATCACATCTTCATTTCTTTCTTGCGATTTTGATGCTTATAAGGCACTCTATTCGTATTCTGTAGGTCATATTTGTCGACGCAGATCAAATTATAAGGACAGACATGGGAGAACTGTACGATATGGATATAAAAGGCAGACCTCTCGCATATACTCCTTTTTGTGACAACAACAGGGAAATGGATGGCTATCGATTTTGGAGACAAGTAAGCACTAATCTGGTTTTTCCCTGTAGGGGGTAATTGGTTTCTTTACTCTAACATCCTCAATTGCTTTGAACAGGGTTTCTGGAAAGAACATTTACGTGGTAGGCCATACCATATCAGGTAGACGAACTAACCTCACTTGAACCTCAGTAAGTTATTGCTTTTCCCATTCCTGATGTGCCTTGTTCTCTATGTAGTGCTCTGTATGTTGTTGACTTGGTGAAATTCCGAGAGACGGCGGCAGGAGATAATCTAAGAGTTTTCTATGAGACGCTTAGCAAGGATCCAAATAGTTTGTCCAACCTAGATCAGGCAAGTTGTTCAATATGGTTATCTACATTTTCATTAGTTAGGACTGTAACCTTTCTTTGATCTTCACGCTAGCATTTGGATCTTATCCCAACCCAGTTTCTAAATGGCGGCAGTCACTAATTTTTTTCTCGTGAACCCAATACTTTCTTTGATCTTCTGAAGTAGAATCTACCGATCGACCTTGCTTTTGATGCAGCAGTGACCACTATTTACACCACCTTTTTTCAGCAGTGCCACTACCAGCATTCTATTCTATGATTTTTTAGAACATTCTACTACTGTTTTGGCTTGTCTTCTTAAGTTCTAGGTTCAAACTTGTTGATGTCATGGCATTTATTTTGTTTCAGGATCTTCCTAATTATGCTCAGCATACTGTTCCTATATTTTCACTTCCCCAAGAGTGGTTGTGGTGTGAATCCTGGTGTGGAAACGCCACAAAATCCAAAGCCAGAACAATTGATCTTTGCAACAATCCCATGACAAAGGAACCAAAGCTTCAGGTAAAATGATGGCTTTTCCAAGTTTCCCCAAGAAAATTATTTTCCACATCTACAACAATAATAAAGCAATTGCTAAATGTGGTGTTCTTCTGCAGGGTGCAAGAAGAATCGTAACAGAATGGCCCGATCTTGATCTCGAAGCACGGAAATTCACAGCAAAAATCTTGGGTGAAGATGTGGAACTCAACGAGCCAGTAGCTGCTACTGCTATAGACAAGCCTAATCTTCCTCCATCAAGTGACATCTCTGAAGATTCAGAACAAGACTTGGAATCTAAGGCAGAACTGTAGATGCAGGTTCCTAAAGTTTCAATAGAGGAGAAACAAAAGAAAACATCAATCGTGGTTATCCAAAATCGCTAGATAAAGTTTCTAGTTTTGTAGTAGCAGTTTCGTAGACATCTCTCAGCAAAAAAAAAAAAAAAAAACTAGACGGAAGATAGAACAACCATATGCAGGAGAATAATATCAGTATCATATGATTTAAATCAATAACAAAACTCAGCTGGTTGTAAACATAGAGATTACCTTCAACACGTATTTTAATATCACTTGCACGAGAGACGAGAGTACTAAACCCTTTTGCTTTAGCGGATTTACTCTCCAAATTGGTTCGAAATAAACCAAATCCAAACAGACAATAAAACCGAACCAAATTTCGAATTTACATGTGTCAGTGTGTGTATAAAAAGCAACACGTGTTCTTGTATAAAAATAAACCTTAGCACAGTTATCAATCCTCTGCAGTCGGATCGATAATTCTCCATCTACATCATCTTCAAGTTCTTGAATTTTCCAATCAATTTCGTGAGTTAGTATGTATGAATCTCTAATTTCTTCAATTGTCATTTTGAAATCGTCCAGAGACTGAAAAATGGAAGGTTCGTCGACGATTGCAAGAAAGACATGGGAACTCGAAAACAACATTTTAACAGTAGACACACCTGATTCAGCTTCAGACAACATCTTCTACTACGATGACACTGCACAGAGTAAGTTCCAGCAAGAGAAACCATGGGAGACCGATCCTCAGTACTTCAAACGAGTCAAGATCTCAGCTCTTGCTCTTCTTAAGATGGTGGTCCACGCACGCTCTGGTGGCACCCTTGAAATCATGGGACTTATGCAAGGTAAGACCGATGGTGATGCAATCATTGTTATGGATGCTTTTGCTTTGCCAGTGGAAGGAACTGAGACAAGGGTTAATGCTCAAGCTGATGCGTATGAGTACATGGTTGAGTACTCACAGACCAACAAACTCGTAAGCGTGTCTCTATACTCACATTTATGGAATCTATACTTATAAGCTTTTTCTTGAGGTGTACTTGAGAGACTTGGAGGATTCAGTCTGTAGATTTCTGTAATTGAAGTTTTGGTGTTTTTCTGATTTTCAGAACTGTTTTTGTTTCATGTTTTGATGGCTGAGAAAAATGAATTGTTCACATTACTGTGGTGTAATTCTTCTGGTTTAACGATGGGTTTTAATAAGCTTAAAATTTTTTACTTTTTTTTTTGTTACCTTTTTAAGTTTCTACAAGTCTGAACTGTTTGATTGATTATATTATATTACTATGACTTGATGTATAAGGCTGGGCGGTTAGAGAATGTTGTTGGATGGTATCACTCTCATCCTGGATATGGATGTTGGCTCTCGGGTATTGACGTTTCTACGCAGAGGCTTAACCAACAGTACCAAGAGCCATTTTTAGCTGTTGTTATTGATCCCACAAGGACTGTTTCAGCTGGTAAGGTTGAGATTGGAGCATTCAGAACATATTCAGAAGGATATAAGCCTCCAGATGAACCTGTTTCTGAGTATCAGACTATTCCTCTTAATAAGATTGAGGACTTTGGTGTTCACTGCAAACAAGTATCATCTTTTTCTTGATTTTTCTCATTGGAAGCTCCCAACATGATTCTAATGTTTGACTTTTGATTTTTTTTGCAGTACTATTCATTGGATATCACTTATTTCAAGTCATCTCTTGATAATCACCTTTTGGATCTTCTATGGAACAAGTACTGGGTGAACACTCTTTCTTCTTCCCCACTGCTGGGCAATGAAGATTATGTTGCTGGACAAATATCAGACTTGGGTAAACTCTTGGACATAGCTTACGGATTTACCTTCTTTTTTTTCTGGTCATGGTATGCATTAGGGTAATATGTTCTAATCGTTACATAATTTAACCAATGAAGCTGAGAAGCTTGAGCAAGAAGAGAATCATCTGGCTCATTCTCGCTTTGGAGGAATTGTGCCACTTCATAGGAAAAAAGAGGTATGTATGGTAGCTGATCAAATTTTAATTGCTCTACCTTTGGAACTGCTACATCTGGTTAATTAAGTATCACCCTCAAGATCTAGTTACTAAGATGATAATTGTTCAACTTTTCTGGTTACTGGGGGTGTTTCGTTTAAAGGAGAAAGAGTTGTTGAGGTCTGAACATATATATAACGTTGGAGATTTGTTAATGGGTCTTGTTGTGTATAGTCAAAAGGATAAAGTCACGCATCTATGTCTTGCTTCTTAAAAATCTCACTTGACGTGTGTTCTGTATCACTTTTTAGGATGAGTCTCAACTACTAAATAAAATTACTCGGGATAGTTCAAAGATAACTGTGGAACAGGTTCATGGACTAATGTCACAGGTGAGTAATAATATCTGAAACGTAATGGTTTTATATCTTTTCCCTTAAGGTTTCATGAATCTGAGACTCACAAACTCAAATCAATCAATGTTTGTTTAGGTAATCAAAGATGTGTTATTCAACTCAGTGCATCAATCCAAAAAATCTTCCTCTGACTCGTCGGATCTAGAGCCTATGATTACATCTTGAAGTTGCTCTTGTTTTAGGGACTTTGGTTTTTTTTAACCCATCGTTTGTTAGTTGTTACCTAGTTGTCATCCCTTATTTTTATTTGTGTAAGAATTTAAGGCCAATGAGAATAAATTTAATTGAATAATACATCTATACAGGTCGGCAAAAAAAAGAAGAAAAGATGAATAATACACCTATTGAAAAATATTGAGAAAAAACAGACGAATGTTATGGTTTTAATAGTATTCCTATTGAAAAATATGAGAAAAAGACATAAAAGATGAAACCAGAAAGCAATAATTTAAGAATTAAGTGAAGTTTTGCTACCGTACGCCTCTCCTCCAAGCTACAGAAATGGCGCATAGCATCGGAGGATTGAAGAGAGTGAAAGTTTCAGCTGCAACTTCAGATTTTCCCATACTATTCCGTTGGGATGGAGTACGTGTTCATCGACGTTACTCTTTCCCAAGAAATAGTTATTCTACTCGAAAACCAAGGCTCCGAATTGTAGCCCAGAAATGGAAATTAAACGATATCGACCCAAGTAAGCACCTTCGAATTTGATGAATTCGGATTCTTTTATGGCTTCTGGGAGTTATGTATGAATCTCTAGACCAAAAACTCAGAAACTGCTGCTAGGATTTCAATAAGTTTTTTGGTTTTCTTCTCTGACAGATGCTGTGCAAGAACGATTTAGTCGGTGGGTGTCTAAATCCCAGAAGATTCTGAGTGAAGTAACGTCTCCGTTGACAAAAAAGGGTCAGACTTTTAAGATTGATCTTGAGGATGAACATGATTTTGAAGACTTGGAGGAACTTCTTACAGTTGAACAAACAGTTCGAAGTGATACACCCAATGGATCACTTTCTTTTGATGCTATTATCTCCATCGAACAGTTTAGCAGGTGAAGTAATAGAATCATTAAATCATCCTCACTTGTGGGTTGCTGTAAAGTTAAGTTTTTTGTAGTAAAAAGTATTCATTTTTCTTTAACCATCCGTTTGCAGGATGAATGGACTAACTGGGAAGAAAATGCAAGATATATTTGAAACACTTGTTCTTCCACCTTCATCTACCAATGCCAGATACCTGGTGGAATATTGCTGCTTTAGGTTTTTATCAAGAGATAGCTCAGAGTTTCATCCTAGTCTCAAGGTATCTTAGAAGCCGGGATACTTTACATTGACTCTCTTAACTGTTTAGTTCGGATATAAAGAGTCCTTAAAACTGAAAGGAAGTGTCTGATATCGTCAACAAGGTGTTCTTTACATTTTTTATTGTTTTCTGAACCATTGAAACTTGTCTCTTCATAGGAACCTGCATTCCAGAGGCTAATTTTCATCACAATGCTTGCGTGGGCAAATCCATACTGCAAAGACAGAAATACACGCAATAAGGCCTCAGAGAAACCTTCTTTTCAGGTACTTCTTAGAACGTTTGTCTCTTTTAGCTTGTATGATGAAAAAAAGTTGTCTCATTGTTGCTCTAAAGGTTGGTACTGGTAATAGTCTGAACAAACAAAGTTTATGAAGTCAGATAGTATTCTGCAGTTCCGGAAATTATGTTTGAATTGCTGGGGTAGCAGATCAATATTAATGAAAGGTTATCGGTGTTGAAGGGACGGTTTGTAGGGGAAGAGGCATTTGTTCGTATTGCTCCAGCAATTTCAGGCTTGGCTGATAGGGCTACAGTACATAACCTTTTCAAGGCTCTAGCTGCTGCCACTAATCAAAAAGGCATTTCTTTGGAGATTTGGCTAGCTTACATCCAGGAACTTGTCAAGTGAGTATGACGTTTGGGTTGTTTTCACTACTGACTGCAATTTCAGACGGTGAACTGTAGACCTTTTGACTAACGTGCATTTTACATCTTTGTGCATCCGATGATATCATTAGGCTTTTGAAAACTTAAGAGTTTAAATGTATGACATTCCTTTTTGAGTAAACTTTTCGTGCTAGTAGAATTTGAATGTACGAGAACCCGTTGGCTTAGCTTTTTGCATAAATTAATATGGAACCCAACACTGTTTTCCTAGCTGAGTATCTTTCCATTGTCAGAACAGAATACACGAAGGACGGAAGTCATACCAGGCTACAGAATTTCCGCAGTTGTCATCAGAGAGACTTTTATGCGTGGGCTCTAACAGGAAAGGACCTGTTTTAAAGTGGGAGAATAACGTTGCATGGCCTGGGAAACTGACTTTAACTGATAAAGCTCTCTATTTTCAGGTATTGGTAATTCTTCATTTTTTAAGTCCCTCGGGAAGGAGCGATTGAAAACCATTTGCGATTTGCTTATAGAAATGAACTGGGGATCATGTACCATTTTCCTTCAGTTTTACATATTCGTTGCAGAGATATGCAATTTTAGCTGGAATTCTCAGTTGTTTAAAGTTTAAACTTTGCGAACCCATCTCTTATTGGACTGTTCTTTTGCTGAAGAAATGAAACCCTTCTCATGGAAATGTTCTTTTGGTAAATCTTAATTGTTTTCATTTTCAGCCAATTGACATAAAGGGAAGCAAAGGGGTCTTGAGACTTGATCTCGCGGGGGACAAGTCAACCGTGGAGAAAGCAAAAGTGGGGCCTCTGGGGTTTTCACTCTTTGATTCTGCAATTTCTATTTCGTCAGGCCCCGGGTGAGTTCATATGTTCATGTAACTTTTGTGGTTCTGATACCTCTCTTACGGTGTCATATGTCTGGGTAGTCGTTTTGCTTACAGATAGGCTAACCTGTAAAATGTTCATTTAGGTTGGCCACTTGGGTTTTGGAGTTCGTTGATCTAGGAGGTGAACTGAGACGTGATGTTTGGCATGCCATTATTAGTGAAGTTATTGCGTTGCACACATTTTTACGAGAATTTGGGCCAGAAGAGGATGATGAATCAGTGTTTCATGTGTTTGGTGCAAAGAAGGGTAAGGAAAAGGCAATTGCTAGTGCATCTAACTGTATTGCAAGACTTCAAGCTCTTCAATATATGCGGAATTTGCCAGATGATCCTATCAAACTAGCTCAGTTCTCTTTTCTTCGACAAGTAGCGTATGGCGATATCGTGTGTCAAACTTTAGCTGTAAATTTTTGGGGTGGACCATTAGTGACCAAAGTTCCAGACACGGTCTACAAACAAGGTAAAATGGCCAGGACTTCCAGAGAGACCTTTGAAAGTTTTGATAACGTCTCTGATCTAGATGGAAGTGTCTACTTGAAAAGGTGGATGCGATCTCCGTCCTGGGGTTCAAATGCATCCATTAACTTCTGGAGAAGCTCTCCGCTACGACAAGGCTTAATTCTGAGCAAACACCTTACCGTGGCTGATCTCACACTTGTAGAGAGAGCAGCAGAAACATGCAGACAAAAATATAAGGTTGTAGAAAAAACTCAAGCCACTATTGATGCTGCAACCATCAAAGGGATACCCAGTAACATTGATCTCTTTAAGGTAATGCTTTTTACCTATATATAGTTTTCTGTTATAAACATTATTTTCAAGGGTTTCCTCATTGTACAAGTTCAGATAACTTTCAATTATTGTGTGCAATGTAGTCAGTATCTGTGGTATGATAGAAGCATTGCGTTTGGAGGCCAAAGACTTCATCTCTCCTTAACTAAAATAAAGTAGCTACAGTGTGGTCTCTTGGTTACTTTATGTAACCAGGGGTTACATAGGCTGGTTTGGGTTTATGTCTACCTAGTATATATATATATGTAGAGTTTTGAATATATCCTTTTTATCGAGATTATGGTGGTTTGTAAGGGGGAGTGAGAGGAGCTCCATTATCAAAATCCTCAGGTCTTTATAATTTCAGTTCTACCATCTATATAATCGTTTTCTGTAATTTGTTGCATCATTTCTTCATTATGACTCAAATGTAATGACTCAAATGTTTTCTCCTTCTGTTCTTACTTTTTCCTCCCAGGAACTCATTCTACCACTGACTATAACTGCCACAAAGTTTGAGAAACTTAGGCGGTGGGAGGAGCCTTATATGACGGTCTCTTTTCTAGCATTTGCATCAACAATAATTTTCAGGTTGGTTTACACCCTGACATGTGATCAATGTGATATCGTGTACCTCATGCGCGTTGCATTCAGAATGATCCTTACATCAAAGATGCAAAGGAATCATATTATCAACTGGTGTACCCATAATTTGGATATTGTTATATCCCCACTGCTGCTTAGAAATGATCTGATTCACTGAGAATACTTTTTTTTTGCCTCAGGAACCTTTTGCAGTACGTTTTTCCTGTGTCTTTGATATTCTTAGCAACTGGAATGCTTACGTTGAATAGACTCAGACGACAAGGCCGTCTTGGAAAATTGTTTGGAATGATTACCATTCGAGATCAGCCATCTTCAAATACTGTTCAAAAAATTATTGCTGTCAAAGACGCCATGCAAGATATGGAGAGCTATCTTCAAAAGATGAATGTCGTGCTTCTAAAACTACGGACAATTGTACTATCTGGTCATCCTCAGGTGTGTTCTATTCACTGGATTCGGGTTTAAAGCTCTTTCTAGCTACACTTTCTTTGCTCTGTTATCTAGTAATTTAGGAAATGGGGAATCAATCATTTGCTTGTTTGCCATTGATAGTGCTCATGAGAGGTAACTATTATTTGCTGTTATATAATCTGGTTACACGATTTGAATCATTTCTCAGATAACTACCGAAGTAGCACTGGTTTTGCTATCTATTGCAACGGTTTTAGTCATTGTACCTTTCAAGTATGTTCTGGCATTTGTTCTCTTCGATCAATTTACTCGGGAGCTTGAGTTCCGGAAAGAAATGGTCATGAAATTCAAAGCTTTCTTAAGAGAACGTTGGGAGATGGTACCAGCGGCTCCTGTCATTGTCTTACCGTTTGTAAATGAAGAGTCTACACCAGCAACTCGGGAAAACAAGCAGCTCAAAAAACAAACACAGAGAGGTGATTGATAAAAAGTGGCAAATTTGTATAATCTAGTGGCATGTGTATGTTTTAGATACATTAGTTGCTCAAGAAGCACAATCCTAGGAGGCACAAATACTAAATGGAGTTGACAATGATTCACTGGTTGTTAAATGTATATGATAAGTACAGAGCCATAAGATGTTAGTTAATCAAAGTTTGAAGGTTCTCTGTATCTCATGAATAACTAATTGCCATTTTATCTCGTCAACAAGTAAAAAGACTTTTTTCGTATTTTTTGCTCTTTTAAGTTTTGAAATTTGTCAGGCATAAAGAGATATACTATGATTTACGGCAACCTTATCCTTTATAGTCTCAGATAATCTTGTGCTCACTATTTTCTCGATCTATATCCGATGAGGGTGAGGAAATGCGTCATGGTCTTCTCTTGCGTATGTATTTCGATCCGTTTTTTATGAGAGTTAAAGCATGATGCAAGCTTGTTGACTCGCCTACGTGCAAGCAGCCGAAAAAGAGAGCCGTTACAAAATTTTAAACGGGAAATCCGGAAGAGAACTCCTTCGTGTCACATGCAACATATTTTGCATAAAGCCTTTATATAATGATCATCCATCCATATTAACAATCTTATTCAAATGAAGATAAACAACGTGAAGAAGATGAGAATCCAAATTGGAAAATATGTGTTAATAGCTGCAGTGATGGCATCTGTTATATTACAGCAGCCTGAGTTAGTGACTGGACAAGCTAGAGTTCCAGCTATGTTTGTGCTCGGAGATTCATTGGTCGAAGTTGGGAACAACAACTTTCTACCAACCATAGCTCGAGCCAATTACTTGCCTTATGGCATCGACTTAAACTTCCGCCCTACTGGCAGGTTTAGCAACGGCTTGAACTTCATTGATCTGCTTGGTAAGTTTTCAGACACTTGAACGGATAGCTTTTTTCTCTCTTTATCTTTACTGAAAAACACTGAAACTGTTCTGTAAAACAGCTCAGTTGTTAGGAATCTCATCACCTCCTCCCTTTGCGGACCCAACTACATCAGGCAATCGAATCCTTGGAGGAGTTAACTTTGCCTCTGCAGCTGCTGGCATTCTCAATGAATCAGGCCAAAACTATGTATGCTTTGAGTTTTTTTGTCATCAGTTTTAGTTGTGTGTAAGTAATATCTAGGATAGAGACTGATGAGTGTAATGCGCAGGGATATAGATTCAACCTGAACCAACAAATGGTGAACCTACAGACGACACTGAGCCAATTGAGAACCATGATGAGTCCTCAAGCCTATACAGATTACTTGGCAAGATCACTTGTGATTCTAGTATTTGGAAGCAATGACTACATCAACAACTACTTTATGCCTAATCTTTACGCCTCCAGTTTCAGATACAGACCACCTGAGTTCGCCAATCTACTTCTCAATCAATACGCTCGCCAACTTCTTGTATGTTACATCAAATCTTCATATTGTATTATCCTTTAGTCAATATTATGAACATCTTTTGAATCTATGTGTAGGCTCTGTACAACCTAGGTCTAAGGAAAATATATATACCTGGAGTAGCACCACTAGGCTGCATACCAAACCAAAGAGCTACCGGCGTTGCACCACCTGATAGATGCGTTGACAGTGTGAACCAGATTCTAGGCACATTTAACGAAGGACTAAGATCACTTGTTGACCAGCTGAACCAGAGATCACCTGGAGCCATCTATGTATACGGCAACACATATAGCGCATTTGGTGACATCTTAAACAACCCAGCTGCTTATGGTAAACGTCCTCTTGGGTTTATATGGATTCTATAGGGAATTTTTTCTAAGCTTTCTACTCTGATCAAACATGTTTTATATGGTACAGGATTCACTGTAGTGGACAGGGCTTGTTGCGGGCTTGGGAGGAACCAAGGACAAATAACATGTATGCCGATGCAGACTCCTTGTCTTAACAGGAGTCAGTATGTCTTTTGGGACGCGTTCCATCCTACGCAGGCTGCTAACTCCATTCTGGCTAGACGAGCTTTTTATGGCCCACCTTCTGATGCGTATCCTGTTAATGTCCAACAGATGACTCTCCTTCACTAGTTTTTTGTTTTCTTTCTTTCGTGTTTCTTGGTCTTGAAGTTGTAAGTTATAATGCTTGAACCTGTTTATCAAGCTGAAACCAAGATGCTTTTACCGCAAAATAAGTTGGTTATAGTTATATCCCCACTGCTGCTTAGTAATGATCTGATACCACTGAGAATACTTTTATGTGCCTCAGGAACCTTTTGCAGTACGTTTTTCCTGTGTCTTTGATATTTTTAGCAACTGGAATGCTTACGTTGAAAGGACTCAGACAACAAGGCCGTCTTGGAAGATTGTACCAGCAGCTCCTGTCATTGTTTTACCGTTTGTAAATGAAGAGTCTACACCAGGAACTCAGGCAAACAAGCAGCTCAGAAAACAAACACGGAGAAGTGATTGATAAAAAGTGGAAAATTTGTATAATCTAGTGGCATGTGCATGTTTTAGATACATTAGATGCTCAAGAAGCACAATCCTAGGAGGCACAAATATGAAATATGAAATGTATATGATAAGTACAGAGCCATATAGATGTTAATTAATCAAAGTTTAAAGTGTCTCTGTATCTCATGAATACCTTCATTGCCATTTTATCTCGTTAACAAGTAAAAAAATTTTCTCACATTTCTTGCTCTTTGAGTATCCAAAATTTTCAGGCTCAAAGAATGCCGCAACCTTATCCTTTATGGTCTCAGATAATCTTGTGCTCACTATTTTCTTTTATCTTTATCCAAAGACTCTGAGTAAATGCGTCATGGTCTTTATTGTTTACTCGTTTACAGACAAGCATGAAGAAGCCGAAAATAAAAAGAGAGCCTTTACAAAACTGATTACAGAAAATCCGGAACTCCTCTTTGTCACATGTAGCATGTTTTGCTTAGAGCCTTCATCTAAAAATCTTTTCAGATTCACAAGCTAATTCAAATGAACACAAAACGAAAAGAAGATGAGATTCCATATTAAAGGATATGTGTTGATACTTGCCGTGATGGCGTCTGTTATATTACAGCAGCCTGACTTGGTCACAGGATAAGCCAGAGTTTCGGCTATGTTTGTGCTTGGAGACTCATTGGTCGATGCTGGGAACAACAACTTTCTACAACCTATACCTCGAGCCAATTACCTCCCTTATGGCATCGACTTGAACTACCGTCCTACTGGCAGATTTAGCAACGGCTTAACTTTCGTTGATCTGCTCGGTAAGATTT
Organism: Cardamine chenopodiifolia; assembly: GCA_963922655.1. Taxonomy (NCBI): domain Eukaryota; kingdom Viridiplantae; phylum Streptophyta; class Magnoliopsida; order Brassicales; family Brassicaceae; genus Cardamine; species Cardamine chenopodiifolia. Next base: position 17,197,644 of record OZ000484.1, read on the forward strand.
CAAACATTCAACCAAGTCACTTTGTCAAGATTCATCAGTTTGTTTTTAGTTTTCTCTTATCTTACTGAAATAACACAAAATGTTTCTGTACAAGCAGCTCAGTTGTTAGGAATTCCGCCGCCTCCTCCCTTTGCGGATCCAACCACAACAGGCAATAGAATCCTTCAAGGAGTTAATTACCCGTCTGCAGCTGCTGGCCTACTTGATGAATCAGGCCAACACTATATGTATTCCTTTTGAGTTTTGGGTCATCACTTTTAGTAAAAAGATATATGATAGTGATAGTGTTAAATGGATAGAAAATGATGGTGTGGTGTGCAAGGTGCAAGATTCAGCCTGAGCCAGCAAATGGTGAACCTAGAGAGAACACTGAGCCAATTGAGAACGATGATGAGTCCCCAAGCCTATACGTATTACATGGCAAGATCGCTTGTGGTTCTCGTCTTTGGAAGCAATGACTATATCAACAACTACCTTATGCCTAATCTCTACTTCTCCAGCTTCAGATACAGACCACCTGAGTTTGCCAATATGCTTCTCAGTCAATTCGCTCGCCAACTTATGGTATGTTACATCAAATTTTCATATGATATTCTTTTTCTTATCAATCTTATGATCATCTTTTGAATACAGCCTAGGTCTAAGGAAAATATTTGTACCTGGAGTCGGGCCACTAGATTGCATACCAAACCAACGAGCCACTGGCATTGCACCACCTGGGAGATGCGTAGACAGTGTGAATCAGATTCTAGGCACATTTAGCCAAGGGCTAAGGTCACCTGGAGCCATCTATGCATACGGCAACACATATAGTGGAATTGGTGACATCTTAAACAACCCAGCTTCTTACGGTAAACCTCCTCATGGGGTTATATGGCTGCTATAGGGAGTTTTGTCTATTCTTTCGACTCTGATCAAACATGTTTTATATGCTACAGGATTCACTGTGGTGGACAGCGCTTGTTGCGGGATTGGGAGGAACCAAGGACAAATAACATGTCTGCCGATGCAGACTCCTTGTCTTAACAGAAGTCAGTATGACTTTTGGGACGCATTCCATCCTACTCACTATGCTAACTCCATTCTTGATAGACGGGCTTTTTATGGTCCACCTTCTGACGCATACCCTGTTAATGTCCAACAGATGACTCTCATTCGCTAGTTTTTGTTTTTTTTTCCTTTCTTTTCGTGTTTCTTGTCTTGAAGTTGAAAGCTATGATGTTTGAACCTGTCTATCAAGCTGAAACCAATATACTTTTACCGCAAAATAATATATGTATGCCAATGACATTGGCAGAAGCCGATAATTATAACTCTTATAGCGGATATGATAGTTTCAAGAACAGAGCATGCAAAGTTTCTTGAGTACGAAATTCCAGAAAAAGAAACATCATGCATTGTCAAGTTACTCCATTCCTACCACTCCATCTGTTCATTTATCCCACTCCAGCTCTAACTGTTGTGGATCGATCTTTGGATGTGAAGTAAACCTCTGTGCTGCATTTCTACCTTGACCTGTTAACCGATCCCAGCCCATGATGTGTGGAAGGACAAACTGCACAAAATACAAAATCTGGTTAAAAAACACAATTACAAATAGCCCGTAATACTTGATCCAGATTCATGTGCTAAAACTGACAGAATTGTAATGCTCTTTGTTTTTCCAGTCATTGTTTTTGGTTCTCGAACTGGTATGACAGTAATAGAGGAAGCAGAGTGTAAATCATATCTTACACAAAAAGCTGTCTTCATCACTGCAAATTCAGCTATTGTGACAGGAACCACAAGATACTCATTGGTTTTGAGGATGTTATTGTGAACACCTGCAATAAAGCCGCAGAAGGTAAGTGTTTATACATCATTATTAGAAGGAAAGCTATTCTATGCAAAAACTATATCACCAATACAAGTGTAAGCTTCTAAATTTACTTAACAAAATTCTCCCACAACTAACGATTTTCATTAGGATTCAAACTGATGTACCACTAGTTGAATAAACATAGAAGCCTTACTCAATGAGATCAAGTAGTCGCCTTTACCATCTGCACTTTTGCTATCTTCGCAGGGCTTAATCGACAATGACTTCCTAACTTGACCAGAATTACTGGGGAGTCAAAGAAATGTGTATGTCAGAACTAAATTAAGCAAATATCTGCAACAACCAGTAAATAAACCGAAAAAACAAACCTTGATTTCATGGATGGGTCATGGAAAAACTCAGAGCTGTCTTTAGAACCCATGCTAATCACTGATCCAACTTCCGTAGCTGACAAAGCAAACATCTGAAACCAATGTAGCAAACTCAATCATCTATCAGTTAAGAAAGAACACTGAGTGACGGTAAAGAGTGGAAAGAACAAACCTGTTTCTTTCCCCAATCGTATTTACGCTGACCACTAGCAGGCATAAAAGTCAGCATCACAGATCCACGACGCTCTATCCGAAGATTTCCAGACTTGAAAAATTGTACTCACAGTAAGTAATGAGAATCTAAAACCCTTTAACAAAACACGAAATTAAAAAATGGGTTTTGACATACATCGATTGTGGTGAAAACTGGGAGAACAGGTTGAACAGAGAGTGCAGCTCTCCCTTTGAAAATAGCATAAGGTGCGAACACTCGACCACCACCACTAGGATTTGCGTTATCTTTTTGAATTAAGCATTACAAATTAGGGTACAGATTTTAAACAGAGAGACGGAACAAACCAAGTACTAAACTTTACCAGAGGAACCACGTCCAGGAGCAGAAGAAACTGATCAGCTTGCAAAACTACGCAACATCGAAGCTTTAATTTTCGCTTCGAAGAGTGAGTGGCTTTGATCACAAAGGCTCCTGCTTTGGGAAAAACAAACAAACCCAGAGAAGCCATTTGAGAGAAATGGATTCTAAAATCTGAATTACTTAAGAAAACGAGGAATTAGGGTAACCTTGAGAGCAAAATGCGAGCTTGCTTCATCATCTTTTGCAATACCGAGAGAGAGACGAAATGGGTACAAGCGTCACTGAGGTTTTCTGAGGTTTTATGATTTATCAAAACGGATTTTACCTATAGAAAACGGGCGACCCATATTTTAAACCGTTTTCCATACATTAGTCTTTTAATAAGCCCCATGGGCTTTGCTAGGTCGATTTAATGAAGGCCCAGTACGTTGAATAGGAAACCATTTGTCAGATTAGAAGACGAATCTGGGTAGCTGAAGCTGAAGAAGTAATGGCGGACTCAATCTGATTTCAGAGTCCAAAAGGTTGATCTTTCGGGCATTCTGATTTCGAATTCTTAATCTCTTACAAATTTTTGATCAGAAACTGTTTTGGATAGGTTGAGAGATCGAGAAATTCTTGTAGCATCAGCAAAATGTCCGACATTTCCATTGACGCATTGGTAAGCTTACACTTCGTTTTCGTTTTTTTTATTGGAGCTCGAAGTCTTTGGGATCTTCTAGCCTTATAAATCCGTGGTATTATCAACTCATGGATCCTGTATGATTGTTTTGCTGGTTTGGTCTCTTATCGAATTTGTATAAAACCATAGGGCCAAGCTATGGGAGACTTGAGTAATCCTGAGAAACTTGGATTTGATTTAGGAGCATTTGTTGGAGACTTGGCTTTTGAAGACGATTCAGGCAGGTAACGTTCTCATCTTAATTTGTATTACAAATTATGCTTCTGCATCTTAATTGGTATTATCAAATCGAGATTACTCTTTTCAATTTAATTTGTTGGGAAGTGAGGATATTTCATTGGAAGGGCTTCAACAAGAACTAGAAGAATGTGAAAGTGATAAGGTAAGCTATTCTCAGAACTCAGATCAGACTGTTAAACCTGAAAATGAAGCACTTCGGGTTTTTTTTTCCTTCCGTTATCATTTCTACTAACTTTTGAGTTACTTTGTACATGGATTAATCATAAAATTTTTGATCCTAGGTTATGATGTCCTCTTTATCTTGTTTGTGTGTCAGCTCAGGTTGTTGCCAATATACTATCCAGTGGTGACAAACTTAGAGAATATGCAAAAGGGGTTGAAAACAATCTACGGAAGGTCGAATTGGATTCAATTGAGGTTGCTATTCTTATCTGTGATACATTGTGGCACTTGTTATTTTCTACTTGTCCTGTAACATAATTTTTTTTTGTTCTACAAGTTTGGGAATTATTCGGTCTTGTAAGTATCTTACTTAAATGCTTTACACTCTATGAATTCTCAGGATTACATAAAAGAAAGTGATAACCTAGTCTCACTTCACGATCAGATCCGTGACTGTGACAGCATCCTGTCACAAATGGAGACTCTCCTCAGTGGATTTCAGGTATTTGAAAATTATACATCTATATAATTTGCGTGTGTATGAGCTTCTTTCTCCTCATTCTTAATTTTTCTTAATGGGAGGAATTTGTTTACCTTTAAAATACATATCTATATTTTCCTTGTATTCTAAATGTGCGCTGCTTTTATTTTTCAGGAAGAGATTGGTTCTATAAGTTCAGACATAAAGATTCTTCAAGAAAAATCAATGGACATGGGTTTGAGATTGAAAAATCGCAGGGTATAGCCAGTCAGAAACCACTATTAGTATTATCTCTTGCCGCTTCCACCAATGTTGTATTGTTGATGTCTGTTACTCAACCAAATGATCTCTTCTATTTGAACAGGTGGCAGAATCAAAGCTAGCAAAATTTGTTGAAGATATTATAGTACCACCAAAGATGATTGATGTAATTGTTGATGGAGAGGTATTTTGCAAACTCCCGCTTTATATGTAGCTTTGCTAGGGTGCAGAATTTGTAGGATCTTATGTGTTGTACCTGTCCATTTTTCCTTTTTCTTTATTTTGGTGCGTAAGAATTACCTAATGTGTTGCATACTGTACTCTGACAAACAGAGTGAAAAAAAAACAGTCCTGGTTAAGCTTGGTATATGCTGCCACTGCGCAGTAATAGAACTGGAATTTGGTCAATTATCTTTGTTTTGTTTCCTTACACCATGCATTCTCTGTTGGTATGTCCCTGGAGTACATATTTTTGTAAAGCTGTATTGGGGCATTTAGGCCTACAATGGATTGATAGGGAAGATTTTATTTCTCATCTCATAATCGTGCTTTTTTCTTTATTCAGGTGAATGAAGAGTATATGAAAACGCTTGATATTCTGAGTAAGAAACTGAAATATGTAGAAGCAGATCCAGCGGTTAAAAGTTCCAAAGCATTAAAAGATGTAGAGCCTGAGCTCGAAAAGCTCCGGCAAAAAGCTATTTCGAAGGTGATTGATCTACTTTATCTGTTTCCTGAAACCGACGATTATATATTTCTATGTTATATGTTTGACTTCTTCTATGATGTCGCCGAAGGAAGTGTGATAGGTCCAAACAGTTGTGTATTTATCGACTAAAAATAGACATTTAATATATGCATGTCTCTAAAAGTTATGAATTTGTTGGATAAGTAAGTACAGAAAACGTTAAGTTCCTGACATCACCCAGCTTATTCTACCTCACTGAGATGAGATTAGTTATCTAAACCATTGTTCCTTAACTCTAAAAGATTTCATGGCCAGGATAAAGTTGTCTTCTGGCATGAGTTCAATGAATTCTTAGTACTGTATTACGTCCAATTCGTTTGTTTGTTCTCGTCCGGTGCTGAAGGGGCATGCACGTGGGCAGAGCATTCTAAATTTGTTCTCATGCCATATGTTTATTTCCGTTTTTGCAGGTGTATGATTTTATTGTCCAGAAGCTTATAGCCCTGAGGAAACCCAAAACAAACATTCAGATTCTTCAACAGAGTGTGTTATTAAAGTATAAGTGAGTCATGCTCTCCAAGCCCCTTTACTTGATTGTACATAGTGGAACCACTGTTGGACAACATTTCACATCTTGTATGTATATTTTTGTTGATTTTTTTCTGCATAGATGTGTCTGTGGTCATCACCTTACAAACGATTCAGATCCATATTTGATTAACTATTTACAATTTAATGATAGGTATATTATCTCTTTCCTCAAAAAACATGGAAAAGAAGTGTTTATGGATGTTCGTGCTGCATATATTGATACCATGAACAAGGTGACATTCTTTATCTTGCTTGATTAAGTCCACCTTTCTGCAACTCCTTTATATCGTCTGAGTTGGATGAGGAAGGGATAAGCAGATACATTTTTCTTAGGTTAATCTCTACAAATATAAGCTAGTGAATACAGCATCCAATTGCACGTTACATGCAAGTTGTTCTTCTATTCTTGTATTCATCTTTATTCGAGCCTTTTGTCTTGCTAGAGTTGGACAATGTTAGTTTTTCTTTGTTGGCTGAGCTATGATGATAAAATGCTGTTTGTTAACTGAGGCGTTCTGGTGTTGTTACTCCTAATGTAATGTGAGATTTGGTTTCAGGTGTTAAGTGCACACTTTCGTGCTTATATTCAGGCACTTGAGAAACTACAGTTAGATATAGCCACATCATATGACTTGATTGGGGTGGAGACTAGAAGCTCGGGCCTCTTCTCAAGAGCCAGGGAGCCACTAAAGAACCGTTCTGCCGTTTTTGCTCTGGGTGAGAGGATAAAAATTATAAAGGTATTCATCATTTAGTGATTAGCATTTCTGATTGATTTTTTCAACCATTGTACACTCTTTAGCGACTTCGTTATAGAAAACGAGTTGCTTTTCTGATTCTTAATTCAAAATATGGTACTAGGTTTGCGTTTTTACAAATAAATCAGAAACTGTATCAACCTTATGTACACCATTGGTTTTAGGTTCTTAATTATAAGAATAAAATTTGTTCGTACATTTCTGTTTTGGTTTTTTTTTAAAATATGTATCCTTAATTTGAAGGATCCTCAATAGGTGTAAATTTCAGTTTTTTTTTGTTTGTTCTCATTTTCAGTTTGGATTAATGTGGTTCAGTATTGCTTTGGTTTTTCTGGTGTAGGAGAAGTAAATGCAAAGTCTGTTTGGTTTAACCGTATTAGTTACCCTTATTTTCACTTGACTTTTTTCTATTTCTTACAGTTGACTTGGATGTATTATATTCTAAAATTTTGTTAAAAGACTTAAGTTTCAGTATGTCTGCTGTAGGAAATTGATCAACCTGCATTGATCCCGCACATAGCTGAAGCCAGCTCTCTCAAATATCCTTATGAAGTGCTCTTCAGGAGTTTGCACAAGCTACTTATGGATACAGCTACTTCAGAGTTCTGTCGATTTTCCCCTTTTCTGTGTGTGTTATTGTTGCTCATCGCTCAACCCCCTGGTCAATGTCATTTGTTTCATTTTAACAGGTACATATTTTGTGATGATTTCTTTGGTGAAGAGTCCATATTCTATGAAATTTTTGCGGGTAATTTTTATATCTTTCTCCCCTTTGCTATACCAAACTATGTGAATTTTGTTAGTTGTTTAAAAGCACATCAGTATCACTTGAAGTGTGTAAGAAATATCTTGTTGAGCAGTGTGTAAGAAATATCTTGTCTTCTTCCGGATAGAAAGCTGCTGTTCCACTTTACAAGTGATATGATGATTGTAGCACTTTTTTGGATGTATTCTGAATATTCCATGATACAGGTCCATTTTCTGTCATTGATGAGCACTTCAATCCCGTTCTCTCAAACTGTTATGATGCTATCGGCCTGATGCTTATGATTCGCATTATACACCACCACCAGGTATGAATTATGACCCAATTACTAGTTATCTGTGTTTTGGTGAATCTCTTGGAATCCGGTAATTTAGTTAGCTTCTGTTTTACATTTTTAGTCGCATTCCCATGTGAGAATGCATTAGAAGTTAGTGTCCAGTGAAGTATGGTTAGAAGGAGGACCCCTAATGTATTGTAAACTAAAGATTCAGATATACTGGTCTTTTAGGAAAGGTGTTTCTGGATTACATAACTTCAACTGGTCCACATAGACGCTCCACAACCAGTCTATATTTTTCCTTAACAGTATAATAATCTAGTACAGCTTATATATTACTTATTTTCATGATCCCAGCCTTTTGCAAGGGTCATGATGGTTTAATCCATTATGTGTTTTAAGCAATGTTCAATTTGCCATCTTTTTCGCAGCTTATCATGTCTCGTCGGGGGATTCCATGCCTGGATTCATATTTGGACAAGGTTCATAACTCCTTATCTCTTTTGTTCTGTTTGATCTACTCTTTAAATATATATGTTCCATTTAAAGCAAAAAGTGGTCATTATTATTTGGCTTATCGTCAGCTGTTTTCACTTGATTGGTCAGTATATGTTTTCTTTCTGGTATAATGTTGAGGGTCTTGTATAGATTTTAGATATAAGCTCATAGATACGTCTATGGTTGATTTCCTTGGATTCCCTATTCCTTTCTCAATGAATCTTTTGCAATTTGCAAATTGAGCAGGTTAATATTTCTTTGTGGCCTCGCTTCAAGATGGTGTTTGACTCTCACCTCAGCAGTCTGCGAGATGCAAACATAAAGACATTATGGGAAGATGATGTTCACCCTCACTATGTCATGAGGCGTTATGCTGAATTCACAGCTTCGTTTATTCACCTGAATGTTGAGTATGGAGATGGGCAGGTTCGTTATAAGTGTTTCCTCTGTCTCTGATATTATGTATTACCTGGAGCTCGTCTCTCAAAGCTCTGGATGTTATCTATGAAACTCTGCAGCTTGATATAAATTTGGAGCGTTTAAGAATGGCTGTAGATGGCTTGATTCTCAAGCTTGCTTCGTTGTTCCCGAGACCAAAGCAGCAAATTGTGTTTCTCATAAACAACTACGATATGACAATTGCTGTGCTGAAGGTGAGTTGAATCCTTGGAGCTTGGCCGTCTCATGTTAAGTGCACCCATGTAGACAGTCTTTGCGTGGTCTAAAATACCTTTCTGAATTAGTCAGCATATTTGAATATCTACGAATCTTAACTCATCTATTGAGTCTTACCTTCCAGAAGAATCTGTTTTGATCACTGTCCTGTATTTTAGGAAGCTGGACCAGAAGGTGGGAAAATTCAAATGCATTTTGAGGAATTGCTAAAGAGCAACACTTCGTTATTTGTGGTAAGGGCCAGTGTTGCAGTTTGACTATCTTAATTTCTCGAATTCATGTTGCACTGATAATTTGCTTCATGGATATAATACAAGCATGGCTTTGTAGTAGCCTACCCTTACATTTGATGTCAACTCAGACAAGTTCAATTTTTTACAATGATGGTGATTTTTGTTTGGTCAAAATAACCAAAGACGATAAAAAGATGCTAACACCGAAAAAGACGTTTTTATTCTTATTATGTGTCCATTTATTATTTTGTTAATCGTTTTTATAATCTCGCAGGAAGAATTGCTAATGGAGCATTTCAGTGATTTAATCAAATTTGTGAAAAGTCGAGCTTGTAAGCAGCTTCTTTTTTTCCTTGTCCTCACATTAATCATCATTTAAGTCAAATAAACCACTAAACTGTAAATAATGTAGCAGCTGATGATTCAAGTTCAAATCCAGAAAGGTCCATCACAGTTGCTGAAGTAGAGCCACTGGTGAGCGACTTTGGAAGCAGGTGGAAGACAGCAATAGAATTGATGGACAAAGATATCATGACTTCCTTCAGCAACTTCTTGTGTGGTATGGATATTTTGAGAGCTGCACTGACACAACTATTGCTCTATTACACAAGACTCACAGATTGCATCAAGAAGATAGATGGTGGATCTGCTTTGAACAGGGATCTTGTCTCCATGAAGTCTTTTATGTTCGAGATAAAGAAATACATCAAGACTTTCTGAAAAAGAGCATATGTTGGCTCCTTATGAAGAGTATTTAAGATAAGTCAAATCTTTCAAAGTGAATCTAAAGCCAAGTATTATGGGTTATGATGTATTCTTGAAACTGTTAAGGTACGAGTTCCTCTTTATGTCTTTTGATACTGTTATCTCACTATGCGAGTGTAATCAAACCCAAACTACACACAAAAATCAAACAATCCACAACGAGTAAGTGGATTAAAAATAAAAATAAAAAAATTTAAGAAGATTGGCAGGTAAGTTTTGCAAACACGACATAAACCAAACAATCCTCAGAGACAGCAATGATGTAAAACAATATAAGTTTTGCTTACGAAAGTGCGACAAATTATGGATTGAAATGCATCTATATATACCTGAAAAGCCTGCATTGCCACAAGACTATCACTGGTACTGTTCGATCACAAAGGCTTCTTGTTTTGGATTTTTAGTCTTTCAAAGGTTTTTTTTTTCTTTTGTACTTTTGTATGTGTGTATTGTTGTTATTGTTCACAGTGAAAGTGTATACGAGTGTAAGCAAACCCAAATTTGCCAATATGATTGTGAGGTTTGTCATGTTGTTTCGACTTCTATTCATTGATTAAAAATTTCAGCTGGATGCTCAGGTTCTTCCGGCTCTGTAGCACTATAATCAAACCCAAATTTCCCAACAACACATAAACCAAACAATCCTCATATAAAAAAAACAATCCTCAACGAGTAACCGGATTAAAAATAAAGAAATTTAAGAGAATTTGATAGGTAAGTTTATATGCGAGAACGTGAAACCTCCACTTCAGCAATTGTGTACAAAGGATTAAAGTGAAAACTGAAAAAAGTGTTCCTGTTAACTATAATTTGACGTGTGACATACAGTTGTATTCGAAGAATTAAATTACTAAAACGTGTACGATGAAATAAAATCTGTCAGTTGCAAAATATTCAATAATCTCTATGCTAATAATTTTAGTAAATATTTTAACGTGTGGAACTGACATTTCTCCTTTTGTATTTCGATGTGAGGATGAAATTAGATTAAATTAAATATGTACGCGTTATGCGACTCAACAAGTAATTGCTGATTTTACTATTGTGGGAAGACGAGTAGATATGTGTACGATGAAGTCAAACCCTTTTAAGTCAAGCTTGGCACCACATCTCTCTTAGTCATATTTTTGGAATGTGGGTTAGGAATGAATTTACAGGAGATGGAAGAGCAAAAGCATTGTGATTCATGGTTGAAATAAAGCTATTGGAAATATATGAAGTTTTTTTTTTCAAAGGTATCATTACACAGGAGAACTTGTTTTCGTACAAAACTATATTCTTTCCCAGCGATCATTCTTTGTGTTGTATTACGATGGAGTCGCACAATTTAAGATTGAAGGAGAGTTTGAATGTTCCAACTTTCTTGGATCATGTAGATAGCCTAGGCTTATATGTGAAGATTGAAGATTGATTTATATTGTCCTTATTCTTTATTTATGCTAAATAATAATGTTCGTTTAGTTCAGATATAATTTTAATAACGTTTCTCAAAGATATGCAACTAAGAGTACTCTTATGAGGCTCATTTCATTAACCGCTTTCAAATCCTAAGCTTCCTTGAGTTCTACATTCAAGAGTCTACTTCCAAGGCAGTGGGAACACCCAAAAAAAAAAACATATAATTTCCCATGGTAAAGAACGCGCCTTTACAAAGCATCCTTGTGATAAAGATGAACCCCTATTTAACAAGTGTTATCATCCTGAAGTTCATAAGTACTATTTAACAAGTGTTACCATACAATGACCGTATTTTTAAATCTAATTAAAAATAACACATTTGAATTAAATGAATCATTTATCAAAATTAACTTAAAATTTTATTTTATGAAATAAATATTTATAAATTTAATTATTAGCATACATTTAACAGAAAATTGTAGTAGTAATTTGAATATTTATTTAGTTTTGTTCTTTTTGATATAAATTTCTCTTCAAACAAATATCTCAGAATTTGTTCTATTATCAATATAAAATTTCCTATATAGAACAAGTGTTATCATCTCTAAGGTTTATATAAGTACTGAGAACATAATCAATAAACCCGGACTTGTTTCCTACAAACTTTTGCTCAGAAAACTGTTTAGATAGGTTGAGGCCTCAACCATTCCTGTATCATCACCCACATTTCCATTGACGTATTGGTAAACTTGCATTTTTTTCTCAACCAATTTGATTTCTGGAGTTCTAAGTCTTTGGGATCTTGTAGCCTTATATATCTGTGGTTTGATTGTTTTACTGGTTTGGTCTCTTAACGAAGTTTGTGTGTAATTCTCTTTGGTTTTATATCTAAAATCATAAGGCCAAACTATGGGCGACTTGAGTAATCCTGTGAAACTTGGATTTGAATTAGGATCATTGTCGGAGACTTGACTTTTGAAGACAATTCAGGCAGGTAACGTTTCTCATTTATTTTTTTTATGTTTTCGTCTTAATTTGATTACCAACTATGTTTTTGTTTCTCTTTATTGTTCTGATTAGAATGATCAAATCGACATTAGTTTTTCAATTTCTTTTGTTGGACAGTGAGGATATATCATTGGAAGGGCTTCAGCAAGAACTAGAAGAATGTAAAAGTTTTGAGGTAAGCTATTCTCAGAACTCAGATCAAACTTTTAAACCTGAAAATGAAGCACTTCGGTTGTTTTTTTTTCCCAATTCTACTCTCTTTTGAGTTACTTGGTACAATAGTTTACTCATAGAAGTTTAGATCCAAGGATATGATTTCCTCTTTATCTTGTTTATGTGTCAGCTCAGATTGTTGCCAATATACTCTCCAAAGGTGCCAAACTTAGTGAAGATGCAAAAGCGGCAGAAAACAATCTACAGAAGCTTGAATTGCTCAATTCTCTTACCTGTGATACGTTGTGGCACTTAATATTTTCTACTTGTCCTGTAATTTTTTTTTTTTTTACAAGTTTGGGAATTTTCAGTCTTGTTAAGTAGCTTACTTAAATGCTTACACTCCATGAATACTCAGGATTACATAAAAGAAAGTGATAACCTAGTTTCACTTCACGATCAGATTCGTGACTGTGGCAGCATCCTGTCACAAATGGAGACTCTCCTCAGTGGATTTCAGGTATTTGAAAATTATATATTTCTATAATTTGTGTGTGTATTGGCTTCTTTCTCCTTATTCTAAGTCTTGCTTAATAGTAAATACCTATATTTTCCTAAACGAGCTCTTTGCTTCTTCTTTTCTTTCAAGAAGAGATTGGTTCTATAAGCTCAGACGTAAAGATAGTCTACAAACAAAATAATATTCTGAGTTCTCCTGCAGATAAAGGTCCTCTTGATGGCTGTCAAAGATTTTGATCCGGATTGTGGTGACGCAGCCTACACAATGGGCATTATGGACTTGTTACTTGAATGTGTGGAACTGTCGTACAGACCTGGTAAATATGGTCTACACAAATATAAGAGCTCTAAATATGTTATGTCCGTATGAAAAATACCGTGTGAGAGTAGGAAATTTCAGCAGTCACATTATATATATGGACATGTAAGCAAAGCTGTTCTGATTATGGCTAATAATCTTTTCCAAAATTTGACTTTGTAGAGGCTGGTGGTGTTAGGCTCAGGGAGGACATACGTGATGCACACGGTTACCACTTTCTTGTTAAGTTTTCCTTGATTCTATCTTCCTTGCCAAAAAAATCAGATTTTTGTGTCCAGTCGTTCATTTAATAATCAAGATAGTGGTTCAGATGGCTCTGAAGTGTTTACTGATGGACAGTAGGGAAAATTCTGATTTTTCTTCACAAAACTTCTCTCCATCGTTGTCGAGATTGCTTGATGTCCTCGTCACCCTGGCTCAGACGGGTCCAGCTGGGCCATCTGTAGGTAGGGCCTCACGATCGTTCCAAACAAAACCAACTGGGCATAGCAGAAGTCTATAACTCTATCTGTTGACAGTATAATGTATATATGATGAGACTTGGGAAAAGGGAAGTAGTAAAGTTAAAGACCTGGAAGCTGTCCAAATGCTGCAAGATATCTTCCTAAAGGCAGAAAATAAGGATCTTCAGGCAGAAGTATTGAACAGAATGTTCAAGATATTCTCGAGCCACGTGGAGAACTATAGATTGTGTCAGGAATTAAGGACCGTTCCATTACTTGTGCTTTGTGCCTAATCAAGCTTGTGGTGGGGGCAGCATGGCTATCTTGGACTCATTGGACTCTGACATGACTTCATCGTCGACTGGGCAAAAATTACCCTTTTCGGTATGGAGTCTTTGGAGATCTTTTGCCAAATTGCTGCATGCGAAGCTTAAGAAGTTGGAAAGTGGACAGGGTACAGTTAGTGTGCCACCTACGGAGACTATATTCGAAAACAGCTACGAGGATGTTGGTCTTTCGAGGTTCCGCTACGAAAGTTCTTCAGTTGGGTCTCATGGGGATATGGATGACTTTTCTGTTCCCAAGGATTCTTTTAGTCATCTCTCTGAACTAGAAACAAAAAACTTCAAACTGCATTGTCTTATCCCACAGTGCTGGGAGCTTCCCTCAAGGGCAGGTCAGTCTTAGTTCTGAAGACATGGGGTTTACCTGCAAATTATGTGATTGATGATAAGATGGAGAACATTCTTACACCACCACGTAAATCATTTCAAGGTGTTGAAGACGTTAAGAAACAAGAAGATAATCATGTCGGCCCTTTATCAGTTTCCAGTGAAAGGGATATTCAAGATCTCAAAGGCAGGCAACAGATTCTCAGAGTTCTGCATCTTTTCTGAACCGAACAAACTATATTAAACTATGTCCATCCATCCATAAGTATGTTTATGAATTCAAGGAAGAGGGGAAAAAAAAAAACTCATTGATGCTTAAGTTGTTCAATCTTATAGACTAAAAAACATTAGTTAAGTGTATTTAGATTGAGAAGCAGGAGAGAAAGAATCTCTTAACAATAAAGTTGATGAACTGAAACGAAGAAACTTTAGCAGCAGATTTGATCTTCTCCTTGTGCAGTTGAGCTTTGAGATCCGTCAAAGTCAACTCCACATTCTTGATCCGTTGAGTGAGTTGTTGGACGTGAGGAACTGCTTTCTTCCTCTCCAAGGAGAGCTCGGCAAGCTTTGAGTTCAAAAAGTCAAGCTTGAAGCCTGCTTTGGTCAGCTCAGTCAATCCGACTTGAGCATTGGTTAGCTCAGCCAAAGACAAGCTCTGTGGAGACTTGCCCAGTGTCTCGATGAGGCAGAAGAAGAGAGCAAAATATAGTGGATGGAGTTGCTTCGTTGGAGAATAGTCTAAAAAAAAGTGTGGGTGCTGACTGTGAATCTTGGTAAATGAAATAACCTGGCAACGATTATAAAAAAGATATAAATTATGCTAAAGCAGATCCAAATGTAGAAGCAATGGTTAACGTACGTACTTGAGAAGAAAGGACCTGGACACCATTGAACTCAACTAAATCATTGTCAGTTGATTTTCCTTGATTAAAAGCTTCAAGGACTTTCATGTAGACTTCAATGGTTAGTTTCTTGGTGTCGAGAAATCCTTTTTCCTCAAGCTTGGGGAGAGGCAACGTGGAAGACCATTGTGCGCCACCAGCGCAGAACATGAAGCATCTGTCGGATGTGTCGCCTGTAAAATAGATATCTCAACTTATAAATTGTCTTCTTCATCAATAAATCAATCAGAGTTAAATATATATACATAAGTAAAAAGAACATCATTACCCCATCTGGAGAGCTCTTTGCCGGATTCATTCAAAAAAACGATGGCAAATTTAACTCTCCTTTTCCATCCAAATCTCAATGATCTACAAGGATCATATACATCCACACACGTAGTCAAGTGACCACCACCACCGAATCCCTTGGGCAAAACCCTAAGAAACCTTTAAGGACAAAAATCTCTTTTTTAGTTTTTAAATCAATCTTTCAGATAATTAGAGTCTTCTCGATCGATTTACCATTCGCAGCCGCCGCTTGAGAAGGGCTCCGACTCAAGCACATCCTCCTTTTTGTCCGACAATAAGTTGTCTATCTCCCAACGAAAGCACTTCTTCAATTCCGTCTCCATCTTTTATTTAGGGTTTTTGTTCTTCCTCTTTTTATTGAGCTATATTACAACAAATCGTCAAACCAAATCTTACAATCAATATAGAGTCAATTATTAAGATCACTTTTTTTCTTTTTTTCCTTTTTCATCAATATATATATCTATATATATATACAAATTTTTGGAAACAAAATTATATTTTATATATTTTCATTGAAACTTACTTATTTGCAATAATAAACACAAATCTTTGTATATATATATATATATATTACCCATTTTTGCAAACTAATAATGTACACTAATAATTTTGCAAAACATTCAGTTTAGAGAAAATAAATTAAGAACGTAAGATTCAAAACTTTTTGGTGAATTGTCCCAAAATATCGTCTACGGAACCGGATATGAAATTCAGATCTCGGAGCCGACTCCAAATTTGACATTTAAAACCTAAACCCTTAACAACAATGTTAGTATTGTAACGTTTATTTCAAATCTGACCCAAAAAAACATTGTTAAAAATTTCGTATTCTTTTGATAGCTCCGCCAAAAACGGCAAAATCTCACACCAAGAAAGTCTTGTTCTTGAATTACCTTCACAATGTGGAAGTTTCTTGATGTAGGTTTTAGTACTCTCTTTCTGGAAAATCGAAAAGAGAGTTATATAATATTAGTCAGAAGTTAAACACATCACAACTTAGCATACCCAATAATCCTTCCATGATCCCAACTTAACTGTAAGGAAATCAAGAACCCATTACCATCTTCCTAACTCCATGGATTTGTGTAAGAAAATCAAACCTAACCAGGTCTAACATGGAAATACAAATATGCTTAGTCTCTTACCAAAATCAACGTGCAATGAACGAAGTTATATCCACCTGAAACAGCCTGAGTGGGCATAAAAACTAGACTGCTATTAAAGGCGACATCATGGCAGAAATTGTATGAACAATCCAATACACCTACTTATAGCTCTTTTACATCTTCTTCATTGAGAGGTCCCCGGTGAGCATTCTGAACACTATTTAGTATTTACCATGAGATCAGAAGTTGGCTCTAAACACATCCCTACAATAAAGAAAAAAGGCAGAGATAAGCAAACATGTGAGAAACTTTTGCGTGCCACAAGTTACAAGTCATGTAAGCAACCGCAAACTATGAAAATGAGGAACTGCAAACTGAAGCTAATCAAGAAAGACCAAAGAGCATAGAAGTACAACCCCCGTCCCTTAGTTGTTTCAATTTCAGGGACCATGGCTCCCTTTTTGCTACCTCGAAGAGCACTAAGAGATCTGGATAGGAAGCTGATGAAAATCGCCAAAACAGGAGCAGTAGCACCAACATCAGTTCTCTTTCAGCAAATGGCAAACTAGTAAGATCATGAACCTGCAGAAATCCTCACACATAAGGAAATAAACAAGAACGTTCAAGGAGTTCACAGATCCTCTTGACTAAGATGCAAGTTGCATTGGCAGAGAAGTACAATCCTTACAAGGTGCTGCCGGAGCTATTACATGCATAAACAAGGTCATCTGCCAATAGCTATATCATATGCAGAACCCCTAAGCCTCTTTCAATCCAAAGAGATTCATTCTCACTAAGACTAACTTCTGACCTAGCAGCTAATTGGCTTCCCTTAGTTCCTCATCTACAACGTAATTCTCTATCATCTCATCAACAGGATCTACAATTGCATCTGCCCTCCTGTCCTTGTATTTTGTATCACTGACAAAGTCGAAAATTTCTTTATAAGCAGCTAATCCTTCTCTTTTCATTTGATCAAAAACTTCTCTCGCCTCCACGAATTTCTTCCTCTTGAAGAATCCTTTGATGAGAGCACTATATGTGCTAGAGGATACACTAAATCCTTTCTCGTTCATTTCTTGGAACAAAAACCATGCCTCCTTCATGTTCCTAGCCTTGCAATGGCCTTTAACTAAATTCTCATATTTACTATCAGGTCCTACTTTCCGACACATGTCCTTATAAACTACAGTTGCTGCCTTCAGGTCATTTCTAATGCAATATTGCTTCACGAGGGAATTATATGTGGTTGCATTAGGCGCTATACCTTTTGCCAACATCCAATTTAGAAGCTTCTCACCATCTTTCAACATCCCATGCAAACAAAAACCATTCATTAGAACGTTGAATGTGACAACAGTAGGTTGAAGCCCTCTCCCGAGCATATCCTTCAAAATCTCTAGAGTCTTAGCCATCTCCCCTGCTTTACAGTAGGCATCCATTAAGGTTGTGTAAGTGACAGTGTCTGCACTAAGTCCCGCAGCTTCAAATTCTACAACATGTTTAATTGCCTCCTCTATATTTCCAGACTTGCATAGAACATTGACAAAGGAATATAAGTAAAAATATTTGATTGAAGACCTATTTTCCACATTTCATGGAGAAGGTCATTCACTGAGTCTAAGCCCCCTTCCTTACAGAGCCCATCAACTAATGTGATGTACGTGACAACATTTGGTCAGCACCCAGCCTGAACCATGTGATTATGGACCCTAAAAGCGTCTTTCATCTGCCCTGCAAAGCATTTCATGGAATAGTTTACCAGCTTCCACCATGTCGCCAATATGACAAAACCCTGATATAATAGCAGTATATGTAAAAAAATCTGGTTTAATACCCAGAGAGTGCATCTCATAAAAAACTTTGATGCACCCCAAATATCCCCTTGCTTGCAGAAAGTCAGAAACCATCAATAAGAGTTGTGTAAACTACAGTGTCAGGAAGTATGCCCTGCCCAATCATCTCTCGAAAAACCTCCTCTGCTTTGGCTAGCTTAGGAATCCTGCAGAGCAAACGAATTATGCTACCATAGGTATAAGAGCTTGGCCTCAAACCCTTCTGTTTCATTTCTTCAATGAGCTTCCAAACCTTTTCAAGTTCCCCAAATCTACAGTATCCATTTATCACTGTACTATAACTGATTACATCTGGGGTGTAGCCCTTCAACTCCATAAGCAGGAGTAGATGGTGAGCTTCGTTTATCCTCTCAAGTTGACAGATAAAAATAACGATGTTATAAGAAGCAACATTCCAACAAACACCCACTTCAGGAAATTCCCTGAATACTATGATTGCCGTTGCAGTTTTCTTGCAGTCTTTCGGAAGACTTTCTGAAACCAACTAACCAACCAAACACCCACTTCAGGTAAGGTATAAGTTGCAAGAATCAAACCAACCCGTAATTCAACATCTTCTGAAAGACTTTCCTCGCTTCACGAAGCATTCCAAATTCAACAAGTAGTTGGAAGAAAACATCAAACACACGAGGAAACGAACCCCAGTCCTTGTAGCTGTACACTAAAAGATTTTTTTTAAAAACTGTACAAAGGAATCAGTAACATTCAACTTTGGTTTCTCCCAAAAAACAGTTAATGAGAGAATGAGTGACAATGCAAGAAATCAAGAACCAACCTGTAATCACACTTACTCTTCATCAAATGATCAAATGATCAGTCTTGAACATGCATTCATAAGGCTTTAAACTCCGCCTCAGAGGCTCACTATGACGCAGCTTAATAACATTGGTGATTTGGTGTACCAATTCAGTATCTCTCACTGAAGGCTTCTTTGGAGAATAATCAGGAAAAGGTCCAGCATCGACTAATGTTGAGAAACTGAGTCCACAAGCAATATCTCGGAAAGTTCGGAGTGAAAATAGCTGAATGAAAATTCCGAATCCAGAAATAGTACCTCTCTTCATCACAGACCAATGGATGGCTGCTTCATCGCTCCGTCACAAAACTCGCCGCGAACTAAGTAGATAGTCAAGTCCTGAGGAGAATAATCATTGGCTCGATTCGATAAACCCTAAAATCTCTGCGCTCAAACTTGACCCGCCCAAAGCGGCTGATTGGGTTTCGAAGTGTGTTAATTATACGAATTGCAACAAGAAATTGTAAGAATTTGAACACACCCACCCACGATTGAGGAAGACGATCGATTTTGCAAAACGGTCGTTTTAATTAACAAAACGATCTCGTTTCGAACTGAAACCACAACTTAAGGCCCATTAATAAGAGTGCATTTAGGCCCATATTGACCAACTAGTGTAGTGAACAACAGAAATCATCCTTATCACTCGGAACAACAACAAACAACAAATCTCATTCGTCACCACGAGCGAAACCAACTAATCAAGTTTCGTTATATATACTTTTTAATCTGTTTATGATTAAAATAATTTTTTATTTTAGGTCCATTAACATCACGGGCCTGGGCCTGTAGGGATCAAAACAGGAAACAAATAAAAAAACATTCCCACCTTTTTAGTTTAAGAAAGAAAAACAGATAAAATTAGAATATTCCTGTCCAAACAACAAATCAAATAAGTATGCGACAAAATTATAAAAAAAAAAATCGCTAAGTTATAAAGCATTCTTTTAATGTATGCATATAAATAGTCAACCAAAATAATTCCTTACACATCAACAATAATAATTAAAAATATATATTTTAATGATCAATATATTAAAATTTTTGAATGAACTTGTTTAGTAGTAGTTGTTTATTCATGATGATGATAAATAGTTGTGCAAATTTAGTACGTCAACGAATTGAGACAGGCAAAGAGACTTTATTTGCAACAGGGTTTTGTGAATCGAGTGAAAAATTTGTGTATATAAAGGTTAATTGTTATTTATTTTGTAAAAAAAAATAGAGAATGTTAAATTATGTTGTCGAATAAGCTACTTAACTGTTTTTTTTAAAACTCATTTTAGTTTGATGTAAAAAAAAAACAAATGGGTGAGGTGAAGTGATGGTTTAAAACTCATTTTAGTTTGATGTAAAAAAAACAAATGGGTGAGGTGAAGTGATGGTTTAGAAACGATAGAACCAGAGAGTTTCGAGAAGAAGCACTCGTACTTTCCTCGAGCGCTTTAATAGGAATTTTAAAACGAGCCATTGAAAAGCACTGTCATTTCTGGCTAGTCAAGAGGTTTCCGGAAAAAAAATGGATCGAATATACACTTGTCATATCTTCTATAATTTGTCTCGTTTTATAATCTGTGATGAATCTCTCTGCTGCTTTTTCAACTTCCATATCTGAATCTAAGAAGCCATTCAAAGAGGTTGGTGAAGGAATTATGTTTTGTCCATGTTGCTACTCCTTCAAAGGCACTTTATCGTTAGTTGGGGTAATCTTCTCTTACTCCGCACTATTAATTTATTATGGTCTTTCTATTTTCTAGGATTGTGTTTGGAGATAAGCTATAGCTCAAGTAGTTAAGAAAAGAAAACAAAATTCAATGTTGATGAAGTAACTTTGTAGAGCAATGGGATCAGAAGATCCAATTGTTCATTTTATCACAAACATCGATTTATTTCAGATTAGACTTGATCTTCTTTGATTTACTTCCCTATCTATCTTTAGCAACCCATTAGGTGTCTCCATTTCAACCTTTAGAAGAATCCATAACAGTCTTTCAGTATCTTTATGCAACTTCTATAGGAAACAGTTGAAGTCTTGATTTCCCTCATGGATATTGAGCTAGTGGATAACGTACGGGTACGCTTAGTACCTTTGCTACTTACTCTTCTTCACATTTATATTTCTCAGTCATTGTGAATGTTAGACTACCTACTATGCAAATCAGGCTTCAAGCTAGGCCTTTGAACCTGATGATCCAAGTCCAACCGTTGAATCTGTTGAATCTAAGGTAATTCCTCGACAAAAATCTTCTGCATGGAAGCATTTTAAAGTACTTGGGCGGGTACTTGAAAACGGGTACTTGTAATTTCAAGTACTTGGATAAACGGGTACTTGAAAATGGGTAACAAGTAGCAAGGCAAATAACCTGCAAGTATTGAAATTTGGACGGATATTTGAAAAAATGGAAACTTGCAATTTCAAGTACCAAATACGGATAAAAAAAAATTACCCGTCCGGAACAAGGCAAATATCAAGTATGGCAAAAAAATCGGGTACCCGGCCTGTGCCAAGACCTACTTCAAGCTACTTTTATCAACCGACATAAATCTGGTCATCACTTAAATGAATCTGGTCATCACTTAAATGAATCTGGCATTGCACTAGTTTGTTTGTAATTGTTCTCCAACTTTTTTCATAATCCTGTTTTTACATAGTCCTTCACTCTATCTTTCATCCACTCTCTTAGTGCTCTCTATGAGACCACCCAAAAACTCTGATGCCTTACTCTCTTCAAAGATACTTATCAATTTGAAAGCCTCAGCATGTTTTCATTTTACAACCCAACATTTTAAGACAAGGGTTACTTATTATAGATCCCTGATGTTATTATATGCCTTTCATTTTTTGTTCTGGCATGAAGATGACCAGGCTGCTCGTAATAAGCAGGTCAGAAACCCGAGACATGGCCTCTCATGTTACATAACACACACTCACTTAAGTAGATCTAATGCTTCTATGATGATTAGGTGCTATTTTCTTCTTTTGTGGATCATGTACTTGTTCTTTTGTAGATTCAACTATCTATAGCCAAAGAACTCTACAACTCACCCTTCGCAGAGGAGGGGCATCATAGAGACAGCAGGGGAATATCACATGGGCTTGTGTGGAACCCGGATATACTTGAATGGGGAAGAGGTGGTACCCAAGGAGCTAAGTAGTATGAGTGCGATGAATGCGACTTGTATAATATCTCGGGAGCTTAGAGGGTAACAAAAGAAAATGCTTTTCGTTGACCTGTGTTTATGGATCACAAGTAACAAACATCAAGAGAGTATTTTGGATAATTGAAAGATTACAATTTTTTTCCCGTTTAATAATAAACTTGAATCAGGACACATAAGAGAAGGCATTGCTATTGTATTAGTTAGTCCTAAGAACAGATTACACAGAAAAATTTAGTACTGAATCAATTTACAAAAGCATTCATGAACTTTTCGGGCCTGCTTCTGCTTCAGGAAAATTTTACTGCATACAACTAACTCAATATATGTAATCGCAATTCAACTGAAGCATTAAGTCAAAATCTTTGCATACAAAACCAAAATTAAACAAGTTTTTGGGCAAAATTAAACCGATAGAGTCAAATCTTTGCATACAAAACCGAAATTAAACGTTTTTTTCGACCCACAAAATCTTCTACGGATTGCAATCAACCATCCTAAACACGAACAAGCTGGAGAAGCATATAGCCAAGGCTGTGCCTACACCAGCCAAGTAGGAAGATGGATCTACCCCGGCGAACACAACCGTCTGAACCACCATAGCAACCCCGGCGATGAGACTCAGGCTCTGAAGGAAGATTATGCAGCCTCGTTTACGAAAGAAGAATGATGCCAGATAAACAGTGACGTACACCACGACTGTTGGCAAGAAGATGGAGCCGTAATTAGCCTTGAGGATGAACAACATCGATGTCTGATTCACGGAGGAGCTAATAGGTTTCATTTGAGCCGCAGCCGCCGCCGCCTCTTGTTCCTTGAAGTAGTTAGCCGGTATAAACAGCAGGATTAATCCCACGAGCCAGCGGAGGCTGTCGTGGGAAACTTCGACGAAATACTTCCATTCACTGGCGTCGGCGGCGAGAGTGAAGCAGCGGAAGAAACATCTGCCAAAAAATAACCAAATTATTAAACCAATGAAATAAACCAACTAAATAAACAACCCCTAACCAATTAAGAACTGGGTTTTTTTATTTGGTAAAAAGTAAAATATCAACCCAAATAAGACAAAAAGAAACAAATCGCGTGAAGAAGCAAAAACAAATGCTCCGGTTATAAAAAAAATATCAATTAAAAACGCCGACACAGTTACCTGGTGAAGTATGCTTTGAGGCCAGTAGCAGTAGCAGCAGTAGCAGGAGGCTCACAGCGGCGAACAGTAGCAGCAGCAGCAGCAGCATCGACGGTAGTATGAGCACGGCCGCTGGAGCTTCCTGTCTTCACGTTGCCGCCGCCGATCAAAGGGTTGTTTTCTCCGAAGTCGTCAGTTCCAGCACAGAGAGTGAAAAGGGCTGACAGCATTTGGCCGAAACAGCCGCGTTCCCCTCCGCCTCCCGTGACGTTTGCTTCGTCGACGGTAGCACGGCCACTGGAGTTTCCTGTCTCCACGTCGCCACCGCCGAGGAGAGGGTTGTGTTCTCCGGAGTTTTCATTCCCAGTACAGAGAGTGAAGAGCGCCGATAACATTTGGCGGAAACAGCCTCGTCCCCCTCTTCGTCCCGTGACGTTTACTTCGTAGAAGGTAGCACGGCCGCTGGAGCTTCCTGTCTCCACGTTGGCGTCGCCGTGGAGAGGGTTGTTTTCTCCCGAGTTGTCATTTCCAGCACAGAGAATGAAGAGGGCCGACAGCATTTGGCCGAAACAGCAGCGTCCCCCTCCGTCTCCGGTGACGTTTGCTTCGTCAACTTCGTCGACCACAGGCAGCGGCGGCGCGTTTGGTCCCAGCTCTCTAGTGTCCGTCCCTTCCTCAGTGATTTCGCTCATCTCGTTATGTTTTTTTTTTCTCTCGCAGATCTTTTCTTACTCAGGTTACTCGGCATTAAATAAAGAGCAGGGGAAGAGGAAGACACTGTAGGGGTAAAATTGCAAATTCACAGCAGAAATTTCAAAACAAAAATTTTACATTATTTTTTCAAATGTTACACTTTTTTACACTATAGATGTTAAGGTTGAAATAATTTCAGAATAAATATAGATTTTACACTATTTTATGTTTTAAAATAATTGTTGTTTTAATGTAAATTTGAATATAAAAGTTTATGATTTGTGCTTATTTATAAGTTCAAACTCATAAAAATACAAAAAAATGAAATATATAAGTTCAAAAAATCAATTTTGTGGTAAGAGGCATGGTATGAAATATGCCATATTTTATGTTTTATTCTTTTCAGTTAACACCAGGATTTTAAAATCACAAAGGGTTTAGTAATTTTTGTTTAAAGTTGGAGGTACGTTTTTCAATCCCGAAATGTATGATAACTTTAGAAACTTTCCTAGTCTCAGATATTTTTACAATTAAAATTGGCAACTTTTATCAGATAATGAAAAAAATAGGTTTAACCGTCACACTCGAAAGATGCATTCATTATACGACAACTTATTCTAAATACAACCAATACTTTCAAATGTTTTCTCTTTCGTTTTTTTTATTAAGCTCATGTATCTTGTTTTGCTATAAATTCGTTAATTGCAGGATTTGTTACTCAGTTCTAGATTAACTATTAGCAACGTCATATTTAGATTCGAGTTCTTAATTGTGTTTATAAAAATCGATGTTATATTCTGAAAAGAAGAAAAAAAATGTCTAGCTTCGTTTTTATAAAATTGATGTTATAAAAACCTGACTGCATTAACAAATATTAAAAAAAAAAAACCAAGATAAAAAAAGATTTCATGGAGACGACGAGACATTAACAATTTAGTGTGTGAATGGTGCATCAAAAAACATTAAGGTCGCTATTAAAATTGGTAATAAAATATAGATATGAATATTTTAGAGCAAAAAGAAAAAGGTATTTGCCGTATTTTGGGATCATTACATTGGGATTCACTTTTGTAGTATTATTATCTTAGTTAGACAGAGAATTTTGAAAGCCATTAAAATATGTTACACAAATTTCAAACACATAAGATATATTTATTAAATATAAAAACAAATACTATTTTAATAAAGCTTGAGACAACTAGTTTTATATAAAATGGGTTGGGTCGTTACGAGGAATCTGGCATTTAAACATTCTACATTGAATCGTTATCAAATAAAAAGTACCAAAAAATATTCTACATTGAATTTATAATCATCACGGATCGGTCCAGCTTAAAGGTGTTGGAAAAAAAACAAAACATTTAAGTAGCACAGAAGACACCCACCCACACACACAAATATCATTTTAACATGATCATTTTTCATCGGGTCCACACACACAAGAAAAACGTCGAGTTTGTTTACAGTGTTATTTTTGAGTCGCAGTGCCGTGCGCGTTGTTGATCGGTCTCTCCACGTGTACTTCTGGGGTTAGAACAAACAAACGGAGGCATCGACTCCATTTGTCTCCTCTTGAGAGAACAAACAACAACATATACCATATAGGAAGAATTTCATTTAAAAATATATTATAATAATAATAATAAATTATTATTTTATAGCGAAATATTAATGTTTTGTATTTTTCCCAACAGCTTTTATTTTGAATGATCATTGTAAATTTATTTTTTAACTTTTACAAAACTCTCTAAATGTTTACTCTAAACTCCAATTGATTTTATCTGTCTAGTATATATGATTTTATTTGAAATCTTTTCACTCTTTTACTGTTTGAATGTATATACAATTCACTTTTAGTCTTATACTTTGGTATAGTGATCACACACATGCTCATGGGTTCATATTTTTCATTTTAATTGTTTTTTTCCTGTACGTACTAAATATGGTTTTATTTGAATATTCTTTTAACAAAAGAATTTGAAAACTGGTTGTTTTTTTACAAAAAAAAAAAGAACTCCATGCTAGGGAATTTGGAGTTTTATTAGAGCAACTGTTTTTATACTATATATGTTAATAGTTGAAAAGTGATATAGGTGGACCTGATACGGTGTCGTTTTCTAAAGGAAATAGTCCAAAACATAGATTTTACCAAGAAGAATGTTGGCCAACAAATCATATTCTCGAAAGGCCGAAACCAAAAGTACCTCAAAAAAAAAAAAGGTACCACAAACGTTGTAGTTTATTAATTTATATAAAGACATATATCCATGGAGTTGCATGTGATATTTTATTTAGTTTTATTTCGGAGGTCAAATACTTTAATAATGTTTTTTTTAATCCTACATTATCACATGACTACACAAACGCATGATTGACATGCGAGTTTGCGTTAAACAGTGTTATATGTGTTCATAAAGTGTAAAGAATAATGTAGTGGTGTAACGAGGAACCTAAAAAATCATATTGTCACATATATATATTTCAAAATTATTCTTCTTTCATTTCACGAAGAGTATAATTCTATAGTATTTACACAAATTTTGATTGATATCATATTGTAAATTCTATTAATTTTTATAAATATGTTTATTTCTCTAATTAAAAAGTTTAAATAATAGAGAATTGATATTAAGTTTGCAAATTTGCGTTTAAAATTTTTTAAAATTGTAAAGCGGAGTGAGTATATTATTGCGTGAACTTTAAAAAAAAAAAAAACACATTTATACTTATATTTCCAAGGACCATTTAGAGATATTTTCTTTTAAGTTGAAGAGTAAAGTATATTTAACTAAAAATAATACAATTAAATGATAATTATTTTTGTTTAATGTATAAGGTTTTTGCAAACAAATTAAAAACGCATAAATTATATAATATTTGTTAGTCTAAATGTTTATTATCTTTAATAAAAAAAACTATTCAAACGACTTAGTATCATAAAAAATAAAAGAATCCTATACAATTTGCATTAATTGTCGAACCACGATCAGAATCTAGTTTGTTTTATTTTCGTCGAATCAAAATAATAATCGATTATTCCATAACAAATTTTCTGAAAATTATCCTCTGTAAACGACATAGTTTGCACTTAGCAGCTCTAGCGTCAACACCAAAACGTCCGCATGGCAAACCTGACATTTCTTGTCATTTTTTAGATGATCAATAAAGATCTGATTATCATAAATATACAATACATACATGACTATTACAAACGGACACATACCTTTTTACTCAGGTTGGACAACTGTGAAATAAAGGATAATATTGTAATTAAAAAATGTGCTCTCTCCCACACACATATGGCCAATCGGATATATATATATATATATATAAGATCCATCATGAATAAAACCTGTATATAAACCAATAATACATTACTATCAATTAAAAAGCTTTTTAGTACATTATTTTCCACAATTTTATAAATAAAGATATAACAGATAAGCAAGTTAAAATAGGATATTTATATGTGTGTTTTATGAGGAATAGGTAATTGGTAAAACGGCTGTCCGAGCCTAAGGTTCGGAGAAACAAATAAGCAGGTTCAGTGAGAGATCATAGAGGTGGCAAAGTAGGTTTCGTCACGTGACTTGTTGGTGCGTTCAGTTTTACAGTTTCGAGTGACAGCTTGGACGAGCAAAGCTTCTTTGTGGTTCGATAATTACTTTACTGTACTACCATTGTTCTCGATTTATATAAACATAAATGACGTAATTTGGTAAGTGTATTCATAGAGTTAGTTTTTTCTTTAACATACCGAAAGATCATAAGAGTAACCCAGAGTTTACCCCAACCAAACTAAATAAATAAATAAAATCCAAGTATTTTGATTATCCAAATTTAAACATTCACAAAAAAAAAACGTTTGGAAAGATATATGAATTTTTGTTGGCACAATAGATTCGGTTTGTCATATGGCTTGACTAATCAATAAAAGAATAGTCCGAGAAATTTGTTGTTACATTTATTTTAATGTTGGACAAAGCATCGGAAATATATTTTAAAAAACAACAAAAAACTAAACATGGTAAAAACAAAAAAACAGAGACATATGTTATATAAATCTCAAATTATTACTTTTTACTCATTTGGTTTTCACAAACCTTGCTGTTTGCACGAAAAAAATGAGAAATTGTATGAATCGAGGCAAAAATGAAACATAAGGTCTAAACAACACACATGCACAAGAATCAAGATGGTCAACATTTAATAAAACTTTACCAAATTTCAACACTTTGCTCACTACATAAGCAAGCAGCAAAATAGCTCGATACCTGTACAACTTTCGCCTTTTGGGTATTTTGCAAAAGTAAACCTTGTTAATTTTGATGTTACATAGTATCATAAGTTCTGAAAATAATTATAATGCGTTTTAAATAACGATTTCGCTATTCATTCATATATTATGTATACCAACCATACATAATATTAATATTCTAAATTAAAAATGATTTAATACCTCATTCCAAGAAACCAGGTAGTGGACCATTTATGATTTATGAAAAGAAACTTGGTTGTCAAAAAAGAAAGAAAATAAAAAAATCATTAAAAGAACTCTTTTTAAAAAAGTTGATGATATCTAGCAACATCAGTAACCTTTAGTCGTCTATAGATAAAGACTATCAGTAACGTAAACTGTGGAAATTCTTTTTAAAAAGTAGGAATATTATAATTGTCATTAGGCAATGTTTAATTGAAACCAAAGTAGTACCAAGATTAGCTATGCGCATAGAAAGATCGTGCTGAACGGATTTAGAAGCCGACTTATCTCCAGCAGGAATTGCAGCATTCTCGTCGTCACTTACTGCATACATGACCTCGTCTGTAAAGAAAGATCTCCAGCGCATTCGCTAGATTTGACGGGATACCAGGGGTCGCTGCGATCCCCGGGGAATTGGCTGAAACGGGTGGCAGGCTATTCTTTCGAGGCGGTAGGACTCATCGTTGGGACAGAGATTGGAGACTTCACTGAAATCGTAGTCGGAGGGGAAACAAGGGTGGTCGCCGGAATAGAGACAGGAGTCGTGGCGGTATTCGGAGAGAAAATAAGGGAGAACAAAACATGAGATTTTAAAAGACTCGCAATGTCCCAGAGGAAACAGAGGCGAGGTTTGTCGTCGTCCGCCGGGGAGTTTTCTATCACCGGATGATTCAAAGTGGGCGTTTGAGGAGACGTCGGAGACTTCGACGGAGAAGTCTCGGTGATTGAGCGGGTGCATTGTCGGCTTGTGCATTACCAGAAATAGAAACTAAAAAGACAAAAAGAAGAAGAAGAAGGAAACTACAACACATTGATGCTTTAAACAAAAAAAAATGGGAAAGAAAACAAAAATCCAAAATGTCGAGTTTACAATTCTACAAATTTTAAAAAATATTAAATAAATTAGATATTTTATTAAAAGTCGAGAGGCATCTTTCCGTTTGTGTTAATTAGAAGATGACATTTATATTAGAAAGAGAAAATGATTTTGCTTGGGAATAATATAAATGAATTATGGTAGGAAAATAAAAATGCTAAATAATTGTTTAGCATGTTAAATATTCGTCATCGGTAACAAAAATAAAAATAAAGTCTTGGATCTAAGTATGTGCGTCGAGTAACATAAGAGCAAACAAAGTAACATTTATACCTTACCATCATGATAACAAATGGCCAGTGGAACACACAGAAGGAAAATTAGTTAAAATGCAAGAAAAAGCTAAGAACCAGAAATGTTTTCTCTATAAAATCCATATGGCTTAGACAGAACATGTCAGTAGAAGTTAATGCTTTAGACCAAAGTAAAAATATCTTTATACCTCGTATTTGGGTTTCGGGGTGCCATATCACCTGGACTTCTATATGTCTTGGTCGAGTGATGTATTTCTCAAGAAGAGTCGTGTAAACGAACGCCAAAAAGAAGCAGCAGCCTCACGTTGAACTCCCAAAAACGAGTCAGCAAAATCCTTCTCACTTTCCACTATCAAACTTGCTTTAAGCCTTATTCTCTCCATCCCGGTATCAGTTGGTTCTGAAATTTCATTTGTCGCATCTGAAAGATCCTTGACATGTTGAACGTACTTGGGTTACATGTTGAAAGGTTTCATCGATTCCACATACTGACCAAGAAGCTCCATTCTTAGTTTTGACGAACCGACGAAGAAAAATAAGATTATTTGAGTGAAAGATGTTGTCATGGAGGAAAACATAGCTTCAGACTGTTTCACTTCATCAGTGCCGTTTGAGTATTTTTGTTTCATGGAGTTCTTGTCGAAGCCGCTAATGAAGTTACAAGTACTCAATCTCAAGCTTCTTTAATTCATAATCTGGCGGGGAAAGCTGTTCTATCTAATGCAAGAAACCTCAATGTGCTATCTAAGCTTCGTACTAGTACCAGGTTCCATGTATGGTCTATCGATCTGAACAGAGGCATTGTTCAACCATTTCTGGATCTATATTGCTTCAAGCCAGGGATCCTGCCCGTCATTCAATTCCATGAGAAGTCACTCTTAGAATATATATATATCAAATACATAAATCACAAGATAATAATTTCTAAAAATATGATTTGCAAATTTTAATTTACGTTGTTAAGGTTCTAGTATTAAAAAATCTATTCTTTTACTAATAAATTAAATTAGGTATGCTCATATGTATTAAAATTACATGAGCATAAAGTAAATAAGATACCTAAACAGTTTTTTAAAATAATTTATTTTTTTGCATAAAGTAAAATAACTATGTATAATCTAATAACTAAAAAAAAGTAAAAATAACTTTGTTATAAGTATTACGTAAGACTTATTGTAAAAATCCATAAATAGTTGTTTGAAATTTATGGCTCCTCTGGGGCAACATGAACAGAACATATTCCGGATGTTTTCTGTTGGTGCTGTAAGCAATGAAAATCCATTCTATGCAGAACTTTGCTTTCAGGAGGATGGTATTCTGACCGTTGCCACCAGCAATTCAAATTCTTTGTCGTTTTCTGGATTGGAGATTGAGGAGGGCAGGTGGCATTTTGTTGGTAAGAACTATAGTCTCCGTAGGTGGCACGCTAACTGTACTCTGTCCACTTTCCAACTTCTTCGGCTCTGTCCATTGTCCGCTGCTGCTTCTCCAACTGGAGGTATATTGTGGTCTTAAATCCTCTAGTTCCTTTTGCACATTTTCGTCTGATCTACTTTCATAATTTGATTCATTCTGCTTTTTTTCAAATGGTTTAGGAATACCACGTTTTGGGCGTCTGGTGGGAAATGTATGTATCTGCAGACAAAGTGTGATTGGTGATACTATCCGCCCTGTGGGAGGAATGACTGTTGTACTCGCGCTTGTTGAGGCCGTCGAATCTAGAGATATGCTACATATGGCTCTTTCATTGCTTGCCTGTGCGCTTCGTCAGAATGTGAAGGATATGCAAACCATCAGGGGATATCATTTACTAGCTCTGTTTTTGCGTCCTAAAATGACCCTTTTTGATATGGAGTCTTTGGAGATCTTTTTCCAAATTGCTGCATGCGAAGCTTAAGAAGTTGGAAAGTGGACAGAGTACAGTTAGTGTGCCACCTACGGAGACTATATTCGAAAACAGCTACGAGGATGTTGGTCTTTCGAGGTGCCGCTACGAAAGTTCTTCAGTTGGGTCTCATGGGGATATGGATGACTTTTCTATTCCCAAGGATTCTTTTAGTCATCTCTCTGAACTAGAAACAGAAAACTTCAAACTGCATTGTCTTATCCATCAGTGCTGGGAGCTTCCCTCAAGGGCAGGTCAGTCTTAGTTCTGAAGACATGTGTTTACCTGCAAATTATGTGATTGATGATAAGATGGAGAACATTCTTACACCACCACGTAAATCATTTCAAGGTGTTGAAGACGTTAAGAAACAAGATGATAATCATGTCGGCAGGCAACAGATTCTCAGGGTTCTGCATCTTTTCTGAACCGAACAAACTATATTAAACTATGTCCATCCATCCATAAGTATGTTTATGAATTCAAGGAAGAGGGGAAAAAAAAAAACTCATTGATGCTTAAGTTGTTCAATCTTATAGACTAAAAAACATTAGTTAAGTGTATTTAGATTGAGAAGCAGGAGAGAAAGAATCTCTTAACAATAAAGTTGATGAACTGAAACGAAGAAACTTTAGCAGCAGATTTGATCTTCTCCTTGTGCAGTTGAGCTTTGAGATCCGTCAAAGTCAACTCCACGTTCTTGATCCGTTGAGTGAGTTGTTGGACGTGAGGAACTGCTTTCTTCCTCTCCAAGGAGAGCTCGGCAAGCTTTGAGTTCAAAAAGTCAAGCTTGAAGCCTGCTTTGGTCAGCTCAGTCAATCCGACTTGAGCATTGGTTAGCTCAGCCAAAGACAAGCTCTGTGGAGACTTGCTCAGTGTCTCGATGAGGCAGAAGAAGAGAGCAAAATATAGTGGATGGAGTTGCTTCGTTGTAGAATAGTCTAAAAGAAAGTGTGGGTGCTGATTGTAAATCTTGGTATATGAAATAACCTGGCAAGGATTATAAAAAAGATATAAATTATGCTAAAGCAGATCCAAATGTAGAAGCAATGGTTAACGTACGTACTTGAGAAGAAAGGACCTGGACACCATTGAACTCTACTAAATCATTGTCAGTTGATTTTCCTTGATTAAAAGCTTCAAGGACTTTCATGTAGACTTCAATGGTTAGTTTCTTGGTGTCGAGAAATCCTTTTTCCTCAAGCTTGGGGAGAGGCAAAGTGGAAGACCATTGTGCGCCACCAGCGCAGAACATGAAGACAGATGTGTCGCCTGTAAAATAGATATCTCAACTTATAAATTGTCTTCTTCATCAATAAATCAATCAGAGTTAAATATATATACATAAGTAAAAAGAACATCATTACCCCATCTGGAGAGCTCTTTGCCGGATTCATTCAAAAAAACGATGGCAAATTTAACTCTCCTTTTCCATCCAAATCTCAATGATCTACAAGGATCATATACATCCACACACGTAGTCAAGTGACCACCACCACCGAATCCATTGGGCAAAACACTAAGAATCCTTCAAGGACAAAAACCTCTTTTTTAGTTTTTAAATCAATCTTTAAGATAATTAGAGTCTTCTCGATCGATTTACCATTCGCAGCCGCCGCTTGAGAAGGGCTCCGACTCAAGCACATCCTTCTTTTTGTCCGAGAATAAGTTGTCTATCTCCCAACGAAAACACTTCTTCAATTCCGTCTCCATCTTTTATTTAGGGTTTTTGTTCTTCCTCTTTTTATTGAGCTATATTACAACAAATCTAACAACAATGTTAATATTGTAACGTTTATTTCAAATCTGACCCAAAAAAAAACATTGTTAAAAATTTCATATTCTTTTGATAGCTCCGCCAAAAACGGCAAAATCTCACACCAAGAAAGTCTTGTTCTTGAATTACCTTCAAAATGTGGAAGTTTCTTGATGTAGGTTTTAGTACTCTCTTGTCTGGAAAATCGAAAAGAGAGTTATATAATATTAGTCAGAGACAAATTAAACACATAACAACTTAGCATACCCAAAAATACTTCCATGATCCCAACTTAACTGTAAGGAAATCAAGAACCCATTACCATCTTCCTAACTCCATGGATTTGTGTAAGAAAATCAAACCTAACCAGGTCTAACATGGAGATACAAATATGCTTAGTCTCTAACCAAAATCAACGTGCAATGAATGACGTTATATCCAACTGAAACAGCCTGAGTGGGCATAAAAACTAGACTACTATTAAGGCGACACCATGGCAGAAATTGTATGAACAATCCAATACACCTAGTTAGAGCTCTTTTACATCTTCTTCATTGAGAGGTCCCCGGTGAGCATTCTGAACACTATTTAGTATTTACCATGAGATCAGAAGTTGGCTCTAAACACATCCCTACAATCTTATTGAGTTATTATATAGACAAAGATGTAACTTGTTTTTCTGTTTATCAAGGGTTCAGTGGAACAACATAAACGTAAATAACCTTTATAAGAAACTTCTGAATTGGTACTACAATCTCTAAGAATGCTCTGAGTTTGGTGAATCGTATAAAAACTAATAAGCTGATTTCAAACTGACTACCTTGTATTAGTATGCAACTTTAAGCCGAAAGGTGATTCCTGTATTAGTTCTCAGAAAATTTTCATGTCCGTATTGAAAAGCCTTCTTCAAGATACTCAGTTCTAAGATCTTCCATGAGACCCTGAAACATAGCTGGATTGCTTGTAACAACTGCATCCACACCTAAGTGAAGCATCCTTTTCATTGGATCAGCATCATCCGCAGTGCATGCGTAAACACCTTTGTTTCTCCTGTTGATCAGATCGAGCAAGGCTGTAAACACATGGAAAATGATGAGTGGGTGTGTTCTCAGTTGAAAACATTAGAGTCTATTACTTACCCACGCACAACTCTTACCAACTTTTCATCAATCAAAGGATGATAGACTCCCACAACACTAGCTCCCTTTATTCTCAGCAGGTTGTTTCTCATCCCTGTCGAAGGATCCACCATCACAATGTATCCCACCTGCCAAATAACAGATTTGCAATTACAAGGAACTTCTATATGCGATCCTGACATGAAATCATCCATTTCTACTTACTGTAATATCTGCTGCTCGTCTTATTATGTCCGTAGCCAAACTGTCGCTATTGGCCCATACGATGCAATTCTGGCACTCCTTTTTCTCAATCTAACGACAGAGAACTGATTAGTTAGGTAGGCAAAACCAGAGATACCACCATTAAAGCGTCAACAAATAATCCATACTCTGTTTTTCAAGTATTTATATAAGCGGTTTTAGCTCTGTGTGTATAAAGATACAGTTAAGCAAGCTAAGACCTTGACAAGGAGCAAACTAGATCTCGTGCACATTGTACTAAACCTTTATAGGTACAA
This sequence comes from Cardamine chenopodiifolia, assembly GCA_963922655.1. Taxonomy (NCBI): domain Eukaryota; kingdom Viridiplantae; phylum Streptophyta; class Magnoliopsida; order Brassicales; family Brassicaceae; genus Cardamine; species Cardamine chenopodiifolia. The sequence goes on from OZ000484.1 coordinate 17,232,783, forward strand.
AGAGTTAATCAGTGATAACTTGGTATTTACAACAGAGAGAATGTCTTGTGCGAGCCCTTTTTCATACATTGGCGGTCCAACTTTAGCATCAAGAATCACTTGCCGGACTGAATTCGAAATCAACTAGATGACTGAAAATGAAGGTTAGGTTCAGTCACTTGTAACTGAGCAGCAATTACAAACCAAAGCACATGAAGATTAGTGATAACAAGAGTTTAAACGTTGACGCTTTACCGATAAAGCATCTTCAAGGGTAGGAATCCTACGATTACCCAAGGATCCTTTAACAATTGTGAGACATCGAGTTCCTTGATCTACAAAAAATCATCAAAGGTTTTAAGAAAAATGGATGGAAACGAAGTGAAAAAGCATATCATAAAAGATGATAAAGAGAGAGATGAGACCTGTTTCATACTCAGGTCTCCAACTTAACAGAAGAGTTACGAGCAATACGTTGCAGATCCCTGACTGTGCCGTGTGATCAGAAGATGAATAACTCCGATGAGAATCCAAACACACACACAAAAAAAACGAAACAAAGAGGAGAAGAGGAATAGAGTCTGTAACCTGTTGTCGAGAGCGAATAAAACACCATCGGAGGAACGAGAAACATCAACTTCGATGCAATCAACTCGAGAGCGTATAGCGTAACTGTAAGCATCCATCTACGAGAGAGAGATACAGTAGAGACTAAGGTCTAGAAGAGTAGTAAAGACTGTGAAGAAGAGATCGAGAGTGTACAGTGTTGCGGAAAGCGAGGGTGGAATCGCCGCCGTGAGCACAGACAAGTGGAGGTTGGTGAAGCCAATCGCACTTCCTTGCGACAATCTGACGAAATCGTCGGAGTTTGAAATGGAAGAAGAGAGGAGGGAAGAGGGCTAAGAAGGCCACAGCGAAGAGAATCATTCTCTTGAATTTTCTCGAATACAATGGCCTGAAGAAAAGACGGCGACGAGTTCCTCCGCCGTCGAGTGGCCGTCTTCTCTGCCGCCATCCGAAGATCCCCATTAATTGAAGATCCGCCAAGATAGTAACAAGCTAATGAAGACGTTTAATGCGACTGAGAAAATAAAGTTTCACCACTTACCATCAAACATTTCTGTTGCATCAACTTATTATTTAGAAATAATTTAGTGAATACCTAACATTCAAATACTATGAATCTATAGTTATAATAATCACTTTGACAAGTTGACGTTTCCTTTATATTTTCACAAATGAATAGTTTGCAATTTGCATTCAGAAAAGTTACAAAGCCCTTTTATTATGTCATTTGTTTCCATATCTCTAGAATAAGTAAACTCAGAACATAAATGTAGAAGTTGAGAACACAAAACGAAAAACATAAAATGAAATCATTTCCTAGTCTTATCAAGAACTTCAATGTATCTCTTTGGAACTCCATAGTGTTCCACCATATATCTCGCAACATTATCAATCACACCTCCCTGAATCAGAACCTCGTACCCTTTCTTACCTGAAAGCAACACAAAACAATTTAATCTCTCAAATTACACAGAAGAAGGAAACAAAAAGGAAAGATTTTAAACACACCTGGAAGTTCTCCAACTGAAGTGCTGCAAGCAAACTTCTTCTGCAGTTCTGATCCAAACGAGTCTGGGTCGATCAAGAATGTCTCCATTCCTGAAACCTTTGTCACTTTCTTGTTACCTTGTCTTCGTTCCGTCATTATCTGAACCGGCTTTATAGCTCCTTTACGAACCACAGGTTCACCGCCTCTCATGACTACGTGATTTGGCTGCATCCTCCCTATAAACGTTAATCCAACATCCTTTTTGTGAATCTCTGATGGATACGCTGATCCCTTTTTTATAGCTCCTTTGAATAATGCGTCGCATAATATTGGATCCAACACCACCATTGACTTGTTTGTTGGCTTTACCAGATTTTCTTTCTCGATGTATCTGAACACAACATCAGAGGCTTCTGCAGCTGTGTATAGCTTCCCTTTGTCTTCCCCAACTGATGCAAATATTGCACTGTTGTGTATGCTTGGTTTATAAACCTCTATGATTTCAAGCATTTTCTCTGACTGAGCTTGTGCTGTGGAGCGTTCTCCAGAAGACTCAGATATTTCAACCGCTTTCTTTTTCTCCGGCCTGAAGGATGTGTAATCTGAGTGGGTGCGGTCGACGGAAACCAATATAGTCTCCTTCTTATGCTTGTCTTCTTTCACAGAAATCTGCGCATATATTTCAAAAGATCATGACGGAGTGTAGTTAACCAATCAAAACACCAAAGCAGATCAGCTTGCAATTATGTATATATACGGGATTCAGGGTAAATGTAAATGTAGCAATGAGATTTACTAACTCTTGATGAGATACAGCTTACAACACTTGATAATAACAATAGTTGCCAAAATTGATAAACAAGTTTGTTTTTTGCAATGAACCATCTACAAACACTCCCGTTAAGCAAAAAAAAACCGTAAAACAAGGGAAATTAGCAAGAAAACTGACCATTCCAGCAGACGCTTTAGATTGCAGCCACTTTGACAGCTTTTTATGGGAAGACTTCTTGATGTCAAGTGTGAGACCAGAAGGCCTACAAGGTAATACATGATTTGCCCTGCACCACTCAAAAGAAAACATATGTAAGCAAGATTCAAGAGTAAACCCATATTCAAAGCCAACAAGGTAAAGCGGGGTTGCATAAAAACCAATTACAAGAATATAGTCGGTTTTCAAATTATCTAAAGAATCTGAATGGCGTTCTTACCATAGAGTGCTTCCAGGGATTGGAAGGTCTTTCTCCTTCAGTGTTGTATGCAATGCTTGCAAAAGGCATTGGTCAAGAAGGGCATCTACCTCCTCTGGGGAGAGAGTATTCTGCTTTTCGGTATTAGTTTCATTAGCAGAGACGTCATCTGCTAAGTTCAGCTCACCCATGCTCCCAATCACTTGTTCTTCAGTGTCATTCTTAGCACCCGTAGCCGAGGTTGAAGCTGATACCAAAGCAGATTCATCTTCTTCATTTCCTGTGCTTGTCTGAAGACTAGCTGAAGCATCTGAAATATCTTCACCTGAACCAGGAATAAGGTACGATGGGTCCTCCATGACCACATCCTCCATAAAACCAGCATTTGGAACATAGTGCCCCTCAGCCGATTCCCTGTGAAATACACCTTTAACATGTAAGAGACTGAGTTTCTCCACAGATATAAAAAAGAATACACTTTTTCCAATGTCTCAAATACCAGAGGAAATCACGGTAATAATGAGTTATCCGTAAAGCCTTCCCACGCAAACCAGCATTAAGGGCGTCTGCACTACTCATTGTGGTACACCCAACCTTCAAAAATATGCATCAACCATCATGTAACTCATGAAGCAAACTTTACAGTCGTTAAAGAAGATTCATCGGTTAGCAAATATGAAAAGACTTACCGCAATAGGTGCCACATTTCCAGGAACTTTTACAGCCCATATTTCTCCAGCAAAGAAAGAAGGAAAGCCTTGGGGAGGGATCAAAATACCTGGGAACATCAAATCTGCACCGCCTAAAACATACCGCGAAACCTCACCTCCTTTCAACATAAAGGAAGGTAACATTTCAGGAGCCTCCCATAGAGCATAAACTACAGCCGAAGAAGGAAAAAGAAAACAGCAAATCAGATTGGATTTATCTTGATGAAAACTAAGCATTTGAATCATACAAAGTCTGCAAACCTGTGGGGAATATCTCAGTCCCTCTTCCATCGATATCAAAAAACATAGGACATCCACCTTCAATACTATAGACATGAACTCGATTCTGAAACTTGGAAAGAGTTATCTCGACCTACACAAAACAATCAATGGCAAAAGTAAGCAAGACTTTAGCAAATCAAACTATAGCAAAACTCGATGCAATCTAATCGAGAATCAATCAGATAACAACGATGTCACAAATTGAGGGGAAAAAGAAGAGAAAGAAAACCTTGGGAGGAAGGATTGTGTCGAGGAGCTCATCGGTTAGAAGAGGAAGCCTATTTCGGATTGTGCGACGGAGTTTTTTCCGGTCGGCGCCGGAGAGACGCTGGTGAGACTTAGCCTCCACCGCCTTCTTGAACATTCTGTTCGCCTACAGTGTCGCTTTTAGCACCGCGGGACCCAAACCAAAACCAGACCAAGTGCCGTCTCTCTTAACCACTTTCGTCTTCCTCGGTTTCTTTTTCTAGTTTCGCATTTAAGCTTGCCACGTGTCTATTTCATTGTACTTTCATGAACCGGTGCACCGAACCAGTCCTGAATTGCAAGTTAATTAACCTCTGATGCCTGACGGTAGGGATAGACATAATTATCCGGATCCGTCTGATATCCAGATCTCGATCTAAATCTGTATCTGAAAAAAGATATCTGGACAAAAAAATTCAAATATTAAATCTTTTTAGAATAGATATCTATATCCATTAAATTTTTTTTTTTTAGATATTCGGGATATGTATCCGGATATCCGCCAAAAATTTTTTCTTATATAACAAAATTAAGATTTAACGGATCCAGATCTCCCAAAAATTCTAGATTTGGATTCGAATCCGTAACAGTCCTATCTGACAATTTTCACTGATAATTTAAATTGGGATATTTAACAGAACCACAAAATATGTGTACCGTTTTAAATAAATCGGAATTGTGATTAGTGATAAAGAGGATCTTCAATATATTACTCTATTGTTACTATAAAATAGAATAATTCTAAATGAAATTAGATTTTGCTCCAATGTATTATTTTATTTTTTATTTCGAAAAATGTACAATTTTTTAGTAGAGTAAAAAATGAGATTATTCCAAAAATATATAAGATTACTCTATTTGAAGTTGGAAATAGAATGGAATTGGAAAAGATTTTACTTCGAAATAAAGTTTGGAGTGTAAAATGAAGTGGGACGGGAAATGATCTTAGCACGAAGAAAAATCCAGAAGTACGTAATAAGTTGATAAATCTCCAACCATGGGTTTGGTTAACAAAACCACAAAATCTGTAAACCGTATTGAATAAACCGGAAATTTTTAGGGACAACAACACTGATCTTCCATTGAACTGGAAAGTTTGGCTAACAAAACTTTTCTGTTGAAACTAATCGTTTTATTTGGTATAAAGACTCTCTACTAACTCTACAGTAAAAGATTAGAAAACAAAAAAGAAAGACCAAAACTGAGAACTCTTCTCATCAAAGAGACAAAATGAACATAACGAATGTCGAGCTTATCAATAACAGAAGCCAAGCCAAGCCACCGGGCTTCTCCGCTCGAACTGTCCCCTTCCCAAGAACCACGGCTACAACCGCGATAGCCCCAAACCCGACACAGATGGTGAACACAGCCACACCTTTCTTCTCCATCCACTCCATTCTTTCCAACACGTGCTCCAACTTGTCCTTCACTTTCTCTTTCTCTTTCTCAGCCTTCTCAAGCTCTGTCTCCACTCTCTTCCGCCACTCTGTCATCTCCATGGCCTCCTCCTTCGTAGTCTCTTCCCTCTCCTTCATTCCCTCTACCTCTAGTCTCATAGTAGCTACCTCATTCTCTCTCTTGCTCGCCTCCAGGTCCATCTCCTTGAATATCCTCCCGTATCTCGAGCTCAGTTCCTCCAAGTAACTCTCTAGCATTGATAAGTTCAAGTCCAGCGACCTTATCTTCTGCATTAGTATCTTAAGCACTGTATCCCCCGGCATTCTGCTTCCTGGTTGATGTTTTATCTCTTCCACCGGATCTGGCAGCTTTTTCCTCTCAGTTGATACTTCAGCTTTCACAACCGCAATCTCTGGCGAGGCTTCTTGTTCCTTCTCCTTCTGCTTACTCCCGTATTCATCGCTTTCAGAGAACTCTGTCACTTGTACTGGCTTCTTCTCTTTCTGCTCAGCGTCTCCTTCTTGAGGTCTCAATATGTTTTTGTCTTGGACAGATATCAAATCTTCCAGCATTCGTTCCACAGCATCTACTCCGTAGACTTCTAGTAAACTCAAGGTGCAGTAGAATTCTGAACCATAATGGCTTAGGAAATTGAGCTTTAGATATCTCACCCATTTGGGATCTGCGAGTGTAAAGTTTTGCTCATGCTTCATGTTTAAAGCCGTGTAGTTCCCTAGATGAATCCAGGTATCAGTTGGATAAACCAAGGTGCCCAGAATCTCAAAATCCTTCAGATTGGAAGAGTAATGTTCGAAATTTGCAATCTTGATTGTGTTCACCAACGTTTCTTCTGAAAGTTCTATGACAACAAACTTCCCCTCGGTAGAACACGGGTTTCGGAGATACTTATCTTTGTCCCGGCTTATGATGCTTGTCGCTCCTTTGGCTTCCTTGTTAGAAGATAAGACCTTTGCACCTTTTGAAGCAGCTGCATAATTGTACTCTTTCCCACCAGGCTCCATCCTGTGAATCACACCAGTGACTTGGCCTGACAAAGATTTGTCTCTTGAATTGGACGCTCTGCTCTTGAACTCATCAAGGCCAAGCGGAACAGCACGAGATAGCTGATCAAGCTTTGAAGCAGTATCATTCCCTGGACCTGTGTAATTATTACTCTCACTTTGCTTGACAAACTCATTTTTTTTGCTTTCTGTAACATTTCCGGCACTTATGTTATCGACTTCTATTTGCTTCAATATGATTTCTGAGCCTTTGAGTTCTTCGGCTGTGGCTTCATCAACATCCGCACTCAAATAAGGAGTAGAATGAACAAAGGCAGACTCTAATGATGGTGCATCAACAGACTCAGCTGTCTCATCTGCCTTAACATCATCTGGATCACCTTTTTCTACCGAAAACACTAAAGACCTACCTGCAAATGCCCAAGAGTAAGCTTAATACGATTCAAATAAGGAGGAACAAACCCATAGTAAGTATAAACATCTTCCTGATCTGATGATCCTGAAAGCTTAGTTTTTTTAAACGTTTTAACTTATATATGTATTTTATTCCAATCCAAATTAGGAACTTAAAAAGGTTACCTTTGTCACCATCAACATGACTGATCCATACTGTAGATAAGAAAATAAGCCCCCAGATGAGAAAAACCAGAGACAATGAAACTTTGTAGAAGCGATTCCTTCCATTAGAAGTACTCTCAGAAACTCTTCTTCTAACCAGAAGAGCTCTCCGTGATCTTTGCATTTCACATCCAACCAATATCAGATCACCAAATCAAACTAAATGGATTGTTCACACCTGTTAATAGCGATGCATATCAGATTCACAAGTAAACCAAAGAGAAACAAAGATTTATAATATACAAACACACTAACAAAGACAATAGAGCACTTGACTCAAAGCTACAAATTTTACCGACGACGCAAATCATCAATTTTCTTTTCAGATCCAATTTCGGACACAAAACTGAAAAAGAAGAAGATAACAAAAACAATTGAAGGGAGTAAGAATTACCTGAGAGCGAATCAGAGATTGAAGAAGACAAACGGAACGAAAATTCGGGAAGCTTCTTCGAAACAAAACCTTTTCAACGCCGCCGTCTTCGATGGGTTTCTAATAGTTTAAATCCCGGTCGATGAAATTCCGACGATCTAATCCGTCTCTGCGTCACAGTCGATGAAACACACATTAATCTCTGCCACTATTTTCAAGGAATTTATAGAACTCAGATACAATTACACCAGATTTTTATTTTTTACCGTTGTGGTGTAAAAGGAAAAGAGAAGAGTCAAAAATGGTATTCAAAATGAAAAACCGCGGAATCTGTAGAGTCTGACAGAACTGATCTGCGAAGACAATGGACAGAGATGGGTGTGGAAGACCTGGAGCTATGTACATACAAATGAGATTGTACCGGTCCACACTTTTGAATCTGGCAATTCATTTATTTCTTTTTTAAAAAAAAATTGTTACCTTACCTTCTAATCAAATTATTTGTCGAGCCTTCACCAAAAAAAAATTATTATTTGCTGAGCTGTAAACAGACTTATTTTCAAAACAAGTTTATTTTTCTTTAAATTTCGTCTAGATATTATTGGATTTTATGTAATCAAATTTTAAAAACAAATTTAAAAATTTTATTTGATTTGCTCAAATAATTTCTTTGATTTTTTTTTTGGATCTAATTGTCAATTTATTTGAGGGGTTATACCCGCTACACTATTAAACAGATATTCAATTTATTTATTGAATTTAAATTATTACCCCTCGAAAAACAAAATTATACGAGTAACCAATTCACTTTACTTGCTTTCTCCAAAAAAAAGTAATCATTGCTTTGCAAGAGTTTTTTCAAAATTCTTTTGACAACTCGAAATCAGTTTCACTTTCCTTTAAATATTGAATCCTAGGATTCTTAACCTTTTGTTTTAAAATAAATTGATATATGCCGGAGTAATAAAGGAAAAAAATCTAAAATATAGTTATGCGTGGATGATCAAAGATAATTCTATGTTTCAAGCGTGTTTTAGAAATTAAACACATGTTAAACAACACATATGCGACTATATGTCTATAGACTAGTTTAGATTGGAAATGCAGTTTGGTAACTGGTATCCAACTTTGACAAAGTAACTCTACAAATACGATCTCATAATTTGCGACTAAAACTTTCAAAATCAGCAATAAAAAAATAAACACAGGTGGATTAAGCTAAGGGCTGTCTTTTATTATCGCTTAGGACTTCAATCACTTAATACTGTTTTGGTTTCCTCAGTTTTACGACGATTCCATTTGTCCAAATCACTCATTTAATTATTAGAGTTTTTTTTTAAATAAAGCATCATATACCAATATTACTTGACAGTTAAGTTATAGTACTTTCAATAATTTGTTTATCTTCTGAAATGTTGTATGGTTCCAATAACAAACAAAAGTAGCATGTTTTGAAAAGTTGAAATAGTTAAATAGTGTTTATTTTTCTTCTGAAATAGATCTTACTTCACATATATTGCTTGGCACAACAAATTTTAAAATCAAATAAACTGATTTGAAGATAAAAATTAGGAAACTAGTGAACGGTTGAGAAGGAGAATGACGGTCGGGATTAAGACGATGCGTCCCACGAGGTTGACTAATGACGTGGCGTAAAGAGAGCCAGCTTGGATTGCTCCCTTCTGCTCCAACACCTGGCGAATTCCTCTGCGTCGACCTCGCCTTGGCCGACCTCTTACATTTTTACTCTTTTATTTTACTTTTAACAAAAATTGAATTAGCGCTTATCAAATAATTTTAAATGTTTACTGTTGGATATTTCAAAAGTTAACATAATTTATAAAATATTTTTAGATCAACTTATCATAAATTAGAACAGATCTGTTTGAAAAAAACTATAAATACGTTACTATTTATACAGTTGAAAATTATAACTCTGTTATCTTTTATGTATTTTAATCTTTGGTACTGATGACATGTTATATTCTAGTGTTCTTTTATGCTATAACCAAACGTTACCTAATTTCATGGAGCTTAGCTATTAACGGCCTGGTTTAAATATTTCAAATGCATAAAGATAATCTTAAGACTTTCTGTCGGGTCCATTAATATTGGGTCTTAGCCCATTAAGAGTTTACATTAAAATTACTTTGTCCCTTACTGATTTTCACGTTAGGCTTGGGCCAACGGATCTTAACTAACAATTTTCCAAAACGGAAAAATAACAAAGTGCGTGGCGGATTCAACTTCACGCCGATCGACCGGCGGCAAAGTACGCCAAAGGTCCGACGAAAGCAGCGTTGATGTAAGTCGCTGGTTCCGAATGACTGTAATCGTCTCTCTGATCTGGATACCCATCGTTCTGATTTGGACCTCCAACGATAGCTCCTATGAGAATGTTAGGGTTAGGATTTTGAGTATAGAAGGATTGAAATCCGCCATTGCAGCCTAAGGATTTGGAATGAAGAGCATGTGAAGGAAGAGACGATGCTCTGTGGTGAATTCTCTTTGGGAAAGTAGGTCCAAATCCAACCATATACGACATCTTAATTGGATTCTCTCCGAGTATGTAATCAACTTGTCGTTTCGATAGGCTTATCAAAGCGTTGGGGACGATAACAGAGTTTCCACAGTTGAAATTGTGTTTTGTAGCTTTCATGTATTTGGCGTAAGTTGTGAGCAAGAATGTTATGGAAGTTACGTATTGAAGATTGCTTTGAGGTAACTTGTACATTAGTCCTCCTGTAATTTGGTTAAACATGAACTGGTCATTGTTATCAATTTTGTATTCAAGATCGTGAATTAGGTTACCTTGAGTGTATTGTGTAGATGAAGAAGGAGAATCTGGAAGGATTTTGCACATGAAATTCTCAGCTGCTTGCTTGTATGGTTCAAAGTTGCTGTCTTTGTTAAGTAATGCTCGCTGCCAAAAAGTAATAGATTTTGTTTGTGAATTTAGTGAGTCAAATAGTTAGATGTTAAGCTATGTCTCTATGGCTTTAGCAGTGAGACACACCCGTGACAGAAGAACATAGGCACCGGCATATTTATTGTCCCAGCTGAAGATGTCAGGTTGATCTCCACCTCCTAAAGATTTTATGAAATTTGCATAATATGGGTTATTGGTTGCTCTTAGCAGCCACGCCGCACCCCACATCAGCTCATCCTGTCATCATAAATGGATATCCAATGTTGTGGTAAGGGTGGTTTAGTTGCAATGATTCATTGAGATTTGTCTCTAGGAAAGAGTAGGAGCAGACCTTGTAACCAGAATATGAGCAGTAGAAAGGACAAACGGATGAAGAAAGGGAATCGCTATACGCTCCTCTGTACTGAATAGCAAACTGCATCACATTCTTAGCTGTTGCGAGCAGTAAATGTGAATACTTGGAATCAACTTTTCTGAAAACCATAGAAGCAGCAGCTAGAGCTGCTGCTGTTTCAGCCGCGACATCAGAACCGGGGTTAGAAGGGGATACAGAGTAAACTGTACGAGGTGTGTCCATGTCCTCTGGTCGTTCCCAGCATTTATGATCAACATTAGGATCTCCTACCCCAACATAAAGCTTCCCGGGAGTGGCTCTAGCACATTTCAGAAGATAATCTGTGGCCCAACGAATGTTCACACGTGCATTTTGCAGCTCAGGACCCATCCGTTTACCATACTCCAGTGTGCTCCATGAGAGCATTGTCGTGGTAAATGCCATTGGGAAATTGAACTTGATGTTGTCTCCTGCGTCGTAGTAACCACCGGTTAAGTCCACCTGCATTTCATATCATAAATCTCCTGCTTAATTAATTATCAATGTAACTGAGAAAGATATTGTCTTTAATAGGTTAAATGGTTTAGGGTGTGTACATGAGCAGAGGAGCCATCAGTAAGACCGGAGCTAGCCCTCCAGGAGAGCTGTTGACCATTAGGAAGGCGACCAGATCGCTGACCTTGGAAGAAGAGCAATGACTTGGAGAGAGCTTCTCTGTAATTTGGGTTGGCATCAATGTGTCCTATGAGAAGAGACGAGAAAAGGAAAACATAGAAGAAAGGAGAAGTCATTTTCCAAAGACAAAGACAGAGAAGTTAATTGCTTTTGAGGTTTGAGGTACGAATCTATTAAACGAAGGTCCACATATATATACACAGAGAAAGGGAGAAAGATGCAGAGATAAGAGATTGGAGAGAGAATGATCCGGCGCTGATGGAAGGCGATAAATATGGCTTTTTGGAATTCAACATGACTGCTCCTATTCCCCTGAACAAAGTAACCTTAATACCTCTTTTTGTTCTATTTTATTTGTATGGTTTAATTCTCTAACCTTAATTTATCAAACCAAATCCTCTGTTTTCTCTTTTCTGTCTATTGTTTGCCTTTACCTTTGTTTATCCATTTAAATTCCTCTTTACTTTTATTTTCTGTCAATTGTTAACTATTTTCTTAAAAGTGTTGAAAAATGAACTAAACAAGGTTTGCCACTAGTGGGCATTGGGAAGCAAGAAAGTCTTAATCCTTTCCTATTTCCTAAGAAGTTACAAGTTAGTATGTATTTTGTCATAAAGCGGGAACATGAATGGCCGAATTATAAACGCACGTAACGACTTTACGTCTGCTTGAAAATATACTGTTATGGTCAAAAGGCCAAATGCAAGAGCGGGACTTTCTCTAAAAGATGAGGAGGCTTGAGATATTAAGCATTCATAAATTGCTTGATATCTATGTATTTGCATTTTGTTCGAATCAAATCTAGTTGTAGGACTGAATAAGTTGAGCAATCCTATTTCCAAATAAATTCATTGGAAAAATGAACGTTATATATGCTTATCCATTACCTAAAAAAAGTAAAAATATAACTTAATTGAAATATTTTTGTTAATTTTATATATACTAGTTACCATATAGCTACAGACTGCTTTAAAAGAAATAGAAATGTGTCGTTTACAGTTTAAATTGGAAATATAGTAACTAGTAAGATAACGTGTTCATATATGGGTTTATGGGTATAGTTAGGTAGTTTATAGTTAAATTAGGTTAGGGTTTAGGGGATTTTGAATTTTAAAAGAGGAGACAAAAGATAAGAGGTAAGCGTGAATGGCGCAAAGATAACGGCGCCGAGGCGTGGAACTTAATCAAAAGTGTTTAGTGTAATGGAGACGAAATTGATGCCTTAATCCACTTTACTGTTTGTTCTTCTTTTCATGCATGTTATTAAATTATTCTTTTTTTATTTGGTGTAATAACAAAAGCGAATATAAAAGGGACAACGTGTCATTGATCTTCTGACACTAAAAATTTTCAGAATGATTGTTATCAATGGATATAATGTATTTAGTTACCACGGTTTAAGCAGACGCGTGATGAAAGCTTTAAGGTATTAGTAATTGTAATCATTCGATGTCACTAGTAGTAGTAATAAGACTCAAATATCATATTATCATTTCCCTCGTAAAGATAAATGGTTTGCATGAAAATAATGGAAGATGAGATTTCAAATATAAGCAGCAACAGTTTTTGTTTTTTTTTTTCCTTTCTCCATGTTGTTTTTTTTCTCACACATGCTCAGTATTTTATATAATTATATTCCTATGGCCCTAATCAGTGATGCTACTCCAAGAATTTTCATTGGTTTTCGAAACCAGGATGTGAAGAGGGTGTTATATTTGCGTTTCGCGTTTAAACTCAAATTGTGAATTCGCATCGTGTAACTTAGTTTCTTCAATATTTTACTTTTTTTGATGTTGGTTCTTCTAAATGGCTTTCGCATCTGGTTGAGAGGGACAAAGAGCCACGACTATGCTCTACTATTAAAACTTTGTCTTTCCGTGGAAAAAGAATTATGACTACAATTGGTATAGAAGTAGAATCATTATGTTTTACTCTTAAAACACTTCATTTACTTTAGTTACGGTTATCCTTTAGATTTTTTTGTTTCTTCCTTTAAATTGGTTGCTTAGACATAAAGTTTTATTCATTTTTTGATTGATTAGTAATATAAAAAAATTAGTCTCTTTCCCCATATTGTTTTTGGTAGGTTTACAAAAATCTCAACAAATTTAAATAGTGTGTGATTTTATTTGAAAAGAGTAAAGAGTTTTGACGGTCTTTCTAATGTATTGATGAATTAAATGAGTTGACTTTAAACAAAAATTAAAACCTTGTAACGTTAAGAGATATTTTGGAGAGGATTGAATGAGTCAATGGTTCATGTGGAAATCTTTGAGACAAGTGGCACAATTAATTCATTGACGATAAATCAACCGAATTCGACGAATTGATGCAAGACTTGTTAAGTCACTGCCCCCACTAAGGAGCTTCTTCTTCTTCTTCTTCTTTTGAAATAGAACCAATGCGCCATGCGTTACTTAAAACACAAACTCAAGAAAAAGGAGATGATGATGCAAAGCCGTTGTTATTGGATTTCTGGTATTATTACCACCTATTTCTCCCTCCTATTCCACAGTCTTGCTTCTCCTACTCTCCACCTTTGCCGCCACGACCAAAGGGATGCTCTTTTCGAATTCAGAGACGAGTTTTCGATCGATCAGATTAACCCAAGTCCGTGGAATAAGAGCAGTGATTGTTGTTTTTGGAAGGGTGTCACATGCGATGATATATCTGGCCAGGTGATATCACTCGACCTTTATGGCACTTTCCTCAACAGCTCTTTGAAAACTAACAGTAGCCTTTTTAAACTCCAACATCTTCGTCACTTAGACCTTCAGTATTGCAACCTCCAAGGAGAGATTCCTTCTTCACTAGGAAACCTTTCTCGTCTCTTACATCTTGAACTTGGGTTTAATAAATTGGTGGGTGAAGTTCCGGCTTCAATAGGCAATCTAAACCATCTAAGATACCTTAACCTTACGGATAATAGTCTCACAGGAGAGATTCCTTCCTCACTAGGAAACCTTTCTCGTCTCTTAGAGCTTGACCTTTCTTCTAATAAATTGATGGGTAAAGTTCCGACTTCAATAGGCAACCTAAGCCATCTAAGATACCTTAGCCTTGGGGTTAACAATCTCACAGGTGAGATTCCTTCTTCACTAGGAAACCTTTCTTGTCTCTTAGAGCTTAAACTTTCTTATAATAAACTGGTGGGTGAAGTTCCAGCTTCCATCGGAAATCTAAAAGAACTAACGTCCATGGCACTTGAAGAAAACATTTTAAGTGGAACTTTTCCTATTTCATTAGCCAATTTAACAAAGCTTTCCTCTATTAGAGTTTATGAAAACTCATTTCACGGGCCTTTCCCTAAATTCTTGTTCTTGATTCCTTCATTACACTTGGTTTATATGGATAGAAACCAATTCACGGGACGAATAGAATTTGAGAATATACCTTCATCATCTAAGTTTCAGTATCTAGCCCTTTCTAATAACAGACTAGATGGCCCAATCCCGGAATCTATATCTCAATTTCTCAACCTCGAAAGGTTATATCTTCAAGACAATAAATTCAGTGGGCGAATCCCTATATCTATATCAAAATTAGTCAACCTCCATCATCTTAGCCTTTCTAACAACATGTTGGAAGGTCAAGTACCAGGTTGCTTATGGAGATTGACGTTAGTGTCGCTTTCTCACAATTCTTTCAGCAGTTTTGAAAACTTTTCACAAGAAACATTGATCACAGTGTTGGATCTAAATTCGAATTCGTTTCGGGGACCATTTCCCCTTTGGATCTGCAAGCTTAAATGGTTAAGGTTCTTAGATTTGTCCAACAATCCTTTCAGTGGCTCGATTCCTCCATGTTTGAGTAATCTGATTGATTCCTTTGAGCTAATTCTGCGGAACAACAACTTCAGTGGGACTCTTCCAGATATATTTGCCAATGCTACCAAGTTACAATCATTTGACGTTAGTCTCAACCAGCTGGAGGGAAATCTTCCAAAGTCCTTGATCAACTGCAAAGCTCTGCAACTTGTAAATGTGGGAATCAACAAAATAAAGGATACATTTCCATCATGGTTGGTATCTCTACCATCATTACAGGTTCTCATCCTCAGATCAAACTACTTCTATGGGCCGTTGTATCATCGCAATGTGTCCATTGGGTTTCAGAGTTTAAGAATCATCGATATATCACATAATGGCTTCACTGGAACTCTCCCGCCTCAGTATTTTTCCAGCTGGCGTGAAATGACCACATTAACCACAGAATCTGACGAGTACATGGTAGGTCGCAAGGATAATGGTAATTATGCTGTCTATCACTCCATGGAAATGGTGAATAAGGGAATAGATATGAGCTTTGAGCGGATCCGGGAAGACTTCAGAGCCATTGATTTTTCTAGAAACAGAATTTATGGCAAAATTCCTGAATCTGTTGGCTTTTAAAAGAAATTGCGTCTTCTTAACTTATCAGGTAACGCATTCACAAGCGATATCCCACGATTCTTGGCAAATTTGACTCAGCTCGAGGCATTGGATCTATCATGTAACAAGTTGTCAGGTCAAATCCCTCAAGATCTTGATAAACTCTCTTTTCTGTCATACATGAACTTCTCCCATAACCATCTCCAAGGTCCAGTGCCACGAGGCACACAGTTTCAAAGGCAGAATTGTTCTTCATTCTCTGATAACCCTAGACTCTATGGTCTCGAAGATATCTGTGAAAAAAGCATGTCCCGAATCTTACATCGCAGCAACCCGAGGAGTTGTCAGAGGAGGAGGAACAAATATTCAATTGGGTAGCAGCTGCAATAGCATATGGACCTGGTGTATTCTGTGGATTGGTGATCGGACATATCTTCACTTCACACAATCATGAGTGGTTCACAGAAAAGCTTGGTCGAAGAAAACTCAGAGTCACCACAAGTACTCGTTAGGCCCAAAGTCTTGTTTGTGATTGTACTTGGTTTGCAGGTGTGTTCTACAAATTTTGTTTGGGATTTTCTGTTTTATGGTTTTGTGATAAACGTCTTTCGTGGCTTTTGATATATCTTGGCTTGAAAATGTATACGTTGTGTTTTGCAATTCTCACTAGTGTACTATAAAATATAGATCCTCTGATTCTTAGAGGAGTTTAAGATCATGACCATACAAATAGTGAAAGTCATGATTCTTGACATATACATTAATGATTTGTGTTATAGGTTGCTCGGCTTTCCGACGATTAAAAGATAACTCAAACTTCATATGTATGAAAGGTTTCAGAAACTGCGAATAAAAGAAAAAGAAAAAAAAACCGTATACAAATTTGTATGACAAATGAAGAAATGGAGAGAGCAAAAAAAAGAAAAAAGAAACAAAATTTACACAATTTGAGAGAGACGGAAACAACCTTAAGCTGTGGTAAAGTGTACGGTGGAAGAAGCTAATCCCATAGATGTTGTTTACATAAATACCTCCGTTTTTCTGAAAACTTTTCTCTGCATCACAAAGCACTGAGCGCATCTACATGTGTATATGCTTCTCTTCACAACACGACTAAACACCAACACCGAGAACCTTGGTCATAATAGATCCAATAGAGATGGTTGTGAACCATTGGGCTTTGAGGTAGATGTGCCAGTGCCACCTCTACCTCTCCCCCTTCCTCTTCCCATTGCTACTGAAGGTGGTGGTGCGAGTTTCACTGCGGACTGCTCCGTTTTGCTTGAACCGAATATGGAACTGATGTCTGCTGGCTTCTGGTTATTGTATGAACCACCGGTGAAAGATGGCATTCCTTGGCTCTGTTTTGGTAGCCCGAAAGAGTTTATTGGATCCTGAATACTTGCAGAGATACCTGAATTCCCTTGCTGGGGTGGTTTCAGTGAAGACAAAGAGGTATTGCTGAATGCCCAGTTGTCATTGTTAGGTGTCTGAAAATGGATGCCAGACGCAGTGCCATTGTTGAGACCCGTAGAAACAACAGAAGCGCCGTTGTTGGGACGTGGAGGCCAATTAGCAAACGGATCTAACATATCGAAGCCCGGAGTAAATGATGTTCCTGTGTTTAGTTGTGTTTCATCATTAGTTGCTGGAGCAGTGAGGCTTGAAGATTGTCTTGGAGGCCACTCAATGTCCACTGGAGGGCATGTGGTTGGCGATGTTGTTTTGTTGGGTAAAGTAGACATGATCGATGGCTGTGACTGATCAGTAGATTTTTTAAACTGATGCTTTGTTTCATGACGAGAAGACGCACGATTTGCCGAATCTTTGCTTGGGGAACCCCAATCATCATCCCATGCAAGAATGCTCTTGGCTGCAGAAGCAACCTTCTCAGGTGTTTGGGTCGATGATTGAAACTGGAGTCCATTGGCAACAGAATTCGGTTTCAGCTCTGGGATTCCGGAATCATTCACTGTAACTCCTCTTTTTTCCTCTATTTGCCTGTTCCCAGAGACATATGCAGATCATAATAAAGCCAACAACACAAAGTTGTTTGATAAGGACGTGAAAACACAATTCAGACTGAGAAAAGCAAACGCGCACCTGAGAATATCCTTGACAAATAGCATATATTTGGCAAACTGCTGGACGTTCAGTTGTTGGGCAGTGAGAAGAGGCATCATCAGGGTAAGCACATGTTCTGCTGTGAATTCAACTCCATACTAGAGAACAATGATGGAGAATGCAGATTATGAGATGTGATGCTACCACAGATAGTAAAGAGGGAAACTCAAGACATTCAAAGTTCAAACATTAAGGAGAAATTTGACCTGTTTCCTACCTGCTTGAGGATTGCGTTTGCGATAGCAAGGGTACACATTAAGGTGGGTGCAGAACGATCAACGGCAGTACAACGTTGTATTGTTTCCAGAATTTCAATAACGGCGGGTTTATCAAGCGTTTGTACCAACTCTGCTAAGCAGAGCAAAGCATTTACTCTGACCTGTGCAACAAGTACATTCCAATCATTTTTTATAAGATAGATTCAGCTTTCTCTTTCTTTCTCAAGCTATTAAGGACACTGGTATTAGAAGAAAATCAAGCTGAGATCATCGAATAAGGCATAACATACCGCAGCAACAGTAGTTTTGAGAGCCAGGCCATGAACACGAGGCAAAATTGCTTGCCTCACAACCTGCATAAACAAGATGGAAAAGAAAAAATATGATAATTAAAGAACTCATCGAGTATGATTAACTGACACTACTCTGCACAACCACAGAGCCACACATCGAAATTGATTTTACCCTCTGGAAATTATTTTTATTCTAATAAACATAAAACCAAAGCATTGAAATGCTTAGCAACAGACTTCTGCCAAAAAAAAAAGGACAAAGCACTGAGCATCACCTGACCATCAAGATGCTTAGCAACAGATGTGGATCTTTTAAGAACTTCCTCCTGAATGCGGACATCGTTATCATTGTAGGCTCGCAGAAGCAAAGGGAGGACATGTGATACAAGATGCTCACTATCAGTCTGAAAAATATAACATAAACGTAAGCCGGGTAAGGATCTCACCCTGTGTGCAATAGAAAACAAGGGATAGTGATTTCAATTGCATATTTACAACTGGATCCAGAAACAAAGAGCAGTCAGTCTAACTTCAACGTGGAAGCTTTCAACCAGATTACCATACATGACAAGTTAAACATAGATGTCAAAAAAGATATGCATCTGACTAGATCTGTATGTATCAGTTTATGGCAGCACAAAAGATTACTGTCATATGGAACTATATTTTACACATAAATCCTTTATTCCATCCTACTGTGTCCAATCAGAAGAACTTAAGCAGAAACAAACATGTGCCAGGTAAGAAAAACATAATTCACTAATGTATACACATTGATCAACTTTACCTTGTTAGTAATAAGCTCTGCATGCTTTACAAGAAGCAGTAATGTATCTCCTGACGCAGTACTCAGAACAGGAACAAGAGCCGGAAGTGTTATCAGCTCAAAGTCAGTCCTATCCTGCAAACGTAATTTAAGGTTTCAACTGTCAAGCATTCAGTCAGTGGTTTCTAGATAAAACTAGTTTTCCTTCACTTAATATTACCTGAGACTGCGCAATAGTTAGAACCATTGGTAAGATCATTGGTTGCAAAACCAAATTCCTAAGTTCAGCACAAAGAGGTGGAAGCACCTGCAAGATAAAACATGGTTTACTTAGTTGTTGCAAGCCATATCATTTGAGCATAGAATCTTTATCTATCGAAACACAGGATAAGTCAGTAAAGTGACTACCTTATACCGTAATACACGAGAATCAAAATCTTTCCACATATCTGATAATGCTTTTAAGAACTCGGACTTCTGCATGTTATCTCTTTCCTGAAACAAAGGGAAAAATGTTGTTATCAGATGTGGAGATACATTTTCCATCATCTAAGTACAGGCTGTTTGAAACAGTGATTGAAAGTGTTTACACATACAAGCATATGATCAAGGAAGCGGAGAGCTCGTAACCTAGCGTCACTTCGGAAAAATTTTGATCCTACAGAGTGAGAGTTCAAGGCAAAGATGTAACTAACAAGCAAAAGAGAAAAATTGTCACAAGAAATAAGGAAACCTCATCAAGATTATTTCCACTTACCTGTGAAATCTAATGCGGTTGGTCTAAAGGACTCATTCGTTGATAGCATCCTTTGCAAATCAGATACCAAGTCCGAGGGTATAGATGAGAAAGATTCATTTGTTATATAGTTCAATGTGTTCATGTACTGCAAGAAATTTTAAGATAACCATGGGAGAAACCCAAAGATTGTATTATTATTCTTCTGAATAATTAAAACTACTCCTAAGATATAATGCATGAGACACAACCTATCAGACAGCATATATCTGAATATCAAAACTAACAAGGTCCGGTTTTAGAGTTACCATCTTAACATTGTTATTGCAGTCTAACAACGGTTTCCGAGCAACTAAATGATAGGCAAGACATCCAAAACTAAAAATGTCCGACGAAACTCCAGCTGAAGGACTTTTGCTGCGCATCAGTTCAGGTGCAGTATAATTTAGGGATGGCTGGACTGGCAGTATTGAATCCTCGACGTCATATTCCTGCACGGTCATATATAGGACATCATCTCAGAGTTGAATACACCAGATATACAACAGTCCAGTTAAATTTCGAGTTTAAACTCACAGAATAGTGGAATGATTGCATGTTATCCAAATTCCCAGTCTGTGCTGTCGAAATAGCAAACCCAAACCCGGCGAGCTTCCAAGAACCAGCTGAAGTGATAAGAACATTCTGTAGGGAAGTTACAAACTCAACAAGTTAAGCAAACATATAAACACAACTTCTAAGAAGAAAAGTATGACTAAGAATTTTGGAAAATTAACCTCTGGAGATATGGCCCGATGGATGAGATTGGCATTATTGTGGAGAAAGTTTAGTGTCTCAGAAATCTGGAGCAGGCCGTGCTTCACCTCCAACAAGCTCATCTCCTGTACAATTCGAGAAAGTAATAAACAATCACATATATCTCTCAAGTCAATTTCAAAAAATAATCATTTGGGAACTTAAACAATCACTAAAAGCCATTGTCTCTAAAGCCACAAAATTGCGTTGAATCACAGCAAACAACATGATAATAACATATACATGACTGCTAACAGAGAACATAAAGCTTACCATTGACTTCAGATCTTTCGGCACATTGGCCACATTCTCCACATTACCGAGCGCATTAGCCACGGAGGCAAAGAGCGGCTCCGTAACTAAAGCCATAGCATTCTTATTCTCATCAAGTGCTTGCACCACATGGACCACACCAGGATGCCTCAACCGCACCAGCTTCCCTGCATCAGCTCGAATCAAATCAAGAAATGCGTCTTCAGCAGCCTTAGACAACCCCGCTCGTACACGAGCCTCTGACAAAGCACGCTTATCAAGCATCCATACGCAAACGGTTGGGTACTGCTGTGAACGAGTGGAGTCACGCGCCTTGGCTGCGTATAGCTTCCAAGCAAGTCCAGGACCAGCGGAACCGATCTGATCAAGTAGCTCGTAATCCTGAAGAGCCTTCGGTCCCGTAACTTCCTGGACTGTGGTATGAACCGTCTTCTCAATCACAGCAGCCGTTCTAGCTAGAGCTTGAGTAAACGTTTTCATGTTAATCGACATTTCTGCTGATCGAACAGTTTGCTCCTAATGTTGTCGGCGACGATGTGAAAACCGATGATCCGACGAGAGATCTACGAATAAAGCAGAGAGGAGAATGCGTATTAACCGAGATCGAGGAGGAAGACGATGGCGGATAGAAGCACAAGTCTGGATCGAAGATCGTCTTCTTTCCCACCTCTCTCGAGCAACTTGTCTGTTTTTTTTTTCCTTAATTACAACACAACAGTTTTCACCTTTTTTTTCTCACTCGTTTTTTTTATAATTTTATTTATTTGCCAAATAAGTCCTTTGTCTTTGTCTTGAGATGAAAATAACATAGCTTCTTAGGCCTCATCGTCGGTGATTACCAGTAGTCATTACAGGAGCAAGAAGAATCTTTGAAATGGTGAAACCGATTCGAATCTCTCACAAGAATCTCTTTTCCCAAAAGCTTAGAAGCCAATTTCATGAAGTTATGGCAGTCAATACAGATCCTTATGTTCTTCATTATCTGTATCAAATTCACACCACAATCACCTGATTTTCTTCCCTCCATCACTGCAAAAGCTAACGCGAGTTTCTCGCTGTGATGCAACAAATGCTCTTCCTTCTGTTCCTCTTCTTCTATGTCTTGCAAAGCTGATCTCATCTCTGGAACATAACCCATCTCCTTTACCCGACTAATCAGCCTCTCTAATTCTCTGCATATGGCTTCCCTGTCTGGGCGGCGTCTTCCTCCCGATGCGAATTCATGAACCTTGTTTCCTATCTCGGTCCAGCTCAAACCTGGTTCTTTCCTCACTCTCCAAGTTTCCATCTCCTTTATGCTTTTATTGGCTTCGTTAAAGCTACCTTCTGCATTGTATATGTTTGACATCTGGATGTAACTCAATGAGTTTGTGGGTTCTAGGTCTTTCAGTTTATCTGCCGCTAACTTGCCCAACCGGGTGTTACCATGCTTCCTACACGATCCTAGTAATGCACTCCAAACTACAGCATCTGGTTCCATTGGCATTTGCTTGATAACCTCTTCTGCCTCAGTAAAACGCTCAGCTCGGCCTAGCATGTCGATCACACAAGCGTAGTGGTTTAGATGAGGGAGAGTTTCAGGTTTCTCAAACATGGATCTGAATATTCTCAATCCTTCTTCTACTCGTCCAGCGTGGCTGCAAGCCGAGAGAAGTGCTATGAAGGTAGCTGAATCAGGGTTAATGTCCATTTGTTCAAAGACTGGTAGAATTGAGTCGACTTGGCCATGCAATGAGTAAGCCTTGAGCATTGAGTTCCACGACACCACATCGCGTGAATCCATATCATCAAACACGCGCTTACACAAGTCAAGAGAGCCACACTTGGCATATGCATGGATTAATGAGTTGTTCAGCACTGTGTCAGCCATAAAACCACCCTTGATCACTTGAGCGTGTATAGACAAAGCGTGACGAGCAGTGACAAGTCCTGCACAAGCTTTCAGTACACTGGAGAAAGTATACCAGTCAGGGGTTAGCTTCTCATGACGTAACTGATCAAATAGAAGAATAGCCCTCTCTGGATCATACACTGCAAACGCTGTTATAATCCCAGTCCAAGCAACAATGTCCCTACAGTGACTCATTTCCCTAAAAAGCTTATAGCAGTCAGTCAAGTCTCCTAAAACTTCTGAATAAACTTTAACCAATGCAGTAGCCACTTCAGTCTGAGTTACCAACCCAGATTTTACAGTCAGAGAATGCAGCTGAAGACAACACTTTGAAACCTCGTCAGGAACTAGGTCAGAGCTTTTGTACAAGGAAGAACATATATTAAGCAACGTTGCACGATCAAATCCCACTCCATCACTGTGCATCCGTATAAAAACGTCAATGGCCTGTTTCCCGAGATTGCAGCACTGGAAAGCTGCAATCATTGAGTTCCAAGTAACCAAATTCTTAAACTCCATGGCCTCAAACACAGTCCAAGCTTCATATGCAGCGGTACCATCATGACACCTACCGTACATAGAGATAAGCGCATTCGCTACATAAATTGAATAATGTAAACCCAGTTTCAAAGCAAGTCCATGTACCTGCTTGCCAGACTCATACCGGCATGAAGTCAACACGTTCGACAACGCAAACTCATTAGGGCAGCAGTGAGATAACATAGCCGAGAAAAGACAGAATCCCTCTTGTTCTTTTCCTGCTTGTGCATAGCCTGTGATCAGTGCAGTCCAAGAGACTACATTCCTCTCAGGCATTTTATCAAACACGTGGCGTGCGTATAAGATATTCCCGCATTTCGCATACATTGTAATGAGATAGTTTGCGAGGACAAGGTTCTGTGAATAAGAATGAGGATGTGAGAGCATGTGGTGGTGTAAGTTAATGCCATGGCGGAGATTGTGTTGATCTGCACATGCTTGGAACAGAGCAGAGTAAGCCTGCTGAGACTGAAGCTCGATCGGCGCAGAATAGAACAAGGAAACAGCTTGACGAAGATCACCAGACCTCACTAACGTACGCAATCGATCAACAAGTTCGTGTTTTAGTGCAGAAGGTGAAGCAGAGCTAAAACGCCTCAAGCTCCCAAAAGAGAGATGAGTTAAGCCTATCAGCATCGCCGCTGCAAGTCCATTAACCTAAATATATATATAAGCAATAAGAGGAAGATGATCGGAGCTCCGGCGATCAGTCGCACATACCGGTCTAGCCAAAAATACTCGGACGTCGAAGTTCCCAATTTGTACAATTTCCATTTATATGCTAAACTAGTATTTTCATATATTTACATTAATAAAATATTCCTTTTTTTATAAACGTTATTATAAATACATGTTTGGGAATTATAAATTTAATGTTAAAACATCTTCGTCTACCTAAAACCCTAAAGCGATAGCGGCGATTTCACAAGCGACCTTAAACGCCACCGTCGCACAGTTCTATTCTCCAGAGCTTCGAAACACTCTGATTTCACCAGAGCAAAATCATGGAAGGAAAATCAACCCGCAAAGACCTTCTTGAATTTGAACACAAGAATCCATCATCTTCCTCTGCTATCGATTCGGCACTTTTGGTCTGTAAAGAGAAGAAGAAGGAGGCTCCATCATCGAAGCCCACGATTGCTCCAGTTCCCAAAAGCCTATTTCTTGACAAAGTAAAAGGCTTCCTTGGGGTTATGGCTGAGGCTAACAAAAAGTTGGAGCAAGAAGCAGAGGGAAACTCTGAAGCTTTTGATATCGAAGCATTAACAGGAAACGAATCTCAAGTTATTGAGATGGACTTGATGCTCGGTGTGGCTGATCTAAACACACCTGAAGCAGTCAATGCAGCTGAAGCAGCTATTTCCGGCGTTGGTCTGGCCGCGGAAAGTGGAGATTCGAGCAGCGATGAGAGTGATAGTGACTGCGACGGGGAGGAAAAGAAGAGCTCCTTGGGTGAAGAATGTAGCAGAAAACAAGCTAAGATCATTGTTCTCTCTTAAGAACATGTTCTCTCTTCTCAATTTCAATATTTTTTACTTTATATGAAAATTTTGCATAATGTTGTCGTTGAGAATATGATGCATCTCGTTTGAAAATAAAAAATTTGGATCGTGAAATCATGTGTTTTTTTCTCTAAGAGTCTTAATTCTCTTCGTCAACAAGAAGAGTGGAGCCATCGCAGATTCCAACGTTCAGTAATGTTTCTGTCTCGTCATCGAGTGCTGTAGGAAAAGGTGAGCCCTGCCATGGAAATATAGGATTGTTCAATTGATATGAAGATAGAGATGCAAAGAATCAAAATGAGTAATCATTATTAACATTGATCAAAATTAAAGTTAAAAAAGATGAACCTCCTCCTGAAGAAATAGTCTTGGCTTGATTGACATGAGCTTGAAAAAGTTTTCACATAAGATCTTCAGCTTCCCAACCTGTCATAAACACCGATCGAAAGCTTCAACATAAAATGGTACACATTTTCCCAGTTTTAGATTTCGGATTCTCAATACGAAAAAGAGGAAGTAACAACCGTGATACTGCCCGGTAATTTCTTTGTCAACTGAGGCTTTTCACCCATCGATGGACCAACACATTTGAGAGTAATGGCTGCACATGTCATGGGGATATATAAGACCAGTATCTATACAATCAATGAACCATGCATAAGAAATGCTTAAACGAGTCATACAGATAAGTCCAGACGCCATGTTCTTAGGGCCACTCTTCTCAGCCGATGCTCTTTCATCCTCAATTCCATGAAGCTTCTTGAGTTCATAAAACCTGCAACATTACAAGTAGGTAAGCTTTCTTAAGTCGACTTCCTCTGGCAGTACTTGCATGGAAAGAAGAAAACAGGATTTGAAAATCAAAATCCTTTCCTATTTTGTTTGTGAAATTAGATTGAAAAAGATATACAGTTGTGTAAAATGTACCTCGGATGGAGCAGCTCAATCTCCTCAGACTTGTCATCCAACTTTGACATCATCATTCGGACATACCTGCAATCATCCAAATAAAACTAAGCATAGTACTGACGCTGAAATCAAACAACAAGATTGACCCATAAGAGGGAGAAATTTTCCCCTGGCCAGAAAAGAAGAGTTGACAATTTACCGGATCTCAGAATCCTTCTTCTCACGAGCTCTGACCTAAAAAACCGATAAATTCAGATTTTAAAGAGCAATGAACGGTAACAATATGTTGAACACTTTTTCAGGCACATGTTCTACCTCACTCCCATTCAGCACTTGTACTTTCGTCAACCGTGCAACGAGAACAAATCTTGGGACACCACCTCTTGCAGGATCACTTATTGGGTTATCCGAAAGCCTGATGTCCTATTACTTGAAGAGGGAAGTTCGGTTAAAGTACATGATCTTTAAATGTCTACTTAGCTTTAATAATGAACATCTAAGAATTGCAGGAAACATTGAGAATGCCAGTGGGTGTCAATGCTTGTGCCTCTATAACATGACTGATCTATTAGAATATCACAGAACAAAAAATCAATACCACCAACGAAGGAAACACATTCACTGTGTCTATCGAGGCCAGATCCCCAATGTTGTTAGCTCCTGAAAAATACAATGGGAGGGATAAATGGCCAAATCTTTAAGAAAGGAAACATTACACTTGAAGAGATTACCTAGAAGAAGACAACGCAGACTTGGAAAGAGGACGCTGCTTTTCTTTGGCGATTCATTTCCATTTTCAGAGTGAAAGATGTATGACAACTTATTCTTATTTAGGTAAAGCTGCTCCAAGCTGAGAAACAACGTTTAGATGATCAATTTTTAATAGGTATCAATAGTGCAATGTATATTTACAGGTCCATCAACTATGAGTAGAAGGGACAATATTTATTACTGACCATGGAAGTTGAGATAGCTTTAATACTTCATTCCAATCGGAAATACAATTATCATCCAAGTTCAGAAGTCGCAGAGAGTTAAATGCTTGATCATCTGAGGAAGACATACACTGAAAAGCGCAACCAGGGGGTTAAAAAGGGGCCAGCAAAAAGGGAGTTCACAATTTACAAAAAAATTGTTCAAATGAGTGTAATTCAAGTATCTTCTTCAAAGAGACAAAACCGTTTTCCAAGCATGTCCACACTATATACTATATACTACTTGGAGCAACTAAACAAGCATGGAACTACAAAGTAAAACATTACTGTTATGGCAGATATCATGTTCCCCATCAGATGCAACTCCTCAATTCCAGGTAATGAGCGCCTAAGATTTTCAACCTGCTCCATTGTGGTAAGAGCCATCAAAGTTAAAAACTGGCGATGGCGTTCAATTAGTTCATGCAGAAAAGTAACAGGTCAAGTAAAGAATCATAGATCACCTGAGTCCAGCTCAGACCACTATTATTCAGAACCAAAACACGAATATTCTTTAACTGTGGCAGAGAGGTAACATCACTTGACAAAGCATTGCAAGATAAATTAAGGGTAGTAAGTGCTGGTAACTGTTCACAAAGAGCACCAATTTCCTAGAAGCCAAAAAAACAATTGATTAACATAAACTCTAAAATTAAGAATATTTTATTAGGTATTGGATAAAATCTAGGCTTTATATGTTACTAGAAAATATCATACAACAGCCAAGCAGTAACAAATGATACCTCCCAGTCAGAAATCAAGTTTCCAGTTAAGTCCAGCAGCTTCAAATCTGTAACAGAGGAAACAATTGAATCAAGTAACGTTAAAAAATGTTCATTTAAAGGTACTGAGCAAGAAAGAGTCACAAACACGAGTGTTGTAACAATGGCAGGGCTGAAACAAGATTGAATCTTACTTGGTAGAATTGAACCCAAGTCAGATGAAACTCCAAGAGAGCTAACACCAAGATAAGAAAGAGAAGCACTTGTGAGCTCCTCGAATCGACTTAACTTATCCTGGATCTTGTCCCCTCCTAAAAGCTGAATCGAAACACGTTTGTTCCCCGCAGAGAGAACATACATTTCATCTAACAAAACAAAAGAAGAAGATACATTGTTTCAAAACCTAAACCAAATTTCAAGAATCTCACAATCATCTCTACCAAATCCCTAATTACATAACTGAAAATGTGTATTGAAACAGAGAAGAGAATAAAACCAATGTAGACCTTCTTCGTCCTTAGTTGAAGTCGTACGGTATCTGAGCTCCAATGCTTGAAGCAGCGTGATACCGCCACTAAGATTTTGGGAACGAACAAAGGAAGCAGAGCTCTGTGAACGGCCGTTAAAGTAGAAAACGCCATTGACGGAGCCGTTATGCTTGCCGTCACCGTCTTGATCCCAATCAACGCCGATCCAGGTGCCGGAGTACCCATCCACAGCTCCGACGTACTTCACAGTACCCACCCGACGCGGATCGTTGAGAAAATGGACTCTCTGCCCGATTTCAAATGACTCGTTGCTTGACTCGGCCTTCATTTTGAATATACGTCTGAAAGCACCGATGCACCAAACTTGTCGATTTGGGAAATACGCCGGTAAAATCAGCCTGACGTCGGATTTTGAACAATCTGACGCAGTGGATCGAAACTTAATGGGCTTATAAAATTCTTAATAACAGCAAAATATAATATATGGGCCAATTCAAGCCCATGTGACAAGAAGTCAAAAGTATTCTCACGCCGACAAAACGAGTGGTCAAAGGAACTCAACGTCGCAACTTTTGGCATTGTTGGGACGAAAGGAGTAAACTTAAGTTCTGGATTAAACAAATAATTAAGACTTTTTTAATAAAACAAAAAAGACTTAATTCCCTTAAAATAGGAATCCAGCTGCAAATCACCATTAGTACTAAATCCCCTAAATAAAATCTTTAATCTCTAATCTTTTGAATAAGAGGGTTTCGTTTCTTAAAAACGTGAATTAGAGGATGACATTCTATTTTTTAGAAGGATTACTAAAACTGGTTTAGTTCTTGATACAAAAATGTACGGACCAAGTATATGAGAGAGTGAAATAGTATCACAATTTAATAAATAGAAGAAATAAACAAACTCTCTAAAGTAGTATTAAGGTACATACTTTGGAATCTTTTCCTAGGAGGAGAGTTTTGGGGTTCGATTCATTGTTTTCCTCAACGCGTAAGACCCATTTTTAGTGCTTACACTGAGTACGATTTTTAATCTAATATATTAAAAATAAAATAAAAACAGAAACAAACAAACAAACAACAAAAGGATAAAAAGAAGAATCCATCAGATTTGAGTTGAGTTATTTACAAAGTAGGAATAATTATATAATTACATGATTCTATCAAATCAGAAATTTAAGACAAATGAAGTCGGTGGTCTAAAGAAACTTTTTTTTGGGTCTGATTCTAACTTTCTAAATTCACAGTCACACATGTTTCAACAACGTTTAGTTCTTTTCTTTGTGTTATTCAAACTCTTCTGTTTCCGTCTCTTTTCACGTGTACTTTATATCTGCTGTCTTTCCCGACAAAGAAAACAAAATGTTTAATCCATTTCAAACCGAGACTTGTCCCTACTAGACTCTTGTAAAGCAAAGATATACCTCTAGATTTATACCCATTCGTTCTACTAATCAAACTCGTAAAAAAGTTATATTATTTGTGTCTTAACGTTAAACTTAAAAATATAATATTTTCTTGTCGGAACACAAAGAAATCTTATATTTCTTTCCATGGTAACAAACGCCAATTGTTACTGCCAATTGTTACTCTATGCTCCGGAAAAGAAAATTAGATTTCGTGTTGACTAATTTATCAAGAATAAGTTTCAAATTTGGATCCAACGGTCGAAAGTTGAACTTGTGTTTAGGAAAGAACTATATTACAATGTTTGGATCCCGGCCCAAGACCATCATCATTGGGTGAGAAATTCTATTGAATTTCTTAAAACTAAAAAAATAATATTTTAATTTAATAAGAGGAATGGACCAGTTAAAAAAAGATAAGTGGAGAGAGTTTCTTATTTTGTTAAGAATTGATTATGAAAGCTCTTAATTAAAATATGTTTTTTATTATAAAGCATTTTATCATTTAATTTTATATTTTTTTATTTTAAAAACCCCACTTACTTAAGATATTACAATGGAGATGCTCTAAGAGAATGTACCAACCTATACCCAATACCACTTAGTAAACAATAACAAAAACAACACAAAATGCCAATTGCTTACAAAAAGAAAAAAAAAACAAGTATTTAGTTAGTTGTTTATACATCTATTAATTTAGAACGGCGAAAATTTGATTTTTGGGCAATAATTTTATGATTGTTTTGTCCGAATAATTTCTAAACTCCTAGAAACACCTACAATATCTGAAATCCAATACGTTATTCCAAGTAGAGTTCTATGTAGTAGAAAATTCCAAGAAAGAAAACTTTATATTTTCTAATTCGTTATTATGAATAACAGAATATGGATCAAAGTCAATTATTCAATCTCATTCACGGTATGTATGTATTGGTTAAAATATCTAAAATGCGTAAACCCCCGAATTTCTAAAAAAATTCGAATTAGTCTGAATTTCGACTTGGAATCGATTTTCCTTCTTCAATTGACTCTGGAAGAGTTTGAGCAAATGATCTTTGACATTTGTTTTAGGATGAAACCAGTTTTTTCTACCAACCAATAGCATCATAAAGTTATGGAATGGATCAGAAAGGGTCCCACGAGTGATGCAACAAAACCGCGTCTTCTAATAGCATATCCAAAAATTCATCCACTCTGCTGTACTCAACTATTCCCATTTCTTCACTACACCTCTCTTTCATTTTAAAAACAAAATCCAGATTCTGTCTCCTTCCTATAGATTCTCATTATTATAATAAAAACGTTACTATTACGTGAATCTACAGATATAACACATGTTAATCCCACAAACAACCTAGGAAGTTTCCTGGAAGCTACACATTGAAGCTTTGATATTATAATACATGTACAGCATTTTAACTGCTGTTAAGATACTTATCCACACTTATAAATAAGTGCAAACCATTGTAAACATTCCAACATCTGAATCCAACCAGACAAATTACAAAAAACAACAAACACTCTTGACCAAACACTTGTTTTCTCATGGCTGGTCTTAGTCATTCTAGTAATAGTGACAAACCGCAAAACGATGGTCAAGGCGGTATACCATCAGCCTACAGAGGAGTTAGGAAGAGAAAATGGGGGAAATGGGTATCCGAAATCCGTGAACCGGGGACTAAAAACCGTATATGGCTAGGTAGTTTCGAGACTCCTGAAATGGCTGCAACGGCCTATGATGTTGCAGCATTCCATTTCAGGGGACGAGAAGCTCGTCTCAACTTCCCTGAGTTCGTCAGCAGCTTACCACGTTCTGTAGACTCTAGCCCAGACAGCATTCGTATGGCAGCTCATGAGGCAGCCCTTTGCCTCAGAGCCGAAGGATCAGAGTCAGCTATGCAAGTAGATGGCTCAAGCTCCTCTACTGTTAGTCCAATGATGGTCAGACTCTCACCCAGAGAAATTCAAGCGATCAACGAGTCGACTTTGGGATCTCCTACCATGTGGATGAACTCAACAGATGACTCTATTGGGTTTGATAATGATGGTGGGATGAATGTTTGGGATTCATACCAGAGTGACTTTCTTTGGGACCCTTAATCCCCATATCCAACTTCTATATCTCTCAATTTTACAGTACTGGGTTCATAGCAGGTTAAGTTACTTGGCCTAGAATGCTTAATTTATTAGGGTTTAATTTCTGGAGTCAACCACAAGGGTTGTTGATTCTGACGTTATAGCAAGGAATAAAGCTCATCCAAGTTTTGGAGGGAAGGGACTTGTATTCTTCTTAAAGAACAGATGAGCTTCATGGGTCCTAAAAATGGACCTGTTCACAAATATTTTAATTTGTTTGTTGCTAATAGACAGACACATAGCTTCTATTTTATAAGCTGTGTTAGAGATTGTGAGGTGTGACTTATGATTTATTTATTTCAATTGTTTGTTACCTCCCATACTTATGTATTTGGTTTGTTATTCTATTGTATAAGATATTTTTTATTCTAACTAGACTTGTGTTTTCTCTTTACTTTCTTCCCTTAATATTGCAACAATTTTTACAAGTTCAATCTAGTTCTTCAAATTTCTGGAAACAAAATCCGTATATACAAATGTAAGTTCTTGCAAAAAAAAAAAGAGAATATAATATACTTTTAAGAATCTTCGAGGAACTTCTTGATACATGCCTTTGAGAGAAGCAAA
This sequence comes from Cardamine chenopodiifolia, assembly GCA_963922655.1. Classification (NCBI taxonomy): domain Eukaryota; kingdom Viridiplantae; phylum Streptophyta; class Magnoliopsida; order Brassicales; family Brassicaceae; genus Cardamine; species Cardamine chenopodiifolia. The sequence goes on from OZ000484.1 coordinate 17,264,800, forward strand.
GAAGATATCTGAATCTGCAATCAGGTTTGTAAGGATGACGAGGAACTCATTACCGCAAGTCTCTGCGTCTCTTCAACACGGCCAAACCGATTGAGAAGTTCAATGACTATTGAATAATGATTATCTGATGGCTGCAAATTGTACATCCCGGAGCATCAAGTTGAAGAAGTGACAAGTTGTATCAACAAATCCAGCTTGAGTTCAAATAGATAAAACTGCAAAATGTGAAGGTATTGGGAGTAAACCCTTGTGATATCATTTGCTCAAAACAGTTTATTGCATCCATAAGCCTCTATAATGGCGGTCCATGTCAGGGAGCCCTTGACAACAACAGTATCAGAAAGAGAAAGTAGCACTTCTGAGATCTCCACATTGTCCACACATCCTGATGATTCTTGCAGAAACAAAAGGGATAGACTCAAATTCCTTTTTTTTTTCTTTTTTTCTTTTTTGGATTACTAGGAGGTTATGTCCTGAAATCCGTTATTTTTCGGATCCGAAACCAAAACATGTAATATTAGTTTCGTCCCAAACATTATTCGATCCTGTGAGCTTTGCCTATGATCATTTTCTAGTCGAATTAACGACATTTGGTCTTATATTTAACTGTTGTGCTATAAATTTTCTTAAAACGAGAATAATTGAAACCATTACTATCATATAAGCTGTAAAAGAAAAAACAAACGTGCAAGTAGGGTAGTAGTAGTACATCCAAAATAAAGAAATCAAGTGATTCTCACCTTGTTGTTTGGTCAGAACCGCTACTCTGCATAAATTGAGGGGAATGGGCAATGATATGCCCATTAATGTGTATTGTTAAGTGGCCAAAACATGAATAAGTTAGATTACTTCTACTCAAAATTTTCTCCAAGTTGGGTATTCTCATTGAAGCCAATTTGCTCTGACTAAAATGAATCGAATCTAATGTATAAAAAGAGTTACAGAGAAATGAATGTCTAAACATTTGTGTGGAAGTTAAATCAACCGTCGAAACAATTTAATTTTCAGATGCAACTCAGTAAATTCTATATTCTGGAGGGACTAATCATGAAAGATGCAAATTATATAACTTATGGTCGAAGTGTAGAGGACGTCGTTAAACCAAGTACAACATGACTCGTCGAGTGTCTGAAAAGCCGTCTTTTATCCAACTTCCTCGGGGATTCCCAATCTTTTGTCTCTCTTATATATTCATTTAAAAACCAAAATAAAACAAAAAATTGTCAACACAGAGATCCAATCATGGAGACAACCACCACTCCTCTGCTTCCCGCTGATCGTGGCCGATGTGGGTGGCTCCGTCGTCGTCTCCGCCTCAAAAACCCTCTCTCTTCTGAACTCTCGGGCGCCGTCGGTGATCTTGGCACCTTCATCCCCATCGTTCTAACTTTAACTCTAGTCTCCAATCTTTGACCTCTCCGCTACTCTCATCTTCACTGGATTCTATAACATAGCCACTGGTCTCCTCTTTGACATCCCTATGCCTGTCCAGCCAATGAAAGCCATAGCCGCCGTTGCTGTCTCCGAGTCTCCACATCTCACTCCTTCTCAGATAGCCGTCGCCGGAGCATCCACTGCCGCCACCTCCTCGGTGCCACAGGAGCTATGTCTTTCCTCTACAACCTCATCCCTCTCCCAGTCGTACGCGGTGTTCAGCTTTCTCAAGGTCTTCAATTCGCTTTCACTGCCATCAAATATGCCAGGTATAGTTACGATACTGCCACTCTCAAGCCTTCTTCTTCTCCTCGTTCTTGGCTTGGCCTTGATGTCCTTATCTTGGCTTTAGCTGCTCTGCTTTTCATCATTTTATCCACTGGCTCTGGCAACGACAGAGACAACGCCGAAATTGGAGATTTAGCTGAGACTTCGAGCAATGAAAGCCTGTATCGCCGGAGGAGACTGCGTCTTCTGTCTTCGATTCCATCTGCGCTAATCGTGTTCATAATCGGATTAGTGCTCTGTTTCATACGTGATCCGTCCATCTTCAAAGACCTTAAATTTGGTCCCTACGAAGTTCCGAATTCTCAGAATCACTTTAGATGATTGGAAAATTGGGTTTGTAAGGGCAGCGATTCCTCAAATTCCACTCTCTGCATTGAACTCAGTGATTGCAGTTTGCAAATTATCTAATGACTTGTTCGACAAGGAACTCTCTGCCACTACAGTCTCTGTCAGCGTTGGGGTTATGAACTTAATCGGGTGCTGGTTTGGCGCTATGCCGGTTTGTCACAGTGCTGGCGGGTTAGCCGGCCAGTATCGTTTTGGGGCAAGGAGTGGTTTGTCTGTTATCTTTCTCGGGATCGGGAAACTGATCGTAGGACTAGTGTTTGGAAACTCGTTTGTTAGGATTCTGAGCCAGTTTCCGATTGGAATACTTGGAGTTCTGTTGCTATTTGCGGGGATTAAATTGGCAATGGCTTCCAAAGACATGAACACGAAAGAAGAATCCTTCATCATGTTGGTATGTGCTGCAGTGTCAATGACTGGCTCGAGCGCTGCCTTAGGGTTTGGGTGTTGAGTTGTTCTTTACTTGTTACTGAAGCTAAGAACGTTAGACTGTTCCTCGGTTACTCGGTCAAATGATGGATCGCGGGAAGCCGCTCCCCCTGTGGTCTAAATCACTATTCACTCCCATGTCTGAGTTTGATTTACCAAAATTGTTTTGATTCACCAAGATTCCTTTCTATAAAGGATCGTATATTCACTCCACTGTGAATGTAGAATTGAATTTGAGGCCTACTTATTACATGTTTTCTATAAATATAATGCTAGACCAATCTCTAAATTCATCATCACCTGACCTTACTACAAGTTAGATCTAAATACAATGCTAGACCAATCTGCAAGAGTTTTACAAGTTAATCAATCAAGTTCAATTTAGTCCTTCCAGTTTCTCGAAACAAAATCTGTATATACAAATGCGAGTTCTTGCAAACACGAGAATAGAATATACAGTACTTTTACTTGATGACTTTGAGAGAAGCAAAGACATATCTGAATCTGCAATCAGCTTTGTAAGGATGAAGAAGAACACATTACCGCAAGTCTCTGCGCCTCTTCAACACGACCAAACCGATTGAGAAGTTCAATGACCATTGAATAATGATCATCTGATGGCTGCAAATTGTACATCCGGAGCATCAAGTTGAAGAAGCGATAAGCTTCATCAACAAATCCGGCTTGACTGCAAATAGATAGAACTGCTGTAAATGTGAAGGCGTTGGGAGTAAACCCTTCTGATATCATTTTCTCAAAACAGTTTATTGCATCCCTGAAGCGTCCATTGCATCCATATGCCTCTACAATGGCGGTCCATGTCAGAGAGCCTTTGACAACAACAGTATCGAAAGAGAAATTAGCACTTCTGAGATCTCCACATTGTCCATACATTTTGATGATTCTTGCAGAAACAAAAGGGATCGACTCAAATTCCTTTTTCAGAATGTGTCCATGAAGCTCTTTCCCCAGCTTTAACGCTTTGAGCTCACTACAAACAGTCAAAACCCTACCCATTGTGACAGAATCTGGCCTGTGCTTTGATAACAGCATTGATTTAAATACCTCGATCCCTGCTCTTAAATCACCGTTTTCCACATAGCAATCAATCATGGCGGTCCATGCTTTCACATTCCGTTGCTCCAACCTGTCAAACAGTCTGATAGGATACTCTGGCACACCGCACTTTGAGTACATCACCATCAAGGAAGTGACTAGAGATACATTTGGCAAGAAGAGATTCTTTAAAGCATAACAATGAATCTCCTTTCCTTGCTTTATAGCCCTCAGTTCTGCACAAACAGGAAGAACAGTAGCAATTGTTACGACATCTGGCCTAAAACCTTCCTGCTGCATCCAAACAATCGACCTCAAAGCTTGATCAAATCTTCCGTTGGCTACGTATCCAGACATCAGTGCAGTCCAAGAAATGGCATTCCTCTGTTTTGAGCCATAGAACACCCGTCTCCCACTAACCATATCCCCACATTTGCAGTATAAATCAATCAAACCAGAGTGAACAAACGGCTGTTCCAAGTAATTCTTTGATTTCAATACATGTGCATGAACCTCCTTTCCCAGTTTCAGTGCCTTAACATCCCCAAGCACAGGAAGAATCGTTGTAAGTATAACAGAGTTTGGATATATTCCTTCTTCACTTATCATCGTCCGAAACAATCCCAGCGCTTCCCATTGCCTTCTGTTGTGAGACAACCCAGCAATCATTGCCCCCCAAACAACTATATCTCTCTCTACAATCTCATCAAAAACTCGGCGTGCAAGCCATACTTTGCCACATTTGAAATACATATCAACAAGAGAAGTCTTAAGAAAGATACTATTAAACAAACCATTCTTGATCACAAGGGCATGCGTCTTCAATCCCTGTCTCAAAGCAGATGCACCAGCAAAGCTCTTAAACACATTAGATAAACTATAAACATTCAAATCAACCCCTTGCTCTCTCATTTCAGTAAACGTAGAAAGAACATCTTGATACCGTCTCTTCCCTGATATCACAGTCCCTCTAAGTAAAGCATTCCAAGAGTAAACATTTGAGCTAGTACTTTCGTCGAACACCTTCTGTGCATCCTTGAGGGAACCACATGAAGTATACATATGAACAAGCTTGGTCCTGATAAACTCATTACTCTCTAACCCATTAATGCGGATGTGAACATGGACTTGCTTACCGTGAAATAACGACTTCCGGCGAACACAGGCGGCTAAAAGGGCGGAGAAAGTTGTCGCATTTACAGGAATTCCTCTCTGTTCTAGATAATCAAGAATCGTGAGAGCGTTTTCGAGATTGTTCTGCTTCGCAAACCTTTGAATGTCTCTGTGGATACTGTGGGGATTTTTGGAGTGGAGTGGAAGAGAAGAAGGGAAAGCATCTCTTTCCCTGAAAGGTTTGGGCTTTTTAGCGGGAGAAGTGAAAGGTCGTCTACTTCTGCTGGGTCTAGCCGGCGATTTTGACGGGGCTCCTTCTCTATGGGAACGATGAGGATGGTGGCTAAGGCTCGTCGTTACTTGAAGTGATGGGAGGTCTCGGAATCCGAGAGACGACACTACTTCCATGGTTACTACACTCACCACTTGACTAGTCTAAGGTCGTTAGTGTTTATAGCATTAAATTATTTATTTTTCCGCATTAAATTATTTCATAAGTAAAAGAAATAGTGTTTTTTCGGCAGTAAAAGAATTAGTATATTGGAAAAATGACAGGATCAAAGTTAAGGGTTTATAAATATAACAAAAATTGATATACATCATGGTTTAAATATGTTGCCGGCCAAAAAAAAGAAAAAATCATGGTTCTAATATGAATCCGGTAAAAGTTGAAGGGAGTATTTGATTAAATTAGATGAGTAAAAAGAATTAGTATCTGGAAAAAAGTTTGAAAAATTGTACGTAACCTAAGGAAATTCAAATTTTGTTATCAGAAAATTCGACAATGCTCAATAATTTAAGCCGCCTTGTATTGATTTATGGTTCTAAAAAGTTGAAATAAACAGTGAATACTGAATATTATTGGTTTCTTAATGTGTATATATATATATATATATATGTGAAGACGACTACGTTAGTGGTAGACTGATCAAACTCAAACCGTCCACCAAAACGAAGACATCGAGAAACGACGATGAGTTTCACTGTTTCGATCACCTCTTCTTTCACGTCTCCTTCTCTCGTCACGCACCATAATCTTCCTCCTCCCTTCTACCTTAGAACCAAACCAAAAGGCGTCACTCTTTCACCGCGGCGATTGTCCACATCCTGTGGTCCAGCTGCAAAAGCTGCGTCATCGGCGCCAACTAACGAGGTTGTTCCCGTAATGCCTCCAACGTCGGCGTCTGAGATCGTTTCAAGATTGTACGCAGCCATAAACGCAAATGATTTATCCTCCGCTAGAGACCTCATTGCTCAGGACTGCGTCTACGATGATCTCATCTCCCTTCGTCGGCCGAACGGTGAGCACATTATTCCGATGAACCAATCTCTTCTTTTTACCCTTTTTGTTTCCCAAAAACGTTACTTACCCTAATCTCTATAAAAACCATGCATGACAGCGCGATTCTAGACTTCTTCGGAAAGTTCATCGATTCAACAAGTACGGATATGCAATTCGTGATAGATGATATTTCAACAGAGGACTCGTCAGCTGTTGGAGTTTCATGGCATTTAGGTGAGTTTTCCAAAATCCAAATCTTACCCTGAATAAAGGTCCACATATTCATACTAGTTTATGTGATTCCATGCTACAATATTGTCAATGAGCTATATTTATGCGAAATATAATGGACAACACTATTCTCCATTGGTTGTCTTCAATTCAAGGGGAATTAACACCTACACCAAATAATCTAAGACACAATCATCTGAAAAAGTTTACTCTTTAATTTGTTCTTGACCACAAAAATAAATAAAAAAATATACTCCTTGTAATATGAAATCCCATTTTGTTCTAATAATGTCTTGAACATTTGTGCAGAATGGAAAGGAAAAAATTTCCCATATAGCAAAAGTTGTAGCTTTTACCGGTTAGAGGTTATCGATGGCAGAAACAGATTGTGTAAGCACTAAGCACACTCTTTTCTATACAACTTTGCTGCTATTTCAGCCAACTGACAGTAATATCAAACGTGTTTTGGGTTTTGTCTGCAGATATGTAAGGGATTGCGTGGAGCCTGCAATGGAGAAACAGTTATAGTAATATGAGCTACCATTAATTTCGATTCTGTGAATGCATTTGACATTACAAGCTAATCTAGATTTAACATCTATTGCATTTGTGTGTTCAGGCTGCTATAAAGGGAGTTGCCTGGCTGCTGCAGAAATTTCCTCAACTTGCTGATCGGTTCTGATTGGAATTAAAAATCTCTTGCTTGATGAGTTCTGATCAAATATAAGTAAACGAAGACAATATCTGCTTGTTCTTCATTTACCATTTTATTTTATAGACTATTTACTAGCCTACTAGGTGGTGCTAGATTTTATTTAGCAAGAGTAGGCTACTATCTTAAATAAATTACAAGAGTGTTATATATTTTATAAAATGGAAAAAGTGAGTAGTAACGCAACCTAGGCAAATGAGTCCTTAAATGTAATAAAAACTTTTTAGGGGTGGATGGAAAAACTGGTTTCCAAATCTGACCTAAAAAAATTCAAACTGAATTCGATCTAAAGTCTTAAAAATATTCGAACGGGTTTTATATTTTTAAATCCGAACATCCGAATTTAAACTTGACCCGAACCAATAACTGAATAGATATCCAAAATACTCAAAATATAATTTTATATATCTATATTAATTATATTTAGATTTGATATAACTCAATTATTTAAAATTATAATTATAAACCCAAAGATATCAATTATTTTAATACTAAAATAATCAAAATATCAAAAATAATTAAAAAATTTGAAGTTTTTAGTTATATTTGTGAAAATTTAACTAAAGTTTATTCAAATTTAACTAAATTTTTTATTTTTCTTCAATATTTCGAATACATGAATCCAATTCGAAACCAAATAGATCCGAAACTATGAAATATCCAAACAGCTCATGTATCTTTAAACTTGTTATATTCGAACCGAACCGAACAGGTATCCGAATGTCTACTTCTAATTTATAAAAAGAATGAGATGAATAATTAAGAGAAAAAATGTATTTCATTCGTTTCTCTACTATTCTTAAAATAAAGATATTTCAAATATATTTTTTGTTCTCTTGTTAAGCTAGTATGAGTGAAAACAAGATATATATATATATATATATATATATATTAGAATCCACGTCTTATCATAATCCACATCTCATAGATAATAATGCGACTAATATGAATTTTGGTCCACAAAACCCCAAAAATAAATTCAAAAATTGAACTCTTTGCTTTCTTAATCATAAACCCAAATGAGCCACAGAACCGAAGACATCAACAAGAAGCGACGATGAGCTTCACTGCTTCTCTCATCTCTTCCTTGACGTCTCCCTCTCTCATATCATTCAACGATCTTCCTCCTTCTCTATTCCTCGGAATCACAGTCGTCAATCCAACAAACATTACTCATTCACGGCCTCCTCGATTATCCACATCCTGTGTTCCAGCTGCAAAAGCTGTATCGCCGGCAACAGCCAACAACGTTATTCCCGAAACAGCTCCGACATCAGCATCTGAGGTCGTCTCCAGCTTCTACGACGCCATTAACAACCATGATTTATCCTCCGTCACAGACCTCATTGCTCAAGACTGTGTCTACGAAGACCTCGTCTTCTCATCCCCTTTCGTTGGCCGAACGGTGTGAACCAATCTCTCTTTCTTTTCACACTTTTTGTTTCTCAGAGCCTAATCTTGATGAAACTATGACAGGCAATTTTAGATTTCTTTGGAAAATTCATCGAATCAACAAGTACTGATCTCCAATTCGTGATAGATGACATTTCAACAGAGGACTCTTCAGCTGTTGGAGTTTCATGGCATTTAGGTTAGTTTCCAAAAAATCTTTAAACAGACTTAACTTCTAATTTAAGGCATTTAAACGCATATGTTGTTGTTCTAATGATAAGTCGTAAACTCGAGAATTCAATAGAATGGAAGGGAAAGAATTTTCCATTTAGCAAAGGTTGTAGCTTTTACCGGTTAGAAGTTATTGATGGCAAGAGACAGATTGTGTAAGCTCACTCTTCTCTACGCACTCGTCTTTACAGTAATGCCAATTTGCTCTTGCCGGATGAAACATTTTCTTCTCGGTTTTTGTCTGCAGATATGGAAGGGATTGCGTTGAGCCTGCGATCAAACCTGGAGAAACAGTTCTGGTAACATGAGCTACTATTAATTTTGACTGTGCGGATGCGTTTGAAATTGCAGAGGTAATGCAGATTTAACATCTTTTTGCATTTGTGTTTAGGCTGCTATAAAGGGAGTTACCTGGCTGCTGCAGAAATTTCCTCAACTGGCCGACCAATTCTGATGGAATTATATAGCTCCTGCTTGATGAAGTGAATCAGCTCACAAATAAAAGTTTTCTTTGTAGTATATAGGAAAAATAGTGCTGCAGCAATCCCCACCATTGTCCAATTTGTGTTAATGTATATACTAGTACCATACGTATTCAACTCTAACTAGAAGTTCTCATGTGTATCCAACTTGTGGTCAGTCTGATGTTATGCAGGCGTGTATATATTCTGTGCTACTATCTAAATAAAGCTCCAGTTGATCATCCTAAGATCAGATAAAGAAGATGATAAGATCTGTGAGGGTCACCTTCATCCTATTTCTTGAAGAAGTTCTTCATCTGAACTTTGCTCCCCATTGATGGCATAACCAGCAGCGTCTTTTATCAGCTGATTCAGTCCATCTAACAGAGGAAAGGTATCACATGCTTGAGGGCTTGATGTGTCCCCCGCAGAAAACAGTGTAAACCCAGAATCTGTATCGATCCAAGCACACCCAGGAGCTTTTTTCACACCCAAGTCCCTCATGAAGGTCCTCACTTCAGCAAGCTTGCTCCAAGAACCTGCAGCTGCATACATATTTGCAATCAACACATAGTATCCTGGGTTCTCTGGCTTCATCTCCAGGAGCTTTTCTGCCGCCCATTCACCAATCTCTGTGTTCTCATGAATGTGACAAGCATTCAGTAGCGTAGCCCATATGGCACCGGATGGCTCATAAGGCATTCGGTGAATTATGTCTCTGGCTCTCACCAGGAGACCTGCTCTGCCATAGAGATCAACCATGCAAGAAAAGTGTTGAAGACAAGGACGTATACCATACTCACACTCCATCTTTATAAACAGCCTTTGGCCTTCATGGACTAACTTGGAATGACTGCAAGCTGATAGAACTGCAACCATGGTTACATGGTCAGGTTTAATACCGGATCTGACCATCTCATTGAACAGGTCCAAGGCAATTCTCCCTTCACCCTGATTTCCGTATCCATCTATCAAGGAAGTGTATGTTACTTCGTCTTTTTCACTCATCAAATCAGATACTTGTTTTGCAGCTACAATTTTTCCTGATTTTGCATAAACATCGACAAGGGAGTTCCACAGCATGATATAGTCCTTGAAGCACTTGCGCCTCAGAATGTAGCAATGGAACTCTTTCCCATGTTGCAGGTTTGCAACCCGAGCACAAAGTGGGAGAATGCTGGCAAGCGTAATAAAATTCGGCTGAAATCGAGCAAACAACATCTCCCTCAGCAGGTAAGAGGCTTCTTCTGATCTGTTAACTTGCGCATAACCGGAGATAATAGAGTTCCAAGTACTCAAGCTATTTTCTTCAATCTGTTGAAACACTATAAAGGCGTGCCTACAGTCATCACATTTAGCGTACATTGTGATCAACGTGTTTCGAACATTGTCAATCCCATCGTAAAAACTGCGAATTGCAAAACCGTGGATCTCTTTACCCAACCGTATTGCTCCTAAGAGCGAGCAAGCCTTCAAACCAATAATCATAGCCACGGGATCTAAGCTAGTGGGGAAATTTCTCATCCTAGAGACCAAACCCAAAGCTCCTACATAGTTTCCTGTATGCAAACAACCTCCAGAAACAATATTCCAAGTTATGACACTGACTTCTACACCTGAAGACCACATTTCATCGAAAAGCTCAAATGCTTCACTCCACATGCCTTCCGATGCATAACAGCTTATTACTGCATTCCATGAAACAGCATCCCTTTCAGACATTCTATCGAACAATCTCCGAGCAATACCCATGTTTCCAAACCTTTTATACATAGAGATCAATGCGTTGCAGACATACAAGCTGCTCTTGTAAGCACTAACCTCAATGGATCCATGAACCACCCTTCCAGAGGCAAAGTCAAGTGTTTCACCACAAGCCTTGAGAACAGACGGATAAGTGAAGGCATCGGGTCGAATTCCCTTGCTCACCATTCTCTTGTAAGCAGCAATAGCCTCCTTAAAAAGCTCGTTTTTGGCATATGAAGCGATGAGCACATTCCAAGGCAAAGGATGAAAAATTCCCAATTTCTCATTAATTGACTGAGCTTCGCTGTGGAGACTAAAGGCAGAGTAAAAAGTAACAAGCTTTGGGACTAAAGCAGAGTGATAGTCGACACCAGAGGATATACAGTGAGCATGAATTTGCAGCCCTGGCAAAAATGTACGAGCATCAATGCAGGCGGATAAAAGGGAAGCTGCAGAGTGCAAAACGAGGTCACCTGAAACTGCAGAAGAAGAAGATTGAAGACGAAGAAGAGAAAAGGTTTTGAAAGCGTCGTTCAAATGACCATGGTTGGCCAAATGACCAAGAGATTTGAAAAGACTCTCAATGAGCATTAAATCATTGTGGATTTTGGGTGTTACTGGGATAGGACTGGGTGGCTTTTTCCATGATTCGGGAATACACTAGACAATGTCTGATATGGTGAGACCTCGGCATAATCAAGCACCAGAACAGCTAATTGGATCAATGACCTAGCAGATTCAAAGAATTTTCTTCTCCTCCTGAAATCAAAGCAGAAGAATTAGACTAAAAGGTGAGAAAGTTTCATTGAGGCATAGTATCGAACATGTGGTGCGCTGAACAGACCACATCCACACTCAAAATCAAACCTAAGAGTAAATCCGTAGCAGAATCGAAGATAATGACTAAGAATGACCGAATTAGAGGTAAGAGAGAGAGAGATGGGAACAGACAAAGCAAAGTGGAAGAAGGCGCGCGAGAAACCAGAAAATAACGTCCCTAGACTCCTGAGAAGAAGTCTCCGTAGCAAACTTGCTTGTCCGCTACTCAACTGGGTCAAACTACAGGCCCATTTTGGCCTGCTGTCCTATAAGGCCCATTGAGGCTAGTTTCAAAAATATCTGGAGGAAGTAAGCGTGTTGGCAAGAGGCCCATATAAAAAAAAGTGTGGCTACCATCACTCTTCTTCCTCCTCGTTATCCACTTGTCTCTCTATGTGTGGACAAATGCATTTCCCTCCATTCTCTTACTCGCGCTCTCACTCTCGTCCATGGCGACCACCGCATCTTCGTCTCTCCCTCGTAATTACTCTTTCACACCTCGTCGACCTCCTCCATCTTCTATCCGCGGACCTGGAACGCTTCCACTCTATCTCCGCCGCGATCGCCGATTAGCTCTCACTTACCGATTGGACCAGAATTCGAAGCAGAGGAGTGGTTTAAACGTCATATGTGAGGCAACGGAAGTATCTTCTTCGCCTGCTACTTCACCTGGAAGAAATTGGGTGCCGGTTGTGCCGTTATCGGCGCTTCCGAAAGGTGAACGACGAGTGATTATTCAAGACGATGAGACGATATTGTTGCTTTGGTATAAGAACGATGTGTTTGCAGTTGAGAATCGTTCTCCTGCGGAAGGAGCTTATAGCGAAGGTCTTCTCAACGCTAAGCTCACTCAGGTTTCTTCATCTTTTTGTAATTATTGCAGCCATTTGAGGTTTTTGCGAGCATATAAGGTGTTTGTGAAAATGCTTGACCGAGTAGAATGACTGCTTTAGGAACTTAATCAACATGACTTGAGTTGCTTTCAAATCAATAGACAATGAAATAGGTTTTGATTCATGTCTGCGTTAGCTTTGGTATTCACAAGGAGGAAGTTAGATTAACAACACCTCACTGTGAAATGTAGCTATCTATATGGAATGATAAATGCTTTATAAGAATGTTTTGGATATGTAAACTTCTTTGCTTTGTTATAGTTTTGAACTACTACTTGTATTTGAGGTCTTAGTTTACTATTACTACTTTTTGCTCATAATTCTCTTGGTTGAGATAACGGTTAAGATCCCTTTTTGGCGTTTACAACAGGATGGTTGCATTGTGTGCCCATCAACGGATAGTACATTTGATCTTAGAACTGGAGAAATCCAGGAATGGTACCCGAAAAATCCGGTTCTCAGAGTCTTAACACCAGCACTGAGAAAACTATTTGTATACCCTGTCAAATATGATAAAGAGAACATTTACATCAGCATTAGAGACAGCGGGAAAACAGAGGCAGCTGCCGAGATTGTCTTCAGTGGAAAAGCTCAGCCTGGGCTCACAGCAACAAATGTCAATGTAGACGAGGTAAAACAAAAAGATAGACGTCAATTGTAAATCTATTCATCTGGAAAAGTACAAAAAAAAACAATAAATTTGTGAATCAGGTGAGAATGATTGTGGACGAGGGGTCAGAAGGATTTGGTTTCACGGTGAAGAACGAAATAATTAACGGGAAGGCGGCAGTGATAGGATTCTTGCTACTGTTAGATTTTGAGCTATTGACAGGTAAAGGTCTATTGAAGGGGACAGGGTTCTTGGACTTCCTTTACTCTGCTTCAGATGCTTTCAAGTAGAGATACATCATTGGTCTGGTTTTGCTTGCCTCGAGAAACAAAAATACTTCGGTAATGACTCACACCATGTATTAGTATATAGAGATGGCTTTGGTCTGTCTTCGTTTGTGTTCAACCTCTTATACGAGATATTCGTTCTTCTCCGTGAGTTCCAATTTTAATCTTCAAGCTTTGCCATTGTTCTGTTCTGTTTGACATACAACACTTCAAATTTGATTGGATGGAAAAAATATTATAGAAAAATTGTGCATAGTGTAGAAAAGTTTCCTTAATAATGCTAGGCCATTGGACTAAGTCTTAATTTTTTCCTCATAACCATGTCCCACTAGAGTTTATGATAAGCGTTGTAATTCTTTTTTCAGCAGCATGATAAAGTATTTCATGTTTTGTTTTCATAATTTCTTTGTTATTTAAAATAAATTAACTTTAATAATTTGATCATTTACTGATATTATTATATGTTAAATGTAAAACTCACACATATTTTTCTTAGAATTTATGATAGCTTTTTCAAGTTTTAAACGCAGAATTACGAAATAATGTTCTGTCAGTTGAAAAAATAAAAAATAAAGGACGTTGTAGACTTGGAGTCTTGTAGTCTTGCAGTCTTGTGGATAGTGAATGAGAGAGTTCATTGCATTCAAATTGGGTTGCTCCAGATTGAGTGATTCCGTGTGCGGAATCGTAGTTTGTGTTTAATTTGTTTACCAATAAAATAAGAGACCACAAATCGCATATCCCTTTTACGTTTTCAGTGTGCTAAACAAGACGAGACAAAATCCAACTTTTTTTTGTCTTTAGTCAAACATAGAAGGCCAAGAAGGAATACACATTTTAGAATATTTGACGACGTAATGCCTGATGAAATGTAACACAAATTAACCAAAAAAGAAGAAGAGAAAAAAGGTAAGTGTCATGTTTTCTTTCAAGTTTCACCACGTGATGTCGTGATGAAACTCTTGTGTGTATGTTTTTCATATTACTCTTTCCATCTAGTCATATTAATATAGGTCATTAGATGATATTACTCTCATTACAAGTTACATCTAGTTTTATCTACTATGGATATACATATTTTTATTTTCATATCATGTAAACTCATGTCTTTAAGTTGAAGTCCTATCTAAAATTCTTGACTTATTTTTGTTTTTTTTTTGTTTTTTTGCGTCTAGTATTGTTTCAAATTTATATGAATTCACCGCCAATAATTAAAACTAGAGCTTTATTTACATATATATATATATATTAAATTTCACAGTTTTAGATATGCAATAATCAACAAGAGTATGGAAAAAAATCTATGCAAATTTTAGAGATCACAAAATCGAATTATATTTGTAACAAAACTAATATCACATGTTCTGTTTTTGGATTTGAAGGATTACGGATTTTGTTCTAAAACTTTTTGTTATTCAAAAAAAAACTTAACCATAACTATGTCTATTAATATCATCCACAACTTATATTACACTGAAATTTTCATTTGTTTTACCAAATAGTTGATGTAACCTCGACAAGTTGAAACTTGAATCAAAATCGAATCTTCCAAAGACCTCAAAATTAAACTAAAATAGAAAACGTCAAACAGCGCCAGCCAGATGTCACATGTCTATATTACATTTTCTCCTGGTCATACTTTGACCATTAATAGTTTTTTCCTCATAACCAAATGTTAAACTTAAAAAGTATATTATTATATAATTATACATCCATACGTTTTTTCCCAACTGAGTATACAAACTTTCTTGCTTCAACGTATTTATATTCAACACTTCTTAAGATCATTATCTAAATATTCTTCCAACTAAGAAAATGGATTCGAGAGACGCCGAAGAAGCTCAAGGCAAGTACAAAGGTATCCGTCGCCGGAAATGGGGAAAATGGGTATCGGAAATTCGGGTTCCGGGAACCCGCCAACGCCTCTGGTTAGGCTCTTTCTCCACCGCCGAAGGCGCTGCCGTAGCCCACGACGTCGCTCTTTACTGCTTGCACCGACCATCTTCCCTCAACGAGGAAGCTTTTAACTTCCCTCAATTGCTCCAAACCTCCCTCGCCTCCAATACATCTCCTACGTCCATCCAAAAAGCTGCTTCCGACGCCGGCATGGGCGTTGACGCTGGATTCAACCTAAAAAACGACGGTGCTATATCTGGGAGTGGTTGCTGTAAAGATGGATCGTGTGTGGCGAACATGGAGGACGAGAACGAACTAAGCATCTCCGTGTATGATTATCTTGAAGACGATCTTGTTTGATCTACAGGTCCGGGCCAAGAGTTTTTCTACATAAAGCAATACAAATTTTTATGCTATATAATTAATTAAATTATATTAAAATTATTATATATGTAGACTATGGATTCGAATTCAGATTCGGAAGTATTAGAAATGACGTTAAACCATTGGATTATGTTAAGTTTCTCAAAAAATGATGTCCCTTAATTATTGATATATTTTGTGATGTCTAAACCAAGGGTGTCATCGACTTTAGCATGGACGGCCATGTTGATCTATATTAACACATTTTTAGCTGTTAATATAGATTTGCATAAGTTTAGGGTCTGTATTTTTTTAATGAAATTTTTGATTTTCTTTTTCCACACTTGAGCTCTTATTTCTCACGCTTCTTTGCTTATGAATTATGATGTAGTTTTCATTACGGAAAAAAACAAACTATACCCAAAGAGCTGATCAACCGATTAGAGATTTTGGTATCCTGTTATTATATCCGAGTTAGAGTTGGTTGTTCTGTTTGGATAGGGATGATCTCATGATCATTTAAATTTTGTAAGGGTATTATCAAAAACTTATTATGCACATTAGAAAATACCCAAAGGTACTCACCATACTTATACACATATTAGAACAAATGACGGCGACATCATGATTTTTGAATTATCTGTCAAAGTACTAAAGGATGAGGCGAGTACACTTCATCGTAGTCATGTTATGTTGACACCGGAGAAAAGATTGTCGGGCTTTACAAATAAAAATGGGCCCATCGAACGAATTATCAATGAGACCCAATTACGACCGGAAGAAAAGAAATCAGACAGTAAAAGGTCGTTGACCTAATCCTTGCATCTAGAAGAAAAAAGGACATTGAGTGGTACCCACGATCCACTTTCTAACACAACAAACTGACAAAAACGTGAGTGAGACAACAAAAATGATAGTTTTTCGTCGCCGACCATATCACCAGAGACCACGGTAGAGAGATAGATAAAGCAAATCAGCAAAACCAAGTCATTGCCATAAATTAGGAGCTTGAATGGTCCTTTGTTTGTAATGGGTTGTATCTGCGCCACCGCACGTTCTCCTAGTGCCACCGTTACCAATAAAGACTTATTAGATTCCAGCAAATCCATCCTTCAGCTCCTCCCTCATCCTCCGCCGTCGTCGTCGTCTTCATCCAAAAAAGAAGGATCATTGACACGTACGACTTCTGCTGCTTCCATTACCATCGTGGCCAATGGTTATCCTGTTGCACGACGTCCCTCCACGTCAGCTGATCGAAACAGCACCAAACCGGTGGTTGTTGTGGGAGCTCCGAGCAGGAACCCTACCAGAAGAGCCACGGCTATACCGGTTGCACAGCCAACACAGCAGCAGCAGCCAGGACGTGTGATCAACAATAAAACAGAAGTTACCAACGTTGAATGGCCTTCTTGGTTGGCTTCTGTTGCTGGAGAAGCCATTAAAGGATGGGCTCCTCGCAGCGCAGAGTCCTTTGAGAAGTTAGACAAAGTTAGTTTGATCTTTTCTGGTTCCTTTCAATAAAAAAACAATCTTGATTTGTAATCCACCACCATGCTTGAAATAACAGTTTATGTTGTGTGTATTGTTAATTATAGATTGGACAGGGGACTTATAGCAGCGTGTACAAAGCTAGAGACTTGGAAACGGGAAAGATTGTAGCGATGAAGAAGGTTCGGTTTGTGAATATGGATCCAGAGAGTGTCCGGTTTATGGCTAGGGAGATTCTCATTCTTCGTAAACTTGATCACCCTAATGTTATGAAGCTTGAAGGTCTAGTTACCTCTAGACTCTCAGGTAGTCTCTACCTTGTCTTTGAGTACATGGAACACGATCTTGCAGGTCTAGCTGCAACTCCTGGAATCAAATTCTCTGAGCCTCAGGTATTACATATTATGTTTTCCTATAAACTTAAAAAAGTTTTTAAATGACAGATGAAAAGAGAGTCTTGCTTCGTTTTCAGATCAAGTGCTATATGCAACAACTGTTCCATGGTCTTGAACATTGTCACAGAAGAGGAATTCTCCACCGTGATATTAAAGGATCAAATCTCTTGATCAATAATGAAGGTGTTTTAAAGATTGGTGATTTTGGATTGGCGAATTTTTACCGGGGTGATCAAGATTTGCAGCTGACCAGTCGCGTTGTAACATTATGGTACAGAGCGCCTGAGCTGTTGCTCGGTGCTACTGAGTATGGACCAGCTATAGACTTGTGGAGCGCAGGCTGCATTCTCACTGAGCTCTTTGCAGGAAAGCCTATTATGCCAGGACGCACAGAAGTAATGCAACTTTCTAATACCTTTTTACTTAGTCTATAGAGCAAAGTTGGTGAGATAACTTATCCTTTATGCTTCTCAGGTGGAGCAGATGCACAAGATCTTTAAGCTTTGTGGTTCACCTTCGGAAGATTACTGGAGAAGAACAACACTGCCACTTGCAACAAGCTTTAAACCAAGTCATCCTTACAAGCCTGTTCTTGCTGAAACCTTCAGTCATTTCCCAGCATCAGCTCTGAAAATTATCAATAAGTTACTTGCAATAGAACCTGAGAAGCGTGGATCAGCTGCTTCTGCCTTGAGGAGCGAAGTAATATATTGATACTAACTTTAAATAAGTTACAAAATTTCTCATGATCAGTAATGAACTTCCTTTATCTGCAGTTCTTCACCACAGAGCCACTCCCAGCTAATCCATCAAACTTACCAAGATACCCACCAAGCAAAGAACTTGATGCTAAGCTTCGCAACGAAGAAGCAAGAAAGTAAAGCCACATACATTACATCTTCATTCATTAGTCCTTCTCTTGGAGATTTTCTCATATAATTTTTTGGATGCAGACTAAGGGTAGAGGATAATAACAAGAGAAGAGGAGGAGAAACTGTATCAAGAAGACGACCAAAGGATCTTAAAACTGCACAGACACCTGAGTTTATGGCTGCAGGACAGTCTAAAGTGACGTGCATTAGCCATAAGTTCAAAACAGACGAGGAAGGAGGCACTGGTTTTAGGATTGAACCACCTAGA